>CM053331.1:31598410-32798410 GCA_028583605.1 Dastarcus helophoroides | reverse complement strand
TATTTCCGCATTACAAACTATAGGAATAGTGGATAAATAAAACAGTTTATAAACAAATCTCAGAATTTCAAACGTAAACACAATTTTTCTTCCCTCACGTTCCTTATTTTCATTGTTTGTTTTACTTTTTTAATGGTTTGACCATTTTCTGGAAATTATATCGAATTTAACTTGTCAGTTTTCTTGTCTTTTTTCAAAGCTTTGGCTTCTTTCTCAAAATAGCAATTTTTACATATTTCGTTTAAAATTTGGAATTCAAATTCAACAAACAATCTCGAATGTTTTCTGGAAATGTTGACTTTTTTTTTTTCAAAATTCTCAGTTGAAAGTTTATTTTTATTTTCTTCCTAAAGATTGTAATTTTAATTAAATGTTTGTACCAAAATTTCGAATGGAAACTCGAAAATATGTTTTTTGCAAAATTTCACAAAGTTTTGATTAACAATTTCGACTAATAATTTAAACTTTTCAAAGGTTTACCTTTTTCCAAAATTCCCATCGTGTTATTGAAAACGTATACCTTTTGATTTGAAATTTTATCTTTTTTTGCAAATCTCACTGTTTTTTAATTCGATTTTTTTAAATCGTTTTAAATATAAATAATAATAAAAATACGAAATTTTCCAAAAGAGTGCAAGTTCGACAATTACAAAAGGCGAAATTTTGAAAAAAATTGAATTTTTAAAAATGGATAATTTGGATAAATTCGTGTGGAGACAAACACATTCATGAACAATATCTGCTTTTAACGCGTATAGGCAACTTAAAATACAATCGCGGGTATTATTCATTAAATACATTTTAAGTGATTTTTAGTGCCTATTTTTACCTCCTTAGAGGCTGAAATTCAAAATCTTCTCTTAGTGCTCACCCAAGTACTAAGGGAAACATTTGTGTGAAATTTCATGCTCCTACACGCTCCGTCTTAGTCTAAGCGTTGTCTGTCACTCAGTGCTTAGAGATTTACTAATTATATGTACAATTATTAAGCTGAAAAATTTAAGCTTTAACATTTCACATTTCGCGAGAGACTCGAAATTGAATCGAATACGTTTAACACAAAATTTTGAAATTAGATAAACTTAAAATGTTGATAAAATTACCACTCTTTTGACGACTTCCTTATTGAGCAGCTTCTAGAAAAGGAAAATTTTAAAGTTAAAGGTCAAAATTTCACTCGAAACCTTAACATTTCTTAAAGAGGTCGATGTTTTAGGAGCACTTTTTGTTTAATTTATTTTTTCAAAACTCTGATTTTGTTTTAAAAATACTAGTCTTTTTCATTTTCTAAAATATTGGAACTTCAAAATTTCATTTCTTAAATTTTTGCTTTTTTTTCAGGATTTAGTTTCAACTTTTCAGAACTTTAATAATTCAAGTTTAAACTTAAACTTCAAGTAGTTTATCTAGTAATTACTGTTTTGTTTTAGTTGTACATGTATACTAATACAATACAATACTAATACAATTCAACGAATCTCGAATGTTTTCTGGAAATTTTTTTCTTAAAATTCTCAGTTGAAAGTTTATTTTTATTCTCTTCCTAAAGATTGTAATTTCAATTAAATGTTTGTACCAAAATTTTGAATGAAAATTCGAAAATATGTGTTTTGCAAAATTTCACAAAGTTTTGATTAACAATTTCGACTAATAATTTTGATTTTTGAAATGTTTCCCTTATACCTTTTGATTTGAAATTTTACCTTTTTTTGCCAAATCTCACTGTTTTTTAATTCGATTTTTTTAATTCGTTTTAAATAATAATAAAAATACGAAATTGTCCAAAAGAGTGAATGTTTGACAATTACAAAAGTCGAAATTTTGAAAAAAAATAAATTTTTAAAAATGGAGAAATAAATAGAAATAATTCGAAATTTTCAATGTTGCAAATAAAAGTTCAGTTTACTACGTAAAAGTCGAATTTTCTAGAAAAAAGTCGAAATTTTCTTAAAATTGCGAAGGCGCAGAAGGGACATCGATTAAACAAATTATTTTCAGAAATGTCGACTTTTTTCTCGAAATTGCGACTTAAATCTTGAAATTTTTACTTTGAATTCGAAATTTCGACTTTAAACTCGAGCTTTTGGTTTTTTCTTGAAATTTCGACTTTAATCTCCGGACTTAGACTCAAAATTTCGACGTTTTTCTCGGAATTTCTACGTTGTTCTCGGAATTTTTTCTCAGAATTTTGACTTTTGTCTCGAAAGTTCCGCTTTAATCTTGGAATTTCAACTTAAAACTCGAAATTTGGCTTTTTTTCCCGAAATTCCGAGATTAAAGTCGGAATTTCAACTTTAATCTCAAAATTTCGAGAAAAAGACGAAAGTTTAGTAGTTAAAAATAGATTTTACTGAACGCACCCTACTGCCAACTGTCAATATTTTTGGGAATGGGGAGGGTCATCTGCCTAACTTAACCATAGAGTAAAGAAATTTCGACTTTTTTTGTAATTCCGAGATTTAAGTCGAAATTTCGACATTATTCTCGAAAAATTGACTTTTTTTTAACAATTCCGAAATTCGGTCGAAATTTCGACTTTTTTGGACAATTCCGAAATTCTAGGGAAAAAGGCAAAATTTTGAGTTTTATCTCGGGATTGTAAAAAAGTCAAAATTTCGACTTTTTTCTCGAAACTTCGATTTTAAACTCGAAATTTCGACTTTTTTGTCGAAATTTCCTCCATAATCTTGAAATTTCGACTTTAAACTCGAAATTTCGACTTTTTTCTCCAAATTTCGAAATTATAGTCGAAATTTCTCGACTTTAATCTCAAAAGTTCGGCAAAAAAAGACGAAATTTTGGTAATTAAAAACAGAAACTACTGAACGCACCCTGCTGCCAACTGTCAATGTTTTTGTGAAAAGGAAGTGATGGGACGCAACTGTCATCTGCCTATTTTAAGGATAGGGTATAGAAATTGCGACTTTTTTTTGCAATTCCGAGATTAAGTAGAAATTTCGACTTTTTTTTGACAATTCCGAGATTAAAGTCGAAATTTCGGGAAAATGGGCGAAATTTTGACTTTAATCTCGGGATTGTAAAAAAAAGACGAAATTTCGACTTTTTTCTCCGGATTTCGAGTTTTTTCTCGAAACTCCTCAACTTTAGTTTCAAAATTTCGACAAAAAAGACGAAATTTTGGTAATTAAAAACAGAAACTACTGAACGCACCCTGCTGCCAACTGTCAATGTTTTTGTGAAAAGGAAGTGATGGGACGCAACTGTCATCTGCCCAACTTAACCATAGAGTATAGAAATGTCGACTTTTTTTGCAATTCCGAAATTAAAATCGAAATTTCGACGAGATTAAAATCGAAGCTTCGATTTTTTTCTCGAAATTTCGAATTTTTTTGACAATTCCAAGATTAAGATCGAAATTTCTGCGAAAACGACTAAATTTTGACTTTAATCTCGGGATTGTAAAAAAAAGTCCAAATTTCGCCTTTTTTATAGGAATTTCGACTTTTTTCTCAAAACTTCGATTTTAAACCCGAAATTTCGACTTTTTTTCTACAAATTTTCAAATTTTTCTCGAAATTCCCAGTTGGAATTTCAACTTTAATCTCAAAATTTCGACAAAAAAAGACGAATTTTGGGTAATCAAAAATAGAAACTACCGAATACACCCTACTGCCAATTGTCAATATTACTGGAAAAGGGAAGTGGTGTGACACAACTGTCATCTGCCCAATTTAACCATAGAGCATAGAAATTTCGACTTTATTTTGCAATTCCGAAATTAAAATCGAAATTTCGACTTTTTTCTCGAAATTTCGACTTTCTTTGACAACTCCGAGATTAAAATCGAAATTTCGGGAAGAAAGGCGAAATTTTGACTTTAATCTCGAGATTGTAAAAAAAAGACGAAATTTCGACTTTTTTCTCCGGATTTCGACTTTTTTCTCGAAACTTCGATTTTAAACTCGAAATTTCGACTTTTGTCTCAAAATTCCTAGATTAAAGTCGAAACTCCTCAACTTTAGTCTCAAAATTTCGACAAAAAGAAGACGAAATTTTGGTAATTAAAAATAGAAACTACTGAACGTACCCTATTGCCAACCGTTAATGTTACTGGGAAAGGAGAGTAGTGAGATGCAACTGTCCTTTGCCCAACTTAACGATAGAGTATAGAAATTTCGACTTCTTTTTGACAATTCCGAGATTAAAGTCCAAATTTCTGGGAAAAAGGCTAAATTTTGATTTTAATCTCGAGATTGTAAAAAAAAGTCGAAATTTCTATAATCTATGATTAAGTTAGGCAGATGACAGTTGCCTCCCACCACTTCCCTTTTTCAGTAATCTTGACGGTTCCCAGTAGGGTGCGTTCAGTAGTTTCTATTTTTAATTACCACAATTTCGTCTTTTTTTTGTCGAAATTTTAAGATTAAAGTTGAAATTCCGACTTTAATCTTAAAATTTCGAGAAAAAAGTAGAAATTTCGAGTTTAAAGTCAAAATATCAAGGTTACACTGGAAATTTTAAGAAAAAAATCGCAATTTCGAGTTTAAAATCGAAGTTTCGAGAAAAAAGTCGAAATTCAGAGAAAAAATTCGAATTTTCGATTTTTTTTTACAATTCCGAGATTAAAGTCAAAATTTCGCCTTTTTCCCAGAAATGTCATCTCGGAATTATCAAAAAAAAGTCGAGATTTCGAGAAAAAAGTCGAATTTTCGAGAAAAAAGTCGAATTTTCAAGATTAAAGTCGAAATTTTGACTTTAATCTCGGAATTGCAAAAAAAAGTCGAAATTTCTATACTCTATGGTTAAGTTAGGCAGATGACCCTCCCCATTTCCAAAAATATTGACAGTTGGCAGTAGGATGCGTTCAGTAATTTCTCATTTAACTACCAAAATTTCGTCTTTTTTTCTCGAAATTTTAAGATTAAAGTTGAAATTCCGACTTTAATCTCAGAATTTCGAGAAAAAAGTCGAAATTTCGAGTTTAAAGTAGGAATTCCAAAATTAAAGTGAAAGTTTCGAGAAAAAGGTGAAAATTCCGAGAAAAAAGTCAGAATTTCGATATTAAAGTCGAAATTACGAAAAAAACGTAAACATTCCTAGAAAAACATCGAAATTTCGAGATTTCCAGAAAAAATTGAAATCTCGAGTTTAGAGTCGAAATTTCGAGTTCAAAGTTAAAATTTTGAGATTAAAGTCCAAATTTCGAGAAAAAAGTAGAAATTTCTAAATATAATTTTTTTAATCGATGTCCTTTCTACGCCTTCGTAATTGTAAGAAAATTTCGACTTCGAATTTTGAATTTTCATGCAAATTCGCTTTTACGTAGTTAACTGGACTTTTATTTGGAAGATTAAAAGATTCGACTTATTTCTAAAAATTTTCACTTTTTGAAAAATATACTCTTGAAATTTTCGACCTTTTTTCAGAATTTTCACTTGTTTACAAATGCTCTATTTCCTATTTTTCTAAATTTCGAATTTTTCTGGAGGTATGACTTTTTTCGGAATTTTTATTTTTTCAAAAACTCAATTTTTGTGAAAATTTTGACTTTTTGTGAAAACTTCGACATTTTTTAAAGTTTTTTGAAAATGTTGGGCTTTTTCTCGAAACTTCGAATGTTGCTAACTTTGATTTTTTGAATAATTCGCCTATTCCTAATAATTTTAATTTTTTAAAGAATCTGACTTTCGAATTCATTAAATTTTGAACGAACTGTTTAAAACGAATTCGAAATTTAACTAAATTTAGATTTTAAGGAGAATTTTAAGAAGGAGCATTTTTGGATTTAAACTGAGAAGTTTCAAAAGAAGTCAAGATCTAGAAACATTTTTGATTTTAAAATCAAAATACGAATTTTGAAAAGAGAACACATAGCGAAATTTTAGCTTTAATTTCAAAATTTCTACAAAAATGTTTCTCGAAATTTTCAAATGAAAGGCAAAATTTGGGAATGATATAGAAATTTCGACAAAAAACTTTAAATTGTGTAAAAAAATATCCCTTAATATTTCAGTTAAACATCAGAAGTGCCAATTAAAGTCGAAATTTCGTTTGAATGTTTAAAAGTTTAGGTTAAAAATAAGAATTCTGATCATCTGCAAAAATTTGAATAAATTCGTGTGGAGACACATTCATCAACAACGTCGGCTTTTAATGCCTATAGGCAACTTAAAATACAATATCTTGTATTATTCATTAAATACATTTTAAGTGATTTTTAGTGCCTATCTTTACCACCTTAGAGGCTGAAATTCAAAATCTTCTCTTAGTGCTCACCTAAGTACTAAGGGAAACATCTGTGTGAAATTGCATGCTGCTACACGCACCCTCTTAGTCTGAGCGTTGTCTGTCACTCAGTGCTTAGAGATTTATTAATTATTAGTACAATTATTAAGCCAAAAAATTTAAGCTTTACATCACTCGAAATTGAATCGAATACGTTTAACACAAATTTTGATAAATTAGATAAATTTAAAATGTTGATAAAATTACGACTTTTTTGACGACTTCCATATTGAGAAGCTTCTAGAAAAGTAAAATTTTAAAATTAAAGATCAAAATTTCACTTAAACCTTAACATTTCTTAAAGAGGTCGATGTTTTAGAAGCATTTTTTGTTTAATCTATTTTTTCGAAACTCTGATTTAGTATTATTAGTATTGATTATTATTTTAAACATACTAGTTTTTTTTTTTCATTTTCTAAAATATTGAAACTTCAGAGATGTTGCGTCTTTTCTTTTAAAATTTGAATTTTACTTTTCAAATGTTTGCTTTTTTTCAAAATTTAAAATTTAAACTTTTCAGAACTTTAAAAATTCAAGTTTAAACTTAAACTTCAAGTAGTTTATCTAGTATTTACTGTTCTGTTTTAGTTGTAAGTGTATATTAATACAATTTTCATAAGTTTTGGTTTATTTTTCATTCGAAATCAAAGTTGAAGACGAAATTCTTTTTCGGTTTGAGCCAAAAATCTAGTTTTGGTCGGTTTCTGGTAATTATTTAACAAAGTTCAAAGTATCTGTTTGCTAAATTTAAATGCTAAAAATGGATATCCATAATAATAACCATTAGACAAACTTTGTTTTAAAATAGGTGTCGGTATATATTGAACAAATATTGGCTTAGAAGCGGGACAAGAAAAGCGATTATTTTTAAATAGTTTATCCGATGTTTAGATTGAACAACATAAGATAACATTTTTTCAGCTTAAGGTGTTAACTCGGTAAGGCAGCAAAATGATTCATATTTTATATATCCATGTCTACCGAATTTACTAAATTTATGGCTTAATAAACTACAAAACAAGGTAAACAATATTTCCTGTTTATTCAACTTGTGCATGCGAACGCACACGTTTTAGATTTTCTCGAATTCATTTTACTCATTTCCACTAATAGACGAAAAAAGATGTTAAAAAATGTATAATTCAGGGCTTCGAATCGGCACTAAACCGAAAACCGAAAAAAAACATTATTTTTGTCAGAACGAAAACCACAACAGAACCGTAAAATAACGATTTGTTTCGGTTCGTTGAATTTGTTATAAATGTCGATTTCTTTCCCAAAATTTTACACAAATTCATGCAACTTGCATCTCAAAATTACGAATTCATTTTCAATTTCAGTTTTTTCCTTAAAGTTAGCTAGAACCTCAAAATTTGCATCTTTTCTAAGAAAATATTGATTATAGTCTCAAAATTTCAAGCAAAATTGAACTTTTATAAGTTTTTATAGGTTGACTTTTTTTCAAATTTCCGGATGTTTCTTAAAATTTGGACTTTTTCTCGAAATTACTCGAAATATTTCTTTTCTTTCCTCAAAATTTCGATTTCAAGATTATGTTAAACTCGAAAAATCAAGAATATTTTCTCCAAAGTTTAACCAAGACCATTTACATGTTGTAATATTAAAAAAAATAAAAAACAACATTTTCAAAATTATAGAAAATCGGTTTTTTAATGAATTTTTCAACGACTTTAAAATGATTCACTCGGAACTAAACCGAAAACAGGAAAAAATCGTTATTTTTGTCGGAACGAAAAGCAGAACGGAATCAGTTTCTTCCAGAAACGAAAACTGAAAATCAGAACGAAAAAATAAAGTCGAAGTGATTCGAACAACTTACAATTTCCATGTACCGCATAAGGGACGTACGGTGGAGCTTCCTCAGTGGCTTCTGTATAACTTGGTGGTGCTGGCCGCAAAGGTTCATAGTAAGGCGGTGGGTTATCCAACGAAGACATTCTTCAGTTTTCTCGATGGTAAAATTAGAAATACAACATACACAACTTCTCCAGTTTACACAGCATTAAAAAAAAGATGGAAAAAATTAAGGAACACCAAACTTCACTTAAGTCATATTTACTTATCGCACTCACTGTTTAAAACCAAAATGGTTTGAAATGTAGGTACTAGCAAGTAATAAGAGCAAAGTAAGGCTTATATAAACATATGATGTAAGAAATTTAAACTTTCTCGGATCGAGCGAAGAGTAGAAATAAGAACTGTTGTCCCACTAGCCGAGTTCGATTGATAATTGGCGCGCCGTCTTGTAGGGTGCTCGTTTTATATGTTGCATAACACCTGCATATCATATGACAATTCGTTGCATTACTATACTGGTACTTGGTACTGGTACGGTTCAATTGTGGAATTCCTTAGCAATTAACACGAAGGAGCAAAAATTTCTAATAAAATAAGTTGCGTCTGTTGCTTTATTTTTGTGTAGTTTACAGCACGATTTGCAAAACTTGTTTATCAAACGTTTATCAATATAATAGCAAGACAAGGTCTTTATATTGTCAACTAAAGTATTTATAATTACTTAATTCAATCAAAACAAATATCAATTTTTAAGCGTTTAACGCAATACTGGCGCAAACCAATTAATATTTGTCAAAACAAATTAAGAATAACACACAGAAACAGAAAATTGCGGTTTCCAAAAAAATTAAAGATTTACACAGGAAGAAGCCGATCTTGAGTTGTCGCGTACTGGTATATGATCCAAGTATTGTGAAAGTTTATTATTTCCAGATTTTGACTTGTTACCATCAAACAAATTCTCGTATCAGACATTAGCACGCTACTTACATTATCTATTTAATAAATTGAAATACAAATCTGGTCCCCTGAAACCAAGAAAGATGAAGATGATAGCTTGGCTATCGAAACGCGTTAGAGCAACCTTTGTTTTGTTTTTTAATCTTAATTGGTTTCAGGGGACAAGATTTGTATTTCAATTTTTGAAGATAAACCAAGGACCAGTTTGTTCCACCATATTTAATAAATCTCGAAGCACTGACTGATAGACAACGCACAGCCTAAATGGGTGGGTCTAGGAGCATGAAATTTCATATAGATGTTCCCCGTAATCCGAAGATGAGCAGTAGGAGAGGATTTTTCAAAATTCAGTCACTAAGATAGTAAAAATGGGCATTAACAAGTAAACAACTTTTATGCAATGAATAATACACACGATTGTATTTAGAGTTGCCTAAACGCGTTAAGAGCTGACATCGTTAATAAATTTGTTTCCACATAAATTTATCCAAATTTTTGCAAGTCATCACTACGCATTTTATCTTTTAACCAGTGGCGGCTCGTAGCCAAAACTAATGGGGGTGCTGCGACAATGTTTAGTGTTTTACGTTTGATCTAAAATGTCAATTTCTTCAAAATTTTAACTTTTTAAAATTTGGACTAAAAATTTCGACATTTTGAAAATGTAACTTTTCGAAAATTTTAGACTTCTTAGAAAACTTGACAATGAAAATTTTTGAATAATGTCGCGTTTTTTGAAAGACTATTTTTTTTCCAAATTTCGATTGTATTCCAAAATTTAGACTCTTTTCTTGTAATTTCAACTTTATTTTATTTTTTTACAACTTTATTTTATTTTTAAGTATTGACTTTCCCGAAAATTTGTGTATACACTTTCAAAAATATCTCCATTTTTAAAAATATTTAGACTTTTCGGTGTTTTGTTTTTTTTTTTGAAAATTAAGTACATTTTTTCAAAATTTTCACCCTTTGAAAATGTTTACTTTTTCTGAAAATTTGGATTTTGACTTTTTTTGAACTGGTCTTTTAACTTTTTAAATTTTCGACCTTTTCCAAAATGATATTATTTTTTTTTTGAAAAATTATTTTTTTATTAAAAATTTCGATTCCTAATAATTTCGACTGCTTTTTAAATGTCGATCATTTTTAAAAAATTTCGACTATTTTTGCAAAGTTTCGATTTTTTGAAATGGAGACATTTCATAAAATTTCAATCTTTTTTAAAAAATCTGTAACCTTGGTTCAAAATTTTAAGTACCAAAAATTTAAACTTTTTTAAAACTTTTAACTTCTTAGTATTTTGGCTTTTAAAAACCTCGATCTATCTGATAATTTTTGGCTTGTTTTCAATATTCCGGCTTCGAAAATTTTGGTTTTTATCGATAATTTGAGTGAAAATTTACCAATTATTCAAAATTTAACTTTATTTAATTATTTTAAAAACTTGATAATAATTCTCAGATCTATTTAATGTGTCTAATTTTTCAAAATGTCTATATTTTTTTATTTTGAACTATACAATTTCGACCTATATTGTTTAAAAATTTCTTCATTTTCAAAATTTTGACTTCTTTTGGAAATTTGAAAGTTTTTGAAAAATTTTTATTATTAAATCTTATTCTAACAGTATGAACAAAATAGATATTGTACTGATACTAGAACCATGGATTTCTAGGAGCCAGATCAGAGGACTGCGGGTGGGAGGTGACTGGGCTTTAATCAGCCTGTCATCAGACCATCCACAAGCCTGCATACTAACAAAGAGAGGAATTCCAGTACTACCTCTATGGAAACTCAGTACAAGGGACCTAGTGGAAGTAAAGATGACAACAAACATGGAAAGGCAAAACCGAGACCTTGTGATGGGATCAGCCTACCTTCCATATGACCAACCAGGACAACCATCCACAATGGAGATAAGAACACTGGTGCAGAAATGCGCGGAAGAAAACACACAATTAGTGCTCTGTTGTGATTCCAACGCGCACCACATCGTCTGAGGGAGCACAGGAACAAACAGGAGAGGCGAGTCACTTTTAGAGTTTACTATTAGCAATAATCTGCAAGTAGCAAATCGGGGCACATAACCGACCTTTCTCAATCAAAACAGAAAAGAGATAATAGAGATTTATACCGTATATTCATCTTTTTGACGACGCTTAACGGTAGAAAAAAAAATCGCTAGGCAGAAATTAAAGTATTCACTAAAGTGATAAGATAATTATACCCCAATGAATAACAGGATGTTTGTCGTCTTAAGTGCTTTTCCTTATCATGAAAAATGCAATTAGGATGGACAAAGGGTGAGTAATGTCGAGCCTGGGATAATTGCTCAAAGCTTTTGTCCCTGGGTCCATTACACCCCGGATGTTTAGTAGACGTTTACCATCAACTGACCTAATTGCGTTTCATTTTAATGGAACTGCAATTGAGATAGACAAACGCCGATAATTGCATTCCTTCTAAGAATAGAATTCGTTGGGGTGGTAAATTGAATATTAATGACAATCGCTTCCCAATAAAAGACCTCGGTCGACAAACCAGAGGCAGTCCCGTGTCAGACACAAAAGGCCTAGCCTTTCCCGACAGTTTTGCCTAGTGATTTTTGAACCGACGGTGAACAGCAGTGCTATAGACTTCCAGACTAAAATACTATTTCGATTTTTTAAAATTTTTATTTTTACCAAATTTACGCGGATTCGGTACCAAGATAACAGTCGGCATACAAAACGCGTGCAATCTAATAAGTGATTGGAAAGTCTTAAATGAACCATCACTCTCGGACCATAGGTACATTAGTTTCGCAGCTCTGCCGAAGGGGGGGGGGAGCTGAGTCGTACAGAAATCCTAGAACCTGTAATTGGGACAACTATCAAGTGACACTGAAACAGGGATTGGAATACTGTCCGATTAGGCCAAAAACACCAGTAGACATTGAAATGATGTGCGATGTAATCAACACCGCCATCAAAACAGCCTGCGAAGAAAATTGCCCAATGAAGACGAGGAAGGTCAAGCGGGAGACCGTATGGTGGAATCCCGAACTTTCTCGTCTAAGGGCAGAAACACGTAAGAAATTTAACCGGGCAAAAAGGACCGGACGTTGGGAGGAATATAAAACTTCAAGACGAGAATATGTAAGTGCCATCAAAAAGGCAAAAGAAAATTCCTGGAGGAAGTACTGTGAGGGGATTGAAAAATCCCCAGAATGTGCTAGACTCCAGAAGGCATTGCAAAAGAACAACCAGAATATACTGGGATCTTTGCTAACATCACACGCATTCCGAGGAGGGGACACTGAGGGTTTTACTTCAGGCGCACTTCCCGGGATGTTCACCCCTTCCTGCACAACAAGACAGTCAAAGCTGGAGAATAGCAAATAAACTATTTGACATAACCAGAATTATATGGGCGATAAACAGTTTCAAACCATATAAATTACCAGGCCCAGACGGAGTATTACCAATAATGCTACAACAAGGAGTTGAAGCACTAACGTCACCCTTGTGCACAATATTGAGGGCCTGTGTGCCCATAGGATACGTGCCTCAGGACTGGAGAAGGACGAGAGTGGCTTTTATACCCAAACCAGGGCGAAATTCGTACGCCCGGTTGTCTTTCAGGACAATCAGCTTGACATCATTCATGCTCAAGACAATGGAAAAGCTTGTCGATAGGTATATTAGAGACGATGCGATGAGGTGTTTCCCCTTGCATCGACATCAATACGTCTGCCAAGCAGGCAAATTTTGCGACCGGAGCCTGCATGAACTCACACGCAGGATCGAGGAAGCCCTCATTGAGAGCCTTTTTAGACATTGAAGGTGCGTTTGACAATACTTCATACGCATCTATCAAAAGAGCTGCAGAAAGGCATGGAGTCGATCCGCCGGTAACTCGCTGGGTAGACTTTATGCTCCAAAAGAGGAGAATAGCAACATCACTAGCCAACATATTGATAGTGGTATCTCAAGCCCGGAACCGTCCGCAGAGTGGGGTATTGTCACCACTTCTGTGGAGCCTTGTGGTGGATGATCTTCTAAGGGTACTAGAACTAAAAGAATTTCATACGCAAGGATACGCAGGTGACCTAACTTTATTAATTAGCATTAATGCAACGGGCACTGAATATTACAGAAAGGTGGTGCTCAGCAGGGGGACTAACAGTGAACCCTGCGAAAACCACGATAGTCGCATTCACTAAAAAGAGGAATCTTAATGACTTAAAGAGGCCTAGTTTAGGAGGACAAGAAATGCCGCTGTGTAAGGAAGTTAAATATTTGGGACTTTACGTTAGATACCAAACTCAGCTATGGTGCTCACGTGGAAAAAGTTACTGCCAAAGCTACTAAGGCCCTATGAGCCTGTAGAGGCATGATAGGAAAACAATGGGGATTCAGACCAGCGATGGTCCATTGGATATATTCCAAGGTTGTAGTACCCATACTAACATACGGTTCTTTAATCTGGTGGCATAAAGCCAGAAAAAAGGAAAGTGTTATCAGACTAAGCAAGGTACAAAGGTTAGCTTGCTTAGGAATAACAGGGGCGATGCAAACAACGCCCACCGCAGCCATGGAAGCACTGCTAGGTCTGCCTCCACTTCATCTTGCGGTGGAGGCGGAGGCCTTGTTAGCAGCCTACATGCAACAAATGGGCATGGAATGGAATCACCTAGATCAACATCCCATTTAGAAATATTCAAGCGGATCTGTGCGAACCATACGCTAAGTATGCCATCGGAAAGAACTAAGAGCATCCCTAACTTTCACAAACCCTACCCGGTAGTAACACCGGAAAGGGGAGTTCAGTTAGTAGAACCAAAAAGAGAGAATGGATCAATCTGGTTCACATATGGATCCAAAACAAAGATAAGTACTGGTGCGGGAATAACCAGCAAAGTACCAGGGAATGAATTTTACATAAACCTGGGATCTTTGGCAACCGTATTTCAGGCAGAACTTACTGCAATTACAGCCTGTGCTGAAGCAATGATCAAGAGGTCTTATAAAAATAAGAGAATCTTGATCTACAGCGACAGCCAAGCAACACTAAAAGCGCCGAGAGCTTATGAAATAACCTCTAGTACGGTCAAAGATTGTGTTGATCAGCTAAAAAACTTGGCACAGCACAATACAGTTATACTTCGATGGGATGAGGCCCATCGGGGAATTGAAGGAAATGAAAGAGCAGACCTTCTAGCCAAAAGGGGAGCCGAGTTTCTTCTAGTAGGGCCGGAACCTACTTGTCCGCTTGTCTACTAAGCGGCAAAAGAGGTAATAAAGGAACTACTAAGAAAGGAACAAGCACTCACTGGAGGGGTATCAACGGTCTGAGGCAATCGCGGAAGTTCATTGACGGACCATCAGAAAAGAGAGCCACAGAACTATTACAGTTAAGCAAAAATCAGCTGAGGTGGACAGTTGGACTCTTTACGGGACACTGTGCCCTGATGAAACATCTTACAACAATTGGCGTAAAATAAAATTCTACTTGTAGAATGTGTGGAGAGAAAGAAGAGACTCCTTTACACATATTATGCGAATGTCCGGCTCTGGCAAGGGATAGACATTTCAGCTTTGGGAATGCTCTGACTAAACCAAAGACAATAGTGGAGACACCCGTAAAGGAGGTTCTGGAATTTTTCAATTATGAGATAATCCTGAGGGGGGGGCACAATAAGTGATAGCTTCAGTGCTGCAGGGATGACCAACCCCATAGTAATAATAATAATGAAATAAACCTTAATTTTAAACTTTTGCTAAAATTCGACATTTTGAAAAAAATGACAATTTCAGAAAAGGTAAAATTTCTAAAAAATATCGAAATTCAAAAATTAAAAGTTGCAATTTTGAAAAAAAAATAAAATTTTTATTATATCCAAATTTCAGAAAAAGTTTACATTTTTAAGAAAAAAATCCTAATTTTGAAAAAAATAAACTTTAAAAAAAGTTTAATTTTTTTAAAATGTTGTCGACTTTTTCTTGAAAATTATAGTATGACTGCAGAAATTTTTACTTTCAAGGAAAATGTCGATTTTTCTAAAGTTTCCCCATTTGTTCTTTTTCACAATTTTCGACTTTTTTAATAAGTTCGATTTTTTTTGATTTTTTCGTTGACCTGGAATTTTGAAAATTTCGTTTTTTAATAACAAATTTCCAATTTTTTCTGAAAATTTTACCATTTTTTTACATTTCGACTTGTTTTGAAAATTTCGGATTTTTTCAAATTTTGACATTTTTCAAATTGTAACCTCTTTTTAAAAGATTTAGACTATTTTTCAAAATTTTGATTTTTGAAAACTTGACTTTCAAAATTAGAATTTTTTAAAATTAAATTCGTAAAGTTTCTTAAAAATTCCGTCTTTGCTTGAAAAGCTCGATTTTTTCAAATCGTGACTTTTCGACTTTTTTCAAAATGAAAATTTTTGATAGAAATTTTGACTTTTGAAAATATTACTTTCCTTTTTATATTTTTTTATATAAGTTTGTCGTTTTTAATAAATTCGCCTTTTTTAAAAAAATGTACTGACTTTTTGAAAATTTGAAGTATTTATTTTTAAAAATTTCGCCTTTTTTGACATTTTTGAGTATTTCCTAAAATTTTTTCAATATTTCTACTAATTGAAATACAAATCTTGTCCCCTTATCCTTTTGAAGATAACCAAGGACCAGTCGTTCCATCAAAAACATTTACCCATTTTTTAAAATTTCTTACTTCACCGAAAATTTTAATTCTTTATGAAAAATTCGACAACAGATTTTTTAAATTCTATTAGTATCAGACAGTACGAAAGTGTAGAAAGGACATAGATCACAAAAAAAAATAGTTTTAGAAATTGCGACTTGTTTCTAGAAATTTCGACTTTTTTCTCGAAATTTCGACTTTCATTTCGAAATTTCGGCTTTAAACTCGAAATTTCAACCATTTTCTTGAAATTTTGACTTTAATAGTGTCCCAATCCCTATAATGTCAAAATTTCGACTTAAAACTCAAAATTTTGACTTTTTCCTCGAAATTTCGAATTTAATCTCGACTTTATATCGAAATTTTAACTTCAACCTCGAAATTTCGGTACAAAAATAGGAAATTTTGGTGATTAGTTGGATCGTTTAGAAAAAAGTCCATTGTAAACTCCAAAGGTGTGACGTCGCTTTTCCTGAAATTTTTGAAAATTTCAACCCTTTTTCAAAATAAATATTTTTGATAGAAATTTTGACTTTTGAAAATATGACTTTCCTTTCTATATTTTTTTTTATATAAGTTTATCGATTTTAATAAATTCGCCTTTTTTTAAAAAAGTTTACTGACTGAAAATTTGAACTATTTATTTTGAAAAATTTCGACTTTTTTCAGAAAAAAACTTTTTTCAAAATTCCGACTTTTTTCAAGATTTTGACTTTTCTCAAAATTTTGACTTTTCTCAAAATTTTGTCTTTTTCCTAAAAATTTTGACTCGAAGAATCTGACTTTTTGAAAATTTTGAATTATTCTGTTATTAACTGTTTTTGAATATTTTTACTTTTTTCGAAATTTTGACATTTTTTTGACAATTTCGGAATTTTTACTATTCAAAATTTTGAATCTTTTGGAAAACTTCGGTTTCCTTCTTTCAGAATTTCGAACTTGTATCGAAATTTCGACGTCGTGAAAATTTTGTTTTTTTAATAATTCAATTTTTTTGAAAATTTCGGCTTCTTTCTTTTTGACATTCCAAACCCTTGCTTCGTGGAATTCTTTAATATAACTGCCGATGATGCAGTAATTAGAAACCTGGTCCTGTGTTAGCAAATATTTATCGAAACATTGTGGAATTTTTAATATCTGTTACTTTTTAATCGTTAATAAAGTTTAATAGTTATGAATTTTTCCTTTTTGAAAAATCCTGACTACTTGAAATAATCGACCGCTTATCAAAAATTTGACTTTTTTCAAAAATCTTGAATATTAAAAAAGCCTCGATCCGTTTTAATAATAGCAGAAAAATACAACTGTATTATTTAATTTTTTTAGAATTCCTTTTTTTGAAAAATTTGAAATTTGGTGAACATTTCTAGGAAAATCTTGATTATTTTATTTTGAAAATTACGACGATTCTCAAAATGGGGATCACTTTCAAAAGTCTCACTTTTTGAAAAATTTTAGCTTCTCTAAAAGTGTCCCAATCCCTGAGTTATTGTGTGTGATAAGTAATTTTATTTTAACTCCTTTAATGCCGACTCACACGTATAATTATTTTTATTTGTGCACATCTACCCCATAATATCGTTCGAAGGATATGTTTCATTTCTCTCTTAATAATAAAAAAATATTAAAAAAGTGTATTAGTCCGAAACAAAAACAGAAGTCGAAATTTATATGTTATATGTTCTTCCCGTCTTTTCTAGTGCGATTACAAGAATATTCTTTTGCAGATTACAACATAATAAACAATTATTTTCCTCTTTATTTCCGCCATCTTGGTTGAGCTTTGGTTGGACAACCAGTGGTTAATTTTTCTCCTCTAACGAAATACTTCTTTCATTTTTATATTCTATGATCGCCTTGTCATTATAGAAATGTCATCCCCGAAAGAAAAAAGGAAAATAGGCGAAGCTATTGGTGGGGATGAAACAGCAAATACGAAAAATGAGAGCGAGACCAAAATTGACGTTTGATTGCCCGCAACCTGCAAAGCAGCAGAACAGCAACCAGGACAGAGCTGTTTATTTTATTAAGTTACGAAGTAAACGGCGATTTTTATTTAGCTGCTACGCTTTGTAATTTAATGTAACGTAATCCATTACAAAAATGGATAACAATTACGTCCATATAAAGGACATGAGAGCAGGTTTAAAGAATATAAACGTAGTGTTTATTGTGTTGGAAGTCAGTCACCCCACCTTAACCAAAGAAAACCGCGAAGTTCGAACTTTCAAAGTGGCCGATCAAACGGCGTGTATAAACGCGAGTATTTGGGACGAAGCTGGACAGTTGTTAATGCCTGGTGATATTGTTAGGTTAACCAAAGGGTATGTATCTGTATGGAGGAATTGTTTAACTCTGTATACTTCGAAGGGTGGTGATTTACAAAAAATTGGCGAATTTTGTATGGTTTTTAATGAACACTTAAACATGAGTGATATGAGTAACTCTTTAGCGCAAATACCTCCGACCTGCGGTCCCCCTAATAGTATACCGCTGAATAATGGCACAAATAATGGAGCTGGTCGAGTGGGCCCTCCTGTTTCTATACCTATGCCTGTTACATCAGCGCCTACTCTGCTTAATAATACTGCAGGACCTGCGAAACCACCACAGAATAATCCTAATAGGGTGATCGGTAATGGCCCACCAACACCCGACAGCCAAAAACGAAGGAGGGCTTCGAGAGGACAGCATAGAGTTAGTAAACACAATAGGACTAATTAAGTGGTTGATTTTGATATTGTAGGATATGATTATTTTAATTATAAAAAGGTTTTAAAATTTCTAAATTTTTTATATTCTTATTCCGAGTTTGTTATTATTATGTATTGGTGACACAATTTTTCTTTTAATGTATAACATTGTAATAGACTGGATTTTTAAAATGAATTTTTTTTGTTAATAAATGCTAATTTTTGTTATGAAGTTAATTTTTACATTAAATCGTATATTTTAAATGTCTTGTTGCTGCTGAAGCACTTTAAAAGCTTCGAAACCTTGAAATTTCTACTTTTTTCTAACAATAGTTTAAGAAGATTTATTTTTATAAATCCTGAAGTATAATCATGCAATCACAAGAAAAATTCTAAATTTAAAGAAGGTGAATGTCGAAGTTTCATCTTTTTTCTCAGAATTTAGAGTTTAAACTAGATTTTTTGTTGTAAATCCAGAGTTTTTGAAATTTAGATTTTTTTCTGTTAAAATTCCATTCTGAACCGATTCAAATTTTGAAAAATTGGGTTCATGAGTCTTCAACTTTCAGGTTCAATTCCATAGTGTATGGACCTGGGATTGGATTGGATGCAGTGGTGGGCAAACTTAAGGGTGTGCACCTGCACAGCCCCCCCCTCCCCAAGAATAGGTGATTTCCTATTTGTTTAGTCATCAAAATTATTGTGGACACAAAATGAAATTTTTAGATCTGATGACTAGTTAGTCTTCTAAATTATTGAGGACATGACTTGAGGAGATAGCTTTTTTTAAACATCTTGATATGGAGCCCTCAGTGTGATGCACTGGGGCGCCAAAAAGGTTCATCTGTCCCTGAATACTTAAGTTTGAGTCGATGTTTTATGTGTGAAAATGGGAATTTTATTACATCAATTTCTAAATTTTCTTCGAATTATTGACTGTTTTCTCAAACTTTAGAATTTAACTTTGAAATGTTAAGAAAAAAAGTTACATTTTGATTCAAAATGAAAACTGAAGAAAAATTTAAATTTATAAAAACAATTTTTCTCAAAATGTTGACTTGGGGAAAATTTAAATTTATAAAAACCATTTTTCTCAAAATTGACTTTAATCCCTCATCTTGAAACTTTTCTTTTTCTAAAAATTACCGACTAAAATTTTAGGTTTGTATTTTAAGTTTTTCTCAAAATCTCGAATTTACTTTCGAAATCTCGTATTAAAATCTGAATTTTCTCAATTTTGAGTTTCTACCGAAATGTGAACTTATTTCTCGATGGAGTTAAAATTGTGAGTTTCACATATTTTTTGATATGTTAACATTTTCGTAAAATTGAAGATTTACATTTTCTCTCTCTTTTAATTTTTGCCTTAAGTCCAAACTTTCTATTTTTTTTTAGAGATTCAGGTGTTTTCCGAAATTTTACTTATTTTTTCTCGAAGCTTTGGAGTTTTAAATGAAAATCTGTTAAGAATTTTAACTTCTTGTCGAAATCTTAATTATTTCGACATTGTACTTAAAAGTTCTTTGTAAAATAGCTTTTAATTTTCTTTTTTTAAACAACATTTTCAGCTTGAATAAAATTTTGATTTTTTTAGATTTATTTTTTTTATTTTGGTGGTTTTTTTTTTATAAATTTTCGTTTTTTGTTCCCTTTTTTTATTTTGTATTCTAGTATTTTCACCTTAATCTCAAAATTTCAAGAAAATAACTTTATAATTTGGAAATTTCGACTTCTCACAATTTTAAATTTTGCTTAAATTTGGACTTTTTTATTTTCTCCTGAAATTGCAATCTTAAACACAACATTTCTACTTTTTTTTCGATAAATTTCGATTTTCTCTTGAAATATTGATTTTCTCTTGAAATGTTGATTTTCTCTTGAAATGTTGATTTTCTCTCGAAATGTTTTTTTTCTCAGTTTAGATCTAAAATGTTTACGTTTAATTCAGCAAATTAGGCTTCTCCCCAAAGCTTCAGATTTTTAGATTGCAATTCTTCTTTTCTAGAACTTTTAATTCGAAGAATTTCGACGAAATTTGTAATAAAACAATTTCATGTTTTTGGTAAAATTCCAAATTTGTTCTTTAAAATTCCTCGTTTAAACAAAATTTTTAGCTTAAAAGCAAAATTTTGATTTCTTTTAGACTTTTTTTATCGACTTTTGGAAATAATTTCCGAATGTG
Source organism: Dastarcus helophoroides (assembly GCA_028583605.1). Lineage (NCBI taxonomy): Eukaryota > Metazoa > Arthropoda > Insecta > Coleoptera > Bothrideridae > Dastarcus > Dastarcus helophoroides. The sequence continues at coordinate 32,777,824 of CM053331.1, read as the reverse complement.
TATATTTTTCTTTAATTTTAGGTTTAAACTAGAAGTTTTTTCATACATTTTAATTTTTTCCAAATTTTGCGTTTTTGGGTTTGGAATCGAATTATTTGTCTTTTGTTGTAACATTTTGACTTTAAACGTTAAATTCCGGATTTTTCTTCGAGAAATGTCGCCTATTCTCCCCTCATTTTAATTTATTTCAGCTTAAACCCCCCAAAATACTTACCTTTGATAAAAAATTGTACTCTTTCATTATTTTCAGATTTAATTTCAAAAATTGAAATACAAAACTTGTCCCCTGAAACCAGTAAAGATTAAAAAACACAACAAAGGTTACTCTAACGCGTTTCGACAACCAAGCTATCATCTTCAGAGAGATATCTATCTCTGTTGTGTTTTTTAAGTAGTATCTTGGCTGTCAAAACGCATTAGAGCAAATTATGTTGTGTTTTTTAATCTTTCTTGGTTTCAGGGGACAAGTTTTGTATTTCAATTTTTGAAGATAACCAAGAACCAGTTCGTTCCACCAAAAAAAAAGATTTAATTTGTTTTGCCTAAATTTTGAGAAAAAGTCGAAATTAACTACTTTAAAGCTGAAACTCATTTTTTTTTAATTTCAGCTCTAATTTTATTCATGTTTTATTGGCTGTTTCTTCGTTCTTCGCCAGTTAGTGCTTCCACAATTCTACATTTTCAGTAACCTTCTGTTAATAATTGGCAATCTCTTATAGATTGCCCCAGGAGATTGTCAATCCATAACAGAAGGTTACTGAAAATCTAGAATTCTACAAGGAGTAACTGGCCAAGAAAAATCCAATAAAACATAAATGAAAATTCCAATACTTTGCAAAGAAGATACAGAGAATATCTAATTCCATAGAGAAACTGTTTGTATAGTCTCTGTCTAATTCGCCTCTAATATTACAGTTTCGCCTTTAAAATCTAGATTCGAGCTCGAAATTTCGACGTTATTCCCAAAATTTGGTAAGAAATTTGGAAAATTCTTTCTAGAGTTGATATTTCTAAAAAAAATTGGACATATTCAAAAATTTCTTAAAATTTTAAGTTTTCACTTGTTATTCTGGCACCGACCATGCTGAGCCTTATACATAGAATTTTTAATATTTATTTCTGTTTTTATTGTTAATACATTTTGTTAATTAAAATGGTAACCAAAAATGGTCAAATTTAAACAAAAGCACAAAAAAACTGCCACTACATAATATGTACCATCAGGAGCGCTGCGCGCCCGTATCCTTCACTGGATACGCCACTGTTTTTTTATTTGAAGTGTTTTATCAAAATTTCGTATTTAAATTTTAAACTCGAAAATTCTGACTTGCCGGAACATTTGTTGGCATTCGAGTTGAATATACCAAACTGACGAGATCTAACAAGATGGAAACCGGTCTTTGGTTTCCAAACTTCGAATCTAATTAATCTTCAAACCTAACTCTGCCTTAGAATCGTAAATTCTTTTAAATTTCAGGGGTGTTCCCTGAATTTCGACTGTTTTCTAAAAGTTCCCAGTTTTAACTTAGACATCATGATACTTCTTAAAATTCCAACTCTAAAACCGAAATTTTGGGGTTTAATCTGGAATTCGTTTTATAAATTTCGAATTTTTCTAACTATTGTATTTATTCATTCATCATTCAAGTTTATACTTGAAATTTGAGGTTTTGGCTGGGCCTGTGTTTGACTGAAACCAAAACTACAGCCGAAATCCATTTTTTTAACTGGAATCCAAATTTCGCCCGGGCCCCGTAAAAAACTGTAAATCTACAGTTAAAGATGTAGAATTGGCAACAGTGTAAGTTATTTAATTTGGTTTTCATCAGTAAGATGTCAGCACCAACAACTCGATTACAGAGACCTCTCTCAATGGTTCACCGCAGCGATGGCAGTTCCATATGGTTGATTGCAGTCAATATATCCAGTGAACTTTATAGAGTTCACTGGATAAATCATAGAGGTCGCCCCTTGTCCAATACGTTCACAGACACAGAAAATTAGATTACATCGTTCATCGATTCCCGATCTCACTTGACAAATCGTGCAGATTGAAGTTTGCCAATGGATTTGACACAAGTTTGACGTTGATTTGTTTACAGTGCGTGTGTGCGATAAAAAAAATTACACGTCGGATATTATTTAGCGGTAGTGCAAATTATTCAAAAAAATTCAGAATGTTAGCCATATTTAGATTAATGAATTCGAATGCGACGAACGTACTAATAATTTAGACAAGTTAAGATGATAAGATAAAGATTCAAATTTCAACAATATGTTTGGAAGCAGAAGCAAGCTTAAGTATAAAGCTGTGGAAAGTAACCATGTAGATGAAGTCGTTGATTTCGAGCCTATTAAAAGGAAAACAGTGTCCCCAGCATGTTTGTGGTCTACGCTTTTTACAAGTTTACTAATATGTATTTATTACATACCTTCGATTGGCTTAACTTTTTATCAGCACTGGCTTTTTGAGGTATTTTTTTTTGTGTTGGGTAATAGCACTGGTGTACCAAATTTTGCATATTGCAGAATTTCCATTATCCTTTGATAACGGTCTTAGTTCATATGATAGTGAAATTTATGCTTGCTTGTGTTATTCGAGCATTTTTGGAGAGACGACAAGAAAGAAAACGAGTAACATTAGGATGGAGGGAATATATTGTGGCTGTCGCCCCTCCGGGCCTCTCGAGCGGTATTGATATTGGTTTTTCCAATTGGGGCCTGGAACTAGTAACGATTTCGTTGTAAGTGATTTTTAAATTTTTAACTTAATTACTTAAACTTGTGAGATTTTTCGAATAACGAGAGGTCAGTTGGTTATATCTCACTACTCGACTCATCTCCAGTAGTTTGAAATTGAAGGCAGTGAAGCAATTTTTCCAAATATAGCCGCATTTGAATTTTATACAGTGGTGGAGAATAATTGATGGAAGTTAACATTTTATAGTGCAGACGCCAACAAAATAGTACAGTCGCCAGATTATTTTTGACTGTTAAAAATAAACCCTAATTATTTTTAATGTGGGGTACCTATTGTTCAACCCCCTTCATTGGGATCTCATTCGAAGACTTACGATGTTGCTTAAATTATGGAGAAGTTATCGATATTCAGGTTGAATAATTTACCCAAAATAATCTGAATTTAATACATTTTCAATTGTGAAGAAACAAAAGAAATGTTTTTTTTGCATTTTCCTCCAAAATGTACGCACTACTTTCAATCAGTTGTAGCTGAAATGAAGTGTTCGTAACGCTTTAATCAACAGAAGGTTTGTCGTAGGTCAATGGCGATATTTGTAGTAGGTCAATGGCGATATTTGTAAACATTTTATTCTCTTCACATGTTTAAATTAGCAAAATAATGAAAGTTGTCCCATAGTTTCGGCTTACGTTGCGGTTATAAATAAGTAATCTATTTAGCTCTATTGCACATGGAACGAATAAATAAGTAAAGTCAAGTTACAAAAGAATAATCTTGGAACAAGTAACAAGAGAATATAATCAACTTATTCTGCTGAACTCTCTAGACGTTATGCAATTTATGTTTTATTTATAGATGATATTTATGTCTGCAAAACAACAAAACTAAAAACAATATCAAATAGTTTCTTATCTCACTGTAACGAGTTTTGTTTCGCGGTGTTTTAAAAACAAGGAAGTTACTTCAAACGCGACCAAGCGTGTTTATAAACTACTTTTCTCTTGTTTGACTTCATAATCTAATATTTTTACATAATTTGTGACTTTGTATTTACAGCCAGGCTGGGAGATCGATTAAATGATTTGTATTAATATTTTGTTTGGTTAAGCCAATTTACGAAATTTTAGCCAAAAAAATTAGTTTGCCTTTCTGACCAAAAGTGGCCAATTCTGACATTTTAGAAAAAATCAAATGTTGAGAAAATTTCGAGATTTATGAAACAAGTTCAAGGTTTAACTCTAAATTTTGATTACATAGTAAAACAATTTACATTTAAATTGTAAACTGTTGGAAAAAATTCAAAATTTGTTGAAAAAACTCCAAAACAAATTTTTGTTTAGATTTAAGGGTTTCAAATTTAAACATCGAATTCTGGGAAAACCTTCCAATGGAGTAAAAATTTAATGTTTTATAAAAAAAAAATGAATTTGAAAACTTAGTTTTCGCGAAAAGTTCCATAATCCTAAATTAAATTCGAAATTTAGAGAAAAAAGCCAAAACCTTAGCCTCGAAATTTCGATTTCAAACTTTTCTCCTAAAGTTCCGACATTTAAACCTGGGATTTGACTTGAAAACGCTTATTATTTAAAATTTCGACCGCTTTTAAATTTTTATTTAGACTTTTTTTTGAGAATTTCGACCTTTTGAAACTTTCCCTTTTTTGAGAATTTCGATTTTATTAAACAACGTTACCTTTCCCAAAATGTCCACTTTGTTTCCAAAATTTCTATTTTCCTCTTTGGATGATTCGAATTTATTTTGAAAGTTTCCATTTTTTTAATTAGTACTTTTTTGAGAATTTCGACTTATTATTTTGAAAATTTTAATCTTAAAATTTTCACATTTTTCAAAATTTTGATATTTTTTTTAACTTTCGACTTGTTTCAAAATTTCGGCTTCTTCTCTAAATTTTGATTTTGTTGTAAATTTTGACTTTCGTCGAATAATTCTGCTTTTTGAACATTTTGACTTTTTAAAAAATGTTGAATTTTTTAAAAACTTCGACTTTCTAAAACGTCGGCTTTTTAAAAATTTGACTTTTTTTAATTATAAATTTTTTGAGGATTTCGACTTATTTTGGACATTTTAATCTTAAAATTTCCGTTTTTTTTAAATTTCCACTTTTTTCAACATTTCCACCTTTTTCGAAGTTTTGATGTTTTTTTAAACTTTCGACTTGTTTCAGAATTTCGGCTTTTTCTCCAAATTTTGATTTTGTCGTAAATTTTGACTTTCGTCGAATAATTTTGCTTTTTAAGTATTTTGACTTTTTAAAAAAAAGTTGATTTTTTTAAAAACTTCGATCTTTTTCTAAAACGTCGGCTTTTTAAAAATTTGACTTTTTTTAATTGTACCTTTTTTGAGGATTTCGACTTCTTTTGGAAATGTTGATATTTTAAAATTTCCGCTTTTTTCAAAATTTCTACTTTTTTTAAAATTTCCACCTTTTTCGAAGTTTTGATATTTTTTTAACCTTTCGACTTTTTCCAAAACGTCGGCGTTTTTTTCGAAATTTTGGTTTTGTTGTAAATTTTGACTTTCGTCGAATAATTTTGCTTTTTAAGTATTTTGACTTTTTAAAAAATGTTAAATTTTTTAAAAACTTCGACTTTTTTCTAAAACGTCGGCTTTTTAAAAATTTGACTTTTTTCAATTGTAACTTTTTTGAGGATTTCGACTAATTTTGGAAATTTTAATCTTTTAAAATTTCCGCTTTTTTCAAAATTTCTACTTTTTTTAAAATTTCCACCTTTTTCGAAGTTTTGATATTTTTTTAACCTTTCGACTTTCACCGAAATATTCTGCTTTTTTGAAAATTTCGACTTGTTTTAAAATTTTCGCGTTTTTTTTTTTCGAAATTCTGATTTTGTTGTAAATTTCGTCTTTCACTGAAATATTCTGCTTTTTTGAACATTTCGACATTTTTTAAAATGTTGACTTTCTTAAAAACGTCAACTTTTTTCTAAAACGTCGACTTTTTTTAAAACGTCGACTTTTTAAAAATCTTGACTTTTTTGAAATTTCCACTCCTTCAAATTTTTGGATCTTTGAAAGTTTTGATTTTTTTTTAAATTGATTTTCAAATTTTGTCTTTTTTGAAAAATGCGATTTTTCAACATTTTTACGTTTTTAAAAAAAAATGTCGATCCTTGTTTTTAATTTCTTTCCACTTTAACGTTTGAAAATTTTAATTTTATTTGGAAAAATTCCTTGTTACAAAGTCGTCTTTTTTTGAAAATCGCGGCTTGTCAATCTTTGTTTTTAATTTTAGCTTTGTTTGAAAATTTTAACTTTTTGTGGAAAAATTCCTTGTTTCAAAGTTTTAATTTTATCTCTACTTTATTAGAAAATTTCGACCTTTTTGAAAATTTGGACCTTTTTGAAAATTGTTGATTTTTTTTCCGAAAATTTGATTTCTTGAAACTGCAACTTTTCTTCAATTTTTGTTTACATAATATAATTCAACTTTTTTTTAAAAAAATCCGATTTTTTCTTTGAAAACTATCACCATCTTTGAAAATTTCTGTTGATACGAAATTTTCGATTTTTTCAAAATATAGTTTCTTTCCATCATTTCAATTTTTTTTAACTTTTTTAAAGTTTCGACTCTTGTTCAATTCGAGATTTTTTGAAAGTAACAGTTTTTTAAAATTCTGACGTGGTTTTTCAGTTGGATTGATTTTTTGAATGATCATTTTTGAAAATTTGGGGATTTTTCCTATGTAAGGAGGTTTTTAACAGAAAAAAATCGAATTCCTGAGCTTTTCAAAATTTTCGCTCTTTTGAAAATTGTGACTTTTTTCGCAAAATTGATTTTTTTTAAAACTACCACTTTTTCAATTCATTTTTTTTTAAATTCGGTTTTTTTAAAGAAATTCCATTTCTCATACATTTCCACTTTTTTTGAAAATGTCTACTTATTTTTGGAAATTTCTATTTATTTTCGATTTTTTCAAAATTTTGACTTTTCCTAGAACCTTTAACTTTTTGACAATTTCAGGTTTTTTTTTTGATTCAACATTTTTTGATAATTTTAATTTTTTTTAAATCCTGCTTTAAGTTTTTCAAAATTTTCGCTTTTTTAAAAATTTTGACTTTTTTCGCAAAATTGATTTTTTTTAAAACTACCACTTTTTCAATTCATTTTTTTTTAAATTCGGTTTTTTTAAAGAAATTCCATTTCTCATACATTTCCACTTTTTTTGAAAATGTCTATTTATTTTCGATTTTTTCAAAATTTCGACTTTTTCTAGAACCTTTAACTTCTTGAAAATTTTAAGTATTTTTTTTTTGATTCAACATTTTTTAAGAATTTTAATTTTTTAAAATCCTGTTTTGAGTTTTCCAACATTTTCGCTTTTTTAAAATTTCAGCCTTTTCTCAAAATTTTGACTTATTTCCAAAATATTGACTCTTTCGAAATTTTGACATTATTCAAAATGTTTGACTTTAAAATTTCATTTTTTTTTGAAAAGTTTCACTTTTGTGAAAATTTCGGCTCAAAATTTCTTTGTTTTTTCCCACAATTTTAACTTATTTTAAAAAATTCGACCATTTTGCAGAACTTTGTCATTTCCTTTTATTTTTGATTTTTTTCTGTGTAAATTGCAAATATTCTGAAAATTATAATTTGTTTCCAAATATCGAGTTTGAAAGTTTCGACCTTTTTTCAAAATATTGACTTTCCAGATTTTTACTTATTTTTTGAAAATTTCGCCAATTTTGAAAATTATTTTTTTTTTGAGAATTTACTATTAATGATTTTAAAAATGGTAATGTTTATGAATTACTTTTTTATAATTCATGGTAGACCCTTATTGACCGGAAATATTATGTTTATTGTTCCCTTTCCATGTTATGCACTGCTGACGAGCTCAAATGAGAGCGAAACATCGATGTCCAGTGCTACAACCTCTTTTATGTATTTTTTTATATTTTCCTAACTTATCAAAAAAACAAAATTTTTATTTTTTCCATATCTAATTTTTGGTCTCCTATTTTTCATTTTTCCTATTCTATGTAAAATAAACTAACCTTTTAATTTGTAAACTGTCATGAAGTGACGTTTTCAATAAATTTAAATATCACGTAGTCGCATTTCAAAAACTGTTTATAAAATTGTCAACAAACCATAAAAATTTAAATATTTCCGAACTGGGCCGAAGAAATGTTAAACAAATTGAAAAAAACTACTTTTTTATAAATTCGAATGTTTCAGAATTTTGATTTTTTTTGTTGATAATTTCGGCCTTTTTCCGAAGTTTTTACTTTTCTTTTTGTGATTTTTGCACATTTTTCAAAAATTTTATTTTACGTCGTTTTGAAAATTCTGATTTTTTTTTGATAAATTATACTATTTATGAAACTCGCGACATTATTAAAAACGATTACTTTCTGTGAACATTTGGACTTTTTCAATTTTGAATTTTTTAAAATTTTAACGTTTTTCAGAATTGTGATTTTTTGCTCTTTTTTCAGAATTTCGTTTTTTGGAAATTTTGACTTTTTCTTATAAATTTCGACTTTTGTAATTTCTTATTTTTTTTCTAAATGTGGACTGAAAATTCAGATGTTTCTAATTATCACTTTTTTTCAAAATCCCAATCATTATCCAAAATTTTGAGTTTTTCTCCAAGTTTTGCTTGTTTTTTTTTAAAGCTACGACTTATTTTCGAAATTTCGGATTTTTCTCTTAATTTCGATTCTATTCTAAATGACGAAAGTTTGTCTTTTTTTATCAAAAACCTTAGGTCTCCTTGTAAGTCGTGACGATGTGGAAGTCTGACAAATAGAATGCTTTCAAAAAAGTTGAAAATTTGAATGAAGTCAATATTTCAAAAAAAAAAAACTAAATTACAAAATACAATATTTTCAAAATTCGAAATGGAGTCGAAATATTTAGAACCCAAAAAAAGTCTTTTCAAAAAAGGTTTTTTCAGAACTGTGACTTTTGAATATTTTGACTTTTTTTCAGAATTTCGTCTTTTTCTGGAAATGTCAACTTCTTGTAAATTTCGAATTTTTTGTTTTTTTAATTTCGATGTTGTTTAGAATTTTCACTTTTTTCGAAAATGCTACTACTTTTCAAAATTTTGAGTTTTTCTTGAACTTTTCCTTTTTTTTCGACTTATTTTGGAAATTTCGAATTTTTCTCTAAATTTCAAGTCCTATTCCTAACTTCATTTGAAGTTTGACTTTTTTTTTTCGAAAATTTTGACTTACTTTCTTCTAGGTTTCCTTGTAAGTCGTGACGATATTGGAACGTTTTAATGAGAAATTTTTAAAAAAGTTGAAACTTTGAATAAAGTCGAGAATTCCAAAAAAAAATCTAAATTACAGGACACAATTTTCAAAATTCGAAATAGAGTCGAAACATTCAGTCAACGCAAAAAAGTTTTCAGAATTCTGACTTTTTGAAAGTTAACTTTTTCCAGAATTTTGTCTTTTTCTTGAAATTTTGACTTCTTGTTAACTTCGACTTTTTTAAGTTTTTTGATTTTTTCCAAAATGTAGACTGAAAATTTCGATGTTCGGAATTTTCATCCTTTTCGAAAATCCCAGTTTTCTAAATTTTGAGTTTTTTTTTTCGAATTTTTGCCGTTTTTTTTTGATAGTTACGACTTATTTTGGAAATTTCGAATTTTTCTCTAAATTTCGAGTCCTATTCCTAACTTCGTTTAAAGTTTGACTTTTTTTTTCGAAAATTTTGACTTTCTTCTAGGTTTTCTTGTAAGTCGTGACGATATTGGAACGTTTTAATGAGAAATTTTTAAAAAAGTTGAAACTGAATAAAATCGAGAATTCCAAAAAAAAATCTAAATTACAAGACAAAATTTTCAAAATTCGAAATAGAGTCGAAATATTCAGTCAACGCAAAAAAGTCTTTAGAATTCTGACTTTAAAAGTTGACTTTTTCCAGAACTTCATCTTTTTCTTGAAATTTTGACTTCTTGTAAACTTCAACTTTTTTAAGTTTTTTGATTTTTTTCCAAAATGTAGACTGAAAATTTCGATGTTCGGAATTTTCATCCTTTTCGAAAATGCCAGTTTTCTAAATTTTGAGTTTTTTTTCGAATTTTTGCTTTTTTTTTGATAGTTACGACTTATTTTGGAAATTTCGAATTTTTCTCTAAATTTCGAGTCCTATTCCTAACTTCGTTTAAAGTTTGACTTTTTTTTTCGAAAATTTTGACTTTCTTCTAGGTTTCCTTGTAAGTCGTGACGATATTGGAACGTTTTAATGAGAAATTTTTAAAAAAGTTGAAACTTTGAATAAAGTCGAGAATTCCAACAACAAAAAAATCTAAATTACAGGACAAAATTTTCAAAATTCGAAATAGAGTCGAAATATTCAGAGTCAACGCAAAAAAGTCTTCAGAATTCTGACTTTGAAAGTTGAATTTTTCCAGAACTTCGTCTTTTTCTTGAAATTTTGACTTCTTGTAACTTTCGACTTTTTTAAGTTTTTTGATTTTTTTTCAAAATGTAGACTGAAAATTTCGCTGTTCGGAATTTTCATCTTTTTCGAAAATGCCAGTTTTCTAAATTTTGAGTTTTTTCGAAGTTTTGCCTTTTTTTTTTGATAGTCAGAATTCTGACTTTTTGAAAATTGACTTTTTCCAGAACTTCGTCTTTTTCTTGAAATTTTGACTTCTTGTAAACATCGACTTTTTTAAGTTTTTTGATTTTTTTCCAAAATGTAGACTGAAAGTTTTGATGTTCGGAATTTTCATCCTTTTCGAAAATCCCAGTTTTCTAAATTTTGAGTTTTTTCGAAGTTATGCTTTTTTTTTAAGTTTTGACATTTTGGAAATTTCGAATTTTTCTCTAAATTTCGAGTCCTATTCCTAACTTCGTTTAAAGTTTGACTTTTTTTTTTCGAAAATTTTGACTTTCTTCTAGGTTTCCTTGTAAGTCGTGACGGTATTGGAATGTTTAAATGAGAAATTTTTTAAAAAGTTGGAACTTTGAATAAAGTCGAGAATTCCAAAAAAATCTAAATTACAGGACAAATCCCAGTTTTCTAAATTTTGAGTTTTTTTCGAAGTTTTGCCTTTTTTCTTGAAAGTTACGACTTAATTTCGAAATTTCTTACTTTTCTCGACGTTTATAGTCAACATTTCAAGAAAGGAAGTATTCATTAAAAATTATATTAGTAGTACCATTTCTTCTAATTTGAAATATCCTTTAAAAAATAAATTTTTTAATCTGGTACAAGCATTAAAAAAAAACAGGCATACAAATCCTTGAGTATTGAAAGCCTGACGTAGTGAGTAGTTCTAGAGCAAATGAAAATATATTTTTGTCGTACTGATAAGTATTCATTGAGTGTACGTTTTCCCAGAAATGTGCATATTTATCTATCTTTAGCTTGCTTCCAAAGCGAAGTTTAAATACCGTAATTACTGTCAATTTACGCGAAATGAATTTTAATTAAAAATATTAATTCTTTCTAACAAGGTAATAGTAATAGAACCTTTAAAAATCCGCACAAGCTGATTAATATAGCACGATATCACACTTATCATAGTTTGGTTTAACTAATTTTTTTATAAATTGTTGATAATATGATGGAAGCGTTTTTACTTTGTTTAAAAAATTTTGTAAACTTCCGCAACAAAGTAATGACCCTTTAAAAATTTATGATTAAGACAGTAGTATGACCTTCATTCAATTTAGCTGTAATATTTATGACCAGTGCCCATTAATTTTAAGCAGGAGGTCTTATCTATAATAAGTATATTTTAATGTAAGTTAGGAGTTTCGTTTCTCAGTGGGCTCTAAATTTTTGGACCGTGCACTTTTATGATGAAAATAATCATGTGTACCATTAACAACTAATTAAAAAAGGCCTAAAACCATGTTATAAAACCATTCATGTCGCCTCCACAATACTTATGACGACCTAAAAACATTCTGTCTACTCTACTTTGAAGACCACTGTGCTAGAGCTAATGCTATCAATAGAAACTTGTGTTTTCATTTGACTTAAAGGGCAACGTTTATCAAGTCGGACTCGAAAATTGCAGAATTGTTTAATGGGGTCGCACTTAAAGCAACCTTGATTGTTTTCCGCCTGAATAAGTCCAGTTTCTTTGACAATTAAAACGCTAAATGTTATCTTTAATATTCATAATTCCTGGGCGACCTTCACGTTATCAAATCAATTAAATCGTTAAGTACCGCACAAAAAAGTACAGTTTTGATCATAAAATAAAGGTATTGTTGTAAAAAATGGCGAAGTTGTTACCGCCACACCTAATTTGTACTTTGAATAATGCAAAATTACGGAAAATACAATTTGAATAGGTTAACTATTAGTTTGGAATTAATTGCTAATTATTAGGTTTAATATTTACATTTAATTTTCGTCACATTTTAATTAGTTTTTTAATTTGTTTTAATTAAAAATATAATTTCTTAAACATCAAGAAAAAATTTTACTTTATTAATTTTAAATCTACACATTTGCTGTCTTAAGTATGAAAGGTCAACAAGAACTCTACTTCACAGGAAACACCTTGCTTATTAAAATATCAAATAGCGAGCGTAAATTGTGCTTGTGCAATTCAGCAATGGGCGTTCCATTACTACTATAAAGTTGAAATTGAAAGAAAAAAAGCAGGGCATCGAACCACTATTTTTTTTCGTTCCGGAAAAAAAATCATATCGGTTCCGATCCGGTTTTCGTTCCGACAAAAATAACCGTTATTTCCGGTTTTAGGTTCAGTTCCGGGATGATTAATTTTTTAATTTTTTAAAAGTTTTTATTCAAATTGATTTTCGAACATAATTCAGGAAATGCTCTCTCTCTTTTTTTAAATATTCTGGTAACTACTCTGGTAATGCCTAAAATTTAAAGAAAATATTCCTCGATTTTTCGAGTTTAAAAGTTTCACGCCGAAACTCTGGATTCTGGGTTCATTTTGAGTTCATACTTCAAAAAAACCTTGAACTATATAAACAAAATAGCTGATACCCGCGCTTTCACCTAGGTAAAAAAAAAGAGAAAGGATCCTCTGGTTATATACTTTTTGAAAGTTTCGATTTTTCTGAAGAATTCAATTTTTATTGAAAATTTTGACTTATTTCGAAAATTTCGACAATAAAAACCCAATTTTTCACGAAGTCGATCTTTTCTCGTTTGACTTCCAAAATTTCGAAATTTTAATTTGATTTTGAAAATTTTGGCTTTTTTCAAAACTTTGATTTTTTGAATATTCTAGATTCCTCAAAATTCTGCCTTATTTGGTTGGTTTTGTTTTTTTTTGAATATTTTACTTTTATAACTTTTGCTCATGTTAAAGATTTTATTTTATGAAAATTTCAAATTTTTTTGAATATTTGGAATTGATCTCGAAGTTTGAACGTTTGACATTATTTTTGTAAATATCAGAAACTTCAGACTCGCAATTTCATTTTTTTTGCAAATCTAACTAATTTAAAATTCGATTTTTTCAAAACATTTGAATTCTTTTTAAAAATTTGAATTTTTTCAGTTTTAACTTTTTGCAAATATCGACTCTCTAGAGTGTTTGGTTTTTTATTCAACTTGTTTCAATCTTCAGTTTTTTTGCAAAATTTTGACTTTGTGAAAATGATTAATTTTTAAAGTCTGCCTTCGATTTTTATTGAAAATTCCTATTTTTCGATTTCTTTCAAGGCATTTCGTCTTTATATTTTGAAAACTTTGAAATTCTTTTTTTAGCTTTCACTTTTTTCAAATGTTTATTTATTTTATTAATCGCAAGACTTTTTCAGTTTGACCTTTCTGTAGGATTTTAATTTATATTGCAAATGCTGAATTTTTTGAAAATCTTTACACATAATTTCGATCTTTTCTCCAAATTGTTATATTTTTTTCAAAATTTTGATTTTTTCTGTTTATTTAATGATGTTGAAAAAATGACTTTTGAAAACTTCTCCCCTGTTTTTTAAATTTTTGACCTTGGTCCAACTTTTGACAATTTCTCAAAGCTTTGAAAACGGAGATTTTTTTTTTTTAATTTCAACTTTTCTCGAGGTTTCGGCTTTTATGTAGTAAACTGAACTTTTATTTGAAAAATTAGATTTTCCTTTAATTTTTGTTATAAAATTGTTATATTTTTTTTAATTTTTAATTTTTTCTGTTTATTTAATGATGTTGAAAAACTGACTTTTAAAAACTTCTCCCCTGTTTTTTAAATTTTTGACCTTGGTCCAACTTTTGACAATTTCTCAAAGCTTTGAAAACTGAGATTTTTTTTTTTTAATTTCAACTTTTCTCGAGGTTTCGGCTTTTATGTAGTAAACTGAACTTTTATTTGAAAAATTAGATTTTCCTTTAATTTTTGTTTTTTGAAATATTAAATTTTTCTCAAAATCTCGACATTTTTAATATCTTCGAACCTTTTTAAGAATTTAGACTTTTTTGAAAATTCCGACCTTTTATCATCAAAATTTCGACTTTTCCTCGAAGCTGTAACTTTTTCAGAATTTTTTTGGAAAATTTCCTCATTTTTTCAAAATTTTGACTTTTTGTAAAAAATTTGACAAGACAAAGTTTTTTCTCAAAAATTTCAATTTTTTTCAAAATTTTAGATTTTTTATATTATGATTAGGTTGAAACATTTTTTTTTTTTTTTGAAAATTTCCACTTTGGCTCAAACTTTTTACTATTTCTCGAGGTTTTAACTACTTTTTTTTGATAATTCCGACTTTTTCCAAATTTTAACTTTTTTCAAAACTGCAACTTTTTGAAATATTTCAATTTTTTCAGGATTTTAATCTTTTTTGAAAATGTTTACCTTTTTTTCGAAGTTAAATATAGCTTCATTCAAAATTTGAAGTTTTTTTCGAAATTTCCATTTTTTTTTTCAAAAGTTCGAGTTTTTGTGATAACTTCGACATTTTTTCAAAATTCGCCTGTTCCAGAAATTTTTTAATTTTGCTGAAGAATCTAATTTTTCAAATTACCAATTTTTAAATTTTGAACAAATTCTACAAAACGAATTTAAGACTTAACTAAATTTTGATTTTAAAGCTGCCTAAATTCAAATCAATTTGAAAAAAAATCGCAGCTTCGAGGCTGAATTCGAAATTTTAAGAAAAAATATAACGTAAACAAAACCAGATAAAAATTGGAAGTTTAAATTAGAGATTTTCTAATATGTCATGGTTTCAAGTTTACCTTCAAAATTTCGACTTCAATTTCAAAATCCCGGCTTTAAGAATATAAATGTTGTATTTTTCTCTTGAAATTTTGACTGAAATTCCCAATTTCTAGTAAAAATTAAAAATAGCGAGATTTTATCTCAAATTTTGAGAAAAAAAGCGAAATCCAGGAATTTTGGGAAGTTTTATGAAGTCGGCATCGTAAAAAAGCATTAGAATTTGAAATTTCACTTCAAAAATCACTTCAAAAATTAGAGATATTAGATTATAAAAGGGAAAAATCCAAGTTTGAGAAAAAAAAACAAATGTTGGGTATTTGTTCTGAAGAAAAAATTGGAATTTAACGGAAAAATTCTAATTTGCAAATAAACTTGCCAGGAAACTGGGTTTCAATGAAAAAGACTCCACTGCTTGAGTCCATATTTACAGATGCACATAACATTTTTATTTTAAACTCAAAATTTAAAAAAAAGAAAAGAAATATTTCGAGAAAAAGGTCCAAATTTCAAAAAAAGAGCCGAAAATTTTGAAAAAATTTTTAAGTTATACAACTTAAAACTCAATTTGTCTTGAAATTTTGAGAATAAAATTAACATTTTCTTAGAAATAAAGGAAATTGTAAGTTTCTAATCCAACTTTCCAAAAAAAATGTTCTTTAAAAGTAAACTCGTAATTTTGAGGTGAAAGTTGCATGAATTTGTGTAAAATTTTGAAAAAGAAATTTCTGAAAACATTCAAACTTTAGGGTAAAGTAAAAATTATTTTAAGAACCCTTATTTTTTTCCTATTCTGATCCAGTTTTCGTTCCTGCAAAATTAACGGTTTTTTTCGGTTTCCGGTTTTCGGTTCAGTTCCGGTTCGAAGCCCTAGAAAAAAGTCAATATGGCAAGTTTTAAATCCAAATTTTGAGATAAATTAAATCAAAATTTTAAACCAAGCACAAATTTTAACAATAAGTGGCACAATTAGAAATTACCTGAGTTTAAATTCAAAATTGAGAAAAAAATTAGATGAGAAGAAAATTAGAATTAGAAAATCATTTCTTGAATAAGAAATATTAGCAAAAGTTGAACATTAGAATGACGGTTGAAGGTGAAAACTCAGAATTTTAGGAAAAAAAGGTGAAGTTTCAAAATTAAAGTCGACTTCGAAAAATAAAAAATAGAAAAGTCGAAATTTCGGAAAAAAATAATACATCGGAATTTACTGAGAAAAAATTTTCGAATTTAAAAATCAGCATTTCGAAAATAGTATCAATTCCGAGAAGAAAATCAATATGTCTGATCATTTTGAATTTCGTGTGGAAAATTAAGAAATAAATTTAAAACTGAAAATTAAGAATTTTGTATATGTCAGAAATTTCGGGATTAACCGATAAAAAATTCCATTGTTACAGATTGTTACTGTGATACACATTGGTGGCCTTTTCAGAATTAATTGAAAGATACATTTTTATTTAATTTCAAAATGCAAGGAGATATTTTAATTTAAAGAAATGTAAGGATTTAAACCTTATGTTGTTCATTATAAAAATGATTTACAATAATGTTATGTATGATTATCAGTCATAATTTCCTCTAAAAATGTTCTTATTTGAATTTTTGTTTTTAGGTACACTATGACGAAATCGACTGTTATTATATTTATTTTGATATTTTCTATACTATTCAAGTTAGAAAGAAAGGTAGGTATCCTTTGCAGATTCACTGGCGTAATAAGCAGTCGTTTTCTTTCAGTCCTGGAGTCTTTCAACGATAGTGTTGATGATATCATTAGGACTGACACTATTTACATATAAATCAACACAATTTAATTTCCCAGGATTTACTCTGTTAATATTGGCGTCTGTAGCCGCCGGTATTAGATGGACCTGTGTTCAAATGATCCTTCAGAAATCACGAATGGGGATGCAGAATCCCATTGATATGATCTATCACATGCAACCGTGGATGTTGCTATCAGTTCTTCCGTTTGCCATATGGATTGAAGGTTATACTTCTTACGATAGTATTAACATGTACTAAATTTGCTTATTTACTCTTCAGCAAGTTTTCATCCGCAGTGACACAAAAAAAGTTTATTTTCATCTCCCAAAGTCAAAATTTACTTTTCTTTAAATACATTTAATTTAATTCAAAGTTGAAAACGGATTACTGTAGGGCTTCGAACCGCAATTCAACCGAAAAAAACCGTTATTTTTGTAGGAACGAAAACCGGAACAGAACCCGAAAAAATAACGGTTTATTTCGGTTCGTTGAGTTTGTATGTTCTTAAAATAATTTTTACTTTACCCTAAAGTTTGGGATTTTTTTTAGAAATTTTCTTTTCAAAATTTGACCCAAATTCATGTAACATTCATCTCAAAATTACGAGTTTACTTTAAGGAACATTTTTTTTTCAAGTTGGATTAGAAACTTACAACTTCCAGACTTTCTAAGAAAATGTTGATTTTATTCTCAAAATTTCAAGCCAAATTAAATTTTAAGTTATACAGGATGAGTCACTAAGCGGGAATCGGTCTTTGGTAGGCGTATCGTTCAAAATATCGAAAAATGTTTCGAATAAAATTTGTTCGAAATAAAGTTCTCCACAACCTAAAATTATTGCCAAATATGGTGGCCTTCCGGTTGCACCGGAAATGAACACAACTTTCTTATTTTAAATAGAACATCCTATGTATTTTTACATGTTTCGATTCCTTGTTAAAAATGAATATGAATTTATTAAGACGACATAGGCCCTTAGTTGAACCGTTTTCGCCTAATTTAATTTTTTTGGTTAAATTTGACGATTTCGGAACTTGACGCCATTAACGATATTTTCCAAACGCAATGACTCAGAGTTGTGTGGCATACGTCTTTGCTGTTAGCAAGATTTCTTAAATTTCTTCACATCCGCCGACTCAATTCTTCAGTTGTTCAAACATGCATAACTTAATTTTTTCAAAAAGAACCACCTTTGGATTATATTATTATCTTATCGGATGTGAAATTAAATTACCTTTATTTTGGTACCAGGTATTGCCACCTTCGTCCAAAAATTTTTGAGAAATTTAGAATTTTCTAAAAAATTTAATTAATTTTGCATTATCGCGTCAGCCCTGGATGCCGCGGTTTTGTTTCGTCTCGTTTGTCCGGCAATAACTGACAGTTTATCTCATTGTTGTCGCGAGGTCTTGGTATTAGTGCTGAAAGACAATGTTTTCTCAAGAAGAATTGGTCGATATGGTTTACACCTTGGGCAGTGCTGACAGAAATCCATTTCTTGCTTCAAGAATTTATACCCAACGTTTTGCCGATGGGAGACATTCAAATTCAGCGGCATTCGCTAAATTGAGAGAGAGGTTTGAGCGAACTGGTAGTACGAAATACGAGAAAAAGGAGCGTAGAAAACCAACGACGCATGAAGAAAACCAAGTTTTAGTAGCGGCTGCTGTTGTCCAAGATCCGCATTTAAGTACCAGAATAATAAGCACGGAATTATAAATAAGTCAAACCTCGGTTTCACGAATCTTGCGTAAAAATAAGTTTCATCCGTATCGTGCCCAGCTAGTACAGGAACTCAATCAAGCTGATTTCAACAACCGAAAGCAGTTTTGTGAGTGGGCGTTACGAAAACTACAAGAACAAAATGACTTTGGACAATGTACTATTTACCGACGAATGTACATTTCATAAGAACGGCTTCGTGGGAAGACGTTCCCATTACTACCACACTGAAAATCCTCATTGGATAAGGCCCTTAGACCATCAGCATATGTGGTCTCTGAATGTTTGGGGTGATGTCATAGGAAGATTTGTTGTCGGACCACACTTCTTCAATGAACATTTGAATGCCAACAATTACTTGCATTTTTTGCAAAATCAATTGCCCGAAATGATAGACAATTTGCCTCTTGCTGTCTTGCCGCAAATGTGGTTCCAACATGATGGGGCCCCGGCACATTATGGAAGGGATGTAAGGGAGTTCCTCAATACACAATTCCCTAACAAGTGGATAGGAAGAGGAGGTCCAGTGGCATGGCCCGCAAGATCACCGGATTTAACTAAGCCAGACCTTTTCTTGTGGGGTCTTGCTAAGCAAGTTGTGTACCAGGAACCACCAACTACCCGAGAAGACATGATGGACCGGGTTCGTGTTGCTTTCCAAAATATCAATGAAAACGTCTTGGTGGATGTGAACAATTGTTTGCTACAGAGACTGCGCATTTGCCATCGTGAAGCTGGTGGTTATGTTGAACATTTAATTTAATGTTATTATTACCATTGTTTATGTATTCTTCTTAATATTTGTTGCAGCTTGCTGTTACCGATTTGTTTATTGTTTATTTACTTTCTTTAATGCTTTACCAGTGGCGGCTGGTGACTTTTTAACAGGGAGTGCGCAGACGCGAAAAATATTAATACTTAAGAGTAGTGTTGGGCTATTCGAATACAAGTTGTGAGATGTATTCGATTCTACCAAGATCTCGAATACATCCGATTCTCAACTGAAGTATTCGAATACTTCCAGACTCCGTGAGTTGAAGTGAGAATATGAATAGAATCGGTTCTCGTCTCGCGCAAGCAACATCTCATCATCGCATGATTCATAAGTTCTCGGGTACTTGCTTGCATTCGAATACAAAATATGTATTCGAATACAAAATGTGTATTCGAATACAAAATGTGTATTCGAGATTGTGGTAGTCCGATACAACAAAACATTGGAATGGTGAGTAGTGAATAGAATCGGTCTCCTAACTACGCTATATCTCCGATTCTTAACTTCTCCGATGTTGAATACTTTACCCGATTCTTGTATTCGAGATCTTAGACATGCATTATTGAATGCGTATTTTATTCGAGATCATTTTTATTCGGGATGGTTGGCTACGCATTATGCTCGCACGCTCATGCATTCGAATATGTATCTAATTTTAATTTATTGCTTCATCCTTCTCATAAAATTATTAAATAACGAAATGCTTAAGTACTTTTTAAAATCGGGCTCTCAATTTTAATAATGAAATTTAACAATATCTGGAAATACAGTGCCAATATGCGAATCCAATCAAAGTTAAAGATACGTATGTGAATTCTAAAACTTCAAGATTTATTTATATTAAGAAATTTAAATACATTCAATTAGGGAATTGCCAATTATAGGCATAGGTACGGAAGTAGTGAAATCGAAAGTCATATCTCGCCACCACATACCTCGAATAGACCGCCGAGACAATTTTTCTAGTAGGTGTTTAGGTTAGGTTATCCCATAATTCGATTCTTTGTATTCGAATACTTATTCGATTCTCAAAAGTATTCGAATTCAATGTATTCGATTCTGAAAATCGTTCGATTATTCCAACACTACTTAAGAGTTTAAGTGACTCCGATGCCGTAGCAAGGTATTAAATTTAGGAGAAACAAAAGTGATACACAGGGTGTGATATTTAATAGTATTTTTACGAATTAAATTTAATTACCATCTAATAACAAAATATTTTTGGGTTATCATCTCTAAATTATATTGATTGAGTACAAAAAAAAACATTATCGACATTTCTGAGCCTTTTTAAAGCAGTCTGTACTGTTGCACCTCGCTACCGCTTTACATTACTTAATTAAATTTATTTGCTTTCATAGGAATAGAATTATATTTTTTTTTAATGAAAACTACATTGGAAGATAAAATGTATTTTATTACAAAGTTGTAATTAAACTATACAAAAACACAAAAAAAATATTTTCTATAAATAAAATCCGCTCTACGACCTTTTAAGGAAATAAAGTGTTCTATTACTTTTTCATCTCCTGCACCATATTTTTGTTGATAGACATCATCGCTAATGCATTTAAACGATCATTGTTCATAGTATTGAGTAAAAAAGTTTTAATTCTTTTAAGCGTCGAGAAACAGCGTTCTTATTCTGCAGTTGTCATTGATGTTGTTAAAATTATATTTAATAATTTTACTGTTTCAGAAAATGTTTCAGTTAAATTATTTTCTGACATAAATGACAATAAATTAACGGCACCAATAATATCAACATAATCCGGTCTTGAATAAATAACTGTCAGTTCTGTTTTCAATCGAAGCGCAGATATGTGTGGATAAGCAGAAGTCACAGCTTCGAAAATACTAACTGGAAAAGTAGCTGCAAAACTTTTAAATAGTTGATTTTTAAATAGTTCAGCAGCTAGAATGTGTCCACGCTACGAAAATCACTCCTTCATTTGTGTTATGATTACGTCGCAGATTTCTTTGGCATACACACTTTTTTGTAAATGATCATCACTTCTTTTTCTTCTTCTACTTGGAAAGTTTGTATTGACGCATTTCTCAATGTCTTCTGTTTCATTTCTAATGGTAGAAATGGTGTTTTCAAAATTAATTATGTCTTTTTGCAGCTGTATACTGTCTTTATTTCTCGACTGAATTTGATTATAAAGAACGTCGACGTGTGGAAGAATTTTGTGAAACAATGTCAACCAAAACATAAATTCTGCGTCTTCTAAAGCTCGTCTGAAGCCGGAAGCTTCATTTAAAGTTGCACCATTTGTACATCGTTCTTCTATTTTTTTAAATACTTCATTAGGTCTTCCCGGTTTTCATACACAGTATTTACTGTTCTAATATTATGATTCCACCGAGTTCCTGCTACATTGGACAATCTCTGTTTGACAATTTCTTTAAAGACATCACATGGATTAGACCAATTTAAAAAAAAGCAGGAATAGCACTGATAGGTTATTAAAAAATACACGAACTTTGGAATGTTCTACATTATAAGATTAAGCTGGTGAACGTAACAGTGAACATAATGGGCATAAGGATATTTTGATTTAATTTGGGTCTGCACTCCATTTATAGAGCCACTCATAACATTTGCACCATCGTAAGTGTGTGCAATTAATTTGTGAGGTGTTTGCAAAATTAAAGGGTCCAGTTCTTCTTCGATACATTCTGTTATGTCTTTGGCGGATTTGTCTTTAAGTCTTTTAAATCCCCAAAAGTTCTCACAAATTGTACTATTACGTACATATCTAAATGTCAATACCAACTGACACCAATTAGTTACGTCTGTAGCTTCGTCACATTGAACAGACAGAAATTCTGAATCTCTAATTTGTTTACTGATTTCATCTCTGCAAATTGCCAGTATAGAATCTAATATTTCATTTTGTATGGTTTTTGATGTTCCTTGAAAAACGGTTGCAGTTTTTAAATGTTCTTGAAGGGTTACATCTAATTCAGCGGAAAAATCGACAAGTTCCCTAAATATTTCACGATTTTATGATTGTTTACTTTCTTCATGACCTCTGAGTGCTAATTCGAATGCGCTGCAAAATTTCATGCAGGAAGTAATTCATTTCAAACTATAGCGATTTTTTCTAACTTTCTCAGTATATTCCATTATATGTTGCCTATGAGCAGAATTAAGTTCAGCTATAATATTGACTTTTCCAAGTAAAGCGACCGCTGTGCAAGCATTAATATGACTATGCGATCCCTCATGTTTTTTAATAATAAATAGTTAAATCTTTTATTCCGGTTCTAGCCCAACTTAAATCTGACGGTGAAGACCCCGGTGGATTGTAAAATAACACACACGGAAAACAGTACAGCAAATTCGTTACCTCGCAACCACATATACAGTTATTCTTCTTATAGGTATCCGTAGAAAAATGCCTTGTAAACGCTCTTTTTTTAAATTTTTTTTTTCACACTTCTATTCTAGTTTTAACATTGGCAAAGGTCTACCTAGTTCTTTTCTTTTTACTTTTTCTTCCAGTGGAAGTTAACTAAAATCTTTTTTTTTTAATAAAAAACTGGTACTGTTCATTTTAAGCACAGAATTAAATCTTAAATCTAAAGGAAAATACTGAAACTGAAAAATATGCACTTCAAATTTTTGCGCGTACTGTCAATGCCATTATTAGTAGTGCGTGTTTATTCAGCGACTATTTTCCCTATAATTAGAACGAAATCAACAAATTAATAATTAGACCCTAGAATGGGTACTGCTATCTCTTTGTGAATAGCGGTACTGTTAGCAGTTAGGCCTGTAAAAGGCAGAATTAGTAATCGCAATCAGATCAGCCGGCACCATAAACCGTAAATACACACTCCAAACTCTGTCTCGTACTCACCATTTGGCAATAGCGCATAAGCGGGGTGCAGCGTTCCCCGGGCTAGCTTTAAAGCGGTGTATCTGTAGTTTATTTCTCCGTATCCCGTTGAGGCCGTTGATAGCCATCTCACGACAACCACGCTAGGTGCATAATTCTGCGCGCACCAACGTATTTCAATTTCCTCATGATATATAATATAATGAAATAAAACGTTTGCGTACGTTATTTCAAGTCATTCACAAGAATTAGTTAATTAGTGTGCTTAAAAATGAGATAAATCCAAATCTTTTACATTAAATTAAAAATAATAGTTCGCTCATTTCACGAGGAGCGCGCGCTCTCGCGCTCTTTAAGACCAGCCGCCACTGTGCTTTACACTGAAATCCAACGATGGTTTTCAGTATCGTGGTGTATCGTTTCCTTTCCACGAAGCGGTTCTTAAAAAATGTTTGTACATTCGTCGGTAAATAGTACAATGTCCGAAACGGTCATTTTGTTCCTGCAGATTATGTAACGTCCATTCACACAACTGCATCGATTGTTAGTCAGCTTGATTGAGTTCTTGCACTAGCTAGGTGTAATACGGATGAAACTTATTTTTACACAACAATCATGAAACCGATTTTTGGCTTATTTGTAATGTCACACTTATTCTTCTGGTTCTTAAGTGCGGATATTGGACAGCAGCAGCCACTACTGAAACTTGGTTTTCTTCATGCGCCGTTGGTTTTCTACGCTCCTTTTTCTCATATTATGTACTTCCAGTTAGCTACAACCTGAAGAATGCCACTAAATTTCAACATCTCTGGTCGACAAACCATTGGGCATACCTACATGTTACAAACTCTAATAAAATTGTTTATTTTTTTGAATTTTAATTGTTTTAGTTCATAATTAATATTTGGGCCATTGTGTTTACCTTACTCTAACAATTAACCTAGTTTTCAAAAAATAATTTTCTTTAAAAAATGTCAAGTGTAAACCACATCAACCGATTCTTGTTCGAAAAACATTTTCTGTAATTTGCAGGACAAACGAGACGAAACAAAACCGCAACATCCAGGGCTAACGCAATAATACGAAATTAATTAAAATTTTTAGAAAATTCTAAATTTCTCAAAAATTATTGGACGGAAGTGGCAATGCCTGGTACCAAAAAAAAGGTAATTTAATTTCGCCTCCGATAAGATAATCTAAGATAGGTGGTTCCATTTGAAAAAATTAAGTTATGCATGTTTGAACAACTGAAGAATTGAGTCGACGGATGTGAAGAAATTTAAGAAATCTTGCTAACAGCAAAGACGTAAACAAATACTCCATTTCTTCCTGAATCCAAAACCGTATGCCACACAACTCTGAGTCATTGCGTTTGGAAAATATCGTTAATGGCGTCAAGCTCCGAAATCGTCAAATGTAACCAAAAAAATTAAATTACGCGAAAACGGTTCAACTAAGGGCCTATGTCGTCTTAATAAATTCATATTCATTTTTAACAAGGAATCCAAAAAGGTAAAAATACATGGGTGTTCTATTTAAAATAAGAAAGTTGTGTTCATTTCTGGTGCAACCGGAAGGCCACCATATTTGGCAATAATTTTAGGTTGTGGAGAACTTTATTTTCGAACAACTTTTATTCGAAACATTTTTCGATATTTTGGACGATACGCCTACCAAAGACCGATTCCCGCTTAGTGACTTGCCCTGTATAACTGGAACATTCTTTTTTTAAAATTTTGGGCTCTTTTTTTGGTGCCCTTTTCTCGAAATATTTCTTTTCTTTTCCTAAAATTTCGAGTTTAATATAAACATTTTATGTGCTATTGTAAATTTGGACTAAAGCAGTGGAGTCTTTTTCATTGAATCACAGTTTCCTGGCAAATTTATTTGCAAATTCGAATCGTTCCGAAAATTCCAGTTTTTTCTGTAGAAGCAACACTCAAAATTTGTTTTTTTTTCTCAAATTTAAATTTTCCCTTTTATAATCTGATACCCCTATTTTTTGAAGTTATTAATAAAAATTTCAAGTTTTCTTGAACTTTTTCCTTCAAATTTCACTTTAATTTCAATATGCCAATTTTTTTCTCGAAATTTCAAATTGTAATGATTTTTTTACGATGCCGATTTCATAAAACTTCCCAAAATTTCTGATTTGGCTTTTTTTTCTCAAAATTTGCGATAAAATCTCGCTATTTCTAATTTTTCCTAGAAATTGGGAATTTAAAATTTCAAGAGAAAAATACAACATTTATATTTCTATTTAAAGCCGGGATCTTGAAATTGAAGTCGAAATTTTGAGGGTAAACTTGAAACCCTGACACGTTAGAAAATGTCTAATTTAAACTTCCAATTTTTATCTGGTTTTTCTACGCTCTATTTGATTTTTTTCTTAAAATTTCGAATTTAGCCTGGAAGCTGCGATTTTTTTCGGATTGTTTTGAATTTAGGCAGCTTTAAAATCGAAATTTAGTTAAGTCTTAAATTCGTTTTGTAGAATTCGTTCAAAATTTAAAAATTCCTAACTTGGAAAATTAGATTCTTCAGAAAAATTGAAAATTTTCTGAAATGGGCGAATTTTGAAAAAATGTCGAAGTTTTCACAAAAAATCGAACTTTTGAAAAAATAATGGAAATTTCGAAAAAAACTTCAAATTTTGAATGAAGCTTTACTTAACTTCGAAAAAAGTCCTAATTTTGATGATAAAACTAAAGCACTGAACTAAACACTGTGGCTTGTGATTAAGTCCAAAGGTTTCACCCCTTTACCACATCGGCAATTAAATAAATAATTACGCGATACGTATTTCGCCAGCAGAACTGGCATTTTCAAGCGCACTAATCTTAAAAGATTAGCAAAAGATGCATCGACGTCATCTGCATTGAGATTCAAATCGATACAGTATCGATTCTTTGGATTTTGATGATAAAAGGTAAATATTTTCAAAAAAGATTAAAATCCTCAAAAAATTCAAAGATTTCAAAAAAATGCAAATTTGAAAAGAAATCGAATTTTTCAAAAAAGTGAAAATTTTCGAGAAAAAGTCGGAATTATCAATAAAAGAGGTTAAAACTTCGAGAAATAGTAAAAAGTTTGAGTTAAAGTGGAGATTTAAAAAAAAGGTAAAAGTTAAAAAAAAATGTTTCAATTTAAGCATATTATAAAACAAAGAAAATTTTGAAAAAATCGAAATTTTGAGAAAAAAACTGTCAAATTTTTTACAAGAATTCAAAATTTTGAAAAAAAAAGGAAATTTTCAAAAAAAATTAATTTCTGAAAAAGTTACAGCATTGAGAAAAAATAGAAATTTCGGTGATAAATTTAAAATTTTCAAAAAAAAAATCTAAATTCTGAAAAAGGTTCGAAAATATTGAAAATGTCAAAATTCTCTTGAAGTTTCTACCATTCTACTGAGAATTTCCAGTTCAAACCTAAAATTTCCATTTTTAAAAATGTTCTTTCAAAAAAATATCTAATTTTCTTAGAATTTTCGATCTTTCCAAAAATGTCTAGTTTTTTTCTCTTAATTTTGAGTTTAATCTCATAATATCGGTTTTTATCATGACATTTCCATTTTAATGTAATATTTTGATTGAGTAGGCCTAAAACCAGGGCTTCGAACCGGAACTGAACCGAAAACCGGAAACCGAAAAAAAACCGTTATTTTTGTAGGAACGAAAACCGGAACAGAACCGGAAAATAATAACGGTTTATTTCGGTTCGTTGAATTTGTATGTTCTTAAAATAATTTTTACTTTACCGTAAAGTTTGGGATTCTTTGAGCAATTTCCTTTTTAAAATTTTACACAAATCCATGCAACTTTCAACTCAAAATTACGAGTTTACTTTAAAGAGATTTTTTTGAAAGTTCAATTAGAAACTTACAATTTCCACTCTTTCTAAGAAAATGTTGATTTTATTCTCAAAATTTCAAGCCAAATTGAATTTTAAGTTGTATAACTTGAACATTTCTTTTTCAAAATTTTCGAGTCTTGTGAAATTTGGACCTTTTTTTGGAAATATTTCTTTTCTTTTCCTAAAATTTCGAGTTTAAAATAAAAAATTTATGTGTTATTGTAAATATGGACTCAAGCAGTGAAGTCTTTTTAATTGAAGCACAGTTTCCTGGCAATTTTATTTGCCAATTCAAATTTTTCCGTTAAATTCCAACTTTTTTTTCAGAACAAACACACTTTTTTTTTCTCAAACTTGGATTTTTCCTTTTATAATCTGATATTTCTAATTTTTGAAGTGATTAATAACTTCGAGTTTTCTTGAATTTTTTCCTTTAAATTTCACTTTAATTTAAATATCCCAATTTTTTTCTTGAAATTTCAAATTCCCATTACGATGCTGACTTTATAAAACTTCCCAAAATTCCTGGATTTGGCTTTTTTTATTAAAATTTGCGATAAAATCACGCTATTTCTAATTATTCCTAGAAATTGGGAATTTCAGTCAAAATTTTAAGAGTAAAATACAACGTTTATAGTCCAATTTAAAGCCTGGATCTTGACATTGAAGTCGAAATTTTGAGAGTAAACTTGAAACGATGAGATGTTAGAAAATGTCTAATTTAAACTTCCAATTTTTATCTGGTTTTTTTACGCTCTATTTGACTTTTTTCTTAAAATTCCGAATTTAGCCTCAAAACTGCAATTTTTTTTCAGATTGTTTTGGATTTAGACAGCTTTACAATCGAAATTTAGTTGTCTTAAATTCGTTTTGTAGAATTCGTTCGAAATTTAAAAATTGGTAATTTGGAAAATTAGATTCTTCAGCAAAATTAAAAAAATTCTGGAAAAATCTTGAAATCTTGTAAAAATGTGGAAGTTATCACAAAAACTCGAACTTTTGGAAAAAAAATAGAAATTTCGAAAAAACTTCAAATTTTAAATGAAGCTAAATTTAACTTCGAAAAAAGTCCCAATTTTGATGATAAAAGGTGAAAATTTTCAAAAAAAGATTAAAATTCTGAAAAACATTTAAATATTTCATAAAGTTACAATTTTGAAAAAGGTGAAAATTGTCGGGAAAAAGTCGGAGTTGTCAAAAAAAGAAGTTAAAACTTCGAGAAATAGTACAAAGTTTTAGCTAAAATGGAAATTTTCAGAAAGAGGTAAAGGTTGTAAAAAAAATGTTTCAACATAATTATATTACTAAAAATCTCAAAATTAAAAAAAAAATTGAATTTTTGAAAAAAAAACTTTGTGTTGCCAATTTTGTTACAAAAAGTCAAAATTTTAAAAAAAGAAATTTTTTTAAATGAAACGAATTCTGAAAAAGTTACATCTTCGAGAAAAAGTCGAAATGTTGATGATAAAAGGTTTAAATTCTGAAAAGGGTTCGAAAACATTAAAAATGTCGAAATTTTGGGAAAAACTTAATTTTTCAAAAAACAAAAATTAAAGCAAAATCTAATTTTTCAATTAAAAGTTCAGTTTATTACATAAAAGTCGAAATTAAAAAAAAATCCCAGTTTAAAAAAAAAATCAAAACTTTGAGAAATTGTCAAAAGTTGGACCAATGTGAACATTTAAAAAAACAGGATAGATAAAAATCAGTTTTCCAACATCATTAAATTTACACAAAAAAACAAAATTTTAAAAACAATATAACAATTTGGAGAAAAGATCCAATTTATGAGTAAAGATTTTCAAAAAATTCAGCATTTGGAAAATAAATTAAAATTCTGAAGAAAGGTCAAACTGAAAAAGTCTTGCGATTAATAAAATAAGTAAACGTTTAAAAAAAGTAGTTACAATATAAAGACGAAATGCTTTAAAGAAATCGAAAAATGTTTAAGAATTTTATAAAATAATAGAATAGAATAATAGAATAAAAATCGAAGGCAGACTTTTCAAAAAGTAATGAACTTTAGAAAGTCAGAATTTTGCGAAAAAGTTAAAATTGAAAGAAAGTTAAAAAAAAACAAACATTCAAGAGAGTCGATATTTGCAAAAAATTAAAACTTTGAAAAAATTCAAATTTTTAACAGAACAGTGTTAAAAAAATCGAATTTAAAATTAATTAGATTTGAAAAAAAAGATGAAATTTTGAGTCTGAAGTTTCTGATATTTACAAAAATAAGGACAAACATTCAAACTTTGCGATCAATTCTAAATATTCAAAAAAGATTTCAAAAATTAAAATCTTAACAAGAACAACATAAAAGTAAAATATTCAAAATATCAAAATCAACCAAATAAGACAGGAATTCGGAATATTCAAAAAATCAAAATTTTGAAAAAAGTCGAAATTTTCAAAATCAAGTTAAAATTTCCAAAATTTGTCAAACGAGAAAAGATCGACTTTGTGAAAAAAGTGGTTTTTTATTGTCGAAATTTTGGAAATAAGTCAAAATTTTCAATAAAAATTGAATTCATCAGAAAAGTCGAAACTTTCAAAAAGTATATATCCAAAGGATCCTTTCTCTTTTTTCACCTAGGCGAAAGCGCGGGTATCAGCTAATTTTATTTTTATAAAGTTTGAGGTTTTTTTAAAGTTTGAACTCAAAATGAACCCAAAATCCAGAGTTTCAGCGTGAAATTTTTTAACTTGAAAAATCGGGAAATATTTTCTTCAAATTTTAAGCATTACCAGAGTAGTTATATGCTGTAATATTTAAAAGAAAGAGAAGACCATTTCCTGAATTATGTTAGCAAATCAATTTAAATAAAAACTTTTAAAAAATTTTAAATTGAGTCACCCGGAACTGAACCGAAAAGCGGAAAAAACCGCTATTTTGTCGGAACGGAACCGATACGATTTTCTTTCCGGAACGAAAATTGTAACGAAAAAAATAGTGGTTCGATGCCCTACTTAAAACTTCCCAAATAAAGTCGGAAAGCAAGTTTAGACAGGAAAACTATTTGTAAAATCAAACTCTTGAAAAAACTCGAAATTAAAAACATTTGAAGTTTCAGCTTTGAAGTCTTCGAGTTTAAATTAAACATTGTGGAGTTTAAAGCATTTTGATAAAAAAAATTCAATTTTGGAGAAAAATACGGATTTTATAAAAAATTGAGTTCTTATGCGAAAAAATGAAAAAAAAAAAGTGGATATTTTCATATCGAGTAATTTGGAGAAACAAATGTATTTTCGAAATAAAAATATACAATTAAATATTTAAAATTGCAGCTTCAAATTTAGAGAAAAAGTAGATATTTAGAAAAAACTAAAATTAAAAATGGAACTTAGGTTCTACAAAAAAAATCTGGCAATATTGCTTACAGTCGAGTTTATCGTCGCATCTTTTTCAGTTATGTTTTGAAATTCTCACATTTACGATTATTGTTTCAGGTTCCGTGTTCATTAAAAATTGTAGACTATTTAGGTTTACGGACAGTAGTGTTCCCTTTTTCCTGGGATTGAAAATTCTCTTTGGAGCATTTATTGCGTTCTTCTTGGAAGTTACCGAAGTGGTACTCATTTCATACACATCAAGTTTAACTCTTTCAATAGCAGGAATATTTAAGGTATGAAAAGCTTCTCTTGTAACTTCTCTCTGAAGTAAGACTTCGTAATAAATTTTTACAGAATCTGCAGCTTTTGGGTCTAATTTCAGTTTATTTGCAGGAGTTATTCATGATAGTCCTGGCTGTTCTCTGTAATGGTGACCAGTTGTCTTTTATAAACGTAATAGGGTTGTTGCTTTGTCTTTGTGGCATAATAAGTCACGTTGCGCATAAAATTAAAGTGACTGCAAAAAAAGCAAACGAACGTTTGTACGAGCATGACAACGAACGGCACGAGTTGGGGGAGTACTTAATCGATGAGAATATCCAAATGGATGAATCGACTGATACTGACGAAGGTGAAAAAAGTGATACTCAAGTTCTCTTCGACATATTAAACAGGCACGATCCCTAAAACTGATCAGGATTAGAGCTTTGTACTTAAATGAGTAAACGGAAATCATGTTAGGTGCTAAATTTTAAGAAATGAATTTTTATGAAAGATTTGTTTTTTAAAGTTTGGTATTCATTTTACATGGAACAACATCACTTTTGTAACTTTGCATTTTTATACAGTTAATATTATAATGTAAAAATCTAAATAAGTAATGTATTTTATAATTACATTCCTATATTAAGTTAATAATCAGTTGGCTGGCGCTCAGAAATTGAGAACAAAACCGAGGGCCAACTGAAATGTGATATATAAGGAGGTAAATTTTATATTTGTGGCACTTATCGACTGGTAAGAACAATTTTTGAATTTGAATGTAGTCGTGTATGATTCTATCATTATGTGCCATATCCACACAGCCCTGAAGATACTTGCGATCTATTTCACTTGGATTTTTTGATCAACCCTAGGACAGAAGTCCAGTTTTTCCTTCTAAGATATAAGATGAAACTTACGTTTTAATCTTTATTAAAAATTTATAAAGCAGGAAGTGGCGCTTTTATACACAAGAATTTAGAATTAGAATTGCTTTACAATCACTAGTATTGGTGGTTACAGGCATCCATATAAAATTGTATAATTTATGGTTTCTGAAAAGTGAGACTGAAAATGAGGTATTTTAACTGCGTTAACAGATTGTATTAAAATTTTGTTAATTCAATTTTTGTAAACCATCGAAATGCTTTATTTACTCTCTGCAGTATCAATAAGGCAAAGGACACATGAGGGCTAAAGTTACGTTTGTGCAACGGATGTCATAGCGTACGTTAAGAAAGTTCTCATAATGTACACGACGTAAATTTAACTCTCTTATGTTCCTAGTTTTAAGGCTGAACCTTTGTTAGATTCAATCAAATTCAGTTTTACCATATTCGGATTTTTTAGACCCATTTCCTGTTTGTTTTCATTTATAAGACCCAGTGTTTCCAATTTATTATTTTACTGTAAGACTAAAGTAAACCATAGAATTTAGAAAATAAGAATTTATTTTTGTTTTATTATTGTTGGGCATACTTTTTACTTTTATTTTGTTTTTTTCTATTCATGCGATTCTGTTGTGTCATTATAAGGGAGAGTATTTTGGCAACTTCAATATATAAAGAAGGATTATCAAAACAAAAATTATCAGCAAATGTCAAACTTGTGTTAAAAATACTAGAAAGTTGATTAATGTATTGTCAAATTTAACATGGATTTGTTGGATATAAACCTTGTTTTCTAACTTTTGAAATCTTTGAAACCGTTTCGCTTATTTGGCAGAATAAAAAACTTCATAAAATACCTCAGCATATACTCCATCCAAGTAGATTTTAAAATGAGAAATTCAAATTTTAACTTATTATTACAGTTGGTTTTTTTTAGAAATTATCAAATTCTCAAGTTGAGAATTTTTCTAAAGGTTTCTTTTTTCTAGAAATTTCGATATTTTGATAAAATTTGGACAAATTATTTGGAGCCTCCCCGAAAATGTACCCTTTTTTCCTAAATTTTTCTCAAAACGTTGGCTATTTCCCAACATTTCGATTCTTTCTCGATATATTCTCCATAAATTTTTATTTTTTCTCAAATTTCGGTACTTCTCTGAAAGATTTTTCTTAAATCTTCCATAAAATTTTGGCTCCTTTCGATTTTTTCTGAAAATGTTAGTGATTCTCCATCTGTTAAAAATTGAATCCTTCGAGTTTTCCCCAAAATTTGTTTTCTTGATAACTTTTTCACGAAATTTCTATTTTTGCTCAAATTTCGGCGCTTCTCTGAAAGTGTACTCTTTTTTCTTAAATTTTACACAAAATTTTGGCTCCTTTCGATTTTTTCCGAAACTGCTCGGATTCTCGGTCCTCTAAAAATTGAGTCCTTCGAATTTTCTCCAAAATTTATGTTTTCTTGATAACTTTCACGAAATTATTTTCACCCTAATTTCGACTCTTTGAAAGTGTACTTTTTTCCTAAATATTCCACAAAATTTTGGATTCTTTCGATTTTTTCTGAAAATGTTCGTGATTCTTGATCTCCTAAAAATTGAGTCCTTCGAATTTTCCCCAAAATTTATGTTTTCTTGATAACTTTTTCACGAAATTTCTATTTTTCCCCAAATTTCAGCGTCTCTGAAAGTGTAGTCTTTTTTCTTAAATCTTTCACAACATTTTGGCTTATTTCGATTTTTTTGAAAATGTTCGTGATCCTCGATCGCTCTAAAAATTGAATTCTTCGAAATTTCCCCAAAATTTATATTTTCTTGATGACTTTCACGAATTTTCTATTTTCCCTAAATTTCGGCGCTTCTCTGAAAGTGTATTCTTTTTCATTAAATTTTCCACAAAATTTTGGCTTCTTTCAATTTCGATTTTTTCTGAAAATGTTCGTGATCCTCGATCCTTTAACAATTGAGTTCTTTGAATTTTCCCCAAAATTTATGTTTTCCTGATAACTTTTTCACGAAATGTGGTATTTACCAAACTTCGGAGCTTCTCTGGCCTTTTGTTTAAACAAAGTTCGAAAATTTCCAATTTTAAGGATGAGGTCTTGATTTTTAGAAGAACGACCGAAGGAAAATCAGTAAAAGCCGAAAATTTGATTTTCTTTTGGTCGTTCTTTTAAAAATCGAAACCTCATCCTAAAAATTGGAAATTTTCAAAACGATTTGTTAATAAAATATGATTTTTCTAAAAGATTCAGCGCTTCCCTCAAGCTTTTATTTCTACAATTAAAATTTTTCTCAAAATGTTAGCTTATTTACAAAATTTTAAATTTTTTCTCGAAGTTTTGTCGCTATTCTAAAAATTTAACCTTCATGCTTAATTACATAAGTGCGATGCATCCCTGAATTCTCTACATTTGGAATTTTCCTTCAAATTTGTTTTTTTTTTGCGAAATTTCATATTTTATTTGTACTGCTCTAAAAACCAGTAATTTTTCAAAAAATTTCAATTTTTTTTTGACGAAATTATTATTTTTTTTCCCAATTTCGGCGTTTTTTCTTCGAAAATTTAATCTTTCTTGAATTAAAATTTTCCCCAAAATTTTGTCTTTTTCAATTAATTTCAATTTTCTTTCTCGTTTCTCGAATTTCCCCTCTCCTTTAATTAAATAATTCTTGTTTTCCCCAAAATTTCTCCATTTCTACGTTTTTCCAAGATTCGGTGTCTAAAAATTTTGCCTTTTTTCCTTAATTTGGAATTTTCCCCCAAATTTTTAATTTTGTTTGGACAATTTCAATTTCTTTTGAAAAGTAATGTTTTAAAAATTAAGCCATCTTTAAAATTGGAATTTTCCCAAAAATTTTCGTCTTTCTTAATTTTCGAGTTTTTTTTTGACAAAACTAGGACTTTTTCACGAAAACTTAATCTTTCTTAAAAACAATCTTTTTTTCTCGAAATTTTGCCTCTCCTTAAATTTAGAATTTGCCCTCAAATTTTTGTATGCTTTAAAATTTAAGCCATCCTTAAAATTGGAATTTTCCCAAAAACTTTCGTCTTTCTTTTAATTTTCTAGTTTTTCACAAAATTTGGATTTTTTCACGAAAAATCGATTTTTCCTCAAATTGTAGCGTTTTTCCGAAAACTCAATCTTTCTTAAAATCAATCTTTTTTTTCTCGAAACGCAGCTTCGTTAAATATTGAGTTCTTTTTCCCCAAAGTTTTTAATTTTTTTCCAAAACTCGGAGCATCTGAAAATGTTGCTTAATTTCGAATTTTCGTCGAAATTTTGATTTTTTGGTGTAATTTTGCTGTTCGTCTAAAAATCAACTATCCTTAAATTGGAATGTTCCCAACATTTTTCGTCTTTCTCTTAATTTTCAACTTCTCCACAAAATTTGGATTTTTCCAAATAATTTGTATTTTTCCAGCACAACTCAATTTTTCCTTAAAATCTAGCATTTCTGTGAAAATGTAATCTTTCTTAAGATTCGAATTTTCGACAATTCGCAGCTTCGCTAAATATTGAGTTTTTTCCCATTTTTTTTTTATTTTTTGTCGAAATTTCGACTTCCAAAGCTTTGGAATTTTGATTTTTTTTGTGAAATTTTGCTGTTCCTCTAAAAATCAACTATCTTTGGAATTTTTCCAGAAATTTCTGTGGAATTTTCTCAAGAATTTCCGCTTTTTTCCAATTATTTTTGTCGCAAAATTTGGATTTTTTACGAAAATTTGATTTTTCTCAAATTTTGGATTTCATCGAAAATCTTTATTTCTTAAATTGGAAGTTTCCTCAAAATTCAACGAAATTTCGATTTTTTTCCGAACTCTCGCCGCTCCTCTAAATATTAAGTTCTTTTTTCTCAAGAATTTCTATATTTTTTGTCGAAAATTTTTTTGCTTATTTTAGAATTTTTCTTAAAATTTTGGGTTTCTTAATTAAATTTCGATTTTTGTTGTTGTTGAAATATTACCGCACTAAACATTGAGCTTTAAAAATTGGAATTTTCCTAAACAATTTTTCTCAAAATTTTAGATTTGTCACAGAATTTCGATTTTTCCCAACATTTCGGCTTCTGCCTGGAATTTTCATAAATGTCGAATTCTCAAAATTTTAGCTTTCTTACGAAATTTCCATTTTTTTCGAAGCTTCGTTGCTCCTCAAGATCAACATCGAACTCCTATCCCGAAATATCGAATTTTCCCCAAAACTTCTTTTTTTTTACAAATTTCAGCACTAAATCTTGACTTTTCCGCAAAATTTCAGCGCTTCTTCGAAAATTTAAACTTTTTCTCCCAAATGTCAAATTTTCTACAAAATTTGGCTTCTTACGAAATATGTTATTGTTTTTCTCGAAATTTTGTCGCTCTGAACCTTAGGTTGTCTTTAGAATTTCCCTCAAAATTATGACTACGAAATATCGCTTCTTCTCGAAACTTCTCCGCTGTAAACATATCTTCAAATTTAAAATTTTTTGTGAATGCAAAATTATTGTTTCGGCTACATTTTTGCTCGCCACTCTCCATCATATATTCTGCGAGATAAGAGTGAAAAAAATCGTCAATTAAATGAGCCTGATGCAAATAGGGGGATAATAGTTTCGCAGAATAGAGGGTTAGCAAAGGGGAAAACAGTGGGGGATATATTAAAAAATGTTCGACGAAATTTGCTTTTAAACACGATCATCACGTTGGAGACAATGTAATGTGTTGAGCTGCTTGGTATCCTGTTGTTATTCCAAAAAAATATAAAATTAGTCTGGTCAAAACAAAATACCGTTTGATCTCCTAAACGATTTTTTGAAATTCTTGCTCTTTTCTTGAATTTATGAAGTTTTGTTAGATTTTCTTTTAACAGTGAATTTCTTGCGTTTGTTACGATTACGTAACTGTTATCATACCTTTAATGCCACAACAGATATCTGTGTGATTTTTCTAAAAATGCAACAAGTTGCAAGAACAAGAAAAATCCTAACAATGTACCTCACAAAATGGGTGCTATTTAATTTTATAATTTTTGTTATTGTTTTACTGTTTAGTTTTTGAAAGACTTAATGGATTACCAACCAGACTTTGTCTTGATCAGTTTAGTCATTTTATACCCAGAAAAGACAAAAGATAACCAAAATATTAGGCATGTAGATAAATTTTAAATAAGATGAGTCGACTGATAAATACAAAGTAGTGGACTTTGTGATGTATTTGCATAAGTATTTATGTCTAAATGTAGGATGCTGTGTACATTTTCAACCAATTTAAAGTCTTTGACTATTATAAATAGAAATAAAAATTTTAAGCTTTACGACTTTTTCTTAACAAATTCAGCAGATGACGAATAAGTTCGATGGCCTGTAAACCATACAAGCGCGTTTTCTTTAATTATTAATTTTAAACTGGAAATTTTGAATAGATTTTTGTTTACTAGCAGTTTCGAGTTTTTTCTCTAAACTTGTAAGTTTTCATTTCTGACAAATTCAACTTTAAAATCAAAATATTGATTAAATCCCTCGTTTTATAAATAAAGAGTTTTTCTCAGAATTTAAAGTTTTTTTCTGAAAATTAAAACTTAAGTGTAATAACCACTTTTTGGGAGAAATACTTTTTTTGCCCAAACAAAAACTGACTGTTTTCTAAACAAAATGTGAGGTAATTTACAAACCAGGGGAGACATGCGTCGGAGATTTTTAGTTTTGAAAAAGGCACTGGTTACAAACAACATATATTTTGTCATAATTATAAATAAAATTGATTCTAATTAATTTCTATAAAATAGAAGCTGCATTAAAAAGCATATCATTATTAGAAACTACTTGAGTAAAGTTGGCATTCCAGCAAACTTACTCACTACTTTCTTTTGAAGCTTATTTTCTATTGATGCATTTATTTTTATCAAAAGTCCATCGAGTTCTTCACTGCTATAAGTAAATAGCAATTTACAATTTTCCGGGGAAATATTTTTCTTTTCTAACTGTTCTATTGCATGATCTAAACAATATGCCAGATCCTCTTGAGTATCAACGATCTAGAAACAAATCATTAGAAGTTTGCTTGTGAACATATTTACCTAATTACCATTGAAAGAAAGAGATTCATCCTGCAAATTTCACATTCCTCTCCTTCGGATTCCCCTTGTTGTTTCTTCTTGCGTCGATGGTTCGCAATCTCAGGAAGAGGTAGAGCTTCCACCTGGAGAACGTTCAAACTTTTTAATTTTTCTCTTTTCGCCTTTTCCTTCTGCGATAGCTCTTGAATAGTCGGTATCATTTGTCGTAGGACCTCCACATTTGTTCTCGAGTCATTAACAATGCTGACCAGTAATCTATCCAAGGAGAACATAGACGGCTCGCAACTGTCTCGCATTTCATCGAAAACTTTCCTCGCGGTTCTTAACCAAGATGGTGGGGCGAAGTAAACGCTTTCGGACACCACGTAGCCTGTGCTGACGTTGGAGGTGTAAGTCTTCGGAAACACTACAACGTATTCCCCTGGGTCTTGCACCACTCTGCAAAGGCTGACACCATTATCTACAAGTAAGCTAGGGGGGACCATGGCGCTATCGGAGGACAACCAAAGTGATTTGTTTTGGCAGATATTAGGGACTAGTTTCATTATTGCCGAGCGGAACTGCTCGCTTGTCGAGTCTGGTAT
The DNA here is from genome assembly GCA_028583605.1 of Dastarcus helophoroides. Lineage (NCBI taxonomy): Eukaryota > Metazoa > Arthropoda > Insecta > Coleoptera > Bothrideridae > Dastarcus > Dastarcus helophoroides. The sequence continues at coordinate 32,739,887 of CM053331.1, read as the reverse complement.
ACTGTACCAAATTTTGCTGCCACCTGTGTGTAAGTATTCGATCCATGGGAGACTGTGTGGGTCCCGGTACCAGCAACAAGCGCTGAATACCATTCCCACATGTAATGTTGGTACCGTTACACCTACAATGATAACTGTCTTTAGCTGGTTTGCAATTTTATCATTTTTTTCATAAATGAACTTTTAATATAATCTACATATTTAGTATTATGTTCTGTTGATTTAGTAATATTCATTTAAAGAAAATAATCGTAAGAAAAGACATGATTTGTATTAAACCTCCCAGTTAAATATATATATATATTTTTGCTCAACTACATGGGGCCAAGGAAAGGGGGAGTCAAGCTCAGAAAAAGTTGATGTCACAATTATAGGGAAAAAGTTGTTGGTGGCAATTTAAAAGAAAACCCTAAAAATGTGACAAAAAAACTTGAAATTTAGAAAAGAATTCGAAATGTTAAAAGTACAAATTCTAGGAACAAAAAGTCTTGAGCTTAAAATTCAGAATTCTTAAAAAAGGTAGAATTTTCAAAAAATAAAATAAAAATTCTGAGAAAAGAAGATGGAATTTATAAAAAAATTTCCCACAAAAGGGACTACTACGATGTAAATGTAGGACTTACCCATAATTGGCCCCAAAGATCTTAGAACAGATCCATTATTGTTTGTCAACACTTTTAAATTCCAAGCGTGTCGGGCGAATGGGCTATTTTTGGAAACAGCGAAGCCATAGCCCCAACTGCCCGAATCAATCGAACCTGAATGAACACATATATGGTTCTGTCTCACTGTTACATGCTTCCAAAATTCTTGTTCGACCTAAAATTTAATTTTAGATGCCATAAAGGAGGAAATATGTGTTGGATACCTCTTGCACTGTTGGTTCTATATTTTTGAACCACATGCTCATCGTATTTCTAGCGATTCTGTAAAATGCGCTTAGCGCGATGTTTCTTCCTTTGACGATGCATTCTTCCGCTTCGTTATCCGATTCTGAATCGCTATCGCCGTTGGTATTGTCGCTGGTATTTTCGCCTCTTAGTTTGGATAACGTTTTTGATTCACGTTTGGCCCACTCAGTTTCGACTTCATCAAATAATTTCTCCCTTTCAGCTAAAATGTACGCAAAAAAATGTAATACATGGTGTGAATGAGAATGTCAGAGATGGGTACAGAACGGAGGTACAGAACGGAAGAGACAAGGGAAGAGAAATGAAGGAAATAAAAGAGAAGGGAAGATAAGAAAAGGAAAAGAGAAGGGAAGGTGACCTCCTTTGAACTAAAGTCGCTAATTTTAAATCTTCATAATTTAAAACAAAAATGAAGAATAATACATGAGAGTATTTTATTATTGTTGGAAGGAATTAAGTAATAATTGATGGTTTCATCTTACTGTCGACAGTTAATTTGATTTGCACAAGAGTGAATTCATTTTGTAATAAGTTTTATTCTTTGCGGTGGACTCTTATTGGTCAGAAACATTATGTTTATTACTTTTATTTAATATTTCTGCGATTTTCATTATTAAAAATTTAAATATTTCCAAAGTGGGTCGCAGAAATGTTAAATAAAATTAATAAACATAATAACTTTTACTGAAAAAGGTATGAATCAAAAGAAAAGTGGAGATTTCTGGAAAAGATATAGACTTCGAAAAAGAATCGAATTGGCTTGAAAAAATCAAAAAATGTATTCCCAAGTTCAATTGAAGATTCTGACAAATGAAAAAATGAAAATTTTCCAAACGTTGAAAGTTATTTGTAGAAATTTCAGTTCTTTGCTAGAATTGCTATTTTTTTTTCAATTTTCCATAAAATTTCCCCAATTTCCTTTTTTGCTTACAAAATTTGACCACAATGGCAAAATTAGAAGAATTAGGAATGAAAATACCTGGAGATAAAGTATCATAAGGTAACAGATATTTGCAATAGATGTCATCCAGTTTGGTAACTCGGTCTTGGGCAGATTTCGGAATTTTCATGCATTCCGAGACCTTGGACCATTTCTTTTTTTCTATCACTTCCTTGAGTCCACCTAATTGCTGGACAGTTTGGTACAGTCTGGGCAAATCAATCTCCATTCCTCCAATCTGAAAAAAATGTCTTTAGAAAAAAGTCAAATATCAGGACTAAAGACTGCAATCCAAAAGAAAATTGCTAATTTACACAAAAAAAATATCTCGAAGGGACGATAAACTTGTCGTCAATTGGTGATTAAAGCCAAAAAAAGTCAATATTTCGAAAACCTCAAATTTTTTTACGTTAAAATGGGATTTTTTATGAATATAAGTTTCCTTAGATATTCTTTGCGAAGTTTTGTTATTTTCATTAATTTTTTATTGGCTTTTTCTTCGCCAGTCGTTTCTTCCACAAATCTAGATCTTCAGTTAGCTTGTGCTACAGATTGGCAATCTCTTATAGAAATGAATGAAAATAAGGTCCCTTATTGAAATACAATAAAAGAGCCTTTTAATTCAATTTCTTGAAGTTTCCTTTAATGAAAAAAAGAACTACGTTTAAACCCATACAGGAAAAGTGACTGGCAAAAAAGGTGCATCAAGTTCACTAATACAGGAACTAAATACTTGACCTAAAAACTTTGGCTCTTACCCATGGCGCTTGCGTTAGACTGATATTTTGCGTCTTCAGGTACTTCTTGATTGCCATCAGTTCTTTGAAATTGGGTCCCCATCTGTGCAGCATCTTGTGAATATACTGATTGTAAGCCGTAAACCTCATATCGTCGCTGATTTTGCATTCTGGCTTAAAATTGCTCGGAGGTATAATTCGACAAATGCCAAACTGTTCAGCCTTCGCTCTTATTTTAACGATATACTCGATAGGATCTTGGAATTCCTTCTCGGTTGGATAAAACGTAGGGGCTTCGACTAGCTGAGGTGTTCCTCCAGTTGGGAAATTGGGCAGTATGATCGGATTACAGACTTCTACGCCACGCGTTTTGGTTTTTGTTGCTTGGCGTTTATACAACTTGGCGCTGGATGAGGAGCTGGCACTAGGGGAACTCGGTACTTTGTACTTACTATCTTCCAAAGCATCGAAGCCTCTTTTGAGAACAGTTTTTGAACTAGGAGGTATCATGGAAGAATCAGACTCTTTATCTGGCTCTGGTTTGATTTTTGCGTCACTAGCAGTAGGTTTTTTGTGTTCTACTGAATCAGTGGTGGTAGATTCGAGGTTAACAGTAAGAGTAGATTCTTCATTTGTCAGTTCTTTCGTCTTAGCAGGATCATGCTTAACAGGTGGTTTACGGAATGTCCCTAAAAAACGACAAAATAGTTTTAAGTGGAAAATTACAACTTTAGAGCTGAAATTTAAAGAAAAAGATCAATATCAATCATTTCAAGTTAAAGTTTCGTACCTGCTTTAGTTACATCCTCAGGCTTCAGATATTCGTCCTCAGATTTAGAAGTCGCGGTGCTTGAAGGTCTCCTAACTGGCCTTCGAAATGGTGTGCTCAGAACTTCCTCACTATCTTCGCCAAATGCGTATATGCTACTCTCATTGTTGACAGAAAATGCGTTCACATTGCGACTAATCGAACATTTATCCTTTTTAAATATCACCTTTCTATCCGGGGGTGATTTTGACGTTTTACTCTCAGCTTTGTCAGCAACATCCTCCGCAACAACAGCTTTTTGATCAACTTTCTCCCCAGGCACCAGCAAAGAAGTCTTCAATTTCTCAGTATCGATCGAAGGGGAAGTTTCAAATAACGTTTGCGTCGGTATCTCATCGCAGTTCATCAGTTCTTCCTCCTCTTTTTTATCAGCGCTACCCGCCAAAGCGGACTCTTTCAGCCACTTCTCTATTTGCTCATTCGACATGTTGACTTTCTCCTTGCCGAACCTACGTCCTATGTCCTTGGATGATAAATCCTGCGGTGTTGGGTTTTTGGTGACTTTGGTCGTCGTTGGTTTCGCTTCCGTTTTGAGATTAAAACCATGAAAGAAGTTGTCTTCATCGGAAGAGGAAGAAAACATTGGGAGGTAGTTTTGTGGTCTTTTTGCGCACTCCCGTTTCGGTTTGGTGGCAGGGAGATCAGGGCTCTTTTCGGTCACTTTTTCTTTCGTTTTCTGAACTCCTTTGACCGCTTTGGGTTTATGTGGTCGGTTCTCGATCATCTCTTTCTGTTTCTTTAAAAGAACTTCCTTGAGGTTCTTTGTTTCATCAACTTCCTCTTCGATGGGTTTATTGGTAAGTTTTGATAAAGGTTCCTCATCGGAGTCGCTGAAGTTGGGATCACTTTTTTGAATATTTCTGGTTTTTGTGAATCGTTTGTTTTTGACTACGCTGAGTTTGGTGCTATCGTGATCGGATTCATCCATACTTTCATGGCAAGATTTTGTGCTTTCCGGTTCTTTAAGTGATTTTATAGCTTTGCTTCTTGTCAGCTGTTTCTTCCTGGGTATTTTGACATCAGCATGGAACGATTCATCGGAATCATTACTTTCCTCATCGCCACTATCCTCGATTTTGGTATCCAAATTCGACTGCCTGGTGCTCCTTTTGGCTGTAGTTTCGTTCTTGGATGTATCACTGGAAACCTTTTGGGCCTTGGGATTTTGAGATGTCATTTTCAATAATTTTGCTTGGAGCGGCTCATCAGAATCTGAATCCGAATCGGCTGGAGTAGCCAAGGGAGCCTTTCTTTTAGTAGATGCTGATAGACTTTTAGCTGGATTAGGTTCAATTTTTGAAGCTTCTTTAGGATTTGGTTTGGGATGTTCGGAATCCTTGGTAGATTTCTTGATTAAATCTTCTTTGGTTTTGCTTGACGCTCCCTTAGAAATTTTGCCAGCATCCTTCTTAGAGGATTTATCAACATTTTCCTTTGAAGATTTTGCAGCATCCTCTTTGGGAGTTTTGCTTGCATCACCTTTGGAAGCTCTGGCACCATCTTCCTTGGTAGTTTTGCCACAATCCTCTTTAGAAGAATTCCCATAATGCTCTTTAGAAACTTTGGCAGCATCACCTTTAGAAGTTTTATCCGGATTCCCCTTAAAACCTTTCAAACCATCTTCCTTAGAGTTTTTGCCAGCATCGTCCTTGGTGTTTTTGACAGCATCCATAGGATTTTTGCCCACATCTTTTAAGCTTTTGCTCGCATCCTTAAAGCTTTTGCCGGTATCCTTAAGACTTTTGCCGATATCCTTAAGGCTTTTGCCTGCATCCTTAAGGCTTTTGCCAGCATCCTTAACATTTTTGTCACGATCTTCCTTAAGTTTTTTGGAAACATCTTGCTTAGGTTGTGAGCTAGCATCTTCTTTGGACTTTTTACCGCTATCCTCCTTAGACCTTTTGCTAGCATCCTCCTTAGACTTTTTGCTAGCATCCTCCTTAGACCTTTTGCTAGCATCCTCCTTAAGATCTTCTTCCTTAGAAAATTTGCCGACATCCCCGGAATTTTTGCTACAACTTTGAGGATTTTTCCTAGAACCTACAGAATTTTGGTCACCATAGTCAAAATGTTCATCCCCGAAATGATTGCCAGTGTCCTCCAAATTCTTGCCAGCACTTTCAGAATTTTTGCCAACACTCACCAAAGTTTTGCCAACACTCTCAGGATTTTTGCCAACACCCAAAGTTTTGGCAGTATCTGCAGACTTTTTGCCGCTACCCACAGAATTTTTGCCGGCACCCACAACATTTTTGCCAGAACCGGCAGAATTTTTGCCAACTTCTGAAGACTTTTTGCCCCCATCCTCTTTAGCAATTTTAATTTGGCCCAATTTGGGGTTTGGTTTTTCTTGTTTGCCAGCTTGCTCTTGTTTTTTGACACCCGATTCCCCTTTTGAAAGCCCTTCAGCTTTTTCAAGGTTTTCAAATTGTTGTAAATCATTTTCTTTTTTTGCGTCTACCTTAAGAGCACCCAAATCTGTTTTCGAATCTTCTTCTTCATCCCCTAGATTTTTACCAGAGTTATTTTTAATTTTAATATTACTTCTGTAAGATTCTAAACTTTTATCTGCCCCACTAACTTTAGCGGATTGGGTCTGCTTCTTTGTTATTTCTTCTTTTTTGGTCTTTGTTTCTTCTTTGATCGCTTTGGGATATTTCTCAATTGGTGCCCCTCTACTAGCCTTTGCAACCCCTTTCTTATCAACTTCTTCTTTTGCTACCTTTGTAAGCACTTGTTCGTCATTATCTTTCACCTCAATACTATCACACTTCTTTTTGGTATTCCCGCTTGCTTTTTTGAACACTTTTTTGTCTTTAACATCATCCTTTTTATTATTTCCATCTTTGGTATTCGTTTTCTTGTCATGATCTACCTCGGATGCTTTTGATTTGTGTGCGATCGCTTCCTCTTCCTTCATTACTTTATCTTCCTGTGTGGCCTTTGATTTCGCTTTTGCTTTAAGTTCATTTTCCCTTTGTTCAGTCTTCTTAACATTTGGTAATTCTGGAAAACTGTCTATAGAAACGGTGTCGTCGTCTGCTTTGCTTTCATTGACTAATTTATGGCTCAAAATCTCCATGTAAATGGCGGCAGCTTCTTTTGTTTTCCGGCTGGGTCTTTGTGATGTTTTCTGCGTATTGTCTTCTTCCTTTTTAATGGGAGCAGATTCTTCAGTTTTCGATTTCTCAACTGTTTGTTTTTTATTAACTGGTTCCTTACTTGCAATGTTAGATTTTGACATTTCTTTATTTGGTGGAGCAATTTTGGTTACTTCCTTATTTTGCCCACTACCCTTAGCTATTTCTTTATTTGGATTAGTGACTTTTGCAGCTTCTTTACCGTTAGCCGTTTTCGGTTTGTCGCCAATTTTATGAGTGTGGTCTTTTTCTTTTTGTTCTACAGCTTTACTTTCTTCCAACGATTTACTTCTAGTTTTAGCCGGTTCCCTTTTAGTTCGAGCATCCTCTTTTTCTTTCGCCTTTGATATGATTTCATTTTTGGCAACACTTTCACTTTTATCTTTATTTTTTGTTGCATCATGTTTGATTTGCTTTGGAGCTTCTTTCTTATCAGGAGCTTTTAACATTTCTTTTTTTTCAACAGGTTTAGAAGGTTCTGTTTTTTCAGGTATTTTCTCTGACTCCTTTTCTATCTTATGTATGTCTTTTTTCTCAACTTTAGACTGTTCTCTTTCATTGGTTTTCGCAGTCTCTTTCTTCTCAACTACTTTGTTAGCTTTTTCTGGTTTATGCATACTTCTAGTCTTTCTATCCTGTGAAGCTTCTATTTTTCCACCTGCTGAAGCAGATTTTGCTCCTTTTAATATAAGACATCTTTTACTTATTTGACATCTGCTGGAGAGTTGTCTTTTCAGATTTATCTTTTGAACAATTCTTGCAGATGAAGGTCGCAAGGTTCTTCCAGTTTCTTTTTCAGCAACAGGTTTGACTTTTACAGTCGATTCGACATTTTGGTCTTTTTCATTGGTTCTTTTAGTGTTTTTCCCTACATTTAGTGCAGCATGCTGTTGCTTAACCTTTGGTAATTTGGTCTTATTGGTAAAAGTTGTCGGCTTTACTGAAGAGTGTGACCTGAGTACTCTTGGTTTGACTAAGTTGGTGGTACTACTTATGACAATTCTATGCTTTTTGGGCTGCAGTTTGATGGGATTTGGGTTTGATCTGGTAATTCTTAAACTGTAACAAATGAATCCTTTTACTTACTTATTACAAACTAGTGCGACTTCCGCGACTTCGTTTGCGGATTTAAGTGATAATTAGAAAAACTGCCCCAGATTTAAATTTCTCAAATTGACGAATCGATTTATTGGCATTTTGAGTTTTTTGAAAAAAAAATTCAAATATTGGGGAAACTTGAAATCTCAAGCATCACTTCAAAATTCTTAGGATAATTGTTAAGATGGCAAATTTAAATTTGAAATTTTAAAAAACAAAATGGGTTAATTTTGTCACTTACCTGCTACTAGGTTTTCGAACTTCCACTGGTTTTTTAACCACCGTCTCCTCTTCGCCCGCCGGCAGCTTGCTATCTTTTGCGAGTTTTCCCCCTTTGCCCCCCTTAATATTACCGTGGAGGTTGTGATATTGAATTTCTTGATTTTTCTTCACCTGAATCCTTCTCTTTTCAATTTGCTGAACCATTTCCTTCTCGGGCAACCTTCTCGCTGCTCGAAATTGCAGCTCTTGCTGGACGAATCGGCCCCTGAAGCTCCTCAAGCACATCTTAGGTTTAACTTTGGGCCTCAACGTCTTCACTGTCTCAGTCGTAACCTTAATGTGCTTCGTTGAAATCACTTTCATTTTATCCTTCTGCACTGTACTCTTCCTAGTTATAGTTTCCATAGTCTTCTCAGTTTTCGACACACTATTCGTCCTTATCATCGTTCTGTTGGTTACTTTCTCCGATAATTTACTTATTGTCACTGCCCGTATCTTCGCCATCTTTTGCTCTTGATATTTACGGCGCAGTGCTTGTAAGGCCAAAGCATGTCTACGTTTACGCTCCATCTGTTTGCTAATAATGACAGGATCGGCGCGTTTGCGAACCCCAAAGGCGATAAAGGGGCGATCGGATGGACCAGCCCCTGATTTCGCCAAGGAAGAAGTATCGATAGGGCCGTTTTTAGGAACATCGCTTTTAATTTCGTGGACTTGTCCTTGGTTATCGACGATGGAAGCTGTGTTGAAAAAGTTTAAATTGGGTGGTAGAATCGGTGTACCTCTGAAGCATAAAAACGTGAGGAAGTCTTCTGTGTTGGGTCGTTTGATTGGTAGTAGTTCAACTGGCTCTGGTAGCTCGCTTAATTTGGAAGGCTCTGTGGTTTCTAGCTCTTCAACTGGGGTTATTACTGGGCTGTTTATATTGGACCCTTGTGCGAATTTTCTTTGGGCATGCACCTTCATTCTATCAAAGTGTGATATTAGTAAAATAAATGCTAATTAAAAACATAAAAATTTTACCTTTTGGGGCCATCATCTAGTAAAGCCAAACTGTAATCATCTTTCCTCTTTCGTTTTTTATTTAAACTAATAAGCATTTTTACACTTTTTTATTTTTTTGGTTACTTTAGCACGAAATACCTCAAGCTTAATGCTTGTAACGAAGACTGAATTTAAAAAAAAAATGTTTATAACCTAAAAGGGTAATGACCCATATTTAAATACCAGCATTTCATTTTGTTTGTAGCACTACTTCTTCATAATAGGGACCAAATGAATTATGTCCATGTTATATTTTTAAATCTTAATATGTTTTTCGGCTCTTTTATAAACAAATTCAAAAATTTGTTTATTTTGATGTTTGTTTTGAGTTTGAGTCACAGAATTATACAGTTTGGGTAATTTGATATATGTCACTCGCTGCCAACTGCCAACCTTATGAAAATATTTCTTGTATTTCTGACCAGCGTTGATTGAATATTCAATCAACGTGACCAGCGTTGATTGAATATTCAATCAACGTGACCAGGAAACAATATTTTTTACTATTTTGATTATTTTGAGGGTTTTTAAGTAAACCTTAAGTGGCAAATAAGCACTTAATAAATTGAAAACTAGTTCGATTGATATTTAGAATGACTTTATAAAATACCTATTAGTAAATTTAAAAATCAAAGCACCCTCTGGAGGGCTGGAATCTAAGCTATTCGTGGATCTTTAGCTTTGGAAAACATTAATTGATTATTCATGGAGGAGGACACCCCAAAAATGTGTCTAGGGTAGCATTTTGGCAACGAATATGATAAAATCCTGTTAAATTAAATATCCACTTAATCGAAATTTATATTTTTTTAACAGCAATTTTAAAAGAATTGAAATATCGCTTGTAGTTGTCAAAATTATTACTTTAGATATTTTTTATCAAAGTTCTATCATTAAAATAGAAATCTCAAGCAATGTTCCCTATATGTGCGCGGGTACGTGGCCGCCTAATGATTTTTAGAAACTTTAATAACACAAAAATTTTTACTTTGGGTTACCGAACTCGGTTTGTTTAGATATTTAAATTATTGTTTAAAAATAAAATGGTTTACTTTTAAAAAACATTTTTTGTGTTTCAAAAGTTAGTAATTAAAATTAAAAATTTTTGTAATTCCAAACGAATCAATAAGAATCTTAAAATGAAAAATAAACTTTCTAGTGACTAGAGATTTTAATAACTTTTGTTGACATTCTAATAATTTGCACAGAGAAATTTCACCTTCTCACACTTAGATAACACATATTTAATATCATTTACTCAGGTTCAATTTTGCAATGTGCAAAATTATAAAAATTAAAGGGAAAATTGTTCTCAAGTCATAAAGTTGAAAGTGAAACGAAAAAAGTGGAAAATTTTGAAAAATATTACATTTTAAAAACTCCAACTTCTTTCAAAATTGACTTGTTCTTAAAAAATGCTCGATTATTTTCTAAATTTCTATTTCCAACTTGAAATTTTGAGTTTAAATTCGATATAAATTCGAAATTTTAATTTTTGATTTACAAATTTAGATGTATTTTTATATATTTCACATCTTTTCTTGAAATGTAAACTTTTTTCTAATGAGAATCAGAACTTTAGAATTAAAAAAGTCAAAATTTCAAAATCAAGTTCAAAGTTTTGAAATTAAAATCAAAACTGTAGCTTTAAACCCTAAATTTTGCCTGTTTGGAAGTAAATTTAAAAGTTCAACATTTGGATAAAAGGGGAATTTAATAATATTTTTTAACTTCCACTCTAGTCTTTTTGAAATACAGAACTTGTCCCCTGAACCCAAGAAAGATTAAAAAACAAAACAAACGTTGCTCTAACGCGTTTCGACAGTCAATCTGTCATCTTCAGAGAGATACTCATATTTCAATTTTTGAAGATAACCAAGGACCAGTCCGTTCCACCAAATCTAGTCTTTTTCTAAAATTTAAATTTTTTTAGTTGAAATTTTGACATTTAACCCGAATATTGCAATTTTTCTCGTAATTTCGATTTTTAAACTTCAGCCCAATATTCGGGTTAAATGTCAAAATTTCAACCAAAGCAGTGCAATTTCTCCATTGGAGGCAAAATTTTCATTTTTGTTCAAAAATTAGGCTTCTCAATTTCTGAGAAGATATGGCATATTTTTGTATCTTCTTTACGAAATTGTTTTAATTCCGTCTCTTTCGATTGAACGAACGATGAACAAAATCTGGGTTAAAGCTTGCAACTTTTCATAAAATGTCGACATTAATGTTGATCCGGAGAATATAATAATGCTGAAATCTAGATTTATTAAAACAATTTTAAAGTCCTAGCAAATTTTAGATCTAAAAGTCAAAGGGTCACAGCAAAAAATATTAAATATTCGGATTTAACCTCGAAAATTTCGCAATTTGAAATTTAAACTTAAAAATTTGAGATTTGTTGACTATTCTTCAAAGTTCAACTTATATTTGCAAAGATTTAGAAATATTGAGGGAAAAAAATGTCATTAGTTCTAGAAAAAAAGAATTTTTGGCTTTCTCTTTCATATCACTTATCCAAAATCTTGCCATTGTCCTTTTTCACTTTTCCTAAATCGTGCATATTTTTGAATTCCTTGCTGAAATGCATATAACTTTTATTTTTCAGTCTACGTTTTTAAAATTGTACTATATAATCTATTCTAGAAATGATTATTTTCATTTTGATTTTTCAGATGAAAATAACTTTTTAACAAAATTTATTTTTTCTCTCAATTTGGATGATTCTTTCAGGGCTTCGAACCGGAACTGAACCGAAAACCGGAAACCGAAAAAAACCGTTATTTGTGTCGGAACGAAAACCGGAACCGAACCTAAAAGAAAATATCGGTTTATTTCGGTTCAATGCAGCTTCAAAAGTCCACAGTTAACAAACCCTTCCCCCTTTAATGTCAATTTTACATTAATAGTCTCAAATTTTAACCCAATATTTTGCTTGACTGTTATTATTGTGTTGTTCGCGAGGTTTTTTAAAACTTGGACTTTTTTTTTATTAAAATTTCGAATTTGAACTTATTTTTATTTAAAATGCTGAATTTTTCTAGAAATATTGATGTTTATTTTTAAATATTCTGACGTTTATCACCAGCATTTAAATCAAAAATGTGTAGAATTTTTGTAAAATAAATTTGAAATATTTTCTTCAATTTGACATTTTTTTTCACAATTCTGGGTTTACATTTTCAATTTTTTCCTATTATTTCAATCATTATAAAACATTGGTGCCTGATCCATAGTTCCTGAGTGACATGTGGTTTGCAGTCACTTTTGATGTGACTCGCGTTGACTGAGACTATATGAACGAAATGTTTAATAAATTCATATCTTCAAAATGAAGTCAAACACTCTGTAAAAAAATCGAAATTTCAATTTTAAAATCGAAAAAAATTATTAAAAAAGAGTTTAAAACAAAATCTGTAAAATATGTAGGATTTTAAAAAGTATAATTTTCAACTTTCAATTAAAAATTTTATGCAAAACATTTAAAAGATAAACTCTTATAACAAAACTCTTCTCGAATTTTCAATTCTAAAATTTAAACACAAAATTTTGAGAAAATGTCGAAATTTTGAAATAAAAAACTAAAAGTTATTCACAAGAATTTAGTTTTAGCACGAAATTTCGAGAAAATGATCTAAATTTTGAGTTTAAAATCGAAACTTCGAGAAAAAATGAGAACTTTGGGATTAAGATAACATTTTGAGATTAAAAGTCAGAATCTCTAAAAAGAGTCTAGGTTTCAAGTTTTACATCGAAAATTTTGCAAAATAATAAGAAGGTTTAAGTTTGAATCCACAATTTTCAGAAGCAACTCGCCTAAGAAAGTCTTAAAATTTCAGCGTTATTTTCGCATTTTGAGATGAAAGTAAAAAATTCGTTGAAATATCTAAAACTTCAAATTAAAATGTTTAAGAAATATTTTTCTTTAATGAATGAAACTTTGTTGAAAATTGTGACTTTTTCCTCGAAACTTCAGTTTTAATCTTAAAATTTTAAACCTAACCACTTCACTTTGAGAAAAAAATGTAAATGTCCAGAGAAGCTTAAAATTGATAAAAATTATTTCAGTTAATGAGAAATTATGAGAAAAATTTGAATATTTTAGGAAAAACTAGAAATTCATAATTTTTTTACTATAAACTTTCGAGTTTGTAAATGTCAGGTTTAAAGTCGCAATTTTGATTTTTTTATAATAAATAATGTTTTTATTTTGATACAAAATTTCTAAGAAACCTTAGTTTTTTCGAAGTTTTGGGGTAAAATGATTTTTTTTAATAAATTTGCATTTTACACACGGCGTCAATAACTTCAAATTTTCAAAATCGAAAATACCAGAACTTTCTTAAAATCTGTGGTTTTTGTTCAAATTTCGAGTTTTCTGTCAAACTGTTCAACTTAAAATTTAAATTTTTACATTTTTCCGAAAATTTCAACTTTAGAATCAAAATATTGATTCATTTCGACTCTTATTTTAAACACTCGGGTTTTCATGAAATTTTGAGTTAGAACCCAAAATTATTTGAAGTTGAAATTTTTTGATCTGATCTTCTGAGGTCAAAGCTTCAAAAAAATTTTTTTAAAAATTTCTCTCCTTAATGAAAAAATTTTAACTTAATAGGTAAATTTCGGTCTTCATTATTTAGGTAATTTGACTTTAATCAGGAAATTTCGAATATAAACTCGTTATTTTAACTTGTATATCGAATTTCTGACTTTAGTGGTCAGGTTTATTAATTTTATTTATCATTTCTGCGACCCAGTTTGGAAATATTTAAATTTTTAATCCCCACATTTCTAGAAAAAACTTTTTGTAAAAAACCTAAAAGTTTGTTAAAAATTTTTTATCAATTAAAAGTGCTAATTCGGATTTTCGATGAAATTTGGAATTCTCAACATTTGCTTAAAAAATCAAAGTTTCTAAGAAAATGGAAATCTCATTGGTTAGTAAAGTTTAAATTTTGACAAACGTTTTTCAATCAAAATATAGACTATTTCAAAAAAATGTTGATATTTTTTTTCTTGAAATTTAGGCTACTTTTATCTTAAAAGTCAGAATTTCCAATTTGAACTTTTGATCTTCAGAATATAATAACATTTCGAAAAGAACATGGAAAATGTTTTCTTCAAATTTCCTGAAAATTTCAAAATGCTTAAAATGAATTCAGAATTTGGATACAATTTTTTTAATATATTTGATCTTTTTCTAAAATTTTTACATTTGTCTTAAAATTTGATATAAAAATTGCAATTTTTGTGTTTTTTTTTTCTTAAATTTCGGTTTTAAACACGAAATGTAGTCGTTTTTCAAACATAATGACTTTTTTATGTTTACACCTAAATGTCAAATTCGAATGTTCAAAAGTTGAAATCTTGAGATATTTTTATTTATGAATTTAGTTTGTTTTTTCGAACTTTTTGATCTTCGATTGAATTGAAATTTAGATTTCTTTCTAGAACTGTGAAATTGTTTCCCTTAAATTTGAATGTTTTCCTCAGAATGTCGAATTAAAACACGAAATTAAAAGGATGTCAAAATTTAACTTACAATATCAACGTTCAACTTATACTTTTCAGAAAGTAGTCAAAATTTGAAAAAACCCTCGAAATTAATGTAATTTTTTTTCATTTTAATCATAATATTTTGACTTTCAACTGGATTGTTCGAGTATTTTCTCTAATCTTAAAATCTTCAGTATAAGTATAAATTTAGCAAATTAATACTTTTTTTAATCTTGAATTTTTTGCAAAATTCTGCAATTGCTAGTTTTTTTCTAAATCTTTTACTTCAAATTCAATTTCCTAGCAATACTAACTCTGTTTTATATGTTACTTTCTAAACATAACTTAAACTTGATGTTTTCAGATTTCTAAATAGTTTAAACTCAATATTTTGTAATACATAATGATCATAGGTTTTATATTAAATATTGTTTGCTGTGATTCATCCTTTTTTTGTCATCACTTCAATCATGATAATGTTTTTTTTATTCTATTTATTCTAAAAGTCAGATTACAAACTTACAATTCCTGCATTTTCTAAAAAAATTGACTTTATACTCAAAATTTCAACTTGAATTATTTCCTAAATTTCAGGGTTTATTTTTTTGAAATTCGGACTGTTGTTTCGAGATTACTTGAAATATTTTTTTTCTTTTAAATAAAAAAATAAGAACTACTCACTCGGAGCTGAACCGAAAACCGAAACCGGAAAAAACCGTTATGTCGGAACGAAAACCGGAACTAAACCGATATAATTTTTTTTTTAAACGAAAACCGAAAACCGGAACGAAAATAATAACGGTTCGAAGCCCTGGTTTCTTTTTCGAAACGTAGAGTTTCTTTCGAGATCTTTTTCTCTGTTCTTTTGTAGAACTAAATTTTTTTAATACATTTTTTTTTCAATTCAATTTTGAAAGAAATTTGTTAGTCAGGGGCGGCCTTTGGGGGTGGCAAGCAGGGCAACCGCCCGGGGCCTCGCTCTTGTAGGGGGCCTCGCGCACTCGCGCAATAGCACGAATTCTAATGTTCATTTGAATTTCGAGCCTTAACTGCGCTTTATAAAACTGTACTCGCTGCTCCCTTGCGTGGTAGTTATCGCGCTGATATCTGTCTCATTCGCTCCAATGAATGTTCCTTTCCTTCTCTTTCACATTGACGAAATTTCGTACCAGTGCCACAAGTGCTGCTAACTGCAAGGGCTAAACAAAATCTAATAGTACTCCATTTTCTACGTGTTTACGGTTCGGGGAATTCCCGTGTTTCATTTCAGCTGTCAACTGTCGTCGGATTATGCTTTTATATTAGAGCATATATGTAATACTTCTATATGGCCAGTTCCTCGTTTCTCATGGGAAAGACTTCTCTTTCTCGCTGACCTTCACACGAATTAATGAGTCGCAATGCGCAGGTGCTACAAATCATCTGTGCATGGTCAAAGTCAGCTGTGCACGGCCAAACATAAACACCCGTTTAACCCGCGCGTAGCGAATGGTTCATTTTGTTCAATTCATGCGCAATACTCGCCATTAATTCATGTTCCATCTTTGTCGAATTTGGTCGGAACAAACTCGTGAAGAGAATAGGGAGCTGGCCATATAGAAGTATTACATATATGTATTAGAGCAGCCGGATGAAACTTCATATATGACCTTGGCAACACGTCAAAATTAACCAGAAGTTCATTCCGCCCCGTTGGTGGCGCTGCCAAAACAGCTAAAAAGAAAGAGATTATACAATTTGTATTCATGGCTAAGTTAGACAGAAGATACTTTTTATGCCAATATTGATGCAGATTATTATAAAGTCACGGGCGTGTCTTTGATAATGCGCATAATGTCAAAAATGTCAACTTCATTAATTTCTGTTATTTTAGAGTTTAGTTTACGCGGTTTTATTTTTTATTTAGGTTTCGCGGTTTTTTACTGATACAAAGTGTGGTAAGCGGTTATTTATTTCACTTTCTGTTATTTTCATAGTAAATTAGTAAAACAGTCACCAACTATTCCTTATTTGATGGGTTGTGTTTATTTTTTATATTTGTTGGCTTTTTATGTTTAAAATAAATTACTTTTATAGGTAAGAAGTTTTGCTCTAATGGGAATGTAAGTCACAGGTACGTTTACTTTACCATAATCACAACTTTTCCAATTTTTTATTTTGTTTTAGGTGTCAATAGGTTTGTATAAGGATAGTTCAGTAGGTAATTACTTTTACTTCTTGAATATAGTTTACATTTGTTAATTAGAAACCTGATTTTATAGTTCACCTGGTTATTTTCCATTATGTTGAATTTAATAACAGTTTCATCTACCATCGGTAAGATAAATTATTCTTGCAAATATCCTTCTTGTAAGAATGCATATTATACTAACGTCTTTAGTGATGATTATAAAAATAAAACTTTTCATAAGTTTCCCAAACACCTGGAAACATTGCAGATTTGGAAAGATATTTGCAATGTCACTTCTGAGTCTTGTGAAAATTATCGCGTTTGTGATGACCATTTTGATGAATCAGACTATTTAAATAGCTCTCAGAAAACTTTAAAACCTTTCAGCACACCTAAACAGGCAAAGCAAGATGTCTTGAATGCACCTTCAATTTCTAGTTTCGAACCTATCCAAAATGAAACTGTTATTAATCCAAATGGAAGTAACATTGTGAGTAATATAGAATTAGATCATAATTATTCACAAAAAGGCACTCAGTGCTCAAAAATGTCTTATATTGATCAATTTTCCTTTCTTTCGGAAGGTCAAACGGGAATGTTATCCCAGATTGGTAAATCTAAGGCAGATTTAAGTGTAGATGAATCAAAAATGTTAGAAATTCATCGCAATGTTACTTCTAAAGTTTCAAAACTAAGATCTCTTTTAAAAAATACAAGGGCTGATCTTTCTGCAATAAAAAATTTATATAACGATGGACGTTTTGAATTCATTGAATCTTATTTAAATAGTGTCAGCAAGGAATTTATAAATTCTCAGCTGCGCAATGCCACAAGACCTCCTAGTGGTAGAAGGTGGACTGTGCAGGACAAAGCTTTTGCTTTGTCAGTCTACAAAAGAAGTCCGCGTTTATATAGATATTTGCAAGTTTATTTTCAGTTACCTTCCATAAGAACACTTAAAGAACTTTTGTCAAAAATTCCAATAGAAACTGGCATTAATCCAGCTGTTTTCGAGCACTTAAAATTAAGAACAAAAAATATGGATAATCTGGATCGCTATTGTACCTTAATTTTTGATGAAATTTCCTTGAGTAGTGGTTTTCACAATGAAAGCCATAAACAACGAGTTAGTGGATTTGAAGATTTAGGTATATTAGGACGTACTGATCATCCAGCAAATCACGCTCTTGTTTTTATGTTAAGAGGGGTCCGAAAAAATTATAAGCAAGTTGTTGCATACTATTTTACTCACAATACAATATCAGCATTTGCTTTAAAATCTTTGATTGTTGATCTCATTAAAAAATTGCAAGAAATTGGTTTTCATATAGTAGCAACAGTTTGTGATCAAGCACCTACAAATCGACATGCTCTTTCATCGCTTTGTAAAGAAAATAGTCAAGCCAACTCCATACCATTTTGTTGTAAATGGGGAATCTATTTGTATTATATTTGATGTCCCTCATTTGTTAAAAAATACTAGAAATGCACTTTTAAAATACAATATTGAATATGGAGAGAATAAATTTGCCAAATTTGAACATACAGTATCCGCATTTCAGATAGATCAGAATAAAAGAACTTATAAACAGTTGATGAAATTAAAGAAAGAGCATTTCAATTTTAAGGATAGCTTTCTTAAAATGAAAGTTAAAGTGGCCGCAGCTCAAATGAGTCATGCAGTTGCAGTTGCTATAGAAACATTTTTCGTATCTGGAGATTTGCCTGCAGAATCTCTTAACACAGCTGAATTTGTTTCTATAATAGACGCTCTGTTTGATTCATTAAATGGGGCAAATTTGTATCCTCCGGACGGCAAGAAATTTAGGTGTGCAGTGTCGGACAGATCTCCACATCTAGAATTCTGGTCTCGTATTCTTTCGCAAATTCAAAAATGGAAAATGATTGATCGTAGTGGTAAAGATTGTACGAATTTGGTGTATTTTTTAAATGGTTGGCAAACCACGATTAGGTCAGTTATTTTCTTATGGAATTTTCTTAGGGAAAAAGGTCTGAAATATTTATTATTGAGATCATTAAATCAGGATCCTTTGGAGAATTTGTTTTGCCAAATTCGTCAGCTTGGAATTTGTAATACAAATCCCACATGCCACCAGTTTGTTGCAGCGCTAAAGACTATTGTGATAAACAACTTTGCAGTACCTCTTGTTAAGGGACGGAACTGTGAGGATGATTATTGCAAATCTTTAACTGATCTGTGTTCTTTTCTAACAACAACTAGCGCTCCAGTTGATACTGTTGTTGAAGAAATCGTTGATAAATATTCGGATACAGAATTGCCTCCGGAAGAAAATCAGGCTTCTACATATGTAGCAGGTTACTTGCTGAAGAAAATAAATATTCCTGAGTGTACTACATGCAAGGAAAAATTATGTTCTTCAGAAGTAACTAACAGACATTTGTTTGTGTCTTTAAAAGAGACATCAAATGAAAAGTCTTGTTTACAGTATGCGAGTGTTACTCTTATTGACTTTGTTGATAAATTTCATACACGACTTTATCAATATCTTAATAAGAATGCACATAAAGAATCTATAGAATCAGGTTTCAAAATGTCTAATGCTGAATTTTTAGATTCGTTTTCATTTTGCAAAGATCATCAAGAATGTTTTGATGATTTGGTTAATAAATTATTAAGACTCACCATTTATAAATGGCTTCGTGAGAAAAAAGAATCAAGAAAATTCAGCAATGGACACGCAAATAAATTAAAAAAATTTAAAGATAGTTAAAAGACTGATAAATTTTGTTGCAATGTAATATATGTTTTTTTTTTGTTTTTTATGTTCCGAGATTATTATTTTTTTAGAATCTTATTTTATTTATTAATACATGTTATGTAGGTCTAATGTTCATGTTAAGTTTTTTAGGTTTAGAATTTTATTTAAGTTTTATATTATATAATTTATTTTTGTTTTTTTTAAGCTAGCTGAATGTTAGGTGTAGAATAGTTAAGTTTTTTTTTTATTTTGTTACAGAATTCATTTTTATTTCTTTAAACTAATTTAAATTTTCAGTTTAGAATGTAATTTCAGTTTTTTCGTTCAATGTAAATTATTTTACGTTTAAAGAATCAGTTTCAGTTTTTTTTTTTTGTTA
This sequence comes from Dastarcus helophoroides, assembly GCA_028583605.1. Classification (NCBI taxonomy): domain Eukaryota; kingdom Metazoa; phylum Arthropoda; class Insecta; order Coleoptera; family Bothrideridae; genus Dastarcus; species Dastarcus helophoroides. The sequence continues at coordinate 32,720,177 of CM053331.1, read as the reverse complement.
TAGAATTTATTTTTTTTTGCGTTTATTTGAATTTTTTTGGCGAGTGATGATTTTGTGGACTTCATTTTGGTATGAAATCCACTTGTTAAATTGGCAGAGCCAGTAAAATAACAATTTATCTGACACCTTGAAAAATTCAATTTTTAAAGTTATGGTTGTTTTATCATTTTTCTATTTTTACCGTTTTCTTACGTTGTATTTGTTTCAAATGTAATTTTTTACCTTGTGTTTACAAATGGCGATTTTTTATTTTCTTATTATTTGTGTCAACATTGTTTTCAAATATTTTCTAATTATGTAAATGTACTGTAAAATTTAAACATATATTATCCTTTAAAATGTCATGTTGCTTGGTTTGGAAAATAAATGATTAATTCAGTAATCAAGTTTTATTTGGACACCCTATAAATAATAGTCAATGTCTGAGCAAATATAAATTGCGTAAGTTCATCATAAGATAAAGGAAGAAGAAGATTGACGTATGCGCATATATATATATATATATATATATATATATATATATATATATATATATATATATATATATATACATACTACCCGTTCCTGTCATCGTGTTGTGGTATAATTCTATGTACCCTGTCTTCTTAATATATATGTTTTGTGATTAGAGCAGTCGTCATCATTTCTAAATCCCTGAGCCTTTTAAGATATTAATGCACCTTATTTATCATGATTAATAGTTTGTTATCTTTGTGTTTAGAAATTGAAGGACAAAACTTATCCCCTGAAGCCAAGAAGGATTTTTTTAAAGATACCCAAGGACCGGTCCGTTACACCAAAAAAAATCCTTGTGTTTATTAATTTTTCTTAGTTTCCAATAAACAATTTTAAAAGTCTAAATATATTTATTTATAACTTTGCATTTCTACTCAAGCATCATCATCAATGTCTGGGCAAATATAAATTGCGTAAGTTCATCATAAGATAAAGGAAGAAGAAGATTGACGTATGCGCATATATATATATATACATACTACCCGTTCCTGTCATCGTGTTGTGGTATAATTCTATGTACCCTGTCTTCTTAATATATATGTTTTGTGATTAGAGCAGTCATCATTTCTAAATCCCTGAGCCTTTTAAGATATTAATGCACCTTATTTATCATGATTAATAGTTTGTTATCTTTGTGTTTAAAAATTGAAGGACAAAACTTATCCCCTGAAGCCAAGAAGCATTTTTTTGAAGATACCCAAGGACCAGTCCGTTACACCAAAAAAAATCCTTGTGTTTATTTATTTTTCTTAGTTTCCAATAAACAATTTTAAAAGTCCAAATATATTTATTTATAACTTTGCATTTCTAGTCAAGCATCGTCATTGAAATTCATAAGCGTAGGCAGGATTTAGTCAGAGAGGGGCAAGAATCATTTTGAAAAATTGATAAAAAAAGAAAACCGGAAAACGTTCCGAGTATATGTATATTTTCATTTAACTACATGAACTGACTAATCGAATTTTCAGGTTAACTTAGAAATTTGGAAATAGAGTCGAACTTTGCGAAAACAGTCAGAAAATTGAATCTAAAATAAAAACCGATCCTTTCGGAAAACTTTTAAAAACTATCCAAACTACGAAGATTTCAAAAAATAACGATTTTAAAAAATAGCGTCGAAATGTCGAGAAAAAGGTTGAAATCTCTTAAAGAAAAGTGAATATTTTCAAGAGAAATTTTAATTTTGAAAGAGACGAGGAAAAACGAGTTTTGGGAAAAAGTTGGAATGTTTAGAAATTAGTGTTTAAAATAAAATTCTAACCTTCCGAAAAATCTCAAAAATTGTTGAAAATTCGAAAAAATTATATTTTTAAAGGTGGAATTTTGTGAAAAAAAGATGTAATTTTCAAAAAAAGTTGGAACTTTGGGAAAAATTTTTCACTGTAAACGGAAATTTTCAGAAGCATAAAACCTCCCTATTTCTAGTACGAGTAAAAATTTCCAGAATAATACAATTGACAAATTGAGAAACATGAAATTTTCGGAAACTTAAATTTGAAAAAAAATCAGAAAAAAAACGAATATTAAAAAAATGAAAGTTCAATTTTGAGAGAAAAATGTAGAATAAAGTCGTAATTTCCAAAGCGACCATTTTTTTTGAAAAAACCCTATTTTGGGAAAAGATTTTTTAGAAAACCGAAATTGAATAAAAACCCAACCTTTCAGAAGAACTCGAAACTTCTAAATATGCCAAAATATTTCCAAAGACCAAATGTTGTGAAAAAATTTGCAATTTCCAAAAACGCTTTCCTCGAAATGTTTACTTTTTTATTCTAATTATGACATAATATTTAAATTTCAATAAAGAAATTGAATGTGCAAGAAATCTTTTACTCGAAATTACCCAAAAAAATTTTTTGCAACATTTTTAATTTTTGATAATATGCCGACCTAATTTAGAGAAAACAGACGTATTTCGAGAAAACTGAAATTTAAAGGAAAAGCCAATTTCGAGGAAAAAGTCCAGAAAGTTCCAGAAACTAAAACATGGCATTTTGAAATCAAAGTCAATATTTCGAAAATAAGGCGAAATATGAAGATGAAATTTCTAGTCAAATTTAAAAAAGTCAAAATTTAAAGAAAAGACAAATATTCAGAAGTGGCCTAATTTTGATAGAAAAAATGATTTCCGAAAGAAGAGCCCAAAAAGTGGAATTTTGAGAATAAAGTCGAAATTTCTGAAAAGACGAAATTAAACTAATTGTAAGAGAAATTCAAAACTTTTAGCCAAGTTGAATATCGAATTTTGATATAAAAATATCGGGAAAAAGGCATATTTTAAGAAACCTGCTAAAAGTTCTGAAAAATCAAATTCCAAATGATCAAAATCTTCAGAAAAACCCGATGTTAATAAAAATAAAGGAATTAAAAAAACGAAATCTCTGAAAAGCAGTCGACATTTCTAGAAAAACTACCAAATGAAGTATCAAAGACCGAAATTTTCCAGAAAAAATTCAAACCTAAAGAAAAAGTGCAACATTGAGAATAGCCGTCCGTTTGTGGAAAAAACGAGTCTTGAAAAAAGTCAAAATTTTAAGAAAGATATCAATTTCCAGGAAAAATATTCAGTTTTTCGGGAACATACAGGATGGGATTTCAGGATAATTTTAAATTTGCGAAAAAGGCGAATTTTGAGAAAAATATCAAAGTTTCGATTTTTCTAAATTTGTTTTTTTTTTGGAAATTTCGATTTTTTTCCCTTGAAAAACAAAAAAAAAGATCGAAATTTTGAGAAAAAAGTCAAAATTTAGTAAACACTTGAAATTCTTCAGAGAGTCAAATTTTGTCGAAATTTTGGAAAAAGGACAAATTTTGAGAAAAATGTAATTTCTAGATTTTTCTCTTGAGCGCTTAAATCAGAAGCAGTTCTGCCCTACCCTGAGTCAGAAAATATCCAATATTGAAATAATCGTCGAAATTTTGAGAAACAAGTTGTATTTCCCCATTCCAGGGCAAATTTTCTCGGAATTTTTGTTTTTTTATACAAAATTTCTAAAAAAAAGCCATTATAAAAATTTCCAGATAAATATTGTTGTCAAAAAATCGATCAAGTTTTAAGCAAAAGGGTAAATCTTGATAAAAAAGTCGAAATTTTCAGAAAATCAAAGTTTAAAGAGAAGTCGAAGTTTCCGGAAAAAACTAATTTTGAGAAATGATAAAATTTCGAAAAATAAAACGACGAATTTTGAAATAAAAATTCGAAATTTTTAGTTAAGTTGGATTCTGATAAAATAGATCGAATTTTAGGAATACATTTGAAATTTCCAAAGAAATTTATGAAAAAAGACGAATTTCGTGAAATAAATCGAAATTTCGAGAAAATATTAATAACTTAAAGAAGGACGACTTTTGTCGAATGGACATTTTTTAGAGAAAGTCTCCTCAGTTCAATATAAATTTTCGTTAACCACACGAGCTAGGGGGGGGGGGGGCAAGCGCCCTACCCTGCCCTATTCTGAGTACGTCTGTGTTAAAACTAATTCCACAAAGGCGAGGGCCTCTTAAAGATCTACCCGCCTGAAGCCTCGCAATGGCTAAGGCCGCCCCTGTTGTTAGTTTTGAAATGTAACTTCTTTCAATAATTTCCTTTTGATTTTTGATTTTGTCTTTAACACCAGAAACTTGAGGAGATATGTCTCAAGTCAAAATTTAAATAAAACCAGTGAATATTTCAAGTTTTTTTAGAATTTTGGACCAAGAATTTCGACTGACAGGGGTATTAATTCATGAAAATTTTGTCACGTTTCAAAATTCGGTCTCAGAGTAGGCCCCGCATTTATGAATAAGACACGCCATTAAAGCAAAATGTTGCATCAATACGAGCTGCAAGAATCCTTTATCCCCTGAAAGAAGCTCAAGTTTAATTTGAGATGGAAAAGAAACAAGATAACCTGATGTTTTGTGTATATATTTGTATTTAATTCAGTACTTTTAATTATATACATATAAAAAGTTATGTAACTATGAAACATATATTATTTTTCTCTTAAATCATACTTGAACAATGACTAAAATACCACAGACAAAAAATCAAATTTACGTATCCGAAGAATTGCTAGGAGGAACACTACCCGGGAAAGGCACATCTCGCCAATGCGGCCATTTCTGGATTTGTTCAAACAAAGCGCTGCCAGGGCTTTGAGTAGTCGACAGCTGCCTAGCCCCCAACAGAGTGTAATTTTTATGAATGTATCCCATCTGAACTCCCATCTCTATGAGTAACTGGCAAGCCCTAAGTTGACCCTTGGGAGCTTTCAACGTATTAAATGTGCCAATAAAGGCTATTCCGATACTTTTCGTGTTGTAGTTGAACGTGTGGGAACCCTCATTAGTCCATCCGCGGCCCTCGTAAGCTTCCCCATCACCTCCCACGAGGAAATTGTAGGCAATATCCCAAAAACTGCGGCTTTCGATGTGATAGGTTTGGATGTTTCTGATTTGGAATTTACATTGGGCTTGGGATGAGCAGTTTTCGGTGGCTGTGTGCTGGATGATGACGTAGGGCACCGGGGTTTTTAGCTTATTTGGGGGCTCGCTGGGCGGTTGAGCCAGCCACGATAGGCGGTTATTTAAGCGAAGTTTTTGGCCCAAGTGCACAGACGAGGGATCTGTAATATTAAAAATTTATATTGTCAACGAAAGCTGTCACGGCAGTCAGTACAAGATGTACTTTTTCAGAGATTGGACCGTTTTAAAGAATTGCTAAAAGTGTGAACACTTTTAACATTTTTTTGACACGGTCCAATCCCAGAAGAATTATATTTTGTAAAAGCTTATTAGGTAAAATATTTAATTTAGTACTTTTATTGGATAGAAGTAAAGAGTTCATTTAATTTTTTATGATTGTCATTAGCACTACGTTATTTATGCGTAATTTTTTAATTAAATGCTTTATTACCTTGGAATTATTTAAAAAATGCTAATCAGAGTCATAAAGCAATGAAATATGTCTTATGAACATCGTAAAAATTGTACTCACCGATTGGTGCATCTACAGGGATTTCTGAATTCCCCTCGTCAGAATAAGGGGAAGTCGATGAGCTACTCCTAGACACGAAAGGTGGGTTAATCAAAAGGACGCCGGTTATAATGGCTAACCCAAGAATTGCACCTAATACCAATGTGGTAATAATTGTTGAGTGTTTTAAAAAGCAAGCTGGTAACCATTTTATCCCTGAAAAGTAAAGTCATAGTTTTATACTTTGCATTTTGAAAATTTACTATAAAAAAAAATTAAATACAAATCTTGTTTCCTGAAACCAAGAAAGATTAAAAAACACAATAGAGGTGCTCTAACGGATTTCGATAGCTAACCTAACCTAACCTAACCCAACCTAACCTAATTCAACCCAACCCAACCCAACCCAACCCAACCCAACCCAACCCAACCTAACCTAGCCTATGTGTCCGCTTCTGAGCGAATCTCAGGCGAAAAACAGCTAAACACTGGCTGTAATCAAAATTTTGTGTTTTGCCGCCTCCTCCACCTGTGGCAAGAACTCAAAATTTAAGCCGAACGCTCTAAATTCCGATTTTTCGTGTTAATTTTATATTAAAATATTTTTTTGCCCGCGTTTAGACATCATGTGTCCATTTTTGAGAGAATCCTATGCAAAAGAAACTCCTAAAAATGGGCCCTAATCTATTTTCGTCTTTTAACACTACCTGTTACTTTAAATTTGCTTTCTAACATTCATTTAAAGGTAAAATGTTTTTGCGGCTGCGCCTAGGCTTCATGTGCTCGTTTCCGAGCGAATCTTATGCGAAAAACTCCCAAAAGCGAGCCGTAATTGACATTTCGCGTTTTAGCGCTACCTGTGCAGATGGCGAGAACTACAAATCGAAGCTGAAAGCTTCTACGTAAGGTTCAATGCTCTCGAATTTATCATGACATTCCGAGTCGAATTTAAACGCAAATATTTCACTTATTACGCCGAATTAGAGCGCAAAATTCGCAAAAAACATTAAGGATGAAGTTTTCTAGGGGCTGCCGTTCAGTTATGGCGCCCCAGGGCGCTATTTTGCCCCAGTTTTGATTGAATAAATGCCGCCGCTGTCACCTCGAATGACGTATGCCTATGACAACGCCACAGAACATATGACAGCGCTACTCATATTCGAAGCGAATTTTTAACTCAAGAATTTGACTTATCATGTCGAATTAGAGAGTGCAATTTGCAGGAAACCTTAAGAATAAAGTTTTCCAGGGGCTGCCGTTCAGTTTGGGCTTCCCAGAGCGCTATTTTGGCAGTTTTAATCGAAGTAAATCCGCTGCTGTCAGTTGGCATGACGTATGCGTTTGACAGCGGCTACTCCACGGATTTTAGAATAAGGATGGTGCACGCCGTACATCCTACATTAGTCATGTATACAAACTTGAGCGAAATGCGTCTAGAAAGTGAAGTAGCTCCGACTATTTCTCTTCTCTTTCTTTCAACAGCTGTTTAATAGCCATATTTATTTATTTCGTTTCTCATTGGTAGTAGAAATGACTCTTGATATCACGAGAACATACTCTCTAGACGCTTTTTCGACACCGTTTTCTATGATCGTGCACCATCCTCCTACTATAATAAGTCATGCGAAGTGACAGCAACGGATTTACTTCGATCAAAACTGCCAACATATCTCTCTGGAAAGCCAAAACTGAACGGCATCCTCTGGAAAACTTAATTATTAAGGTTTCCCGTGAATTTCGACCTCTAATTCGAAGTAATAAGTCAAATATTTGCGTTTAAAATTTGTTCAGAATATCGTGAAATGAGTAGGCCACGAATTATAGAAGGAGGATGGTGTACGATCATAGAACACGGTGTCGAAAAAGCGTCTAGAGAGTATGTTCTCGTGATATGAGGAGTGATTTCTATTACCAATGAGGAACGAAGTAAATAAATATGGCTATTAAACACTTGTTGAAAGAAACAGAAGAGAAATAATCGGAGCTATTTCACTTTGTAGACGCATTTGAGTCAAATTTTTATACACGGTTAATGTAGGGCATGCACCATCCTTATTCTAAAATCCGTGGAGTAGCTGCTAGCAGCTGTCATACGCATACGTCATGCGAAGTGACAGCCATAAAGAAATAGTAGTTTGTACAACAAGAGCGGATATGATGTCCATATCGCACGAGAACGAAGTTTGAGCACGACGCCGAAGGCGGAGTGCCTCAATCGTTCGAGTGCGATATGGACAATCCGCTCGAGTTGTATAGCGAATTTTTCCCACGACTACGATCTATCAAAGACTAAATTACGATTTAGCAAATTAATAATTTTTCATGTGACATTTGCAGTTTCTAATATATTTTATATAGAGTCCATGTGTCAGTGAAACGTCATAAATTTATCGCAACAAAATTCATATTTACTATTTGATTTTTAAGGTAATCATATCTTGAATAAATCACTTGCAGCTTCAGAAATGTCCGCTGGGATAAAGTTTACTGATTCTGCACTTTCAATATCCAATCAGCAATTTCATATCCACACTAGTGTGGATATGAAATCGACCAATCACGGCGCGACTTTCGTTATATCCGTTCACTAGACTGATATGGTCTATCTATCCTGCTCGTAAGGTACATATAAAGAAAACAGTGAATATACGGGTGGGAGTGGGAAAATAAAATAGAGATTTCTCTAATTTAGAAAACGCCGGATCATACATTTTAGAAACGATGGCGTACGCAAAAGCGCTGCTGTCAAGGGCGTTGTCATTTACTGATGCGCAGTTGATTGTTTTCTTTACATTTTACTAGAGAACAAGAAGTTGTTATAAAGAAAAGGAAACCATTCCGCCATTTTCCTTCGAATTCTTCGGTTTTTTGTAAAGATTTGCGTTTAATTTTGGTTTTTTTTTAGTGCAGTAATGTTTTTTTTAGCATTATAGTGTTTCTTAAAACAATTTTGTTAAATATTTAGTTTTGATTTTAGTAAACATTTCATTAGATTCTTGGTAGGTAAAAATAAGTTTTTTTTAGTAAAACTGTTCAATCCAAAATAAATATTTAGAGGCAAACTCATTAAAATGTCTGTTGCGTTCCGGATTGTTTGGATAAATTATCCAAGAGGGATCGATTTCCGAAAATGATCCGGAATTATTCGCTGAGTGGATAAATAGGGTGAGATCCCCACGTCTTTTCGGCCTCGATGGGGCAAAAATCAACTCTTGTTGTGTAAATCAGCAAAGACAGATCAGGTTACTAAATTTTGGAAATCATCAACAGTGAATTTTTTTAATTTATAACTTTGTAATACTTTCATATTTAAGGGTGCGTTTAGATTAGACACTTTATTCCGTATATTTCTATCCGATATAAGTGTCAACTCTCCTGAGAGAAGCTATCCTAGACTAATCTACACAGCTGGGACAAGATAGCTTCTCTCAGGATAGTTGAGACTTATGTCAGAGAGAAATGTACGGAATAAAATGTCTAGTGAACGTACCGTAGAATTGTTTATTTATAACTGTCAGAAAAATACGAAAAAATAATATAAATATAAAAAAACTCTTGAAAAAAGCAGTTTTACTAAACTTGTATTGTTTGAAGTTGTTCGCTTGCTGTGCTCGCTCTTACTCAAATGCTACATTCATTTAGTAAAACTTTTTACATTCGTTTAATATACTCTTAGTCATTTTAAATTTGACCGCAAAAAGATTACTTTTTGCTAATAATGATACCTGTTTTGATTATCTGTTTCAATATTATTTATGTATGTACCACTCATAATTATATATATGCAAGTAGAATGCAACCTAGACTACAGTTGAAACACTGCCACCTCTGCTCTCTAAGAACAATTTCGCAGAAGACAAGGATTCTAATGCACAGACCAATAGGTTTGAACATTTATTACATTCGAAGTTTGGAAACCAAAGACCGGTTTCGATCTTGTTAGATCTCGTCAGTTTGATATATCCAACTCAAAAGCTAACAAATGTTCCGACAAGTAAGTGAATTCTTTAGTACTTACTTTTTGGAACATTTGTTAGCATTCGAGTTGGATCTACCAAACTGACAAGATCTAACAACATCGAAACCGGTCTTTGGTTTCCAAACTTCAAATATAATAAATGTTCAAACCTATTGGTCTGTGCATTAGAATAATTATATGTAACAAACTTATTACTTTGATGTGTAAATCCATTAGTTAATGTTATTTATATTTTTGGAAATAAATTATATTTTTTACAATTTGTTTATTTGCATTAATTTTCAATCCATAAATTTTTTTAAAGTTTAAAAATTAAATAAATTAATATATGAATCGTTCAAATTTGATGCTCTCATCATTTCAGTTCGGATGTCGTCCGCATGGGGCGCTGGCTGGCAAAATTTGATTCAAGCGCGTGTCATTGCTGTTTCCCCTCTATTACACTTTCTTTATGGTGACAGCAGCGGATTTACTTCGATCAAACCTGCCAAAATAGCGCTCTGGGAAGCCAAAACTGAACGGCAGCCCCTGGAAAATTTTATTCTTAAGGTTTCCTGCAAATGGCGCTTTCTAATTCGACGTAATAAGTCAAATACTGGCGTTTAAAATTCGCTTCGAATATAATGAGCAGCGCTGTCATATGTTCTGTGGCCTTATCATAGGCATACGTCATTCGAGGTGACAGCGGCGGCATTTATTCGATCAAAACTATCAAAATAGCGCTCTAGGGAGCCATAACTGAACGGCAGCCCCTAGAAAACTTTATCCTTTAGGTTTCTTGCAAATTTCGTGCTCTAATTCGGCCTAATTAGTTAAATATTTGCGTTTAGAATCTACTTGGAATGTCATGATAAATTCAAGAGAATTAAATCTTACGCAGAAGGTTTCAGCTTCGATTTGTAGTTCTCGCCATCTGCACAGGTAGCGCTAAAACACGACATGTCAATTACGGCTCGTTTTTGGAACTTTTTTCGCACAGGATTCGCTCGGAAACGATCACATGAAGCCTAGGCGCAGCCGCAAAAACATTTTAACCTAAAATTAATGCAAGAAATCCAAATTTAAAGTTTACACCTTCAATTTTTAGTTCTCGCCACTCACAGGTATTGTTAAAAGACGAAATTTGGATTAGGGTCCATTTTTAGGAGTTTTTTGCGTAGGATGCTTTCAAAAATGGACACATGACGTCTAAGCGCGGGCGAAAAAATATTTTAATTTAAAATTAACACAAAAAATCGGAATTTAGAGCGTTCAGCTTAAATTTTGAGTTCTCGCTACAGGTGTAGGTGGCGCCAAAACACAAAATTTTGGTTACGGCCGGTTTTTAGCTGTTTTTCGCCTGAGATTCTCTCGGAAACGGACACATTAGCTAGGTTAGGTTGGGTTAGGTAAGGTTAGGTTAGGTTAGGTTAGGTTGGGTTAGATCAGGTTAGGTTAGCTTAGGTTAGGTTAGGTTAGGTTAGGTTATAGCGACAAAGCCTATGTGCGAGAGTGTTAAATATTTTAACGTAAAATGAGGGAAAAATATAGATCTTGCCTAAAACTGTTTTAAAAAAACTGGAGCCGGCAAAGAACGGATTATCTGATTTCGATCAATTTTTGTTTTTTTTTTGTTCTTTTTGGCCCATATATGTAGTACTTCTATATGGCAAGTTCGTCGTTTCTTATGGGAAAGACTTCTCTTTTTCGCTGACCTTCACACGCATTAATGAGCCGCAATGCGCAGGTGTTACAAATCCTCTGTGCATGGCCAAAGTCAGCTGTTCGCGGCCAAACATAAACACCCGTTTAACCCGCGCGTAGCGATTGGTTCATTTCGTTCATTCATGCGCAATACTCGCCATTTATCCATGTTCCATCTTTATCGGATTTGATCAGAACAAACTCGCGAAAAGAATAGGGAGCTGGCCATATAGAAGTATTACATATGTGTCTTGGCCTGAGAAGGGCTGAAGTTCGCCGGGTCAGCAAATCTCTTATTACAAATGTTACGAATTTTTTTGAAATGTTGGGATTTTTCTTAACATTGCGAGTTTAAACATACAACATTTAATGTTTTTTCGTTAAATATTCGACTTAAAAATCAAAACATACACTTTTTTCTTAAAATTTCGATTTAGAATTTCAAAACTGCGAAAAGTTTTAAAATTTTTCTCTATATTTCCAAATTAAAATCAAATCAAAAATCAAATGATTTCTCTCGAAATTATGCTTTCTAATTCAGTTTTTTTATTTACCATCAAATTGTTTCTTCTGGTTTGTACTGTTTTATATAAAGACGTAAAAATAACATAAAAAAAAATAGAAATTTCGGCTTTTTTCTCGAAATTTTTACTTTAATCTGGAAATTTAGATTTTAACCTCAAAATTTCGACTTATTTCTCGAAATTTCAACTTTCATTTCAAAATTTTGACTTTAAACTTAAAATTTCGATTTTTTTCTCGAAATTTTGGTAATTAACAACTGAAATCGTCAACTGTCGGGACAACGGTGTGACTGTAATCTGCAACTGTCCAAATTTTGTTGATAAGAAGTCAAAACTTTCAAAAAAGTGAAAATTCAAAAAAAAGTTGAATAATATTAAAAATGATGAAATTTTGAAAAAAAGTCGAATTAAAAAAGATCAAACAATCGAAAGAGTCGATGTTTGCAAAAGTTGATACTTACAAAAGATTCAAATTTTCAAAAAGAATTAAAATGAGAGAAATAAGTCGAAATTTAAATTTTAACCTCAAAATTTCGACTTATTTCCCAAAATTTCAACTTTAATTTCAAAATTTTGACTTTAAACTCAAAATTTCGTTATTTTTTTTTCTTGAAATTTCGAGTTTTTTCTTTAAATATTCACTGGAAATTTTGGTAATTAACAGCTGAAATTGCCAACTGTTAGGCAAAGGGCGTGATAGGGTGCAACTGTCATCTGCAACTGTCGAAATTTTGATGATAAGAGGTCAAAACTTTCAAAACAGTGAAAATTCTTCCGAAAAAAGTTAAAGAATATAAAAAATTATGAAATTTTGAAAAAAAGTCGAATTAAAAAAAATCAAACAATCGAGAGTCGATGTTTACAAAAGTTGAAACTTACAAAAGTTGAAACTTACAAAAGATTTAAATTTTCAAAAAGAATTAAAATGAGAGAAATAAGTCGCAATTTTAACCTCAAAATTTCGACTTATTTCTCGAACTTTCAACTTTAATTTCAAAATTTTGACTTTAAACTCAAAATTTCGTTATTTCTTGAAATGTCGAGTTTTTTCTCGAAATTTTCACTGGAAATTTTGGTAATAAACAACTGAAATTGCCAATTGTCAATATTGTTAGGCAAAGGGTGTGACAGGGTGCAACTGTCATTTGTTCAACCTAAACAAAGTATATGGTCGAGATTAAACCCGGAAATTCGACTTTGAATTCAAAATTTCGAGAAAAAAGTCGAAATTTCCAGATTAAGGTCGAAATTTTAAGATTGGAGACAAAATTTTGGAATTGAAGTTGAAATTTGGAGATAAAAAAAGTCAAAACAAGGCTACAGTGGAAATTTAAAAAAAAAAGTTGAAATGCCGATAAGAAAGTCGAAATTTTGACAAAAAAATGTAAATTTGACTTTAAAGTTGAAGTTAAATAAATTTTTTTTTGACTTTTTATCGAAATTTACAGAAAAAAAATAATTTTGCATAATTACGAGAAGGCATATCAATAAAAATGTTAACTTACGTTCCACCTCCAGGATTTTAATGCGATCGTTATCACTGTACACAATCATGGTTGATCAAAAAATATACATGCAAAAAACGCAACCAGAATAGTTCTAATGTTGTTTATGCAATTATTTTTCTAAGGGGCGTATAAAAAATGTAGAAGTATCAAATATCTTAATTAATTCCAATTATAATTAAAAATCAAAACAAAGTTTATCTATTGCAGAATTCGTGACGTAGTATTCTGCAGTTTTGCTTTGTGCTTTACCGAGTGTTACTCAGATGGACAAGAGCAATCAAATTGTTGTCTTTCTCTATTTTATTCTTGTAAAGTTTACGGCGTTAACGATATTTTTTTTCACGAAATTTTGACTTGATTTTGAAAATTTTGTCTTTTTTCAAAATTTCAACTTTTTATAAATCCTAACTTTCTTAAATTATTCAAAATTCTATCTTATTTGGAAATATTTTGAACTTAACTTTTTTATAACTTTTGTCGTTGTCAAATTAAACATTTTGTTATTTGAATTTTTCAACTTTTTTAAAAATTTCATTTTCAATAGTTCAAATTTTCTTGAATATTTTGAATTTAGGTCAAAATTTTGACTTTTTTCATATTTTTCTCCTTAATTTTTTGAAAAATCGATCTTTTTTCATAAGTCCCATCTTGTTATTAAAAAAGTATACCTTTTTTAAAATGTCGACTCAAAAATTTAACTTTGTTGCAAATCTGACTGTTTTTCAAATAAATTCGAATTTTTTAAAATATTTCACTTTTTGAATATCTCTTTTTTTTTATCGTGTCGACTTTTAAAGACATCGAGATATTTAAAATGTTTCATCTTTTAAAATTCGACTTATTTTTAAAACGTTCGCATTTTCTGAAAATGTTGACTTTCTGAAAGTGACGACTTTTGTGAAAAATTTGCCTTTTGTTTTTAATGCAAATAGAATGTAACCTAGACATTGTTGGCGATGGCCATACGTCTGTGAATTTCATTTTTTCACGAAATTTTGACTTGATTTCGAAAATTTCGACATTTTAAAATAGCCACTTTTTTCACAAAGTTGATCTTTTCTCGTTTGACCAATATTTCATTTTTTTCACGAAAATTTGACTTGACTTCAAAAATTTCGACATTTTAAAATACCCACTTTTTTCACAAACTCGAACCTTTCTTGTTTGATCACCATTTCATTTTTTTTCACGAAATTTTCACTGGATTTTAAAAATTTTGTCTTTTTTCAAAATTTAGACTTTTTAGAAATCCTAACTTTTCTAAATTCTTTAAAATTCTATCTTATTTGGATATATTTTAAACTTAATTTTTTTAAAACTTTTGTCGTTGTTAAACATTTTGTTATTTGCAACTTTTTTAAAAATTTCATTTTTGATAGTTCAAATTTTTTGAAATATTTTGAATTTATGTCCCGGAAAATTTTGACTTTTTTCATATTCTTATCCTTAGTTTTTTGAAATTTCGGTCTTTTTTTCAAAAGTCCCATCTTGTTATTAAAACTGTATACCCTTTTTAAAATGTCGACTCAAAAATTTAACTTTGTTGCAAATCTCGCTGTTTTTAAAATAAATTCGATTTTTTAAAAAGATTTCACTTTTTGAATATCTCTTTTTTTTATCGTGTCGTCTTTTGAAAACATTCAGATATTTAAAATGTTTCATCTTTTAAAATTCGACTTATTTTTAAAATGTTCGCATTTTCTAAAAATTTTGACTTTCTGAAAGTGACGACTTTTGTGAAAAATTTGCCTTTTGTTTTTAATGTAAATAGAATGTAATCTAGACATTGTTGGCGATGGCCATACGTCTGTGTGTTTTTTTCACGAAATTTTGACTTGATTTCGAAAATTTCGACATTTTAATTTAGTCACTTTTTTCACAAAAAAGATCTTTTCTCGTTTAATCAACATTTGATTTTTTTTACGAAATTTTGACTTGACTTCAAAAATTTCGACATTTTAAAATACCCACTTTTTTCACAAACTCGAACCTTTCTTGTTTGATCACCATTTCATTTTTTTTCACGAAATTTTCACTGGATTTTAAAAATTTTGTCTTTTTTCAAAATTTAGACTTTTTAGAAATCCTAACTTTTCTAAATTATCTAAATCGTATTTGGATATATTTTAAACTTAATTTTTTTAAAACTTTTGTCGTTGTTAAACATTTTGTTATTTGCAACTTTTTTAAAAATTTCATTTTTGATAGTTCAAATTTTTTGAAATATTTTGAATTTATGTCCCGGAAAATTTTGACTTTTTTCATATTCTTATCCTTAGTTTTTTGAAATTTCGGTCTTTTTTTCAAAAGTCCCATCTTGTTATTAAAACTGTATACCCTTTTTAAAATGTCGACTCAAAAATTTAACTTTGTTGCAAATCTCGCTGTTTTTAAAATAAATTCGATTTTTTAAAAAGATTTCACTTTTTGAATATCTCTTTTTTTTATCGTGTCGTCTTTTGAAAACATTCAGATATTTAAAATGTTTCATCTTTTAAAATTCGACTTATTTTTAAAATGTTGGCATTTTCTGAAAATTTTGACTTTCTCAAAGGGACTTTTGTGAAAAATTTGCCTTTTGTTTTTAATGCAAGTAGAATGCAACCTAGACATTGTTGGCGATTGCCATAGTTTCTCTATGGACCAATAGGTGGTAGTACTAAGAAGTCACACGCTTGACGTCCGTGAATTCTTTAGTACTTACTTGTCGGAACATTTGTTAGCATTCGAGTTCGATATACCAAACTGACGAGATCTAACAAGATCGAAACCGGTATTTGGTTTCCAAACTTCGAATCTAATAAACCAAACCTATTGGTCTGTGCATTAAAATTTTGTTTTTAAATTAGATTTTTGCAAAACTTTTCAATTCTTTTTGAAAATTGAATCTTGTAGGTTTCAGTTTTTGCAAACATCGACTTTCTCGAGTGTTTGATTTTTTTAATTCGAATTTTTTCAAAATTTTGACTCTTTCTCAAAAATTGAAATACAAATCTTGCCCCCTGAAATGAAGAAGGATTTTAAAATTTCAAAAATTGAATTTTTAAAAGTGATAACTTTTTTGGAAAGTCTACTTTCGCTTTTTATTAAAAATCCTTGAACATGTTTCGACTTTTTTAAAAGTATTTCGCCTTTATATTTTAAAAACTTCGAAATTCAATTTTTGCAAACATCGACTTTCTCGAGTGTTTGATTTTTTAAATTTAAATTTTTTTCAAAATTTTGTCTATTTCTCAAAAATTGAAATACAAATCTTGTCCCCTGAATTCAAGGATTTCAAAATTTCAAAATTTGAATGTTTAAAAGTGATAACTTTTTTGGAAAGTCTACCTTGGCTTTTTATTGAAAATCCTCGAACATTTTTCGACTTTTTTAAAAGTATTTCGCCTTTATATTTTAAAAACTTCGAAATTCAAATTTTCTTATATTTTTTTTGGTTTCCACTTTTTTCAAATGTTTACTTAGTTTATTAATCGCAGGACTTTCTCAGTTTCTTTTTTTTTAGGATTTTGATTTATTTTGAAAAGTATTCGACTTTTATGTAGTAAATTGAGCTTTTATTTGAAAAATTCGTTTTTTTTAATTTTCACTTTTTAAAAAAATTGAATTTTTCTGAAAATTTAGACATTTTTCAGAATTTTCATTTTTTTAAAAGTTTCAACCTTTTATCATCAAAATTTCACCTTTTTTTCAAAGCTGTAACTTTTTTCAGAATTTGCTTCTTTTTGGAAGATTTCTTCCTTTTCTCAAAATGTAGATTTTTTTTAAATTCGACATTCTTAATAGTTCCTCACTTTTATCAGAATTTTTACTTTTATAAAAGTTTCGTCCTTTTATCATTGACTTGACTTTTATCAGAATTTTTACTTTTATAAAAGTTTCGTCCTTTTATCATTAAAATTTCGACTTTTTTCGAAGCTGTAACTTGATTTTTTTTGGAAAATTTCTCCCTTTTCTCAAAATTTTGATTTTTTGAAGAAATTTGTTTTTTTTTAATAAATATGATTGTATAAAAACAATGTTTTTTGAAAACCTTTACATTTTTTTGAAATATTCACTTTTTTTAAATTTCCACTTTTGTTCAAACTTACTATTTTTAGAAGTCTTAACTTTTTTTGAAAATTCTGACTTTTTCAGAAATTTAGTCTTTTTTTTTCGAAGTTTCGACTTTTGTGTAGTAAATTTAAGAAATTCAACTTTTTTTTCGAAAATTTTCAGTTTTGAAAAAATTGTTTTTTTTTTCAAAATTTTCTGAAGATACTGACTTTCTGAAAATGACGATTCTTTTGAAAAATTTGCCCTTTGATTTTAAATTCGATTTTTTAAAATTATTTCAATTCTTTTTGAATATTTGAATCTTTTGTAAGTTTCACCTTTGGCAAACATCGACTATCTCGATTGTTTGATTTTTTAAATTCGACATTTTTTTCAAAATTTTGGTTTTTTATTACTACTTCTAACCGAAGACCTTTTGACTTTTTCTCAAAATTTGGCTTTTAAAAACGATGACTTTTGGAAAGCCTGCCTTCGACTTTTTTTAAAGCAAGCATTTCGTTTTTATATTTTGAAAACTTCAAAATTCAATTTTTTTTTAGTATCCACTGTTTTCAAATGTTGACTTATTTTATTGATCGAAAGACCTTTTCAGTTTCGCCTTTGGGATTTTGATTTATTTTGAAAAGGGGTCGACTTTTATGTCACTTTTTAAAAAATTGAATTTTTTCAAAATTCATCAGTTTCAATCTTTTTCAACTTTTTTCAGAATTTTTACTTTTTTGAAAGTTTTGAATTTTGATCATCAAAAGTTCGACTTTTTCTCAAAAAATAACTTTTTTTAGAATTTGATTTTTTTGGAAATTTCGCCTTTTTCTCACAATATCGATTTTTCAAAATTTCGTTTTTTCTTGTAAATATGATTGTGTTAAAACATTTTTTTAAACGTTTACCTTTTATTAAAGTATCCACCTTTTTTTTTGAAAATTTCCGCTTTTGTCCAAACTTTTTACTATTTTTTGAAATTTTAACTATTTTTTAAAAATGCTTACTTTGTTTCAAAAATTTAGTCTTTTTCTCGAAGTTTTGACTTTTGTGTAGTAAATTTGAGAAATTAGACTTTTTTTCCAAAATTTTAACTTTTTTTGAAAAATTGTTTTTTCAAAATTGTGAAAAAAATTCTGACAATGACGATTTTTTGAACAATTTGCCTTTTCATTTTAAATTTGATTTTTTGAAATCATTTTAATTCTTTTTATAAAATGGAATCTTTTGTAAGCTTTCAACTATTACTAACATCGACTCTAGATTGTTTGATTTTTTTAAATTCGACTTTTTTCAAAAAATTTTTTGTGTAGTAAATTTGAGAAATTAGACTTTTTTCCAAAATTTTAACTTTTTTAAAAAATTGTTTGTTTTTCAAAATTGTGAAAAAAAATTCTGAAAATGACGATTTTTTTGAAAAATTTGCCTTTTGATTTTAAATTTGATTTTTTGAAATCATTTTAATTCTTTTTGAAAATTTGAATCTTATGTAAGTTTCAACTTTTACTAACATCGACTCTCGATTGCTTGATTTTTTTAAATTCGACTTTTTTCAAAAATTTTTTTGTGTAGTAAATTTGAGAAATTAGACTTTTTTTTCCAAAATTTTAACTTTTCTTGAAAAATTGTTTGTTTTTTCAAGATTGTGAAAAAAAATTTTGAAAATGACGATTTTTTGAAAAATTTGCCTTTTGATTTTAAATTTGATTTTTTCAAATCATTTTAATTCTTTTTGAAAATTTGAATCTTTTGTAAGTTTCAATTTTTACTAACAACGACTCTCGATTGTTTGATTTTTTTAAATTCGACTTTTTTCAAAAATTTGATTTGTTATTACTGCTTCTAACCGAAGACCTTTTGACTTTTTCTCAAAATTTTGACTTTTTAAAAATGATGACTTTTGGAAAGCCTGCCTTCAATTTTTGTTGAGAATTTTTAAACATTTTTCGACTTTTTTTAAGCATTTCGCATTTAAATCTTTTGTGTTTCAACTTCTACAAGCATCGACTATCTCGATTGTTTGATTTTTTAAATTCGATTTTTTTTTAAAATTTTGATTTTTTATTACTACTTCTAACCGAAGAACTTTTGACTTTTTCTCAAAATTTTGACTTTTTAAAAATGATGACTTTTGGAAAGCCTGCCTTCAATTTTTGTTGAGAATTTTTAAACATTTTTCGACTTTTTTTAAGCATTTCGTCTTTATATTTTGAAAACTTCGAAATTCAAATTTTCTCTTTTTTTTTTAGTTGCCACTGCTTTCAAATGTTTACTTATTTTATTGATCGAAAATAACGATTTTTTTGAAAAATTCGCCTTTTGATTTTAAATTCGATTTTTTGAAATCATTTTAATTCTTTTTGAAAATTTGAATCTTTTGTAAGTTTGAACTTCTACAAGCATCGACTATCTCGATTGTTTGATTTTTTAAATTCGACTTTTTTTCAAAATTTTGATTTTTATTACTACTTCTAACCGAAGACCTTTTGACTTTTTCTCAAAATTTTGACTTTTTAAAAATGATGAGTTTTGGAAAGCCTGCCTTCGATTTTTATTGAGAATTTTTAAACATTTTCGACTTTTTTTTAAGCCTTTCGTCTTTATATTTTGACAACTTCGAGATTCAAATTTTCTCTTTTTTTTTTTTAGTTGTCACTGCTTTCAAATGTTTACTTATTTTATTGATCGAAAATAACGATTTTTTTGAAAAATTCGCCTTTTGATTTTAAATTCGATTTTTTGAAAACATTTTAATTCATTTTGAAAATTTGAATCTTTTGTAAGTTTGAACTTCTACAAGCATCGACTATCTCGATTGTTTGATTTTTTAAATTCGACTTTTTTTCAAAATTTTGATTTTTATTACTACTTCTAACCGAAGACCTTTTGACTTTTTCTCAAAATTTTGACTTTTTAAAAATGATGAGTTTTGGAAAGCCTGCCTTCGATTTTTATTGAGAATTTTTAAACATTTTCGACTTTTTTTTAAGCCTTTCGTCTTTATATTTTGACAACTTCGAGATTCAAATTTTCCCATTCTTTTTTAGTTTCCATTGCTTTCAAATGTTTACTTATTTTATTGATCAAAAACTCGAAAATGACGATTTCTTGAAAAAGTTGCCTTTTGATTTTTTTTCATTTTAATTCTTTTTAAAGATTTGAATCTTTTGTAAGTTTTAACTTTTGCAAACATCGACTACCTTGATTGTTTGATTTTTTAAATTCGACTTTTTCTCAAAATTTTCGATTTTTTTTGGGAATTTTTAAACATTTTTCGACTTTTTTTTAAGCATTTCGTCTTTAATATTTTGAAAATTTCGAAATTTAAATTTTCTCATTTTTTTTTTAGTTTCCACTTTTTTTAAATGTTTCCTTATTTTATTAATCGTAAGACTTTTTCAATTTCTCCTTTCTTTAGGATTTTGTTTCATTTTGAAAAGTCTTCGACTTTTATGCAGTAATTGAACTTTTATTTGAAAAATTCGATTTTTTTTAATTTACACTTTTTTAAAAAATTGAATTTTTCTAAAAATTTCGACATTTTTCAGAATTTTCACTTTTTTAAAAGTTTCAACCTTTTATCATCAAAATTTCGCCTTTTTTTCAAAGCTGTAACTTTTTTCAGAATTTGCTTCTTTTTGGAAGATTTCTTCCTTTTCTCAAAATGTAGATTTTTTTAAAAATTTGGTTGTTTAAAGTAAATGTGTTGAACGAAATTTTTTTTGAAAAGCTTTATTTTTTTTTAAAATAATCACTTTTTTTTTGAAAAATTCCACTTTTCATCAAACTTTTACTATTTTTCGAAGTTTTGTTGAAAATTCTGGCTTTTTCTTTTAAACTTAATCTTTTTCACGAAGTTTCAACTTTTGTGTAGTAAATTTTTGAAATTTGACTTTTTTTTCGAACATTTTCACCTTTTTTGAAAAATTGATTATTTTTCGAAATTGCGACTTCGAAATTCAGAATTTTTTCACAATTTTCACTTTTTTAAAATATTTCTACCTCTTCAAATTTTGGACTTTTTTCGAAGTTAAGGCTTTTTCAGAATTTGAAGTTTTTTCTAAATTACTATCTTTCTTTAAAAGTTCGAATTTTTGTGATAACTTCGACATTTTTCAACATTTTTTTGAAAGTGTTGACCGTTTTATTGAAACTTCGCATTTTTGTAATTTTAACTTTTTGAAAAATTCGCCTTTTCTAGAAATTTTTTTGAAGAATCTAATTTTGAAAATTACGAATTTTTTAATTCTTCATATTTTCTCAAAGGTTTTGATTTTTTCAGAAATTTTGAAGTTTAAGTTTTAATTTTTTAATTTTATTTGAAACCTTTATTTTACAGTTGAATTTTTAACTTTAAGCTTGAACTTGTAGTTTCGTTCCTTAGATAATAAGTAAAAAATGAATAGTTTTGGTGGAACGAACTGGTCCTTGGTTATTTTCAAAAATTGAAATACAAATCTTGTCCCTTGAAACCAAGAAAGATTAAAAAACACAATAAAGCTTGCTCTAATGCGTTTCGATAGCCAAGCTATCACCTTCAGAGAGATACTATATCTCTTGCGTATCCTAAGCCTTTGTTGTGTTTTTAATCTTTCTTGGTTTCAGGGGACAATAATTGTATTTCAATTTTTGAAGATAACCAAGGACCAGTTCGTTCCACCAAAACTATTAACTTTTTACCTATTATCTAAGGAATGAAGATGCAAGTTCAAGCTTAAAGTTAAAAATGCAACTAGCCAAGCTAGCATCTTCAGAGAGATACTATATCTTTCTGAAGATGATAGCTTGGGTATCGAAACGCGTTAGAGCAATATTTGTTGTGTTTTTTTAATCTTTGTTGGTTCAGGGGAGAAGATTTATATTTCAATAGTCAATAGTTTGTTATTCCATATATTTGAAACTTTGAGAAAAATTTGACGATTTTTTATGTGGTTTGTCCCATGGATTTGATTTTCTTTTCACATTACAGACTAAACAGATAGGGTGGGAAAGGGGGGGGGATGCCCGGGGCCCAGGACACCCAATTTCTAATATGACGGTAAACCCCTTCACGTTATCTTGCCGACAACTTTGCAAAATACTTTTTAATTGTCTTCCCATAAAGCTATACTTTTCCCAGATTGACTATGTCAAAGAGCTACCACTACCTTTAGTAGTTCACGGTTTTCGCGGTCAGAAACAGTAAAAGATATACTTATTCCGGAATTGGACCATGTCAAAGAACTACTAAAGGTAAAGCGTCAAAGAACTACTAAAGGTAATAGTAGTTCTTTGACACTACTACTACCTTTAGTAGTTTTTTGACACTATCCTGTTCCGGAATAAGTAAATCTTTTACTGAGTCTGACCGTGAAAATCTTCGTTATCACATTCTTCCACTAAACTCCCAAAGTATCATAGATGTATTTGCAAACTCAAATAACAAGATGACTGGTCTATAAGGAAAGCACGTGAAGTGAAGATAAAATATACCTTTTCTGATGTCGGTCTCTAGTTCAGGTACGCGTTTCTCTACTACATCTTTTAAAACAATCTTCTCATCGTCGCTGGCGAAGCTGGGATTGTTCAGTCCGTTCGTAAATCCGAATTTTTTCGGCGAATTCGGCGAATCACTATCACTGAGTTTAGGAAAATTCGTATTTTCGTTCGGCGGTAGCACTATTTTCACAAACGTTTTATTTCCGAAATGCACATTGTTACTCTGTGCAACGGAGACATTCCCAAAAGATGGGGGGATGTTGTTGATGCCTTCGGGCAGGACCAGGAAGTTTCCAAGGTCGGCTTCATCTTGACAAGTGGAGGAACTGCAGCTTTCTACAGGAGATTCTATCTCCTGCACTGTGGCCAGACACCGGGACACTGCATCAGTAGATACCATTCCTCCAGATGATTTGCATCTAGTTCAATGTAACGAAATGGAGGCACTGTAATCACAAAAATGTAAATTAATACCTTACGAGGTATTCACTAATTTCTTGGTGGAATTTAGGTTATTTATATTTAAGCACTAATAATAATAGCACAAAAATAGTTTAATGGACTTTGGGGATATGCTACTGAAGGAAATAATCTCTGAAATAATTAATTGTCAACCAGAAAAACTTTATGCTTTATCATTGTGGACACTAAAGGATTTGAACAAACCGAGAATTTTAAACTTGTAAAGACTTTTTTTTTAATTTTAATATTTTGCCATTTATTTTGGATTTTTATTACATTATTATTATTCTTTTTAGTACAATCCTAGGGTAACGAGTAAGATCTTTGAGCACTGCGAGTGGGAGGAGGAACGGAAGATACAATAAATGACGATGAACTGCCATTTTAAAAGAAGATAGATGTAATAATTAGGGATAATTCTGCTTGAGAATAAATTTCAGAATTTGGAAGTTCTATATCCCACTCCATAGATAAAACTTCTCACTGTGCAAAGTTGGACTACACCAGGATTTTCTCAAATGACCAATTAAATGTTCTGTAATTAAACAGTTAAACGTGCTTAAAATTGAAACTATGTACAACCGCAACCATAGACTAGTTTCGGCCTTCCTTGGCCTCGTCAGCATGGTACGGTGGTTGTACACACTTCCAATTTAAAGCCGTTAGTCAGTCGTATAAGTATCCAAGAGAGCAAACCTCCATTGGGTGACTTGTAACTGACTTTTAACTGTTTATTACGCAAACATTTTCGCTACATGCTAATTGAAGCATTACTCTCTGCTGAGATAATAAGCCTTGTATATACGAATATTCGTATATGCAAGGCTTATTATCTCAGCAGGATTTTCTGTCTTCGAATGTCTTGTACGCCTTAAGGATGTTGCTTTTGGGGGACCAGATTTATTAGTTCTTGCAAACGTTTTCCATGAAAATACTTGTAGAAAAGAAAATTAGAATTTCTATTTTAATTCCAAGTGGTTTTAACCATTTTAACCATGGAGTAAAAAAATCTTCTTGTGAAATGTGGGAAGAGACACTCCTACACATAAGTGAGTGTTCAGCATTAGCCAGATACCAAAGACATTCCAGCTCTGCGATAATTTTAATATAACAAATGATAATGACGAAATCATTCATCAAACGCATGCGCTATTTAAGAGAAACACAGGAAAAAGTCAAAGAAAATAGTCTCCAGAGTAGTTACTTTTTTTTGGCAATGTCTCTGTCCACTTGACACAGTCTTCCTAAATTTTTGGGGGGACTGTGGTTTTGAAGAAATATACGTCAACTTCACAGCCACTGCCTTACTAGGCCATTCAATAAGTCCGTAGGATAAGTAAGAAAAAAAGAAAATTTTGACAAAACTCGATTTTATTATTCAACTCAGTTGCCTTCGAGTATAGTAATTTTCCCACTTTTCGATAGCACGATTTCTCTTTCTCGTCAAAATAGGCCTCAGTTTCAGCTATTACTTCATCATTGGACTTAAATTTCTTTCCATCAAGCATTATCTTGAGATCTGAAAACAGGATAAAGTTGCTGGGGGCTAAATCTGGAGAATACGGTCGGTAAGCAATTCGAAGTCCAATCCATTTAATTTTGCCATCGTTTTCATCGATTTGTGACACGGTGCATTGTCTTGGTGAAACAACACTTTTTTCTTTTGCAAATGTGGCCGTTTCTTTGCAATTTCAGCTTTCAATCGATCCAAAAGTGCACAGTAGTAGTCGCTGTTGATGGTGGTTCCTTTTTGGCGATAGTCGATGAATATTATTTCGTCCGCATCCCAAAATATAGAAGCCATCACCTTACCGGCCGACTGTTGCGTCTTTGCTCGCTTTGGATTCGGTTCGTCGACTGCTGTCCACTCAGCTGACTCTCTTTTGGATTCTGGTGATTAATAGTGAAGTCATGTCTCATCCATTCTCACACATCGACGATAGAATTCCATTTTATTGCGGTTTAACAGCGCTAAACACTCCTCTGAAGTATCGATTCGTTGTTTTTGGTCGACTGTTAGCTCACACGGTACCCACTTTGCACAGAGCTTTCGCATACCCAAATGTTCGTGTAAAATGGTAAAAACACTACCATCTGATATCTTTACAATGTCAGCTAGCTCGTGCACCCTCAATTTGCGATCGTTCATAACCAATTTGTGGATTTTTTTGATGTTTTCTGAAATAACAGACTCATTTGGGCGCCCACTGCGCTCTGCATCATTTGTGCTGGTACGACCACGTTTAAATTCAGCAATCCACTTCTCTACCGTTTGTCTCGATGGAGCAGAGTTCGGATAATGTTTATCAAGCCATTGTTTGGTTCCACTGTATTTTTTTCATCAAAAAGAAATGCTTTATGGAAACTCGAAATTCACTTTTTTCCATTTTTTTTTCAATAACAAAAGTTGCTTCACACAAAATGCGATAACTGACGAATCCAAAGTCAGATTGCTGTCAAATTTATACACGTATCGTTTGAATGTTGGTACTAAATAAAAATCATATCGAAAAAATCTAGTAATGCCTTCTATGTGTCATACTATGGACTTTTGAATGGACTATTACACTCAGAGACGATTATTTATTTTTGATGGAACGGACTGGTCCTTGGTTATCTTCAAAAATTGAAATACAGAACTCGTCGCCTGAAACCAAGAAAGATTAAAAAAAAGACACAACAAAGGTTGCTCTAACGCGTTTCGATAGCCAAGCTGTCATCTTCAGAGAGATGAAGATGACAGCTTGGCTGACGAAAAGCGTTAGAGTAACCTTTGTTGTGTTTTTTAATCTTTCTTGGTTTCAGGGGACAAGTTCTGTATTTCGATTATTTATTACCAAATTTAAAAAGATAAAGAATGGTCATGGTTTCAATAATTCTTATTTTGGTAAGGTATCCTGGAAAATAGAATGAAGGGAAGAAGGAAGAAACCTCTGGCATTAATTCTACCAGAAAGTAGCTGACGGGTATCAAAGAGTTAGTACCCTTCATAACTTTCATAGGAACATTGTAATTAAAAAAAAAATGAGCACATCAAGATATGTTATGAACCGACAGAAATATATTTTTAAATTCCAAGAACATTTAAATGCTTTCCAAGATAGATAGAACCTTGACGAGCCATAGATTACATCAAAAAACGTATCTGAAAATATAATGTGAGTTATTCTGAAAAAACTGACCGGAATTCGGAATGATTAAATGCAGTTGGCATTAAAGAGGTAAAAAACTGGTGATTTATGGAATATGTTACTAAGACATTAAAATATTTAAAAAGTTAATTTGATTACAAATTAGTATAGATTACATTTTTATGTAATTATTCTAATAAATAATAATCTTTTTAAATGATTTGTAGAATTGAAAAAGCTTTGGCCGATAAAATTTTATCATATTTTAAAATACTTTTACTTTTTTATTTCGTAAGATTATGTTGTAATATCAAGGACCACATAATAAACATTTTATTAACATAAGCAAAAAAATTAGAGTAAATTAAAATTAGAATCTATACGATGATATGGATTATGAAAGTCTAATGAGGAGATGGGAAACATGCCATTTTTAATTATTGTTAACACGAGCACTTTGAACTTACAGTGGATGAGCTTTCTTGTGAATTCCTTTTCTGGCAAGTTCATACTTAATCACATTTCCCTCAGTTGTGCTTAATAATTTCTTTGTCTGAAAAAATTCACTGATTTTTCTGAAACCCTGGAGAGTCCTGAAACAGAAATTAGGTTCGTTATTGACATATTTAGTTAATAACTATTAAACTTTATTAACAAAACAACAATAGATATTTAGTTAACAAAATTAATAGTTGAGACAGTTTCTTATGAAGACAGTTTCACTATCAATATGATTTGATCGTTAGTATTTTTTTAATTAATTATCCTAAACTTTGAGCATTTGGGCTACAAAATGAATTTGACTTCAAGAAAGCATAAGGTTAAATTAAGGCACAAATAATCCGAGATGTAAAGGACATGAGTTAACCTTTTTTTAAAATTTTTTCTTTTTCCTTTTTTTAGTCTTTTCTGCTCAGCATTTGAATAAATAAATACACAAATAATTAAATAAATTTCCTTATTTTTGTGGGGCTGAAAATTGCTTTTAATACTACAGCGTTTTTTAATTATTATAATTAAAATTGTACACAAGACGGAAACTTTATTACAGTTAAAATTATACACAAGACGCAAACCTTAATTGAAATCAATAAAAGTGGAGCAAAATTGTTCTGAGAAAATTCCTGAAACAGGCTTTTATATTTTTCGCGAGAACTCCCCCCTTCAAGTTTCATTTAAAATTAAAAGTTAAATTAAGCGTTGGCTAATGATTTAAATTTTGGTTGATACATATTTAGTCGTGTTTAATTATTTTCGATCAAAAGGATTTTACTATGACTGTACTGTTATGTTTTTTTGCCGAATTTTGGTTTAATAAGAAATGCGATGCCATTAACATTTGAAGTTCCTCTGAAGGACAACTGCTGTAAATTGCAAACCTGTTCATGCTTGGAATTAATATATTTGCATTTAAAATGAGCATTTTATGCATTGAATTTTAAGTTAAATATGATGGTAAATTAGATGGTCTGAGCGCAACCGATCTAGAATAATGAAATTGCTACATAACTTTTTCATTCTATTATGTTCTCAATCCTCAAACACTATTGTTATTCAGGAGCAACTCTGTTATCGAAAATACATAAAAATCATAACAACTGTTCCACGATATTTTAAATTTGTTAAAGTATCAATTTTTGTTGCTAGATTTAATTGTTATAACATAAACAATTTTAGAAATTGGTGGTTGGGGGTTGTGCTCGTTATTCGAGTACTTTGTATACAAGATCAATGATGACGAAACTATAACCGAAAGGAATTTTCCCCAAAAATTACAACCTATCCTTGTTTAAGAAGGCGGTTCATCGCCATAAATCTTTGTTTCCGCATCCTACTCGCAGTGCTTTGAAAGCATAATGGGGTTACTCTTTGCGAGTGGATTAAACTTAAAAAAAATCGTGCACGTCAAGACTATCTGAATTGTCACTCTTTGCTTAAAACTGTCATCGCCCAACATCATTCAATAATGTGAGATGGCTAAAGCGCTAAAATCTATACAGTATACCTGAGGTTCCCAAATTATTTTAGTTGCCAGTATGTCAAAATATTTTCGCAGTATCCAAAGCCAAACCATTGATTTATCTAACCTAGATGAAATGTCCAAATTATGATCAAAATATTGGAGATTTGTTTACAAAAAAAATGTCGAAATGTCAATTATATTGTTGCGCGTTATCGGTTCGAAAATTGAAACTTCGTGAATTGTAAACACTTTATTTCCAACACTACAATTATAATTTACTCAACTATTTGACTATCTGGCTAACTAACTCACTAACACTGTTTAATTAACTGACTTATTCACTATTCAGTCAACCGCCTCAGGAAAAGACGACCGCGTATTTATAGGCTTCCGGTTTTCTAGAACAGAATCCATACAGATAAGGCTTATCGCTTACGGAAATCTCTAGAGCGCTTATCTGCCGTATGATTTATTATCGCGGTCGCTTCCCATTATCAAATTTTTCTAGAGAATTTCTTACTAATATAATTTTTATAATTACATTTTGTTACAATACTTTGAAACTTTAGACTTTAATCTTCGACTTTCAATTGGAATATCCAACTTTCGATTACAAACATTTTTTTTCATCTCTCTTGAACTCGAAATACTGGAAGCGTCAAAATTTCAAAAAAAAGTTCAATTTTGATATTACATTAAGAAGAGGAAAAAGTTGAAATTTCTCCAATAAACGCAAGATTTTAATATATCTTTTACATCATTTAAAATCAAATTCAAAATGTCAAATTTATATGTTTGAAATTTTGAGAAAATGTTAACATTTTGAAAAAATAAAAATTAATCCAATTAAATCACAGAGTTAAATAGTAAATTACATATCGAGTTTAACCTTAAACTTTTAATTCTAATTATGAATTTGAGACCCAACATTTTTCTCGAAATTTCGAGTTACCAAATTGAAGATTTTAAAATTTCTGGATTAATGTCCAAACTTTCAAAACAACTGAAAATTTCGAAATTACAATGAAAACATTAACATTTTTTAAGTAAATCAGTTTTTAAATAATCTATCTCAAATTGTAATTTTAAATTTTCGCTTCAAACCCCATTTAAGTCTAAATAAATTAAAAATAGTCAAAACGTTGAAATAGATAAAATTTGCATGAAAATCAAAATCTCAATAAAGTTCCCCTTCCAAGCTTGTAATGTTACTTAAAATCTGATCTAAAAAAGGACAAATTATTATCATACGATTGCGGTAACAGTTTGATAATGTTACGATTAAAAATACAAAAAATCTCAGTGCAGAACAATCTGCTTAAGACACTTTTTTCTCAAGATTTTGGCATTAAAGTGGACATTTCAAATGTGTGAAAAATGAAAAGAGAAATCAAAAAGTGGATAACATTAAAAGACGTCAAATTTAGAAAAAAATTTAGTTTTTCCTAAAATTGTCGTTTTCTTAAAACTTTTAACATTTTTTTTAAAATTTTATCTTATACTTAATTCTTGACTTTCAGTTAAAGCTTTTTACTTTTAAACTCAAAATTTATTTATTTATTTTTTAATTTTGTCTTTTCCTAAAAATTCGGGCTTTTCCTTGATCAAAGTCAAAATTTTAAATTTGAAACCGAAATTGTAACTTTAAATTCAAAAGTTTTTTTTTTTTCGGAAAAAACCTTTGGATATTAAGACTGAAAGGGAAATGTCAAAACTAAAAAAATCATACATAACTTTTTTACAATATTTTATTATCGTAATTCAGTTTTGCTTTCGAATTTCTTTTCCTTAGATTGCAATTCTACAGGGGTAGATTTATGGGTGTGCAACATGGTCAACTGCGCAGGAATACTCATCATCAAGGCGAATCCTCATCATCAAGGCGCCTCCACAAGAGTAGGTGGTCTATCTTTTTAGGCGTCAAAAGCACCGTGGACAAGGCATATTTTTGGATATGATAACCCTGTTTATTTTTTTTTTTTGGTGAAACGGACTGGTTCTTGGTTATCTTCAAAAATTGAAATACAAATCTTGTCCCCTGAAACCAAGAAAGATTAAAAAACAGAACGCGTTTCGATAGCCAAGATATCACTCTGAAGATGATAGCTTGGATATCGAAACGCGTTAGAGTAATCTCTGTTGTGCTTTTTAATCTTTCTTGGTTTCAAGTCACAAGATTTGTATTTTCTTTTTATTGAGTCATCAAAAATATTGGGAATATCAGAGGCCAATAATTCGCCCTGCGATTCTAAATGTTTTGTTTCTT
Source organism: Dastarcus helophoroides (assembly GCA_028583605.1). Taxonomy (NCBI): domain Eukaryota; kingdom Metazoa; phylum Arthropoda; class Insecta; order Coleoptera; family Bothrideridae; genus Dastarcus; species Dastarcus helophoroides. Next base: position 32,689,672 of record CM053331.1, on the reverse strand, counting down.
CTTCTTCAAATTGTACTTTTTTAGAAAAGAACTTTATAAAAATTGAAATACAAATCTTGTCCCCTAAAACCAATAAAGATTAAAAAACACAACGAAGGTTGCTTTTGTTGTGTTTTTTAATCTTTTATGGTTTCAGAAGACAAGATTTGTATTTCAATTTTTGAAGATAACCAAGGACCAGTCCGTTCCACCAAAAAAAAAAGAACTTTATGAGATCGCACCCAAAATTGTAATTACAAATTTCTTCAGGACTAAATTAAAATTTTCCTCGGATTGAAGACTCTTTTTGAACGTTCGAATCAGATTTGATTCTAGATTGTAGACTTTTTTACTAATATTACAATTTTTTATCAAATTTTGACTTTTTTCGTTAATACAGTCAAGGCATTCAAGATTTTCATGATAATGCCGTGGAACGCGTTTGTTCTTTTATGAATGACTTAAGGGTTAATGATGAAGAAGAAGAATCGGAAGACGACCGAAATTATGTAGGTGTTGTAGATGGAGTCACTTAAAAGAAGAAAGTACCACAAGTACCTAAAAGGGATTCTTTTTCGCTAACTTTTAGAGATGTTGTGAATTATCGCGATTAATTGAGGAACCCATAAGAATTTCTGACGTAGATACCCATCAACCTAATCTACTCGACCTTTTCCTTACAAATTTACCAAATTCGTATAAAATCTCTGTGATATCACCGCTTGGAAATTCGGATCACAGCCTCTTGCTCGCTTCAAGTACCACCTCCTTCCCAGACGCAGTCTCGTTTGGCACTTTAACTCGGCAAACTGGGAAGAATTAAGAGACTTATTTGCATCTTTCCCATGGCAGGAAGTCTGCTTTAACTCTGATAACCCTTCCTTAGTCGCCTAACTATCCTGATTCGTATGGAATGTTCAATTCCCCACTCCCAAAAGAAGTCTGCCTTCAGTAAATCTTGGTTCAGTAAAAAATGTGCTCGGGCTGCAAAAATGGCGCATATCGTCGTTGGCGAAATAATCCCTCGCATCATATTTGTAGATGCACGAAATTCTTGTAAACAGGTTATTAACGAGGCAAAAGATGATTTCGATCGTAAAATGCGCCAGAGCCTTATCAACTGTCCGAACGGTTCCAGGTCCTTTTGGGGATTTGCAAAGTCCATTGGAAAGAATTTTACATCTTTAAATTTCATTTTCGAAATTTGTTTCAACACTTCTCACAATTTTAGGAAACAAAATTTTTATTATTATTTATTTTTAGTTTTGATTAGAAATTTTGTCTCAAAAAGTTTATATTTAAAAAGAAAAAAAATATTTGTTTTAAAAAACATAATCTCAGTAAAAGCTTCTAAAATTTTACATTTTCAACTTAAATTTGCTAGTTTTTGTCAATCAAAATTCTTAATATAAATACAAAATGTTGAAGTTCGGATTCGAAATTGGAGAAAAATATTTAAATTTAAATTTGTAGAAAAATAAGTCATAATTTGCAAGAAACCTAAATTTCGAGATTGAAGTCAAAATTTTGGAAAAAAAGTCAAAATGGTCTAGCCGTACTTCCATAGTGAAGTTGCCTCCACCGGGAACCTATATCGTGATCTATGTCGTTACGTACAGAATGTTATTAGAAATTAATAATCCATCTTCGATTACCATGGAGATAATTAAAAAAAACCTTCCTCAGGCACCTTTTTTTCTAAGCGATCTATCTGCTAAACTATTGAAGTTAGCGAAGGAAAACAAACTGATTGTGATAGTTCACTGCAGGATCCATTTTATAATATTATATTTATAGGGGGGATAACCCCCCTAGAAATATCAATAAAATAAAAATAAAAATTTTTATTATTAATTTCTATAATGTCTTTTAGAGTGACCACTTTATAAAAAATACAGAAAATGTATTCGTATATCACCTAACACCATACCAAGTTTCATTCAAATCCAGTTGGTGCAACATGTCAAAAAAAATTTAATTTGGCTGCATATAATCTATAAGTCTGATATGAAGTAAATGTAATTATTATTATTATCCTATCTTAAATAAGTTTCATATTGAATAATAAAACTTTTTAAATTACTTAAGGAATAAAAGTTCATACGAACCCAAATTCTAATCTTTTTTATTTCTAAGTTACAGGCTGTTTTATTATAGGGAAAAATAAAATTATTTTTATTTATATTTCTGAAACCCTTTGACTTAGCGTCATAAAATTTGATACATAGTATCAGTATATTAAAGGAAAACTTTTGCATTTATTCACTATTTTTTCGAACTCCAGGGGCGTACGTTAGAATATTAATATTAAATTTTCATATGAGAAAAATGCCATGCCACTGTATGTTAAAGTCTTAAAATGATGAAAGTTTAAGAATGGGTATGTACTACCAAAAAATGTCTAACTGAAAGCAGGAAAATACGGTTGCAAATTTATAGCAATTTCAGGCACGTAGCCAGGGGGGGTCCAAGGGGTCCAGAACCCCCCGAAATAAATATTCGCCAAAAAATTTACGATGATACGAATTGAAATATCAATAGAAAAATGGTTGATTGCATATTTAAGCAGGTAAATAATTTCCGAAATTGCTAACTACTAAGTTTATGATAAGCAAAATCGCCCTCTAGGCATTTTAAGAAAAATTGGCAATGAGCTCAAGGCTTTCCAATATATGCTTCAATCGTCACCTACGTGCAACAGCGGCATTGCAGTCAAAGGACATATTCTTATACCTAATCTACTTTATTATATTAGCTCATATTTGATATTGCCAAATTGCTATAGGAAATACAATACAAATCATGATTATGGTACGAGCTTAGAATTAATCGACAAGTCGACTCTCGATCGGTGATAAGTTAAATACGTGAACTTAAATGGATATTAGGAAATTTTTCTTTGGTAAGTTTCACGTTTTTATTTGTCAAATTTATATAATGTTAAAGATTTTATTCTTTATTTTTACTAATTACCAAAATGAAAAAAAAAAAAATAATAAAAGAGATGAATACGTAAAAATAATTAATGTGTCTTCTTATATTTTCTGAAGATTATTTTCTAGAAATTTTGATAATTTAACAAAATTCCGAGTTTAAATTGAAAGTTCAAGATTATTTTCTTTAATTTTACGTCTCTATAAGCACATAATCGATTTCATTAATTTATTTTTTAAATTCCAAGGACGTGTAAATAATTTTTTGCCGAATTTTGGAGTTTTTTCTCAAATATGTTTTACTTTCGATTCATAAATTTTCTATATATTGCAACGTTTTTCTAAATTTCAATTATTTTTAGAAATTTTCGAAATATCAACTTCTTTTGTAAAATTCTTTCAACTTTCCTTTAATTTTTTATTCAAATTCAACATTTCAACTTTTTCAGAGGTTTCTCTCTTTTGATAAACATATTTATATGCATTTTGACATTATTTTCAAAATATTCATTTTAGTTTGTAGCGTACCTTTTAGAAATAATGTATCGGCGTAAACAGTATTAGCATTACGTCCTAATGACCTTATCGTCATTGGGATTTTACAATATTTCGTACAAATATCATTAGAGTTTTGAGAAAAGTAATTACCCCGAAAGGCCATTGACATTATTTCTAGAAGACGTCGGAACCCCCACTTTTAGGAAAGTGGAGAAGAAAAATTCAACGATGAATTAGAAGTTCTGTTCGAGTTTTCAATGGAGTTAGTTCATTTTTGTTATTATTCCTAGTTAATATAATGTTTAAAATATAATGTGGTTTAATCGAACCAACATCGCTACAAGTTTAAAAATATAAACTTTTTTTAAATTCAAGTTTCGACTTTCAATTTAATTTAAACGAAATTTTCATTTGAAATTCCAACTTTTGATGTTTTTAAGACTTAATTTTTATTTAACATTTTGAAATAATTTAGAAATATCAACATTTTTATTTTTCCATTTCGACTTTAAAATCGAAATTTCTAAAAAAAATATTTTATAAATTTCGTTTTTCTTAAAATTTTCAGTTTAGTTAGAAATATTTTTTATAATGTTTGCGTTTTTTTTGTTCAAAATTTTAAATGTTTCTAAAGATCTTTATTTTACAATTTCAGTTTTTTTTATTTCTTTTCTAAATTTTTCGCTTTGCACTAAACATTGTGTGCTTTAATTTTTTTTAATTTTAATTTTAGTCACGAAATATCTACTTTTTTAAAAAAAATTCTAGTTTAAAATTTTTGCTTCATCAGGAAATTTTAGGTGTTTTCTCAATATTTAAATTTTTTCTAAATATTTCAGTAAACTCAACATTTCTAGTTTTAAAAAAACTCACTTTAGCTTCGAAGCTCCTGGATTTTGTTTGATAAAGTTCATTTCTTTTTTCATCCTTTTCATTTTTCGTCCAAATTTCTGCTTTTCCTGAAGATTTTTAGATTCACTCTTTTCCTTTCTAAAATAAATTTAAAGTTTTGACAAAAATCGAAATTACAAATTAAAATGGAAGCTTCTATAGAAAATTCTTTATTTCATCTTTAATATTCAATATTCCTAATTTCGTTGTTGATCTGAAATTTAAAGCTGTTCCGAAAAGTTCAAAAACTACGTAATTTGAAAAAAATACTGGGTAATTCTAATTTTTTTTCTAAATAGCTAGGTAGTCTAGATTTGAAAGATTTAAATATCGAGACTGAAGTCGAAGTTGAGAGTTTCAAATTATAGTTCAAATTTCGAAGTTAAGATTGGAAATTTTACGCAAAAGTAAAAAATGAGCACTAAATAAAAGACCAAGACGTTTATTGATTTAAAAACTCAACATTTTCCTTAAATTTTGCAATATTGCTCATTTATGTCTCTAACATAAAAAAAAGGGGGGAGTTGGACCACTCCGAACGGAAATCCTGGCTACGTGCCTGAGCAATTTATATACGAGGTGAACCAACAAATAATAAATATTTTATATTTTCGACATATAACACTAATAAGAATTGTTCTGAAATTAGTAGGAAAATTCTGAGAGACGCGATCTGTGGCTAATAAAAAATGAATTACTGAATATCTCATTCTAAAGGACCATGTAGAGACAGATAGCTGTTTGATGACATGTTACTATAAAGGGTAGATCATATTACATTTAATTCCGTATTTTATTAGTCGCAGCTCCTGTATCCTTCATATCGGAATTTTGTTACTAATTTCAGACAATAAAAAAAAAGTTTGATGTGCAACTTTAATCCTAGCAAGAGGGTTGCATTTAAAACTATAAAATGTAGTGCAAAATAGGGTTCTCTGCCAAAAATAATCTAACTATTTTCTCATTTTGTCGCAAAACAAAATCACAAAACTTTATTGGATTCTGTTATGTTTTTGATAAGTCATTCCGTGTATGAATTGTTATAAATCATCTCCTGCGTTCAGTTATATATTTTTTGGTATTTGGTGACAACTTTTAAACTTTTATTTTTTCAAAACCTTAAAAAATAGTGGCGTACCCATTTTCTTATATACAAAATTAATGTTAATACCCTAACGTACGCCCCTGGTGTTACAAAAAAAAATTCAATAAATGCAAAAGTTAGCCTTTAAAGTATTGATAATGTGTACCAAATTCCATGTAGCTAAGACAAAGGGTTTCTGAAATATAAATTTTATTTTCCTCTATAATGAAACAGCCTGTAACTTGAAAATAAAAAATACTAGTACTTAAATTAATATGAACTTTTATTCCTTAAGCAATCTGAAAAAGTATGTCATTCAATATGGAAACGTTTTTAAAGTAGGATAACAATTATATTTATTTCAAATATACAAGGCAGCAGGCGTAGAGGTTATGGACAGACATATTTAATTTTTTTGACATGTTGCACCACTTGGATTTTAAGAAAACTTGGTAGATTGTTAGAAGACATATGGATAAATTTTTAATATTTTTTGTAGAGTGGTCACTTGAAAAGACCCTACAGAAATTAATACTAAAAATTTTTATTTGTATTTTATTAATATTTGCAGGGGAGCTAGCTCCCCCAAAAATATTTATAAAATAGACCCGACAGTGTACCGTCACCCTCCGTTTGTTTTGCTTTGCTACCTTTAATAGTTTAATAAATATGTTGCTTAGAAAAAAAAAGGTGCCTGAAGGTTTTTTTTCTAATTATCTTCTTAGTAACCGAAAACGGAGGGAGAAAATTCACATATAGTAATTACTAATGTGATCCTATACGTTATGAGATAGATCACGGTGGGAGCAATTTTACTATGGAAGTACGACTAGACCCTTTAAAAAAAGTCAAATCTATCCACAAATGCTTGATCAAAATTTGGATATGAAAATTTTGATATTTTTAGCGAAATTTGGAGAAGAAATTTTCAGTTAAAAATTTTTTTAAATCCAGAGATTAAACATAAAATGTTTATTCTTTTAAAAGAAAACAGCAAATTTCCAGAGATTTTTTTGAAAAAGTCCAGATTTCTAGTTTGAAAACGTGCAAGATCAACAAAATTTATTTAAAAAAATTTCAAGTCCTCAGGATATTTTTTGGCTTTTTTTTAGAAATCTTAACCTTAATATGAAATCTTTGCTTGAAGTTTGATATTTTTTAAATAAAGGTTAAGTAATTGACATTTGTCACCCTTACTTGGGGGAATTCTTCAATAGTCATAACTAGAGCTGGGATTATATGCTGCACAAAAAGTAAAAAATATGCATCCAATAGGTCCTAAAATACTTGCAAAATATGCACTATAAAATATTTTATATGCATTTATTTCCATAAAAAATTTCAAACAATAGCAATGTTAAATATTAATAGACAGGGAAAATATGAATAGATTTACGTACAGTCAGTATAGAAGTGGTTTTTTCAAAAATTGTTAATGTTTTGGCTTTTATCATATATGTAATACTTCTATATGGCGTGTTGTGTATAATCGCCACTACAAAATGCGTTGTCAAAAAGGTGAGATGAAAGTATATGTCGTACTCTCTGGAGGACAAGCATTCATTCATTTATAGAGGGAACACATGACAAGATGGGCGGGAACACTAATAAATGAATGACAACAAAGATAATTGACGAGAAGCGGGATTGGTTAATAAATTCTGTCCTCCAAAAAGACAAACATATACATTCATCGCGCCTTTTGAACACAATCGAAGGTACAACACATGCCATATAGAAGTATTACATATATGGCTTTTATAGACTTGTTGGTGAAAAAGTGCATTCGGTTGCCCCGTCGCGGATACTAAATTGTTTTACTATCGCTGGAACTGTCAACCAAAAGGTCCACGCATGCCTTACAGTGCGGCTGCTAAATATTTAAAAAAGTCGAAGACATTAGGGAAGAGATGAGTTGAATCCTATAAAGCCAACGAAGATCTTCCCGATAGAGGCAAATCGGAAGTGACAATAAAATAGTAGGATAGTCATCTGACAGCTGTTTAAGCGCAATCCTACTCTACAGTTACGTGAAACCAAAGCAGAGCTAACTAAGAGAGGAGTTGAGGTCAGCATAAATACCATTTGGCTGAGGAAAGCATACAAATCAAAGCACGAGACTAAACCCGATGTATTCGAAGACCTACGGGAAGAAATGCAAGGTCTGAGCTATCGAGAATCTCGACTGCGATTGATTCAATGTAATTTCTTCTGACAAAGCATCGGTCTGGGCATAGGCTTTCATAATTTATACTGATGAGCGATTGCTTCAGTGAACCATCAAACATTCAGTAAAACTCCATGTTTGGGGATGTTACTCTGTACACAGTTTTAGATGTTTAGAGATCTTTATGCAGAACTTGGATTCTCAGAAAATCGTCATGATTTATGAACGTGATTTTCTAAAGCCTGTCCAGAAGATGTTTGGAATCAAAAGCTAACACTGGATTTTAGGGGAGGACAGTTATCCAAAACATCGGAGTCGCCTCTGTACTTCATGGAAAGCAGAAACTAGCATCATAACTTTAGACTGGTTTTCACAGTCTTTTGATGCAAATCCAATGAAAATTATTTAGAGCACTACCACTAGGATATGCTGAAAAGCTGGTAGAAAGCATGCCCAAAGGGTGCTAGGCTATTCTGGAAAGCAATGGAGATTGGACCATATAATAGGTAGTTGCACTGTAAGTTTTTTAACGTACTTTCAATTAAAAAGTAAAAACCAAAAAATCTTCAATAGTTTTCCTAAAACCGAGGAACGTTTCTTGATGAACATATTGTATATAAAACAAGATATGTAGACCCAACATTCCTTAATTTCAAATTAAGGCTTAATTATCTAACTTGATTGCTTTTGTATTAACTGAACAAAAACAAATTTATCATACCAGTTTAGAAAAAAAAACTAAAATATGCAAAATAAAAAACTGCATATGCATTGATTGAAAAATGTCTAAATATGCACATATGCACTTTATATGCATTTTGCATATAATCCCAGCTCTAGTCATAACTATTAAAATTTATTAACAATTACAACAACAACAGATATTAAAAATTCCACGATATTTCTATGAATAGTTGCTACGACCAAAAACTTAATTTCTTGGAAGCCATAGAAATTCACAAATATTTACAATCTAGTCAATTTACACTTATGAACGAGCAGCTTCATCTGAACACACCTTTGATTGAAACTTTGGACGAGAATTATTAGACGGAATATTCGTAGGAGTCTGTGATCCATGGAGCTTGTTAGCATAACGACGGTCAAACAAATTACTAGTAAAACCACCGATGATGCTGTAAAGCGAAACCTGGTCCGGTCGTAGCAGATATTTATAGAAATATTGTGGAATTTTTAATATCTATTTTTGTTTTAATTGTTAATAAAGTTTAATAGTTATGAATAAATGTTAGGCTTTTTTTAATTTTGACTTTAATCTTCTTAAACCTTCGACTTGGAAAATTTCTAGGTTAAATTCAATGTCTATATTGTAATTTCGAATTTTCATAAAGTTGAGATTTCTACTAGAGGTCTATTGGGAAGCAACAGAGCTAATTTATGCTACTACTATTTTGAACTCATGAGGATTTGTTTGCTTTTGTACAATTTTAACACAAATGCTGTCGCAGCACCCCTACTAGTTTTAGCTACGAGCGGCCACTGGATACAAACGATAGTTCTTAGTGATGTTCAGTGAACCCTAGCCTGGAATACTAGCCTGAAGAAATTGCTCTATTTGTAGACCTTAGTATAATACCATCATTTGAAAAGGTAACATTTATTTCGCAAATGAAATAGTCCAATCAGTGTTCATTGTCAAACGTTTGCAACATTTGGGAAGTACCTAGTACCGATTGTTTTGCTCTAGATTTCTTTTGAATTGGTGTTATCTGCTTTTACTTGCACGAATATCGTCTTTAGAACGAGGTTTTTTACAATAAATGAAATTGCCTCTGAGGTGCAAATATGGAATCTGGAATAGTATCATGTGCAACGTGGAACAGACTCTAGACATATCTCTTTAATTAGGACTAGTTGTAATCTCGTTGTTTGATTTTTTATATGTGATAAACCAGCCCCCGCGGTCTTCTGTAATCCTCAACAAATAAAACAAATGATTGGATGATATAGACGTTAGCTCTTAGAAAATACTATCTTCTCTTTATCATTAATTATGATTCTTCTCTTTATCATTAATCATGAGTTCGTATATATTCGGTCTAGTTATTATTCTTATCTTATTGGGGGTAATTTCGCATATGTCTTTTTAAAGAATACCATAATAATTCTTCTCATTCTAGAAATAAGCAAGATACAAATATTTACTCTGTTAACTAATCCTTGAAAAAATGGAATATTAATATTAATACACTGAAATAAGGAAGTTATTTGGATGGTTTTTAAATCAACGTGCTTTAACAACAGCATCCATCTTTATATTTTTGAGGCCAACATATTGGAAATATGTTCACGTTAAACCTTCACCACTACTATAATAACTGGTACCCGTTTTAAATGAGATACTACAATATCATGTTTTCTTCAAATCACTATAATTTTCATGTATAATTACCACGAATTTCAATATTGACGTCAACTCCTCAGATTAATTTCAATATACGCATGTCTTAATTTTCTTGGCGTAATCCACAAAAATGCTTCCCTCGGTGTAAACACTGTGGTAATTGCATGAAAAACACCTGGTTGCACTGTGCATATTTTCCAAAAACCTCACGCACCAATCACTTATTTAACCACTTGTTTTCTCGTTCGCTCCAGCTCACCGAGGCGCGTTCGTTCTAGAGCTTCTGATAAACAAAATGTTAATAACACTATCAACACACCACAGACCGTAGTTCAAGCATTTTCAAGGATTCCAGTCCGTAATATTCAATTGGAAGTCGAGTCACTCGCAGCCACCACAGGAGACAGGAGTATTTTGAACCAGTGCAATGGTGATATCCGTATATCATATTAAGCCAAGCGACTTACATGGCCTAGATTATTGTAATATTCAGTAGCGCAGGTTGTGGACGATTTCACAAAATGCATTGTTCATTTATTTGTTTAAAAGCGATGCGCATGTTTTATTTTTATACGACATTGAAATTGTTGCAAAGAGATTCCTTAATCGCGCCAGCGGATTGAAAACATGCATTTTATAAACAATGTGCAAGGAAAATAAATGTTAAGCTGTGTATTTTCGCGGAATTTCTGTTCAAGCATGAGTGCTTTTACGCAAATTTTACAGATTACTTAATTTTTCCATTACGTTGGGTTTTATTTAAGTTATTATTATTATTTCTTATGGGGTCGGTTATCCCTGCAGCACTGAAACTTTCGTTTATTGTGCCCCCCATAATTATCGCATAATAGGCCCGTTCTTTTGAAGAATTCCAGAACCTCTTTTATGGGTATTTTCACTATTGTCTTTGGTTCAGTCAGAGCATTCTCAAAGCTGGAATTTCTATCCTTTGCCAGAGCCGAACATTCACATAATATGTGTAAATGAGTTTCTTCTTCCTCTCCACACATTCGACAAGTAAAATTTTCTTTTACGCCAATTATCCTAAGATGTTTCATTAGGGCACAGTGTCCCGTAAATTGCATAACAGTCCACGTAAGCTGATTTTTGCTTAACTGTAATAGTTCTCTGGCTCTCTTTTCTGATGGTCTGTCAATGAACATTGACCATTGACATCCCTGAAATCCTGCGAGTGCTGTGTTCTTGCCTTAGTAGTTCCTTTATTACTTCTTTGGCTGCTCTGTAAGCAAGCAGACAAGTAGGTTCCGGTCCTACTAGAGGAAACTCGGCTCCCCTTTTGGCTAGAAGGTATTTCCTTTCATTTCTTTCAATTCCCCGATAAGCCTCAACTGATCGAAGTGTAACTGTATTGCGCTGTGCCAAATTTCTCAGCTTATTAACAACCTTTGACCGTTCTGGAGTTTATTTCATAAGCTCTCGTGTTGCTTGGCTGTCGCTATAGACCACGATTCTATTGTTTTCATAAGATCTCCTGATCATTGCTTCAGCACAGGCTGTAATTGCAGTAACTTCTGCCTGAAATGCGGTTGCCAAAGATACCAGGTCTATGTAAAATTTATTCCCTGGTTCTTTGGTGATTATTCCGGCACCAGTACTGTAATGAGCAGCCGTCGTGATTGTATCCTGGTCACGTCGATCAAATGTGATGAGCGACCATAACCAGTGATTGTATGTATAGTTTTTCAAAATTGACGAATTTTGCTCATGTTTAAAAATTCTCGAAGAATAATTTACTTTCGATTTTCGGACCCAATTTGTCTACGTTGTGTTTAAAATTATTTTATTCCATTAAATTGTAACCCCAGCTCGTAGAGTCGACAGGGAAGTGTTATCAAATTCAAACAACAATTGACCTCAACGTTTTATTACAGTAGGTCAACAAATAAATCAACAAAATTTCAAGTTTGTGATTTTCAAGTATTCTTAAACATAATACAACAAAATAAAGTGAACCTGTTTGTTTCAACTTGTTTAAATTTGCTGGACACAGATCTGAGAGAAATATTTCTTTAGAAAATTAAGAGAATTCATTAAGCACAAATAATCTGACATTCTTTGTCTAACTCTTTCGCTCGTATATGGTGCGTCGGTTATTAATTTCCCAAAGTTTATTTTAACACTAATAATCGCAATGCTTTCCCCAGCTGAGCCATTTAGTTTGTACTCAAAGGTTTTCAAACCAAATGCAGCTAACTTTTTACCTGATTATTGGTGGGTGTTCGCTGGTTAGTTTGTACACAGAGGTTCTCAAACTATTTTCAGGTGTCTGTTTTATTCCCCAATTCTTTTGTGTTTTTGTCGCTTCTATATTCAAGCATACTTCACATAGCATACAGTTTCCTGCTGAAAGCTTTGAGCTAACAATATCCAAAGGATAATGCTACGAGAAAATGGAGCTCAAGCTTGGAAATGAAGTTGTGATTAATCGTAATAAATCAAATTTATAAATGTTGATTCAATCTTACAGATCTCTCGTTCTCTCACTCTTTCTTTCTTTCCTTTGTTAACTTGTTCCTTTGTTTGTTTTTCTGTTTTTCTCATACCAAACTCAATCATTCGAACTCAAACCAGTGTCATAAAATAGACTAGAAATATTGTTCAGATTTGGAAGAAATTTTCTGAGCAGAATTTTCCCTTCCAACACTACAACTATTTCTACGGCTACTGTTCTAATAGAAGGGGCGTTTCTGGCTTAGAAAGTGGCTAAGCTTGACTTAGCACAAAAAAAAACATTTGAATTAAAATTAGAAACTGGCAAGAAATTCTCATTTCTTTCGTCAAAACATTTCCCTAACGAGAGCTGATGCTGATACTGCTCGTCCGCCTACGTTAGTAAATTTATGTTGACAGTAAATCTAGGCATGCGACTATAAATTAGTAATTTTGCAAAAGCTTTTTGATCGCGACGCGCGGTGTTGTAATTCTCCGTAGTCTATATAGAAGAGTCCTTTTTTTCGGACTGTGTAGCCGATGAGGGGATCTACGGATAAAGCAGGCCGGGCAAATACGCCAAAACAGAGGCCAGGAGAGGTTACTTATGCCCCCAGTGTGTTTAGGCGTATGATCCCGAGGGGACGCAGCCAGGAGCTCACCTGCGTTTGGGGTTTTGCCTGTGTCTGGAAAGTTCTTCAGACAACCTTCTTACAACACCGGTTTTCCGGTTTTTTTTCCGTTTCGAGAACGTACAGTACATCATCAGCAAATCCTAATATAGATATCTGCTGTCAGTTACCGAGCCTGCGGTGATGGGTATTATCGATTTTTTTGAACCCCTGGAAACTCAGCTTCCAACAGCAGAACATCGAAGAACGATCTTAAGAAAATAGAAGGTTTTCGAAGCAAATTTGCTTTATTTGTTTTCGTTTATTTTTTATTCTATTCTCTTTGTGTTTGTTTTTTTTTCTCTCTCCTTTTTTTTTACTGAGACTGGTAGTTGCACCAGTTAGCGGTAGGCTTCTTAGCCCTATAATAATTTTCTAACAACGACTTTCTCATTCATTCGGTTTGTTGTGGGAGTTTTACATTTCTTTCTCCTTTTTTTGTATACGCCCCCCAACCCCATATTGATCAAAATTAGGAACAAGTATTTTCTCAAATTTTCGAAAAAGTTAATTAAATCATATAAGAGCGAAAAACCATCAAACAAAATCATCGGACAATTTAAAATTTACTTGCCTATTTTTTTCGTAGCAAACATCACATAAATGGCACAAGAACTTCACGTTGAACAGAAATTGTTTTTTTTTTGTGTTCATTCACGTTAATTATCACAAACAGAAGCAGTTTTTAAACTCCCGTATTTCGTACTCGTTTGCATAACTAGTTTCATCGAAGTTTAGTATTTGACTACCTTAAAATTGGTCTTTGGTGTTTTATCTTTTTATTCCCCTACCCTTAACTTCTGGGGACCGAAAATCATCCTCTGCATCTCGCTAGAGGGCATGAGGATGCAGAATTTCTACTAATTTAAATATTTCTAATCCAAATTAGCCCTTAAATAAATTTTGAAAAGGATTCTTAAAGTGCATATCAAACTGCAAACCCCTTTTGAATAATGTCGTCCCTTTATCTTGCAAGTTTTACTTCGATAATTGAAATTTAAATAACTTACAATTGTACGTGTTTATAAGGGCCTTTTTCGAACGTCAAATTCCTCCAGTCTACCACCACATGGTCTTGCCGAGATATTTGCTACGGTCTCCGTTATTGGCATGTTACCCTTATTTATTACTCTACTTTTCAGCGGTCCTTCAAAACTAACATGTTATTTTACTCAGTTTAGGTAATTAAACTTGAAACAAACCAGGCCTAACAGATAACCCTTATCTAATTTGTGAACTGCTAAGAAATCTGTTTCTCACGCAAAACGTTATGTTACAAAGAATTTTTATAATACAGTATTTGTAGATTTAATATTTCCAAGAAAAATTGAATAAAATTCAATTGAATAAAACAAACGAGGAAATAGAACAGTTTAGTAGAACTCGACTCACCACAGTACTTATCTTTGTTTTGGAACCATCTGTAAACTAGACTGAACCACTCTCTGTCTTTTTGGTTCTACTAACTGCACTCCCCTTTCCGGTATTTATACCCGGTAGGGTTTGTGAAAGTTGGGGATACTCTTTGTTCTGTCCGATGGCATACTTAGCGTATGGTTAGCATAGATCCGCTTGAATATTTCTGTATGGCATGTTGATCTAGGTGATTTCATTCTGTACCAGTTTTTTTTTAGTCTGTAGGCTGCTGACAGGGCCTTCGCCTCCACCACCAGATGAAATGGGGGCAGACATATCAGTGCTTCCATGGCTGCAGTGGGCGTTGTTTGCGTCGCCCCTGTTATTCCTAAGCAAGCTAACCTTTGTACCTTGCTTAGTCTGATAACACTTTCTTTTTTTCTGACTGTGCTCCCAAATTAAAGAACCATATGTTACTATGGGTACTACAGCCTTGGAATAAATCTAATGTACCATCGCTGGCCCCCATTGTTTTCCCATCATACCACTACAGACCCATAGGGTCTTAGTAGCTTTGGGAGTAACTTTTTCCACATGAGCACCGAAGCTAAGTTTGGTATCTAGGGCAAGTTCCAAATATTTAACTTCCCTACTCAGCGGAATTTCTTGTCTTCCTAAATTAGGCCTCTTTAAGTCATTAAACTTCATTTTTTTTAGTGAATGCGACTATCGTGGTTTTCTCAGGGTTCCTGTTAGTCCACTTCAGATTAGACTTTTTTGGTTTTAAAATTAAACTTTTTGTGAGAAAAAAAAAATAAAATTTAGGAAAAATTAATTTTTTTCTTAAAGGGTTTAGCCGTACTTCCATAGTGAAATCGCCTCCACCAGGAACCTATATCGTAATCTATGTCGTAATATACGCATTTCTAATTAATATATGTAAATTTTCCCCCTTCATCTTCGGTTAGTAAGGAGATATATATAAAAAACTTTTCTGTCACCTTTTTTGCTAAGTGACATATTAATTAAACTATTAAAGGTAGCACAGCAAAACAAACTCGTGGTGATGGTTTATAAATATTTTTGGGGGAGCTAGCCCCCCCACAAATATTAATAAAATACAAATAAAAATTTTCAGTATTAATTTTTGTAGGGTCTCTTTAAGTGACCACTCTACAAAAAATATCGAAAATGTGCTCATATGTCTTCTAACAGCATACCAAGTATTGTTAAAATCCAAGTGGTGCAACATGACAAAAAAATTAAATATGTCTGCCCATAACCTCTGCTTCTGCTGCCTTCTATATTTGAAATAAATATAATTATTATCCTACTTTAAAAACGTTTCCATATTAAATGAAATGGCTTTTTGGATTACTCGAGGAATGAAAGTTCATATTAATTTAAGTCCTAATATTTTTTATTTCCAAGTTACAGGCGATATATATATATATATATATATATATATATATATGTAAATTTTTCCCCTTCATCTTCGGTTAGTAAGGAGATATATATAAAAAACTTTTCTGTCACCTTTTTTGCTAAGTGACATATTAATTAAACTATTAAAGGTAGCACAGCAAAACAAACTGATGGTGATGGTACAGTGTAGGGTCCATTTTATAAATATTTTTGGGGGAGCTAGCCCCCCCACAAATATTAATAAAATACAAATAAAAATTTTCAGTATTAATTTTTGTAGGGTCTCTTTAAGTGACCACTCTACAAAAAATATCGAAAATGTGCTCATATGTCTTCTAACAGCATACCAAGTATTGTTAAAATCCAAGTGGTGCAACATGACAAAAAAATTAAATATGTCTGCCCATAACCTCTGCTTCTGCTGCCTTCTATATTTGAAATAAATATAATTATTATCCTACTTTAAAAACGTTTCCATATTAAATGAAATGGCTTTTTGGATTACTCGAGGAATGAAAGTTCATATTAATTTAAGTCCTAATATTTTTTATTTGCAAGTTACAGGCTGTCCCTTTATAGAGGAAAATAAAATTAGTTTTATTTATACTTCGCAAACTCTTTCATTTAGCTTCATGGAATTTGGTACACAATATCAGTACTTTAAAGGCTAACTTCTGAATTTATTTAGTTTTTTATTAACGCCAGGGGCGTAACATTAAACTTTTATATGAGAACAGGGGTATGCCACTGCTTTTTAAGGTTTTGAAAAAATGAAAGTTAAAAAGTGATCACCAAATACCAAAAAATGTATAACTGAACGCAGAAGATGACGGGTCACGGGAGGTGACTTAACAAAAACATAACACAATCCAATAAAGCCCGTGATTTTGTTTTGCGAAAAAATAAAAATGGGAAAATAGTTAGATTATTTTTGGCAGGGAACCATATTTTGCAGTACATTTTAGAGTGTTAAATGCAAACTTCTTGCTAGGATTCAAGTTGCATATCAAAATTGTTTTTTTTTATTGTCTTTGCAACCATAAGATAATTTTTGTAAAACTGTTATTAAAAGTGACATTTTTAGTTCATTGATAAGTGAACTAAAAATTGACTTTTATAATGACACGTGACAAAAACACTTTTAACACTAGTGCGAAAAAGTTTTTTCGCACTAGTGTTAAAAGTAAATATAGCAGTGTTCCCCAAACTTTTTTTGCCCCAACCCGGTTGTTTTTAATATTTTCCCTTCGCCACCCACTAAAAGATGTTTTAATTATATCTTAATGCTGGAAAGAACTAATCATTTGTGAGTATGAAGACAATTCTGCAGCCTGGTATTTTATTTTTGTGGTCCGCTGCCGGGTTGTGACCCACTGTTTAGGAAACACTGATATATAGCAATATGCAATGTTATTAAATAGAAGGCTGTACTGAAAAAATTAAAGATTTTTTTTTTTTGTTGAACGGACTGGTCCAACAATATTGTGTTTCCAAACATTAAAACATTCAAAATAGTTATAAATTATTTATTTATAATATTAATATTACTATTACAACCTGAACGGTTACTTATTTTAGTTTTCCTGAGAAGTAATTGCAGAGGTATTTATGCAAAGTAATCCGTGCAAAAACCAGGACGGATGTTGCTTTCAGTCTTCATAATATAAAACAAAGATTTTTTAATATCATCCAGTGTTAATTTACAAAATTCTTGAGAGCGACAGACTCCAAATAATCCAAAAACTGACGCAACTTTTTACTGCATATTTGGTGTCTGGAGCTTCATTCAAAAAAATCTTGTACGCTGGTTTTAATACTTGCTTATATCCTAGTTTGATTTAAAAACTAGCTTTTATCATAGAGAGATTTCATAACTTAGAATTTCCTTCGGCGTAAACCAAAAATATATTTTTAATGAAGTTATCCGCTAGATTCTTTATTTCATACCATCATATTTTTGTCCCGATTTCTGGAGCAATAAATCTCAGTTGATGTATTTGCTGTTTCTTCAACATCAGATGGAATAATAAAATTGCTTTAATTTCCAATCTTTTCTTCAAAATTCATGTTTATTAGCCATAAAATCTACAATATTTTAGGACAGGTTCAATTGTGGTTACTAATTAACATTAAACAACTTACAATTGTTTTACTTAGTTACACTCTATCCAATACCTGACTTGATTGTCAGATGTAAATGTCAAATATGTAATTCAACACGCAAACAATAAATCTAAAATTCAACCCTAGGGACAGCATTTTCTCTTTTAATTTAACAGTTTTACAAAAAATATTGTATGATACACTTGTTAAAAGTGATTTTATTTTGTTCGTGGGGTTGCTCCACTCGCTACGCTCGTTCCGCAATACTCCCCACTCACAAAATAAAATGTCACTTTTAACACTTGTATCATAAATAACTATTATAAAAATAATGGATGTTTTTCTATAAGAGTTGGTATATTTAACCGACCGATAAATAAAAAATGATGGCAATATTTGGCAAAATTGTTCTGAACTTAGTAACAAAATTACGATATAAAGGATACAGGAGCGGCGACTAATAAAATACGGAACTAAATGTAATATAATCTATCCTTTATAGTAACATGTCACCAAACAGCTACCTGTCTCTATATCGTCATTTTGAATCAGATATTCAGTAAGTCATTTTTTATTAGCCACAGATCGCGTCCCTTGGAATTTTGCTACTAATTTTAGAACAATTCATACTAGAAAGTTGTTTGTCGAAAAGCTAAGATATTAACTATTTTTATAAAACAATTTTATCACAGATACCCTTCCCGCAATCGAATAAACCATTTTAATTAGAGATAATATGTCAGAGTAAATTCACTTTCTTGTCACAATCGTAAAGATACTACATGGTCTATCATCACAATATTTTTTTTATTCCTACATAGAACAAAATAAATAAATAAACCAGAATAAAAGGTAAACATTTTACTGAATCTAAATGACAAGCACACTATCTTATATCTTACAAAATTAATCAAATTAAAAATAGTTAGAGTATCAATGGGTTTTCCAAGGATCTGCAACATGGGGACCTTTCCATTAAAATTGTTGAAAGAGATGCAAGCCCCGTTTAGGAAGTTGTCGTTAAAACAACAAAATAAGCGACTAAAGTTGTCTTGACTCAAAAAAAATGAACCCATTTTTGCATTTTTTTCAACAATAAAAAAAATCCTAGCATTTATTGGCTCTGTTAAGTTTTTGTTGCTTGGCCCCGTATATAAATTGCTATAAATTTGCAAAGGTATTTTTCCGCTTTCAATTATACTTTTTTTGGTACTACATAACAATTCTTTAACTTTCATCTTTTTAAGACCTTAACACACAGTGACATGGCATTTTTCTCGTATGAAAATTTAATGTTAATATTCTAACGTACGTCCCTGGCGTTTGAAAAAAAACTGAATAAATGCAAAAGTTTCCCTTTAAAGTACTGATACTATGTATCAAATTTTATGATGCTAAGTCAAAGGGTTTCAGAAATAAAAATAAAAATAATTTTGTTTTCCTCTATAATGAAACAGCCTGTAACTTCGAAATAAAAAAGATTAGTGCTTGGGTTCATATAAACTTTTATTCCTTAAGTAAACCACAAAGTTATATTTTTAATATAGAAACGTATTTAAGGTAGGATAATAATAATAATTACATTTACTTCATATCAGCAGGCTTAGAGTTTATATGCAGATATATTAAATTTATTTTGACATGTTGCACCAATTGGATTTTAATGAAACTTGGTATGCTGTTAGGTATCATATGAATACATTTTCTGTATTTTTTGTTAAGTGGTCACTCCAAAAGACATTATAGAAATTAATAATGAAATCTTTATTTGTATTTTATTGATATTTCTAGGAGGGCTAGCCCCCCCGAAAAAAATTATAAAATGGATCCTGCAGTGTACCATTGCAAACAGTTTGTTTTCCTTCGCTATCTTCAATAGTTAAGCAGATAAATCGCTTAGAAAAAAAGGTGCCTGATAAAAGTTTTTTTAAAATTATCTCCTGGTAACCGAAGATGGAGGGAGGGAAATCTACATATATTAATTTCTAATGACATCCTGTACGTAACGACATATATCACGATATAGATTCCCGGTAGTACGGCCATATGAGTACGACTAGACCCTTTCGCATACTTAAATAGTGTCATTTTTATAGAAAGCTTAATATTGAATTTTCCTTTAATTTTTCCAAATTCTAATTTAATAGGGGCACCAGAATCTATTAATTGTAAAGAAATTTTGTATTCAGAAAGGTTTAAAAACCTGTTCCAGAGCTTATTTTAAGAAAATATTGAAAAAAGCCATAAATCTTGCTTCTTGGGAATTTTTCGACAAGAATCTTGTTAAAAAACTTCTTGTTTTATGTTTTTCTTGCTGCCAAATTTTTTGTCTTTTTCTTGCGACAAACAAACACAAGACAAGAACAAGAAAAAGCAAGACGAGAAGAACAAGTTCGTGAAACACTAGTTGGTGTGGTTTGCTGGTTTCTTTCCAGGACCTTTTTTGTTTTCAACGTATACATTCTATACTCTTAGGATACATTTTCTCGCAAATGTTGATAAGTTACTTCTATGGAACTAATCAGGTCAAATGTTAAAATGTTATTCCAAAACCTGATAAACTGGAAATAAATAGAAACAACGACAATGAACAGAAATTCATCTCGTAGATATATATCTCTATTTATAGAGTTTTAAGAAAAAATATTGAATGATAATTTATAGTTATATCAATAAATGGCAGATTTTAAATTCGTACCAATGCATAAATAACTTTACCAACCGAAATACACTGCGAATAAGGCATATCTGTCAAGTAAAAAAAGTTCTGAGTTTTTGTTAAAATACCTAATCAATTTTTTTTTGGGGGACGGTCCTTGATTATCATTGATTGGCATACAAATCTTCCCTCCTGCAATCAAGAAAGGTTAAAATCACTTAGAGCAAGTGTTGTTGTGTTTTGTAATCTTTCTTTGGTTCAGGGGATAGGATTTGTCTATCAATTTTTGGAATAATCAACAAAACATAAAAAAACTTAAGCAAGCAGATAACAATAAGTATGATTTATAATAAAGTTCTAGACATTACTGGTAAAATTAAAGACATTGGCTTACAATCAAGTTTTTGTTTTAAGATTTATTTAGAATAACGCTGATTTTATGCAAGCGAGAATAATTGCATATATTATTCGAGAAAAAAAAAAAATTTTATAAAGCCGTTGCGAAATTAAAATTAAATTTGTTGAAATGCATGTTATTTATCAAAATTTATTTGAACTTTTATACCCAGTCGTGTTCTTGAACAGAAATGCGTTTTATTAAGATAATTTCTGGCACTTGAATTTATTTAGTGTGATCGTAAACAAGAATGTTATTATGATTGTTTAACTGTTTTTCTGGATTTTCCTGATACGTCACCCATATAATTTAATGTTATGTGTAATTATCAATTAATTAACCGCTTTTAAATAAATTTACAACTCTAGGTATCGACTTACCTAAAATGTTAATTCCATCAATTCTACTTTATATAATTAACCTAGAAGCACACCGCAGCATCTTTATTGTTAATTTTTCACTGCACAAATAAAATATGTTACAATTAAAGCACGAGTGTGTTAACTTATATTTTTCTTGTCTTTATTTAATAATTATTCAAAATTATCATTTTTTAGTTGTCTAGTGTTGTGTTGTTTGAGGAAATCTGTTCAAGTTAGGTGAAAGAAACATCTCGTTTGAACCAAATTGGAATTTGAAAATTTTTCCAACAAATACAAAGTACACATAAATGTTTAACAATCATGTGCATAAATATGTTTAAATAAAGCCTTCGCTGTCTTATCTTTTATTGTCATTTCATAACGTTTTTAATACATGTTTAAAGATAGCGATAAAGAGTGAACTCTGTCGTTGCGTAGGGTCGATATTCTTCTAGTTCGCAAAGTCACTTTTTTTTAAAAATAAATATTGAAGTCATAATAATAAAGCGAAATCTTTCTAATTGCTTCAAGTTAGATTACAGCTAGATTAGCCTTCTATTTTCCCTGAGATGCGAGATCTAACCTTATACAGGATGTCTCTTATCTTAGAATTTTTTTTTGGTGGAACAGACGGTCCTTGATTATCTTCAAAAATTGAAATACAAAACTCGTCCCCTGAAACCAAGAAAGATTAAAAAACACAACAAAGGTTGCTCTAACGCGTTTCGACAGCCAAGCTATCATTTTGAGAGAGATGCTCTCGACAACTCGATTTTAAACAAAATTTTTAAGGAGTCGGCTGTGGACATATACTATGAAACTGTCTCTGCATGTTACGTAAAATTTATGTTAACGCCTTTTAAAAATGTTTTGATAAAAACGTGCATTCCTCCTGTATTTTAACATGTTAGCTTGATATGTAATAAAATAGCATGGTTTCAAAAAGCGTTTCTGGATACAGAGAAAACAAAATGTTCATCATACAAAGTTTTTTTACAGAGTTACGGGTTGCTATCGACAATTTCGATATTTTCAACCTTCGCCTTTTTTCTTAAAACTACAATTAAAGTCGTGTTATTTTTATATTTTCTTCAATATAAATTTTACGTCTCACTTATCCAAATTTGTAACTTTTCTTACTTTGCTTCCTAAAATATCGATTTCAGATCATGAATTTCAGTTATTTTTAAAGATTTTAACTTTTTCTAGAATTTTAGAATTGTTTTTAAAATATCTAGTGCTAGAATTTTTACAAAATCGAAACTTTCTTTCGAAATCTCCGATTTTAATTTTTTTTTGCTGTAAAGTATTTTGTGAACATTTTTTAACAATAAGGAAACTTTTTCTCGACATCTCGAATTTTCTCAGGGCTTCGAACCGGAACTGAACCGAAAACCGGAAACCGGAAACCGAAAAAAACCGTTATTTTCGTCGGAACGAAAACCGGAGCAAAACCGGAAAAAATATCGGTTTATTTCGGTTCGTTGAATTTATGTACTTAAAAGTTTTTATTTTACCCTTAAGTTTGGATTTTTTCTTAGAAATTTCAATTTCCTTTTCAAAATTTTACACAAATCCGTGCAACTCTGATCTCAAAATTAAGAGTTTACTTTCAGTCTCTCATTTCTGTTTAAAAATTAAATTAGAAGCTAACAATTTCCACATCTTTTAGAGAATATTAAGCTTATTATAAAATTTCAAACCAAATTAAAATTTTAAATTTTAACTTGAATCGTTTTTCAAAATTTTCGACATTTTTTTGAAATTTCGACTTTTATCTATAAATTACTTAAAATATGTTTTTTCTTCTTTCAAAATTTCGAGATTAAAACAAAAAAAATATCCTTCGTTGTAACTTTAAAACAAAGCAGTAATTTAAGCTAAGGTAACTGAACTTTTCTTATATTTTTATTTGCAAAGTCAAGCTTTTCTGGAAACTTGAACTTTTTTTAGAAAACTCCAAATTTACTTCTTTCCTTAAACTTCGATTTTCCTTTCCTAAGTTGATACCTCCATTTTTTGAAGTTATTAGTCAAATTTTCGATTTTTCGCCAATTTTTTCTTTCAAATTCCATTTTTTGTAGTATTTCAATTTTTTTTCTAAATGCCAAATTTAAATTCTTATGATTTTATGCACTGCCGACTTCCTAAAACTTCCTAAAATTTCAATATATGATTTTTTTCTTAAAATTTTAACTGCAATCTCGGTATTTCAAATTTAACCTTGAAATTTCTAAATTTCATGTACAAATTTTAGGGAAAATACAACTTTACATTCCAAGTTAAAGCTGGGATCTTGAAATTGGGGTTTAAATTTTTAGAGTAAATGGTGACGTCTTGGAAAATGTCTAATTTAAACCTCCGACGATTGTTTACGATAACATAGTAATTTTTATTCTAAAAACTTTTTTTTTCAGATTGTTTAGAATTTAGAAGTAAAAATTCTGTTTTTTAAAAATTAATTGTTTTCGCGAAACTTCTGGTATAAACTCGAAAGTTCGGCCCTTTGCTCCTTGAACTTTTGTGTCCAAAATCGATTCTCAAAATGTTAAATCTCTTCACAGATTCTTTAGCTACAGCTACAATTTTTCTTACAATTTCGTCTTTAAAATTGAAATTCGCGTTTATTTTTTTCAGAAAATTTTTTGTTGATCATGAAATTTCAATTTTTCTATAAAAAATTCAAGTTTGAAAATAACTGAAATTGCATTTTTTGTGAATTTTTTATTTTTACGCTTAAAATATACATTTCAATTAAACATTTCGAATTTTTGCTAAAAAAATTAGCGGAAGTTAGATTTCAAATGCATAGGTGCTAATTTGAATTTCAATATTTTATGTTATTTTTTATTTTGAATTCTAATTCAAAATTTCAAAAGAATATCCAAATTTAAAGAAAAAAATTAACATTCTTGGAAAAAGTCTAAATTTTGTGGAAAAACTAACTAAATTTATGATTAACAATTTTTCAAAATTAATCTTAGTTTCAAGTCCTTAAAAGTTTGAGTTTTCGGGGTAAAAGTCGAAAATTCCAAACTTAAACTTATAGTCTGAGTCTTAACTCAGAATTTCGAGAAAAATGTCTAGAATTAAAGAATAAAAGTCGACATATCGATAAAAACGGTTATACTTGCTAGAGAAAGACTAAATTTTATTTTAAGTCGAAATTTTAGAGAAAAAAATAATAACAAAAAGTATACAAATTAAAAACTTTAAAAGAAAAAAGCTAACATATCGAAAGAAGGTAAATATACTAACAAAAACTTTCTGAAAAATTTTACTTTTTTTTAGAAATCTTAAAGTTTTCAGCAACATTTACAGCAAAAAAATTAATATTTGGCTTTAAGGTCAATATTTCTAAATTAAGGTATACATTTTTAAAGGTCTGTTAAATTTTGAAGTTCTTTTTTCGAAATTTTGACTATTTCATCAAAATCTCAATTTAAAACTTTTCATTTTATACTTTTTGGTCTTTTTCATTTTCATTTATTTTTTTAAATTGACCTTTTTAATCCAAAGTTCAAGAAACCAAGGTCAAAAGAGCAAAAATCAGTTCTGTTAGAGAAAGCGAATCAAAGTCAAAACTTCCCTAGAAACCCAAAACTATGAAAAAAAAGGCTCTCAAATTTTCGATTTTTATCGCCAAATTTTATATATTCTAGAACTTTTTAACTCTTGGGTATAATACTTAAAATTGTTATGAAAATTTCCAGTTTAAACCTAAATCTAACCTTTCTGCTGTCCAGTTTGGAAATATTTAACGCAGAAATGTTAAATAAAATTAATAATGATAATGTTTCCTATCAATAGAGTCTACAATAAAGAATAATTTAAATTTAAAATTTCTAAACCCGGAAATGCGATTTAGTTTTTTATAAAGTTCAGATTTTTCTTGAAATTTGAACTCAAACTGAACTCAAAATTCAGGGTTTAAGTTTGAAACTTTTTAACTTCAAAAATAAAAAATATTCTTCTTTTTTTTTGGGCAAGATTAGAGCAGTTACATGTTACAATATTAAAGAAAAAAAAGACATAACAATTGCTAAATTATGTTCGCAAATCAAATTTTAATTCGAAAAACTTTTAAAAAATCAAAAAATGAGTCACCCGGAACTGAATTGAAAACCGAAAAAAAAAACCGTTATTTTTATCGGAACGAAAACCGGAACTGAACCGATATAAATCTTTTGTTGGAACGAAAACCGAAAACCGGAACGAAAAAAATAACGGTTGGAAGCCCTGAATTTTCTATAGAATATCTTTTTATAGAAATTTAAAGTCTTTCCAAAATTTTGAGTTGTTTTCCTAATATTTCGATGTTCCACTAAATTTTTTTTTACAAATTTCAATATTTTATCCGATATTTGGTTCCTTTTTTTTAAGTTTAATCCACTCGAAAAGGGCGGAATTACCCAAAAAGATTTTCAGCGAGAAGGGTTCATTTCGATTGCTGCATTAATTAACTAATTATTAAATAACTTTAACACTTTTTCGGGCGTAACGTTTCCTTCGACATGTTATGATTTTCTATTTAAAACTAAATTTAAATTATTTAAATCAGAAAATTATTTGTAAATTAGGAATTTTCTTCTGTGTACATTTTTTTCAAAATGTGAATTTATAAATTTCGATTTCCTTATTAAATCTAAAATTTCATAAATTTTACACTTTCAATTTCTTCTGACATTTTTCATGTAAGTAAAAATTTGGACTTTTTCAAGAGATTTTGAGTTTTTTCGACGCCTCTAGTTTTTTTTTCGAAGTTTCAATTTCTAACTTGAAAAATTTATTAAAGCCCCATTTTTTAATCAAAACTGTGATATTTTTCTAAATTGCGATTTGAAATGCAGTTTTGATTTTTTCCCCCAAAATTTTGACTTCATGATCAAAATGTCATTTCAGAACGATTTTCATTTTATTTTCTAAATAATGACTTTAAATTTAATTTCAGTTTTTTTTAATAGTATTCTATTTTACACTTTCATGTAAAACTAAATTTTTCAGTACAAACGCTAAATTTAGATTTCCTCTTCATTTTAACTTAATTATTTAAATATTTTCTATAACATCAGATTTTTCTGTAAAGGATATTTTTCTCTACCACTTCCACTTAAGAATCGAAATGTCGAGAAAATTATTAAATAAATTCGCAATTTTTTAAAAATTCGACTTTTTTCTAAATATTTCTAGATCTTTCAAATATTTTGAATTTAACCTCAAAATTTCAACTGATTCTCAATATTTTAAGGATTTAGTTCGATTTTTTTAATTTTGAACTTTTTACAGTTTCAGCTTTTACTTTTGTTAATTTTTTACTTTAAAGTGAAAATTAGGTTTTTGCTATTTTTTTAAAATTTTGATTTTATAATATTCAAAGTACAAGTTAAGTACAGCCGATGAGTTATACGCGAATTGTACTTAACGGACGACGTACGATTAATCTTGCGATTTAAGTTTACAGATCGTCTTCAATCACTATGAATTATTAAAAAAAATTCAAACGATCTATTGCCATATTTAACATAGACGATACAAGTTGTGTAGCTAAAACTATCTATATTCATGGGCATATCTAGAATAGGGCAAGGTAGGGCACTGCCCCCCCCTGGCTCTTAAAGCCGCCGAAAATTTATATTCAATTGAAATTTCCATTTTTTCTTCAGAATTCGTACTTTACTTGAAATTTCGCCGTTTGTCGATAATTTCAATTTTTTTCACCTTTCGTGATTTTTCAAATAAAATATCTTTAATTTATGGGACCTGTTGGCTTTCTGTGGAAAATTTCAAATTTTTATAAAATCTGGAACTTTTTTAGTAATTTCGATTTTTTTGAAAATTTCGATCTTTTTCTCGAAATTTCAATTTTTTTTCAAAATCTGTTTTTGCTTTTGTGATTTTTTTCGAAATGTCCATAGTTTTCTCAAAATTTGTTCTTTTTTAGAAATTTTGATTTTATTTCAAATCCAATCCTTTATGTTTCTTTATGTTTCGATATGTTCTGAATAATTTCGAATTTCCTCTCAATTTTGAAGTTTCACTTGAATATTTCGAGCCGATTTCTTAGAATTTCGCCTATTTCTACAAATTTCTTTATTTTCCGTAATATTTGGATTTTTATGAAAATTTCAACCTTATAGAATCTAATTTTCTAAAAATTTTGACTAGTTTCTTAGTTTGCTTTTTTTTCGAAATCGTGATTTTATATCTCAAAGTTTGATAGTAAATATTTCTAAAAGTTTCGACTCTCTGCTTGAAGTTCGTCTTTTTTATGGAAGTCTTAACTTTTCTTCTCCAAATCTGCCTTTTTCTTAAAAGTTTCCTTATCATCAAAAATTCGAAATTTTAAATATCGTTTTTTTTTTCGAAATTTCGCTATTTTTCTTAATACGTATTCATGTTCTTTCGAAATTCGGCTGTTTTTCCTAATATTATTTTTTTTTATATATTTCGACTTTTTCAAATTACACTTTCTGGAAATATTTAAATTGCACCTATCTCAAAATTTTTCTTATTTTTGACATTTCGACATTATCTCGAAATATTTTATTTTTCTGGAATTGTAGACTTTTTCCCCGAAATTCTCTAACTTTGATCGGAATGGAATGTGAATGTTAATAAAAAGCAACCATGTTGAGAAATTATTTTTGTATTTAGTGAAAAAAATTGAATTCCTTTACCGAAATCTAAATATTGTTAACATTTAAATAAAAAAGTAAATATTTTGAAAAGAATATTTTTGCCAAATTGCGATTTTTTTTTAAATTGGACTTTTATTTTCTCAAAATTTGACCTTTGAAAATTTTGTCTTTTTTCGATTTTTCGACAGTTTTCTAATATTTTCCAGAAGGAAATTTGATGTTCTGAAAATTTTGACCTTTTCTCGAAATTATAATTTTTTCTGAACTCTACTTTTTCCGCTCTTTCTTTCCTTTTCTTGGAAATTTGAATATTTTCTGGAAATGTCGATTATTTTTTCGAGATTTTGACAGTATTTTTCGAAATTCGTTTTTATTAATGCTCAGTTTTTTCTGATTTTTTTTAAATTTGGCTTTGTGGACTTCCATTTGTTATACAAATCTTGTCCTCTGAAACCAAGAAAGATAAAAAATATAACAAAAGTTGCTGTAACGCTTTCCGATAGCCAAGCTATCATCTTCGGAGAGATACAGTATCTCATATTAGTATCTTTCTGAAGATGATAGCTTGGCTATTGAAACGAGTTAGAGCAATTTCTGTTTTTAATATTTTTTGGTTTTAGGGGACAAGATTTGTATATTAGCTTTGGAACATAACCAAGGACAAGTCTGATCCAGCAAAAAAATCCACTTGTTTCCCTAAATCCATTTTATTCTCGGACAGGATATACCCCAAAATTTGAAGTTTTGTTTCTGGAAATTTCTACCTCCTCCAAATTTCGACTTTTTCTTAAAATTCGATTAATTTTTTCCAAATCGGAACAAAATATTAATAAAACGTCATAATTTCTAGAATAATATGTTTGGAATATTTCAGAGAAAAAAAGCTTTTCGATTATATTAAAATTTAAATAAAGTAAAATTCTGGGGAAAATATTGTTGGTTATTTCAGTTTTTCTCCAAATTTAATTTATTCAGGAAATTTTTCAAAGATTGATGTTTGACATTCGACATTTTTATCAGTAATTTTTTTCTTTGCCATTTTTGATATTCTTGAGAATTTAACTCTTCTCTCAAAATTTTGGTCTAACACAAAGATTTCCTTTTTTCCCCGAAAATGTTGACTTAAAATTTATTTTTTTCTCTCTTTCTATAATGTGAACCTTTCGTAAAAATTTTCTGTTTTTATTCCAAAAATTTTAAACTGAAACTAGAATTATCGAAGTTAGAGTTAGTGGGTCCAATCTGGCAGTATTTATGGCTAGAGAGGTATTTTATGATATTATTTTATGATATTGCGTCGAGTCACTTTGTCACAAAGCACACGTTTTTATCCCTGGAATCCCGTAGTGCGAAGGATAATTGTACCATTAATTGTTTCATGTTTCAGACTTAAGAACTTTTAAAATAATTTATATTATGACATTATAAAATATCTGGGTTTTATTTTTGGGTTGGTAACCTAATATTCTGGGGTGGGCACCAGACAATTCTGGGGTGGGCACGGCCCACCCGGCCCTGCTCTATATACGCCAATGTGTATGCCGAACCTATAATAATCCTATCAGTTTCAATGGTCCACATCTTGATAACCAATGCCGACATAAAATCATAATTTAAAATAAAAATCATACAAGAGCGGGTTGGGCGCGTACAGTTAGGGCTTCGTAGCAATTACTTCAGTGAACAGTTAATAGATCAGTAGAACAGTAATTAGATCATTTTTACTGATGTATGAACTTGAAATATTATCATAACTTTCTTGTCTTTTAATTAAAAAATGGAAAAATGCACAGTTCATTCTACAATCAGTCGCACTATTTATGAAACTGGTAACTGTGTTGATAAGGTGTCTGGTAAAAAGCACTCATTCGCAATGAGTCGTTGATTAACACAGTTTATGAGATCGCCTCGCATGGCGCTAAAATGTTCGATTTCAATCGCAATTACTCTGCTGCGTGCAATTAATAAACCTGTGCTAAGTCAGAAAATGTTCGTCCAAATGAAATAATGTAAAAGATAAATTTGACCTGCATTATATTTTAATGCACAGACCAATAGGTTTGAACATTTATTAGATTCGAAGTTTGGAAACCAAATAAAAAAAGTGGTAGTATTAAGAAGTCACACGCTTAACGCCCATGAATTTTTTAGTATTTACTTGTCGAAACCTTTGTTAGCATTAGAGCTGGATATACCAAACTGACGAGATCTAACAAGATCGAAACTGGTATTTGGTTTCCAAACTTCGAATCTAATAAATGTTCAAACCTATTAGTCTGTGCATTAGAATCCTTGTCTTCTGGGAACTTTTTCCTAGAGAACAACCGCTTCGCTAGGTGGCAGTGTTTCAACTGTTGGTCGTTCAACTACCTATGATTCACTACAAACACCTGGAGGGCTGCATGAATTTGTAGTCTAGGTTGCATTCTACTTGCATACGACATTGTTGGCGATAGCCATAGTTTCTCTATGGACCAATAGGTGGTAGTACTAAAAAGTCACACACTTGACGTCCATGAATTCTTTAGTATTTATTTGTCGGAATATTTGTTAGCATTCGAGTTGGATATACCAAACTGACGAGATGTAACAAGATCGAAAGCGGCATTTGGTTTCCAAACTTCAAATCTAATAAATGTTCAAACCCATTGGTTTTGTGCATTTAGAATCCTTGTCTTCTGGGAACTTTTTCCTAGAGAGCAAACCGCTTCGCTAGGTTGCAGTGTTTCAACTGTTAGGTAGTTTCCAGCTACTACCTATGGATTCTTCACTATACATGTCTTGAGGGCTGCATGAATTTGTAGTTTAGGTTGCATTCTACTTTCGTACTGCATTTCTATTCTTCAGCTAAATCAAGTTTTTTATTAAACAAAAATTAATAAGGATCAAAAAGCCTTGGAATGCAAGCACCTATTTTTGCATGAAACATCTTTTTTTTCAACAACTATTAGAATGTCTGCTAACCCTGAAAAAATCTAAATTTTGTCTTTAGAAACTTAGAAGAACAAAGAGGGAGTGTTATTTCTTAAACATTTCGAGCTGTATCATTAATACCACTATACAATAGGATCCTCAGAAGTAGCTCTTTCAAATGATAGTTCACACGATATCTTAACTAAAACTTGATTTTTCGGTGACCAAATTAACCTCCCATTTTATTATAAAATATTTTCTCTTTGTGACAAAGATACGGACGTACAGGTTAGTGAGATTATAACGGTTCCGTTTTTGCCTTTTAAGGCACGGAATTCTAAAAAATCACCTTTTATCTAACAATTTAAAAAAACTCGGTCTTTCAAAAGAGAGGATAATCAACCTGTCAACCTAATGTAACCTGACATGGCGCTGCTGACCGCAACAAGTGGATTACGATTTTATTGATCAACAGCAACTTATCACGTTATCGTTCATTCAGCCGGTGCAATGATAAGGCAGCTTGGCTAGAGCGAAACATTGCTAATTAACAAAGCAAAAATCTTTATGTAGTTATTTCACCGTATAATTATTTGCATTTCGCTACAATTGAAAGTAGTATAAAAATAATTGCATCTACGTTACATTTTTTGTTTAGTCAATCAACCAGTCTAACGGAAAATAAAAATACCACAAACTTACACATGAATCCTAAAAACTAAATAACCATGCGACGCATCCACACAATTTATGTTCAAGGCTCAAACAGCCGGATTATTTAATTTCATTTAATATTTGTCGACAGCTACGTTTATAAAAAAAAATCTGCAAACGATGGAATTGCCTAACATAGCTCAAAGTCACAGTAAGTGTAGTGTAATTACATTAATATTCAAGCGCTTACTTTCTTAAACAATTTGAGGGTTATCGGGTTTTTGAAGAAAGTTGATTAGTCCACAAATGGTTTAAATAATTGCCATCGACATCTCATCTTTTCCATATAGGTTCACAAAACCCAAAACCTTTGCAATGAAATAAAACTTCCTTATATTCGATACACTTAAAATTTATTAAGTCATCAAAAGCACACGTATATACAATTATAAAATTACATATCACATTTAATCATATAATTTTCTTGGCGTAAAATGTTTGAGTTCTTTCAGATATTTATAAACGTTAACACCAGGACTCTCAGTCTTAAAAGTTTGATTGTGGGCGACGATCTTGTAATCGTCTGATAATTTTCCAAGATTAACACCAGTCTGCAGTAGCGTTTGAAAGCATTTTTTCATATCCGGAGTTAATTCGTCGAAAACGTAGTTTCCAATGAAGCAAATTCCCAAGCTGTTCTGCCTGTGGAAGTTCCTTATGTCCCAATCTCTCCCGATGTAAATATTAGAATCCCCGCCAATTAAAAAGTTGTATCCTACGTCGGGAGATCCCAATGCTGACACGTGATATGCTTGAGCATTTCTAACTTGCTGACTGCAACTGCTTATACTGGTACAGAAGTCCGATGCGGTATGAGAAACGATGATTAGAGGGGTGGGATGATGCAGGGGAACAGTGTTATTTCTTCTAGGTCTTCCTCCCCATATCGTTCTGTTGATGAACTGGCATGGATCGGTGGATCCATTGGTGTTGTTTTTATGGTCCACAATTTCGTTGTCTTTCGTGGATAATTGTAGCACCGTCGTCAAGGTAGTCGCTGTAATTGTAACTATCAACAGTACTGCGACGATGGCCATCTTCCTCCAGTGCTTGCAGAGGAAACTGTGTATGTCTGAGGGCGGCCCTTCGCATCCGGAATTGATGTCCGAGGACGTACTTTCTGACTTGGCGAATTTGCCTGAAACAAAACGTTGTTGGTTAGGTGATGTGGAAAATGGATCTAAGCTTGAGTATTTTTTAATCAGCATAACATCGCTGCCGTGGAAAAATTTTCCATATGCTGAAATGTACATTCTGCAGGAGAGAAGAAAAGCATATTTTTTTTGGAAGGAAAGATACATTAGATCCCCATTAGATTACAAAAAACCTATTTTTTTTAAAAAGGTACACATGGAAGATTTTTTAAAGGCAGTGGCGATACGTTTTTGTGCTCTCCTATAAAATTTACATTTCAGCATATAGAAGATTTTTCCACGGCAACGACGATAAGTATTTTAAGAGTACTGTCGCTAAAATAAGTATTGAGATTGGGATGATAGAATTCAACATGGTTAATATTGCTTCGTTCTCTTTTGTTGTTAGTACACAAGCTTTTAGCTTCTTGGTGTTTCATTTTGTAGACAACAATTTCTTGGTGTGCATTGCTGCCGTTATTATCCATATTTCACGTTTTTATGTTCAGCAATTTAGGTCGAGTATGGAGATATTTTATTAAAGTGCTCAGCTAAATACAGATATGGAAAAATTTTCATTGTCCATGTAAAACGCTAAGAATTGCCCCTTCCATAGTTTTTTTACGGCCGCTGAACATATTCCCCTACTTTGACGAAGCATGCTCGTATCTTCCAGTTTAGATGTTAAAAAAAACTGGTCGTGAGTTTTACAACAGACTGGAAAATTGTTTAGCACAGTCTGGCGGCCTATTTGAACTCCTTATGTTGTAAGGTTTAAAGATTTATTATGTTATATTCTTCACTAGAATTATTATTTATTTTGTTTAAGAAATCTCGTTTTTTTATTTTGGTTATCAAAGAATATCAGTTTTATTTTGCCTCAGACGTTGATTAAATCAACGGACTAAAAGAACAAACAGTATGTGGTACGCAAATTTTAATTAATTTTTGCCTGCCAGTAGTAATCCCGTAACAAAACACGTTAGAAGCCATGATGTACTATTGAAATCTCCACCAGCACTGATTGCTGCGCTCTGCGTTGAATTGTTTACACCGGTGTAGGAGAATACAAGGCGCCGCCCATCTATCCCACTATTAGCTCTCAATGTTAAAGCTCTCATTAACATTCTCCCTATGGACAGTGTTTAACTTTCCTGATGTGTATAGTCGTAATTAAACAAGGTGATTCTAAAAGTAGTACTATAAATTCAGGATCGTATTTTAGAGCCCAAAATAAGACTAAAAGTCTATATAAACATATGTCGTAAAAGGCTTCGTTTCCTAGTTACAGTGTGTATAAGGTTACTTCCTGATTATAGTTTTAATTAATAGTTGCGCAACATGTGCAGATAATTGAATAAAATTTGGCACAACTTCATATTTTTTCGTGCCCTTTCCAAAAATCTAGGAATTGATTAACAGAACTTAACCAGTGGCGGGTATATCCAGAGGGGTGGCGCCTAAAACGTGCCTTATTTATTTTTTGTGTACTTTTGTTGCAGTCTAGTAATAAAAACAAATACAAACATTTTTACATAAAAAAGGCACTCTTAGTGAAATTTGATATTGTCAACGGTTTTCGAGTAAAATGCATTTTTACATCTCGATGCATTAAAAAGGTACGTCCAAAAATATAGGATGTAATACATAATTGGCATTGAAATGAAAAAAAATAAACAGCATTGACATTTCCATGCTTTCTTGTCACAGGTGGTCACTTTGAGCAATTTCTGTAAATAAAAGCTAATATTTGTAAATTCGTTATTTGTTAAATAATAATTAGAAATATTTTTTTATTTAAATATTAGTTAAAATTAGTTAAATATTAGTTAAAAATAATTTGTTTTAAAAGTACATTTTAAGTAATTTTATTTTCTCTTATTTCAAAGCCAACTATGTGTCACATTCGGGATTTTTGGGCAAGCCTTTTTAATGCATCGAGATATAAAAAGGCATTTTACTCGAAAACCGTTGACAATATCAAATTTCAGTAGGAGTATCTTTTTTATGTGAAAACGATTGTAGTTTATATTTTTCATTCTAGACTACGACAAAAGTGCATACAAAATAAATAAGGCACGTTTTAAGTACCCGTCACGGTTAAGTTCTGTTAGATAATTCCTAGACTTTTGGAAAGGGCACGAAAAGAGCTGTGCCAAATTTCATTTAATTATCTGTACAGATTTCACAACTATTAATTAAAAACTATAACCAGGAAGTAACCTTCTACACCCTGTAACTCGAAAACGAAGAGTTTTGCGACATATGTTAGTATAAACTTTTAGTCTTATTTTGGCAGTGGCGGACTAACCCTGCCCCGGGCCTCCGGTCTTGGAGGCCCCAAAATGCTTTCGCGTTCCCCTGATCAAATCCTAAATAACCCTGATAGCCACCTTAATGCTCAACTTGGCGTCAATCTAGAGACGGAATTTGAAGTCAAGTTAACACAAAGACTTGGATAATAGTTAAGTTGGTAGTTAATTTTGATATAACTTAAGTAAAAGTCGTCATATGCAAGTTATTGTAGTTAACTTAACCAAAAGTTTTTGCTACAAGTTCACTATAAATCTTGTAGTTAACTTGACTTCAAATTACGACTGCATATTGTCTTTAACTTAGATGCAAATATTACTTCATTACGACTTAATATAAACTTGATGTTAAGTTTGATGCAACTGCTATGTCCAAGATTTTATAGTAAAAGCCTGAGTATCAGGGAAGACTTTAAAAATGTGCTTCGTACCTACATAATTTCATCAAGATCAAAACACTACCGCCATCTAGACTTTTTAGGCGGTACTAATATTCTTTTAACTTTGCTAAACGCGTCCAATACGCTGGGGGAATTCCCGTATTTCCCCAGGATACCCTGAATGAATGAAGTACAAATAATTCACTCTTGTACGCCTACATTTACATTCTATTTACGTCAAAAAATAAAAGTTGGCCCCATTTAAAATATATTACATTTCATTACGTTGATATTTAATAGTTTATTAGTGTGTTCTGATATTTTCGTGAACGGATAAGCCTTTTTTCAAATTGTAAAGTAATAAACGCGATCTTATCCGTTCAAAGTAATTTCATTAAAAAGTGTAATACTGTCTTTGATTTTTGTTGCGGTATAAAAGTAAATGAGTTTAGAGTTGAGTTGGTGCATTTTCGAGTATTTGAAAAAAGTAAGTAATTCTTCGTATAATTTAGCCTAGAAATTATAATTGTAGCTTCTAGCTAGTCAATATGCACTTACGAGTACATTGCTTCAGTTCTTGCATTTCGCGAGTAGTCCTTATTTTATTTGTAGTGCACGTTTATTGGGGAATAGAACACCCGCTTATCAAAATATTGTTGTAAGGATGTTTCCAATTTCTGTTTCTAGAAGTTTAGTTAAATAATCTACCTATTCCGATCGCTGCTCATGACATCGTTAATTTGCTGCATTAATAATAAGATAAGGCACATTTGTAAAATGCATGAGCTGCATTTGGCGGTTGTAACGATTGTAAAAAAATTGAAGGAATTTAAAGATATGTTCTTTTAACCAACACATAAAATATTGTTTTTTTATGCAAATAATAATTTTTTAGTCTATGTAATTTAGCTATCTTTTATAAACGTTTCTTATTTATCTCATTATTTTTAGTGAAAAGGATTCAACCATGTGGCTCTCAGAAAAGGAAGCTAAAAAAAGCGAAGACTGAGGAGGCAAAATCGCTTGCTGGATCTTTATCCAAATACCTTTCGAATTCTGAAGAGAAGAAAAGTGGCGTTGCCGAAGAAATTAATCAAACTGTTGAATCGGGATCTAATATACAAATCATTGATATTGAAACAGCAAACATAGCTAAAAAGTCTATTAAATGTGATATTAATAAGAATACTGACACTGAACTACAGGACTATAAAACTAATAAATTAAAGAAAAATACTGAAGAAGCCAAAGACTACGTTGCTTCTAAGTTGAGTTCTTATCATCCAATGATGCTGCACATTGGCCAACACCTGTGCCAGAGCATATCAGAATTTCGATTATCAAAACGGGCAGTGACATATTTCAAGGACAAGGACGGACCTTTTAACCTGTAGAAAGACCAGGTGAAAGCACTAAGGGAACACATCGTTGTTTACCTTTGCCGTGGTTTTACTCACATTTAAACGAGACTAAATATTTAAGGAAATGGATGCTATACTCTCCATCAACAAAGAAATTATATTGTTACTGCTGCCGGTTATTTGCATCTGAGGATGACAATCACACTAATAACTTTGTCTCTGGTTTTTGTCAGTGGTGGAAATTAAATCCAAGAATATCACAGCATGAACACAGCAGGACATCTATCAAACTTAGAAAAAATGGAAAACGTTGACAATGGGCTTGAAACTTAATAAAATTATTGATAAAGATAATTTGAAGATTATTAACGATGAAACTAAGAAATGGAGAAACATTTTACATCGCCTTTTAGATGTAACGCTATTCTTAGTCCAACAAAATCTTGCCTTCCGAGGCCACCGTGAAGATATTTCTTCGGAAAACGCGGGAAATTTTCTAGAATTAGTACAACTGTTAGCGAAATATGATCTGGTGTTGAAAGAGCATTGCTTAAAATTAGAAGAGGCTGCTGGTGGGTCAAAGAGAGTACCATCTTATTTGTCAAAAGGAATACAAAATAAATTTATTCAATGTTTGGGTGATCATGCAAGGAAGAAAATTATTGCAGATATTAAAAAGGCTAAGTATTACGGAATCATTTTGGACAGCACTCCTGACGAAAGTAAAATAGACCAAATGAGTCAAATCATTAGATTCGTTCATATAGAGAATGACATTGTGGAAGCATGAGAATCTTTCTTGGTTTTTTTTTTAATGTCTCGAAAAACTGCCGAGGATATGTCGAAAGACATTCAGCAACAGCTGGAAAAAGGTGGACTGGATATAGCGTTGCGCAGGGCTCAAGGTTATGACAATGCCGCGTCAATGTCAGGTGTCCAAGGAGGGGTGGAACAAAAAATCCGAGAAGTAAATCCAAAGGCACTGTTCAGTCCTTGTTCTAATCATTCCTTGAATCTTTGTAAAGTTCATGCATTTGCATGCGTTCCTTCCAGTGTCACGTCTTTTGGAACAGTAGAGAAATTATATTCGTTCTTTTCGGCATCTACACAGAGATGGCAATTTCTGAAAGAGAAACCTGGAAAAAATTTAAAATGTTTATCGGATACACGCTGGAGTGCTCATTACGAGTCAGTAAAAGTTGTAAAAGAAAACATAGAGAGAATTGTGAGTAGTTTGGAACATTTTCAAGATCCAAGAAGCAAGTCTGCTCCTGCCGGCTGTTTGTGATTTTACCTTTCTAACCTATATACAATTCTGGCTTTCTATACT
Source organism: Dastarcus helophoroides (assembly GCA_028583605.1). NCBI lineage: Eukaryota > Metazoa > Arthropoda > Insecta > Coleoptera > Bothrideridae > Dastarcus > Dastarcus helophoroides. Next base: position 32,651,550 of record CM053331.1, on the reverse strand, counting down.
GGAGGAAGTAAATTTAGTTCAACATTATTTGCAGTCTCCAAAAATGACTCTAGACACAGGAATCACCAAACTAAACGCCTTGAATGAGTATTTAGTGACCGAACGAACCACAATTGTAGACAATGTTGTAACTTTTGGCATAAAAAAATGCAATGACATGGACATCAACATCGAGAAACGAGGAAGAAAGAAGGTAAAAAAAAACGATGCCGGGTGAATCAGCTTATGATCCTGGATTATGAATTCAAGAAGAAATACGACGGTCAATGTATGAATGCATAGACCGATTTATACAAGAATTGTCGACACGATACGGGGCCATGAAACAAATCAATAATATTTTCCAAATTATTGAAACAAAGTTTATCCCAGAAGCTTCAGATGACGCTCTAGCTGTCAAGGGTGGCCTTTGGGGGTGGCGAGCACGGCAACCGTCCGGGGCCTCGCTCTTGCAGGGGGCCTCGCTCACTCACGCAATAGTACGAATTCTAATGTTCATTTGAATTTTGCGCCTTAAGCCGCGCGTTATAAAACTCGACTCGCTGCTTTCTTGCGTGATAGTTATCGCGTTGATATCTGTCTCATTTGCTCCAATGAATGTTTCTTTCCTTCTCTTTCACATTGACGAAATTTCGTTCCAGTGGCACAAGTGCTACCAACTGCAAGGCCTAAACAAAACCTTATAGTACTCCATTACCTTCATGTTTACGATTAGGGGAAATCCCGTGTTTCATTTCGCCTGTCAACTGTCGTTGGGTTATGCTTTTATATTAGAGTAGCCGTTATCATTTCTTAATCCCTGATTCTTTTAAGACATTAATGCACGTTAATTTATCATGATTATTAATTTGTTATCTTCGTATTTATTAATTTTTTTAAATATCCAATAAGCAAATTTTAAAAGTCTAAATTTAATTATTTTTAACTTTGCATTTTTCGTCAAGCTTCATCATTAAAACTTATGGGCGTAGGTAGGATTTCGTTCAGGAAGGGGCAAGAATCATTTGGAAAAATTGATAAAGAAAACCGGAAAACATTCCGGTTGAATATATGTATATTTTCATTTAACTACATGAACTGAAGAGTTGAATTTTCAGATTAACTTAAAAATTTAGAAAAAGAGCCGAACTTTGTACAAACAGTCAGAAAATTGAATCTAAAATAAAAACCGAATCTTTCGGAAAACTTTAAAAAATATCGAAATTTCAAAGATTTCGAAAAAATAACGATTTTTGAAAAATACCGTCGAAATGTCGAGGCAAAGGTTGAAATCTCTTGAAGAAAAGTAAACATTTTCAAGAGAAAGTTTAATTTTAAGAGAGACGAATTTCGATGAAAAACGAATTTTGGGAAAAAGTTGGAATGTTTACAAAATCGTAGTTAAAATAAAATCCCAACCTTTTGAAAAATCTCAAAAAATGTTGAAAATTCGAAAAAAAAAAACTTTTTAAAGGCGGCTTTTGTGAAAAAAGACGTAATTTTTAGAAAAAATTGGACCTTTGAGAAACATTTTTCAGTGTAAGTGGAGATTTCCAGAAGCATAAAACATCTCTATTTGAAGTATGTGTCAAAATTTCCAGAATAAGACAAATTTTGAGAAACATGAAATTTTCGCAAATTTAAATTAAAAAAAACAAATCATAAAAAAACCGAATATTAAAAGAACGAAAATTTAATTTTGAGAGAAAAATGTAGAGAAAAGTCGTAATTTCGAAAGCGACGAATTTTGAGAAAAACCCTATTTTGGGAAAGGATTTTTTAGAAAACCAAAATTGAATAAAAACCCAACCTTACGAAAGAACTCGAAAAATGCTGACAATTCTAAATATGCCAAAATATTTCCAAAGGTCAAATATTGTGAAAAAATGTGCAATTTTCAACACTTTTCTCGACATTTTTACTTTTTTATTCTAATTTTGACATAACATTTAAAATTCAAACAAAGAAATTGAATGTACAAGAAATCTTTTTCTCGCAATTACCCAACAATATTTTTTTCAACATTTTTAATTTTCGATATTATATTGATCTAATTTAAAGAAAACTGACAAGTTTCGAGAAAACTGAAATTTAAAGGAAAAACCAATTTTGAGGAAAAAGTCCAGAAAATTCCAGAAACCAAAACATCGCATTTTGAAATAAAAGTCGAAATTTCGAAAATAAGGCGAAATTGAAATTGAAATTTCTGGAGTCAAATTTAAAAAAGTCAAAATTTAAAAAAAGGCAAATATACAGGAAAGTGGCAGAATTTTGTTAGAAAAAAATGATTTCCGAAAGAAGAGTCCAAAAAGTAGAATTTTGAAAATAAAATCGAAATTTCGAAATTTAAACTAATTCTAAGAGAAAAATTCAAAATTTTGAGGAAAGTTGAATATTGAATTTTGATGTAAAAATATCGAGAAAAAGGCAAATTGGCAAATTTTAAGAAATTTGTCAAAATTTCTGAAAAATCAAATTTGAAAAGATCAAAATCTTCAGGAAAACCCGATGTTAATAAAAATAAAGGAATTAAAAAAAAACCAAAATCTCTGAAAAACAGTCGACAACAACAAAGATCGAAATTTTCCAGAAAAAATTCAAACTTTAAGAAAAAAACGAATCTTAAAAAAAGTCAAATTTTTAATAAAGATACCAATTTCTAGGAAAATTATTCAGATTTCCGGGAACATACAAAATGAGATTTGAGGATAAGTTTGAAATTTGCGAAAAAAGAGAGATTTTGAGAAAAATATCCAAGTTTCGATTTTATTGCATTCATTTTTTTTTGAAATTTCGATTTTTTTCCCTTGAAGAACAAAAAAATATCGAAATTTTGAGAAAAAAGCCGAAGTTTAGTAAACATTCGAAATTCTTCAGAGAGATTCAAATTTTGTCGAAATTTTGGAAAAAAGGACAAATTTTGAGAAAAATGTAATTTCTAGAATTTTCGCTTGACCGCTTAAATCAAAGACAGACATGCGCCCTAATCTGCCCCACCCTAAGTTAGAAAATGTCCAATATTGAGATAAACGTCGAAATTCTGAGAAACAAACTTTATTATACCTTATACCTTCGAGATCTGCTGAAATCTAATAACCTTTCAGGCGAAATCATTGACGAATATATTTAACTAACGAAAATATGCATAGATCAAATTAATAACGAGTTCTATGAACAACTTGAGGATGCAGCCATGGGAAATCTTTTGTCACCTTTCATGGGTGAGCTCTTCATGAGTTTTCTCGAAAATCGTCTTAAAAATGAATGTAGTTTGTTTGCTAGGGTCTGGGTTAGATATGACAATATGTTTGCTATTTTTGACACAAAAAATCAAAATTTAGATAATTTCATTGATGTTTTAAATTCACGTTTTCCAACAGTTAAATTCACCGTAGAATTAGAGAAAGAAGCAGCTTTACCATTTTTAGACACTTTAGTTATTAGGAATAAAAATAGATTAGAATTTGATGTATATAGGAAAGATTCCAGTACCTTCCGCTATATAACTTCCGATTCTTACCATTGCATACAGCACAAAATGGCAAGCTTTAACTTCCTTGCCCATCGCCTTCTGAGTCTTCCTCTTAGTAGGGAAAGATTCAGAAAGGAGTTGAAGACAATTAAACATATAGCTGAAGTTAATGGATTCGATCCAAATATTATTTAATAAGAATTATTAATAAGAAAAAATTCAAATGTGAATTGGTGAATACTACAACTTTCCGAGCTGATGGAAACAAAAATTTTAAATTCGTCTCACTTCCCTTTGAAAACCCTCGCTCACGCAGGGTTTCGGTGGAATTTTACGAAACCAAGGCTTCCGGGTTATTTATATTTCTAACGGAGAATTAAATTCGCTTTCGGGTAGTTTAAAGGATAAAGTAGAGCAAACGGATAAGTCCGGTATTTATCAAATTTCATGTAGGGATTGTCCTCAAAAGTATGTCGGGTAAACTAGACGATCTCTTAAAATCCGACTGAAGGAACATTTGGCTCATTTGAGGTACGGAAGAACTGAGAAGTCAAGAGTGGCTCGACATGCCTTTGAATTAGATCATAGGATAGATAATAGTATTAAATTTTTAAGAGTAGTTAATAGGAATTATATGTTAAATGCATGTGAGAGCTTAGCCATTCATAAGGCTGGAAACAACCTTATGAATGCTGAGATAATAAGCCTTGTATATACGAATATATACAAGTTTATTACGATGCAATTGAAATCTAATTTCATTAGAATCTAATGAAAATTAGACTACAATTGCAAAGTTCACGTAGGTGAGGCAAAGCTTGTATCACGGGTTGCATCGCAACATCCATAGATACAAACGTCCTCGGCGTGACTTTACTTTCATCTAGTTTTGACAAATGACCAATTAAATGTTCTGTAATTAAACAGTTAAACGTGCTTAAAATTGAAAATATGTACAACCGCAACCATAGACTAGTTTCGGCCTTCCTTGGCCTCGTCAGCATGGTACGGTGGTTGTACACACTTCCAATTTAAAGCCGTTAGTCAGTCGTATAAGTACCCAAGAGAGCAAACCTCCATCGGGTGACTTGTAACTGACTTTTAACTGTTTATTACGCAAACATTCTCGCTACATGCTAATTGAAGCATTACTCTCTGCTGAGATAATAAGCCTTGTATATACGAATATATACAAGTTTATTACGATGCAATTGAAATCTAATTTCATTAGAATCTAATGAAAATTAGACTACAATTGCAAAGTTCACGTAGGTGAGGCAAAGCTTGTATCACGGGTTGCATCGCAACATCCATAGATACAAACGTCCTCGGCGTGACTTTACTTTCATCTAGTTTTGACAAATGACCAATTAAATGTTCTATAATTAAACAGTTAAACGTGCTTAAAATTGAAAATATGTACAACCGCAACCATAGACTGGTTTCGGCCTTCCTTGGCCTCGTCAGCATGGTCATTTGTCAAAACTAGATGAAAGTAAAGTCACGCCGAGGACGTTTGTATCTATGGATGTTGCGATGCAACCCGTGATACAAGCTTTGCCTCACCTACGTGAACTTTGCAATTGTAGTCTAATTTTCATTAGATTCTAATGAAATTAGATTTCAATTGCATCGTAATAAACTTGTATATATTCGTATATACAAGGCTTATTATCTGAGCAGAGAGTAATGCTTCAATTAGCATGTAGCGAGAATGTTTGCGTAATAAACAGTTAAAAGTCAGTTACAAGTCACCCGATGGAGGTTTGCTCTCTTGGGTACTTATACGACTGACTAACGGCTTTAAATTGGAAGTGTGTACAACCACCGTACCATGCTGACGAGGCCAAGGAAGGCCGAAACTAGGCTATGGTTGCGGTTGTACATATTTTCAATTTTAAGCACGTTTAACTGTTTAATTACAGAACATTTAATTGGTCATTTGTCAAAACCTTATGAATGGTTGCGCTGGACCTTTAGGCCATTCATCTCTGTTAAAAATAGTTAAGGTTGATAGATAAGAAATTGTGACACAACGACGTGTATGACTGGATGCGCGTTCGGGTGCGGCCGATCACGCACGAAGTGAAAATTCTTAGTATATAAGGGTTAATTTTAAGATTAGATGTTAGTTTCTCTCTGAAGATGACAGCTTGGCTATCGAAACGCGTTAGAGCAACCTTTGTTGTGTTTTTTAATCTTTCTTGGTTTCAGGGGACAAGTTCTGTGTTTCAATTTTTCAAAAGTAGTTTTTTCAAATGATACTTCAGACGATATATTAACTAAAGCTTGATTTCTTGGTGACCAAATTAACCCCCCATGTCATTATAAAATATTTCCTTTTTCTAATCGTTGGATGGTGGTATTTGCTCGAGTCATCGAGAACTAACGCTGTGCAAAATATCAAATTGCTACGTTACATAGCTTTCGAGGAAAACTTTTTTGTGGCAGAACGAACGGACATGAGTGAGATTATAAGGGTTCCGTTTTTCCCTTTTAAGGTACGGAGCCTTAAAATATTAAATTTTTCATGGGAACCCTGCCATGGAAGTTCACAAATAGTCGCCACAAGGTATACTCATGAATGGACCTTCTTAACACACTTTTAATAAAACTTTGGGTGGGAATTCAGATTAAACGCATAGGATTTTATGATCCATGAAATTACTACGTATACAACGGTCAAATATTACTAGTATAATCCCTTGCCGATGCTCTAAAGCGAAACCGGTCCGAAAAAATTAAGATTTCATTCAGATATTGTGAAATTTTCATAATTATTTGTTAAATATTTCTTGTTAAATTAGTTTATGAGTTATGTATATTAACATGCACATCAATCTTGCCTACCTCTTTTGCAAAATGTGAAACTGTCGGTTCTGGATCGACGGTGAGAGTTTACCCTAATTAACTTCATTTAAGGGACTTGTGAGTAACATATTTTCGAATTACAAACGTCAACGAGTTAAACCAAGAAAAATCTCAAATCGACTGACTAGGTACGCCTTTGATTTTCCATAATTTCGCCAGATCGCTGTAAACAGTGGATTATATCCGTTTTCTATCACATTTTGCCAGATCAAGTAAATATTTGCTCGTGCGGGTATAAATCCGTCAGATTTTTCTAATTAAGCGTTAGTAACGTATAACTAAATATTACTGCCTTCTTTAAAATAAACAGGAGATTCTAAATTTAAACTAAAACCTACGGGGAAATGATTAAGCACGTACGAAAGAGTTTTATTGCAAAACTGATGCTTATTTACAACTTTATTTGTTTCTTACCAACTGCATGCGTCTAAGTCTGGTTTTTATGTTGAAACTGGAATGTTGGAAGTAAAAAAAAGTCGAAATTGCAAGATTTTTTTTCGAACTTTCGTTCATAAAAAACAAGATGTTTTGCGTTAAAATTTCGCTAAATTGTTCGATGAGTGAGATGGATGTTAATATCGATAACTAAATATCGATAAACAATAAGTATAATTGACCTTAATTGTTGTGTGACATTGAAAAATTAAAGATTTTCCAAAATGTTGACTCTTCTAAAAAATGTAAGCGTTTTATCCAAATTTTGATTTTTGATTTCAACTGTTCAACATTATTAATTTTATTTAACATTTCTGCTACCTACCCAATTCGGAAATATTTAAATTTTTAGTAATGACAGTTGAAAATATTCTGAAATTTATTTTGAAATATTAGTACGTGATATCTAAAATTTTAAAGTGATAATATTTCATTTTTTCCCAATTCTGTGTAAAATAAACTAACCGATTTTTGTCAGATGTAATGAGTTGACGTTTTAAGAATTTACATATCACGTAGGCAAGAAGAATTCATAGTCTTCTTGCACATAGGGTAATTGCACCAGTAATTGTCATTATTAGACGTACCTCTAACTTAATACTGATCTCAAAAAAACTGGATTCCTTTTTTTAATACTAGGGGAGACTGGGCTATTCTGGACCACGGGGAATTGCGGACCAGCTTCATATTTTTTTCTCTAATTGTGGTTGATAGCTACAAATAACTGTCGTCAGCTCACCTCATGTTAGGCTCATTTTCCCTTCAGTACTCGACTTGTGTAGACGAACCGTTACCTCGCTTCGATGTCAAATAGAAACGGGATACTTCGACTTTTTTTTTCACTTTAGAGTTTCCTTTAATTTGACCACATTTTTTGAGAACCAATTTAGGTAAATATCTTCATAATATTCGCGAAACCTCAAGTCTTCGACAGGAACATGAAGTTTTGCATGAAGTTTGTCTTGTGTTACTCATATGCTGCCATATTGTAAAAAATGACCTTCGGAGAATTACGGACGACTTTTGTTGTGGAATTATGGATCACCAAATTCTTTACATTTCACAAGCTAATTTCGTATATTTGATGCATATAAGTGATTATTTGTGCAAATTTTCAGCACAGCATTTTTTTCGGCAATTTCTAATAGTTTTTTGGGACACAATAATAATTTCGTTTCGAACTGATTTTCATTGCCATTTCTCACTCAACTTCACTTTTTTCTCTTTCATAATAAATCTTCTGCCATTCTGAATCAAAAATAAGAAGAATTTTCTACCACATTTTTTCATTTTTAATCGATTTACAAAGTGGTCCGTAATTCCCCGACATTTTTCATAATCGCAAAAATGCAATTTTTGCTCCAACTGATATAAGTTGTTTAATTTAAAACAATTTGACCAAACTGATGCGACCCAAAGAGAGATTATTAGTTGTACTACAAACTCAAGCTTTGACATTTTCAGAAAAAAAATATTTTTTTGCCAGTTTTTAGCCGACATAAAAAGGCGGTGCACAATACCCCAGACTCCCATACTAATTTCTAAGAGAAAGTTTCTATTCTATAAAACTACCAACTCGTTTTTTGTAAAAAAAAATTATATAAATATTTTTATAGGTTCGTGTCATTTTACTAGTAATTTTCATAGACGATTTTTGCAATAACCAATAAATGTTATTAATTTTTTCAATTATTGTCATCAAAATAAATTTTTTAGTTGCTTTGGAAAAAAAGTTGAATAATATGGAAGTTTATTTATTGTTTGGAAATACATGAAGTATGTAGAATGTGTATTTATTTATAGTTGACTTTTCCTTTTTTATATCTTTTCTTGTAATTGTTCAAGTTCCTTTAGTCCTCTTGTCTTTGTTTTATTCTCTCCATTTTCTTACTATTTTTTATCTTCTTTTCTTAAAAAATATAATTTTCACTCCTTCATTATCACTTTTTTGAGGTTTTAGCCAAAATAATGATCAGTGGAAATGTGGAAAGGTGTTCCATCCAACTAGAATTATCCTCATCTCCTTGCATATTTCTGTCAAGATTTATGCTGCATTTTAATAAGCTTTTATGCTGAATAGAGGTATCACATTGTGATTTGTGTTTGTGTATGATAGGTCTGTTGTTTTAATAGTGGCGGTCGTGGAATTGTTTCTTACCCACAGAACTTTGGACACTGGTATCTAAAGCATCGATTCTTAAAGTGTGGTTGTGTTTCTTTTCTAAATCACACTCTTTTACAACAAAGGTGTATTTCCTAACATCTGGAAATTTGCTAGGGTGCAACCTGTCCCCAAAAAGGGAAAAAGGAATTTGGTTAACAACTATCGTTCTATATCTTTGTTGCCCGTTATATCTAAAGTGACAGAAAAGATTAACAACATCCAGATTCTCAAATATCTGAATGAGAATAGAATCATTTCGGACAGGCAATACGGTTTCAGACAACAACGCTCAATTGGCGATCTACTGGCATATGTTACTCATATCTGTAACTCAGCTATGGAAAAAACATGGTGAGGCTAGGATTGTGACATCAAAGGCCTTCGACACGGATCTCTTCTTACAAAATTAACATTCTACGGTCTTCATCCTGGAGTCTGTCATTTGATATCCAGTTGCCGCTGACAGATTTCTTCAGGTCAGTCGTCGATGGCATCTCATCCGAGACATTTGCGATTAATGCAGGGGTCTGTCCTGTCTCCTGCTCTGTTTCTGTTCTGTTGCGATCTCTTGGATTCAACTTCCAATACGATATACAGTTACGCAGATGATAGTAGCCTGGTGTCATCTTTTTTCTCCGTCAAACCATTATCGACTGCTGCTTCAGATCGATTAAGGAAACAGCAGATACAGACGATTAATCGGGATCTCGAAATCATTCTGGAATGGGGTAAGAAAAATCTAGTCGACTTCAACGCCTCAAAAGCTCAGGCCGCGGTTTTCTCTAAGAAAACATTAAGGGATAATGCAACAAACACACTCATGGACGGTAAAATCTTCTCGATGGCATTTAATCTGTCTATCTTAAGAGTGAATGCAAGTACTAACTTTTCTTGGGACGATCATGTGGGCGCCATTGCCAAATCCGCCTCCCAGAAGCTAGGCTTTCTTTTTAGAGTTAAAAAGTACTTCACATCACATCAGCTAATCACACTATACAAAGCTTAAGTTAGGCCAACACTAGAACACTGTTCTCATATTTGAAGTTCAACTTCAAAGCATACTTTAGCTCTTTTGGATTTGATTCAAAGAAGAGCGATTCGCCTAAGTGATGACGAGAGTTTGACCGATTCTCTCGAGACAGTAGAGCACAGGCGCATGGTTGGTGATTTATCCCTTTTCTACAAGTACTTTCATGGGAGATGCTCACAGAAACTAATAGGATTGATCCCGCCAAGGGCAACATTTTTGAGGCATATAAGACAGTTCGAATTCTTGTGTCGCTAGCTTAACATAGTGAGGACTTTTGTCTACGGAAGCTTTTTTTCTATAGAACTTCCAAGCTATGGAACTCGTTACCGAACGGAATTTTCCCCAAAAATTACAACCTATCCTTGTTTAAGAAGACGGTTCATCGCCATCTATCTTTGTTTCCGCATCCCACTCGCGGTGCTTTGAAGGCATAATAGTGTTATCCTTTGCGAGCGATTTTTTCGTCTCTTTATTTTTGGAACTGTTCTAACATATCCATGTCCAAAAAAGAATTCGCATGCTCAGGAGTGAAATAGGGATGTCACTTTCAAAAAATTTGTTGCCAATGCTACTCTTAGTTCACTCTAATTCATCGAATTATCAGTGAAAGATAATATATCTAAAGTGGAAAACTTTTTCTTGTAATATTTTTAATTCAGTGAACCGTTTTGTCTTTTTATTTTTCTCGAAAACTTGATATTTAAGTGCCATTCTGGATACTTTAAATGTTTTATTAGTCCTTGAATATGTCATTCATGGTTTGCAAGCTTCAGTTACAACCAGAATTGACGCGCCTGTACATTAAAACAAAAATTGTCACTGACAGATCTACTAATAGCCAGTTATTCACATTGTAACATCTGCTGGATTATTTTAATTTTTTGAATTCAGTAATTGTTAGAACCAAATTTTTCATAACCAAAATCTTCCATGACTAAAATTTCAAAGCTAAAAACATTTTAATTTAAAGTCTATCAGACATAATCCATTTCCATGTAAAAAAATTGTATTCATTACAATAAAAACTGCTGAAATTTAAACTAATTCATTTTAACATACTGTTACGGGCTTATCGGTTCGAATTGATTACAAGTGATGGATTATACCCACTTTATTACTGAACTCAACTTGGATCACCACAATTGACAATTAACTCACTTATTATTGACTTCTACTAACTCACTAATTACACCGATTCTAACTGACTTCTTGAGGGAAAGCTGACCGCCTTTTATAGTTTTGGCTCTCGGCTTCTAGAACTTTTCGGCAGATAAGGCTTACCTTTGTCGAAATTTCTGGAACGCTTATCTGTCGTTTGTTTCGTTATCGCGGCCGCTTTCCCCTTATCAGATCCTTCTAGAAACTTTTCTTATATACTAAATTATGCAATTCTATTCTAAATTCTATTTCATCTATTTACATTGCGTTACAATACCTTAAAAAATTCGCTAACCATCACGACAAAATATTTTAGGCAAGAAGATCATGTACTGTTTTGTATGGGCATCTACCATTAAAAGCTTCATTTAAAATTGTTGGAAAAACATACGGGAAATGAGTTAGACCGTAAAAGAATTAAAGTAAAGAAGTTTTATCTTATTTTTTCCAAAAATATGTTTGGTGACAACTGCTGGGGTGATTCAACTCCTAAACCCTACTAGATTCGTATTGAAATATCTCTTCAGTTATTGTTTGTTTAGAGCAGGGATGAGCAAGACGCGCACATTTTTGTGCGGCCCGAATAAACTCTACTGCTTTGCATAAAACTTTTGGAAAGAAAATGTCGGAAAAAAAACTTACCATTTCAAAAAAAATATATGTTGTCAAAAAACACAAAACATTTTTCATGATTGAGAAAACAAACTCCTTTAGATGGAAGTAAATATGGCCAGGAAATTCAAAACTTGATAAACCAATTTGAATCGAAATTTAAAATATTTCGATCCAAAGAAATTGCTCATAGTTTCCGTATTTTTCTTAGTCATTTAATATAAGACACAGAAACAGTTCCAAATAAGCACAAATGGAATTAATAGATTTACAAAACAACACCAATTTGAGAATCAAATTTCAAAATAATTCAAAAATTTTAGTAAAATAACCTACATGATTAGTCAGGTATACAATGCAAATCATGAAATATTTTGGACATGAGCGTAGGCAGGATTTTCTTCAAGGGAGGGGCAACAATCATTCTGAAAAATTCATTGAAAAAGAAAACCTTCCGGCTGAGTAATGTATATTTTCACTAAAAACTACAGAACTGGGAAGATCGCATTTTTAGATTAAAGGTGAAATTTCGAAAATAGCCCAATCTTAAGAAAAACCTTTCGAAGAACTTGTCGAAATTTTGAAGAAGTGGAAATACAAAAAAGACGAAATTTCCAAAAGTCCATTTTTGTTACAAATGTGGTAATTTTTTGAACAAGTCGAATTTAGGTAAAAAAAATTGCAACTTTTAAAAATATTCTCTCAGAATTTTTATTTTATTTCAATTTTGCCACATTCTTGAAAGTTTTCAAGAAATCTTTTTCTTAAAATTTCCTAAAAATATTGTCCGCAGATTTTTAGATTTCTATTAAAATTTCGATCCAATTTTAAAAAAAATAAACGAATTTTGTAAACAAGTCTAAATCTTCAGAAAAAATTAAATTTTGGATGGAAATATTCGGAAACAGATAATATATAATAATAGAAATTTGAAATAAAAGACAAAATTTGGAAAATATGATGAATTTTGGACAAGTTGAAATTACCGAAAATCAAATTAAAAAAAATCAGAAAAAACCAAGACTTCGATAAAATGTCATAGTATTTGAAAATTATGTTGCAATTTCCAGAAAAATATCGAACTTTCTAGAAAATATTTCAAACTTCCAAAATAAAGTTCAATTTTAAGAGGGAAATTGGAAAAGTTGGAATTTTCAATAAATCATAATAATAAAAACTTAACCCTTTTCAAAAATTTGAGAAATGTTTATAATTCGAAAAAGTCGAAATTTTTGAAGGTCTATTTTTACGAAAAGACGCAATTTTAAGAAAAAGTCGAATTTTGAGAAAGAGAATCGCAATTATCAAAAACAGTGTTCGGACAATTAATAATTCAGTAAAGATGTTAATTTACAAGAAATCCTTTTCTCGAAATCCCCAAAAATATTGTTCGCAACATTCTTATTTACATTTCGATCGAATTTGACAACAATGAAAATTTCAGAATGAAAAATGAACATTTTCGGAACCATAAAACCATTTGAGCTAAAAGTCGTAATTTGTTGAAAAAAGCAACTGTTCAGAAAAACGACAAAATTTGGAAATAAATAAACCATTTTTGGAAAAGTCCAAAAAGTAGGATTTTGAAAATAAAACTGAAATTACAAAAAAAGACAAATCTTGAGGTACAGTCGAATTTTAGGTAAAGACTATTTTAGAAAAATTCAAAATTTTGGAAAGAAAGGCGAATTTACCAGAAAAAAAAACTTATAGAAATATTAAATATCGAATGTTGAGATAAAAATCAAGATTTCCTGATAAAGACAAACTTTAGGAAACCACTAAAAGTAGTGTACGCAGCCAATAACAGTCTCCGCAATAATTTGGGTAATGCTAAAGATAAATTGGACAAGCTTGAGAATTCCGGAATTTACGAAATAAACTGTAACAATTGTAATTTATCATATGTTGGACAGACCAAGAGATCCATTAAAACCAGATTTAAAGAACATATCGCTCATTTTAGATACAATAGAGAAGAAAAATCAAGTGTCGCCCTACATATGATAAATACAGGACACAAAATTAACATTGAAAATTTAAAATTGTTAAGATCGGTCACAAATAGCAGAGAACTTGATGCATACGAAACAATTTATATCAATCAGAGGCCAGTTACCCTTAACGGAGATAAAGGACCATTGGTGGCCTCCAATTTATTGAAGGCTATTTGTGGCAGGTCAAAATTGCATGCAGCAGATGTGTTAAACAATTAGAAATAGGAAAGAATGCAAAAGACCGCCAGTATCGATTTGAATCTCAATGCAGGTGGCGTCAATGCATCTTTTGCTAATCTTTTTAGATTAGTGCGCTTGAAAATGCCAGTTCTGCTGGCGAAATACGTATCGCATAATTATTTATTTAATTGCCGATGTGGTAAAGGGGTGAAACCTTCTTTGGATTTAGGAAACCAGTCAAAAATTTCTAAAAAAATCAGAATCTAAAACATCAACAATTTCAGGCAAATGTTTAGAAAAATACCAGATTTTGGAAAAAAGCGAAATTTCGAGAAAACTTTGAGATGGGCCAAAAATTTTGCTGTCAAATTTTTAAAAAAATCGAAATTAAAAAAAAATAGTTAAAACCCCGAGAAAAAGACGATATTACGAGAGAACTTTTGCGAAAAAGATCTAAATTTTGAGAAAGAAGCTTTCGAGGTGTCGAGTTCGAGGAGAATCTTTCTGACTGTGCATTGTCTGAAAATGACTTCAGGTATCGAAGTGCCAACTTTAGGAGGAATAGAAGATTCTGCGTTTCGAGAATCAAGGTTGGAATTTTCAGCAAACATTAAGGCTAGCAGGGCAGTCTTGGGAGTAGTTACAATATTCTTGTTGTCATCGAATAAAGGTGGAAAATTTAAAGATGTAAAATTCTTTCCAATCGACTTTGCATGTGTCATCTACATAATGAAGCCAAACCTTAGGTTTTAAATCCGCAGTTGGAAAAATTTATTGTATGGCCACATGGCAAGGATTCACTAAATTTATTTTTGGAACACCTAAACAGTTTACATTCTTCCATTAGCTTCACTATGGAAATCGAAAACAACGATTCTCTTCCTTTTCTTGACGTACTGGTCATCCGTTTACCAAACGGTCGCGTTTCTCATTCCGTTTATCGAAAACGCACCCATACTAATCGTTATTTGCATGCAGAGTCCCATCATCACCCTTTCCAAAAACGTTCTGTCAGAAATTCACTGGTTTCACGAGCTGTAGCAATTTCACAACCGATAAATCTTTCAGAAGAGTTGAACAAAATTCGTTTCAACCTCCGCAACAATGAACATTGAAACTGTCATTAAACGTCATTTTCATCCTACCCCTCGTCCTTCACAAAATTCAATAATTTCTTCTAAAGCCTTTCTTCCTTATGTTCACGGAGTAACAGATCAAGTCGGAAAATTATTGAGAAAACATAATATTAAACCCATTTTTTCATCATCCTCAAAGATCCAACAGCTCCTCCCATCTTCCAAAGATAAAAATTCATCCTTTTGTTCTAATGGTGTGTACAGGGTTCCTTGTTCTTGTGGTTCAGTGTACATCGGAGAAACGGGACGATCATTTAAGACGCGAATATCCGAGCACCAAAGATGTCTTAGGTCTGTTTTATTTTCGCAGTCAGCCATTGCCGAACATCAACATGAGACCGGACATAAGATTCTCTTTGTTAATATTTCAATTATATCCAATATTCCCAATTATTATAATAGGAAGATGCGCGAGACTATTGAAATTCAAAATTTCCCCAAAAACATCAACAGAGACGACGGTTACATGCTTTCCTCCATCTGGAAACCAACCATCGGAAATCTTCGGAAGTGATCGCGCAGACGAATGGTATATAAAGTTTTCCTTTTTCCATTTTTCTGTCAGAAGAGTTTCGTCTCTGGTATGGTGGACATACTGAGTTACCCTGCTCTTCTGTCTAAACTTTCTTATCCTTTGTACTAATTTTCAATTCAGAAGAGTTTCGCCTCTGGTATGGTGCTCTGATGTTTTGAAATTGGGCTTTTCATTCTTTCATTTTTGCATATTCCTCTTTTCATTTATTGTTTCTTTTCTTTGTTCCTGAAGAAGCGCCCTACGATGATGGGCGAAATGTCGAACACTTTTAGTAGTTCTTTGACACGGTCCAATCCCGGAAGAAGTATATCCTGCACATTCATCACTATTTTTTCAAAGATCGCTGCTAACTTATCAAGGAAACACGAAAGAGAAATAAATCTAACAAAGTACCAGTAATAGTCCTATTTTAAATAATGGTGCCACTTGAAGCAATTGAGGCTTAGTTTTTATTACAACTTACTGCAGCTAATCACAAGGCCAAAGCTGCAACCAATCCACCAACCACTAACCAATTGCTTACCATCTACGAGATTTTAGATTGGAGAAACAATTATTAAATCCAATGGTTTAAAAAACGATGGTGAAGTTTTACAGACAAATGTCCGAATGATTTGAACCTGAATTAAGAAAAATGCAATTACAAGAAATATTCAGCTACTGATAAAAAAAACATACTTATTGGCATGGCAACTATTAATAGCTGCTGAATACAGGTTGTAAAAAATTCGCTTCTCACTACAGGGATCTCGAAAACGGTAAGTCATACAGCATCGGTTAAATTGGGGCAAAGTTGCACAATTTGGCGATTAGGAATATTCCGTTGAGAAATCGAAAATATGTCTTACTGCTCTTGAGATTTTTGAAAAAAAGTAAAATTTTGGATTTTATTTTTATTATTTTTTGGCGTTATTTGAAAAATTAAAAGCACTTTTTCATTGGCGCTTTTTATCCTTTTTAAGTTAGGATAACAGGGTTTTTATTAGACGTTCCGTTTGATACATCATTAAAATCAGAGGTTCAAGTGCTACACAAAGATGTACAAGTCTCTACTTGAAATAACGTACTTGATGATGGTAACGGAGAAACGAAGCCTTTAATAAAAAAACTTTTCGGGCTATCTTCTAAAGGCTAAAGAACGTCAACGAAAAAGTGTTTTTAGATTTTCGATTACTGTTCAAATAATGTCAAGAAAAATAAAAACAAAAAACCAAAGTGTTACATTTAAAAAAAATCTCAAGGGTAGCAAAAGATATTTTCGATTTCTCGACAGCATATTGATGTCGTCAAATTATGCAACTTTGCTTGCTTCGACCTTTTTCGAGATCTCACTAGTTAGAAGCAAATTTGTTACAACCTGTATAGTTATTGATTTATTTTCCTGCTTTAATATCCAGGCTACAGGACATAAATATATTCTACTTCCATCGCAAATGGCAAGAGTGCGCGGCCGCAATTATCCCCAATCTATGACAGCAATTGGCTCAAGGATTAAAATATTAACATACCATTGTAGTTATCCTTGAGGTCCTCATAATTCCTGTTATTGGCACTTTTAGGTACATTCTGATAGATGGTGACCGGCGCGTGAAATTGAGTGACTGGCCCAAACACTACGTCATTGGAATTCTCAACGTTGATCGCGGCATTGGTAAGGTCAACGGTGCTGGCCCATCCGTCACTCCCAATGGACACTTTTTTATTATTGTCACCTTCATTGTCACAAAATATCGTACTGTTTTTTAACACCACTGGATACAGATCTTTTTTTGCGTCCAGGTCATTGTCTTCAGTCATTTGTTAACTACCAAATTCGAGGATTGGAAGGCTAAACCACCGTATCACATATTCTCATAATTTAATACACGAAACTTCACTGATAATTATAATAGGAAGCACGCATTTTGCAGATTTAGTGTCCGATGGTACATAAATTAATAATTGTGCATACAATACATTAGTGAATAACAGATAATGTGAAGGTTCGGCGGAGAGTGGGGCAGATAAACACTTCCAATAAATAAGTAAAATAAAACGAGCGTTCGGTTTACTGTGTTTGAAGAATTAGTTTCGCGGAATATCTGTTCTTTTTATTTGTTAATATAAAATGTTTACGCTGAGCGCATGACACTGTAGCTTATCGTTTTATTCAACCACTCGAAATAGTAGCGTATTATTTCATTGGTTTTCCCGGATAAAGAGTGGCCTACAGTTTACCATTTCTTAGATACTCCAAACCTAATTCGTATACAGGGTCAACCGGCGACATTTCTTCCATACCTGTTTTAACAATCAAATTAAATGTGTGTTTTAATCAGAAACCGTTTTATGTTCGAACTACAACTACGACCGTACGTTGGCAAATCAGTTGTTATGTAGATAAACAATTTGCTACTTTAATAATTCCGCGATTGAAATACGACATGTATGTCCGTCTGTCGATCTGCGAGTACGTTTATATCGTTGCAATCCGATTGAAAGTCGATCGAATTCAAAATGGATTAACTCAGATGAGTTTTCATCGTCTGATCTTCAAGCCGCTTCAACTTGGCTTGACTCGATCCATTTTCAATCTGTTAAAATTGAAGAAAAACAACTGTAACGTGTTCTCCATGGAAGCTAGGGAAGCACAGCTTCCCTTGTAGAATGAAAGACTGCGTAGTTTTTATGTTAAAGTTGGTGTGTCGGTTTTAGAATTTAATGAAACTAAACATATTGGTAGATTATAGTAAGATAATGATGCAGTTAAATTTTTGAAGAGTTACGAAGAACCAGTAAAAAGTTGTTGACATTTGAAATTTCACGCTTTTAAAATCGAGCCTTATGAGAAACCAAATATTTTATCATATTTTACAAAAAGTACCGTTTAGATTTTAGTAAAAAGGAGAAAAACGATGGAAAATAAAATATAAAATATTTTAGATACTTCGAAGTATAGTTTTAGAGACTGGAATAGAAATAATTTGCGAATAAATATATAAAAACAATATTTTTATCTTACTTTTTCCGTAGTGTATCAGATATGGCAACGTTGTGTACCTCCATAGAATTAAGCACCATTGTTTACTTCCATTTTAAGGTTATGTGTCAATATTTTCAGGATTGCCCGTTAATAAATTTGTCAATTCAACGTACGGTAGCCTGTTCTCAAATGATTTTTTAAGTAACTCTTTTATTTTTCCAATGACATATTTCTTTATGGTGACTGATTGTTATTGATGATGACATTATTCTGTCATAGAAGTTCCTATGTCTTTTATTGCATTGCGACGTTGTCCAGCCTAAATACTACGTTAATCGAACGATGCAATTGATGCAATTTTGACTCTAGTAGTATCGACAGTAGCACCTTAAAAGGAAAAACAGGGAAAGAAGCCAAAAGAATAGATTTTTGGGTCACCTATTTCTAATTTCAAATTTCCAAGATAATGCTTAGAGAAATGAAGAAAGGATTTTGTGGTAAAATAAGTTTTTAATTTTTCACCAATATTTCCACATTTTTCGCCATTTGGACTTCAAGCTACTCCACTTATCTTTTGAAATTTTGACTGTTTTCTAAAGATTCCAAATTTAAACTTAAAATTATCATATTTTATTACGAACTTCACTTTAAAAGAGAAAACTTAATGTTTTAAAACAAGTTTTTTCTAGCCAAAATCAACATCACGAAAGAAATTAATAAAACAGTAACAAAATTCCTAGTTTACTCTCGAAATTTTGACATATTTATAGAAGGTTTGAAGTTTTCAGCAAACAATCAAATAAGCATTAAAGATTTTGTTGACAAAAAATTTTTAAATTCAAAAATTCTGGAATGGTTTTCCAGTTCCAATTTTTTTTCGAAATTTCGACTTTTTTTCGATTCTGATTTCGTTTTTATAAGTTTCTTCCAAAATAATTTTATATTCAAATATTAAATTTTAAATTTTTAAACTTGAAACATTCGAGAACATTTATTTATATAAATGCAAAAGTGTGTTTGTCTGTCGGTTTGTCAGCTTCAGTGTTGCCAGATTTTGCTTACTTTCTCGATGTTCTACTCTCGCGCATGTGGCGTGATTTATTTTCTATGTAAATAAATGCAAACTTAGCGGTGACAACACGACGACGGCGTCATCTAACATAAGGGTCCCATATATGCATATATGTAATACTTCTATATGGCCAGTTCCTCGTTTCTTGTGGAAAAGACTTCTCTTTCTCGCTGACCTTCACATGCATTAATGAGTCGCAATGCGCAGGTGCTACAAATCATCTGTGCAAGGCCAAACATAAACACCGGTTTAACCCGCGCGTAGCAATTCGTTCATTTCGTTTATTCATGCGCAATACTCGCCATTCGCCCATGTTCCTTCTTTATCGGATTTGGTCAGAATAAACTTGCGAAGAGAATAGGGAGCTGGCCATATAGAAGTATTACATATATGCATATATGTAACACTTCTATATGGCGTGTTGTGTATAATCGCCACTGCAAAATGCTTTGTTGAAAAGGTGAGATGAAAATATATGTCGTACTCTTTCAAGGACAAGCATTCATTCATTGATAACGGGAACAGATGACAAGATGGGCGGAAACACTAATAAATGAATGACAACAATGACAACTTACGAGAAGAGGGATATTTAAAATAAACTTCGGGATTGGTTAATATATTCTGTCCTTAATAAAGACAAAAATATATCTGCATCGCGCCTTTTTGACACAAATAAAGGGACAAAACACGCCATATAGAAGTATTACATATATGAAGGGTCCAAACTTAAGGTAACTTTGCAGGTAGGATTTTTTAGAGGAAGTCTGACAGTTGACAGCGTCATAACGCGATAGGGCGCAACTTCCTCTCTTCTCGGCTTATCTGTAGTGGTAGTTGCCAGATCTCCCGTATTTTACGATTTTTTCCATATTTGGAAAGTTCTCCCGTATTTTAAAGAGTGCAACGGTCACACAAATTTCATAAATAAGAAAACATATTGTGGGGAAGGGTACCCACATAAATTAATATTTATAATTAAATGATAGTTTTTTATTTGCGTGTTGCTTTTTTCATTCATTTTTTTTATTGACAGTCTTATCTGTTACTATGACTACTTTTTGATTACTACAATTTTGATTACTATTTAGAAAATATTTGAGTTGGTCGCCACAATATTTGATCGGCAACACCATCTATTGCAGACAAATAAAAACATTAAACCGATCCGTTAGTTCAAAAAATTTAAAAACTTTATTTTATTTGGGACAGTTTTTCTGTTAAATTTTTATGATTCACTTAAATCTGCAGACAAAGTCGCGGGTAATACCACCAGGTCATTCAATAAGTCCGTAGGATAGGTAGGAAAAAAACAAAATTTTGACAAAACTAGATTTTATTATTCAACATAGTTGCCTTCAAGGGCGATACAACGAGTAGAGCGATTTTTTAACTTTTTGATACCACTTTTATAGTACGATTCCTCTTTTTCGTCAAAATAGGCCCCAGTTTCAGCGATTACTTCATCATTGGACTTACATTTTTTTTCAACAAGCATTCTCTTAAGATCTGAAAACAGGAAAAAGTCGCCGGGGGTTAAATTTGGAGAATACGGTGGGTGAATAAACAATTCGAAGCCCAATTCATTCAATTTTGCCATCGTTTTCATCGATTTGTGTCACGGTGCATTGTCTTGGTGAAACAACACTGTTTTATTTTGCAAATGTGGCCGTTTCTTTGCGATTTTAGCCTTCCATCGATCCAAAAGTGCACAGTAATAGTCGCTGTTGAAGGTGATTCCTTTTTGGAGATAGTCGATGAATATTATTCCGTTCACATCCCAAAATACAGAAGCCATCACCTTACCGGCAGACTCTCTTAGCTCGACGTCTTTGCTTGTTTTGGATTCGGTTCATCGACTGCTGTTCACTCAGCTGACTGTCTTTTGGATTCTGGTGTCTAATAGTGAAGCCATGTCTCATCCATTGTCACATATCGACGATAGAATTCCATCTTATTGCGGTTTAACAGCGCCAAACACTCCTCTGAAGCATCGATTCGTTGTTGCTTTTGGTTGACTGTGAGCTCACGCGGCACCCATTTTGCACAGAGCTTTCGCATACCCAAATGTTCGTGCCATTTTACACGAACATTGCAAATTGAAGGTGCACGAGCTAGCTGACATTATAAAGATATCATATGGTAGTGCTTTTACCATTTTATAAAAGCACTACCATATGATATCTTTATAATGTCAGCTAGCTCGTGCACCTTCAATTTGCGATCGTTCATAACCAATTTGTGGATGTATTTGATGTTTTCCACTGCGCTCTGCATCATTTGTGCTGGTACGACCTCGTTTAAATTCAGCAATCCACTTCTCTATCATTTTGTCTCGATGGAGCAGAGTTCGGATAATGTTTATCAAGCCATTGTTTGGTTTTCACTGTTTTTTTTTTTCATCAAAAAGCAATGCTTTATCAAAACTTGAAATTCACTTTTTTCCATTTTTTTTTAAATAACAAAAGTTGCATCATACAAAATGCTATAACTCACGAATCAATAGTCAGATTGCTGTCAAATCTTTACACGTATCGTTTAAAGGTTAGTACTAAATAAAAATCATATGGAAAAAATTCCAGTAATGCCATCTATGTGTCATCGTATGGATTTTTTGAATGGACTGTTAGCTAGTCATTTGCCTTTATATGTTTAACAATTAGGAAGTGGACATTTCGCAATGTTTTCGGAATAAACCCTAAATTTCTATAAAACAAGGTTTCTTTAGATCTAAATTTTGAGAAAAAGTCAAGTCTCTTGTTATAATATAAATTTTTAACACAAATTTCGTAAAAACTGAATCTATTTATCGAAAACCAAATACACTTTCATTTGCCATGATGTTTAGTGGAAAATACAGTATTTTGTTTTTTAATTTGTAATTTGAAATTTATAATTTGTAATTTAAAATTTGTAACTCGTAATTTGATTTTGTAATTTTTAATTTGTATTTTGCAATTTGTTATTTGTAATTAAAAATTTGTAATTAGTAATTGGTAATTTGCAATTTGTAATTTGTTTTTTGTAATCTGTAATTTAAAATTTGTACTTTTTAATTTGTAATTTGAAATTTGTACTTTGTAACTTGCAATTTGTAATTTACAATTTGTGATTTGCAATTTATAATCTGTAATTTGTAATTTGAATTATGAAATTTGTAATTTGCAATTTTCAATTTGTAATTTGCAATTTGTTATTCGTTTTTTGTAATTTGTAATTAGTAATTTGTAATAAGTAGTTGGAAACTTGTAATTTGCAATTTGTTTTTTGTAATTTGTACTTTGTAGTTTGCAATTTGTACTTTGCAATTTGTATTTGTAATTGGTTATTTGTAATGTGCAATTTGTAATTTTTAATTAGTAATTTGAAATTTGTAATGTGTAATTTGAAATTTGTAATGTGTAATTTGTAATGTGTAATTTGCTTACCTCCTATCTGAAATCGCTAAACGCACCTAAAGAAGTTTTCACGTGAAATCTCAAGCAAGTCGAAATTTCAAGGAAAAACTCAAATTTTTAAGAATAAAGTCGAAATTTCGTAACAATAGTCAATTTATTAACACGAATTTTTAAAGGAAAAAGCCGAGAAATCTCTGTAAGATGACTTATTTTAGAGTCGAATCATCTTAAAATTGAAATCGAAATATGGAGAACAAAAATTGAGAAATTTTGCGAAATTAAACAAAAAACTTGATTTTAAAAAATCAATTTTTTGTTTTGATTTTTGAAATCTATTTTATAAAAAAGCTTTAGAGAAAGATTGAAATTTCATGAGAATAAAAAACAAAAAATTTAATTTTAAAAGTCAAAGTTTCGGAAAAAAATGTTTATATAAATTCTTAATTTTTTACAGTTTTGTTTTTGAATATTTCGAATTCAGATTCTTATTTTTATTTCAAGATTTAAAATTATATTTTATGTCCACTTTTTTATCAAGATCTCGATTTTCATTTTAAAATGTAGATTTTTTTCTCGAAATTTGGGGTTTAAATTTCAAGCGTAATTTCAACTCATGACAAATTTCGAGGAGTTTTTAATTTATAAATTTGTAGCTTTTCTTAATATTTTGATTTTTCACAAAATAGTCAGCTTGGATTTGAAATTTTTTATTATATTCCTGAAACTAAAGAAAAAAACAGTAAAATTCTTGGTATTTCAATCTTCAGTTCTAAATTTTTCTTGAAATTTTAAATATTTTTAGAAATTTTACTTTTTTTTAGATATATTAACTTTTTGACAATTTGCGCAAACTTGTTATTTTGTCTAAACAATTTTGAGTTAATGCACTTTTATAAATCTCCAAGAAGAAAATCGAACTTTTCAAGTTGAAATGACAAAAAATAAATTTAAATCGCAAAGAAAAATTTAAATTTCGTGTTTAAACTGAAAATTTAGTTAAAAAGAGATAAAATTGAAAGTAAAAACTACGAATTTTATTTAAAAAGTTTAAATTTCTTGATTAATGTCCATATTTCTAAAATACAATAACAATCTTTCGAAAAAATAAAATTTTGGTTACAAAGTGGAAATTTTAGAAAGCAGAAATTTTAGAGAAAGAAGTAAAAACTGCAAATTTCATTTCGGAAACTTCAAAAACATTTGAAATTGTTATTCTGCAAAATAGGCACGGTTTTATTAAGAAGTAATATTTAACCAAAATTTTGAACTGAAACTTGACATTTCCAGAAAAAACTGGAACTTTTGAAAAGATTAAAATCAGTTGAAAAAGTCGAAAGCTGAGTTTAGGTTACAAAATTTGAGAATAAATTAAAATTGAAAACTCAGAATTTTAAGAATGGAATCGAAATTCGAAAGTTGAGATAATAAGCATTTCTAGAAAATGCCCAAATTTGGAAAAAGATTTCCAATTTACAAACAATTGTTTGACTTAAGTTTCGAGAGAAAAAACCAAAATTTCTAAATACATTCAAATTCAAATTAAATTGAAAATTATGAAATAAAAAACGTAAATATTGTAACGAAATGTAATTATAAAGTTTAGTTAAGGAAATTTTCTAGAAAAATCTGATAAGGGAAAGCGGCCGCGATAATGTAGCAAACGACAGATAAGCGTTCCAGAAATTTTCACAACCGATAAGCCTTATCTGCTGGATTTTTCTAGAACCCGGAAACGGGAACTATATAAACGCGGTCGTCTTTCCCTCGAGTTAGTTAGTGGGTTATTAAAAGTCAATGAATCAGTTAGCGAATTAAACAGTGTTAATGAATTAAAATTGTTGTGTTCCGGCATCGTTTTGAAATAAAGTGCTTATAATTCACGGCGTATTAATCATTCGAACCGATAACGCGCAACAATATTTAAAGCGTAAATTTAAAATTTTGAAAAAAAAGTCGAATTTTCGACCTTAAAAGACGAAATTTTGAAAAAAGTTATAAAAAAGCCGAAATTTTGGGCGAGATTTTTGAAAAAGTAAAAATTGACGCCTTAGGCTTGCCATTTTGAAAAAAAAAAAACAAATCACAAATAACATCATTTTAAGAATACTTTTACAATCGAAGGTTTAAAAATTGAAATAGAAATCTTGTCAACTCAAGATTCTTTCTTGGTTTCAAGATTTGTATTTCAATTTTTGAAGATAATCAAGGACCAGTCCGTTCCACCAAAATCGAAGTTTTATTAAAAACTTAGATCTTCTAGTAGAAATATTCGAGTGTACCTAAACTTGAAATTTAAAAAAGACATTTTTAGATGTAGTTAACATTTTGAAAGAGTCTAAATATCTAGAAAAGCCCAAAAATCCAAAAAAATCGAAAAAGGTTCCAAAAATTACAAATTTCGAGAAATAGTTTTTACGTTTAAATTTTATCTCTCCTATGGTTAGTTGACCCTGTTTTGAATACATAATTTGCAAAATCACGAAGCTATTAAGTGCAAATTTCGTTGACATCTTTACAATATACGCAGCTTTGGTAGAGCGTCATTATAATTAGATTATCGATCTTGTGGTTAATATCCTACATTTTTTTTAGACAGATCACATCGTGGGATCAATTTGATTCTTAATTTACATGTCTCCTGCTATCTTATCTTAAATTTCCTCTTATACTTACGTAACAATTTAGGAATTCTTAAGTACTTACCGCAAGAATTTTGGATGTTTTGGTCGTTGATGTACTTTTCACTTTTCTCGACACCCATATTACCTAGCAATTAGATTGGTAGTCAAACACAATTAACACAAAAGCTTGTTCCACGTTAAGTGTAAGAGTACAATTTCCAGATAAGTGTTCTGACGAAATAACGTTCAATCTTATAGAAAAATTTGATTGTTATGAAGTGCCTTGGCTAAATATACAATTCTTAAATTAGGTCGGTTATGTTAACATCCTGTGTTGTACTCATAAATTATCCTAGTGAAGAAAGACTTCCGCTAAACGTTCAAAACAACACAAAAAGAAGAGCCGAGGTCCAAAAAATCTTGGAATGAAAGGATGCGAACTGAAAAATCGAGAACTGGTTGTTACATTTTTCTGGACTCTTTTTGAGGCGGCGACATAATCGTTATTTAATTTTTACTTTTTCACAGTCGAGTTATAAAAAAATGTTGAATTCTTCTCTCAAAATTGCAAGAACGGTTTTTTAAATAAATCTCAAAATTTTTTTTTAAGTTTAATCCACTCGCAAAGGGTAACTCCATTATGCCTTCAAAGCACTGAGAGCAGGATGCGGAAACAAGGATAGATGGCGTTGAACCGCCTTCTTAAACAAGGATAGGTTGTAATTTTTGGGGAAAATTCCTTTCGGTAACGAGTTCCACAGCTTGGAAGTTCTATAGAAAAAAGTCTTCACTGTGTCAAGCTGGACCCACCAGGAATTTGCTGTCTCCGACTTTCTTTTAAGCCTCAGCAATCTTGCCCTTCGACTTTAATCTCTCAGTTCCGATTTTTTTTTGGAAATTTCTTTTTTTTTATTAACTTTTGAGTTTTTGTCAAAATGTAGGCCATTATTTCAAAATTTCAAAACAGACTTGGAGAGAGGCAAGTGAACAACTTTCGTTAATATTTTTTATTTTATCTCTCACGCTGAATAAAACATATTTAGAAAAATTACACTTTTGTGCGAGCTTGGTATCATAATTCAAAATATATCAAAAATCATAAAAAGAAGCGCATTGGAAGAGTTTCACAATAGAGAAAAAACTGAGAACGATCTATTAAATAATAACCAAAATATCGTACGCTCAAAAGTTCGAGAAGTGTTTTTTTTTGTAAATTATTTTTTTAACGATTTTAATCTGGAAATTTTAATTTTGATTTTCAGACATTTCTTTTTCTTTTCCTGTTTTTCTTGCAATTTCGAGTTTTATCTCAAAATAGCTCTTAAAATGCTCACTTTTACAAATTTCGAGATTATTCTCGAAAGGACGAGTTCTTTGAGAATTTTTAGTTTAATTTGAAACATTTTATTTTTCCTAAAACGTTTTTTTTTACATATCATAAGAGAAATATCTATATTACTGGAAAGTTCAAATGGACCACTTGACTACCCATACAGCACCTAAATCAGAAAGAAACCATTTTAGCGATATCTTTAAGAGACACAGAAATGTTAACATTTAGATAACTTTTTTTAGTCGTCAGATTACTGACATCTAACAAATATCTATAAGATGATTTCGATAGATGTCTTTAGGGTGAGAAATCTTTATGTTAACTTTCTGACAATATTTCCCGTTGTCAGACTCTAAGACTTTTTTAAGAGAGCTTATTGCTGAGCGGGTAACCATAAGAACAACTTCAGATAAGTATCTGTCTAACTGTACCTTTTGAAAAAAAGTTAAAGTTTGATCCAGCTTTATAAAAAAATCGAATTTTAACACAAAATTCAGATAAAATGAGTGAAGTTTCGATTCTAAACCCAAAGTTTAGAGAAAAAAGTTAACAATTTTAAAGTCAGTTTCGTAAAATTAAAGTAAAATATTTTTGAAAACGAAATTTTGACTTTTGGGCTCAGAAAAATATAAATAAAACTTATAAGATCGAATTCAAAGTCTTAAAGTTTAACCAAAACGACACTGACATCATTACAAGGAGATAAAAACAAAATATGTTATAAAAAATTTAATACTGAATAACTTAGATACAAACTATAACAGTTCCAATATATTTTATTTAAAAATCATTTGATGGCAAAATGATGGCACTCGTTACAGTCTTTTTAGGGTAAGTCTCATTAAGATGGTCAATAATTTTACTGACAACGCTCGAACCAGTTTCCCTGGACGAGCTCAATATATTTAAGAAGCTGAAAAGAGAGTCGCACTTTTCGACCTCGATCCTAACACAGCTGAGAACACCGGGAACCAATAAGTTTCCACGATTATTATCACCATAGCCCCATTGTTGGTAGAGCTGCCGCATATCTTCTTAAATATATACGGCGTACTCTTTCTTAACTCAACTACTTTTGTCTCGATATCTCTTAAAATTGCTCTTGCTTCCCACTTCGCCGCTTTCGTCGAGTTAAACCAAGCTCTTGAATTGTGTCATAAATGATCGAAAATAAGTTACTTTCAAGTTGATTGCCGCACTGACCATATTGCAAGGTTATTAAACTCATCGCTAAGTGTTTGGTTTAGGTCTGAAACTAGGCTTATGCTTCAAAGGCATATTTCCTAAATATATAAAATAGGTTACTAAGTAGAAATCCTTACTGTTACCCTTACTTTTGTTAACTTTATGTACGAAGTCGTTAATTTTCAACGATAATTTACTTTTGGACGCATAATTGTTTGAAAACACCAAATCATAACCTAACATTGTTGACATTTAAATCCACAGAAGATATAACTTTGAGTCTAAACCATAGATTATAAACTGCCAAGGTTACTAGACAAGAACGGTTATTTCATTTGCTTGTTTACGTCATGTCCAGGGTTGCCAGTTTGAAGAATTTTCGTAATTACGCCTTAAACGTTCTTCATAATTCTGCAATGAGGGAAATAAAAGGCAAAATGACGTAATTATTCATCAATAAAATTAAACTATTTAAAAATATTCTATCCGTGGATCCAGTAGCGGCTCGTAGCTAAAACCAGTGGGGCCGTAGAAAACGTTCAGCGTTGAGTTAAAATTATATAAAAATAAACAAATACGTATACGTTCAATATAGTAGGTAATAATATAAACCAATTGAGTTGCTTCCCAACGCATCCAGTGGAAATCTCAACTTCAGGAAAACTTAAAATTACAATAAATTTGAATTTAATATAAAAATTTTGTAAAGAAAGGTCAAAGATTTAAGAGGATTTAAGTCGGACTTAAAAAAAGCTCAAAACTTATTAAAAAAAAATAGAACATCATTACAAGGAGGTAAAAACAAAATATGTTATAAAAAAATTTAATACTGAATAACTTAGATACAAACTATAACAGTTCAATATATTTTATTTAAAAATCATTTGGTGGCACTCCCCGAGCTTTTTTGCTTATCCAGAGCCAATAGTTCCTTTGGTACTTTTAATGGATTCATTAGAATATTAACCTGAAACATTTTACAAAATAAGTTAAGTTCTTAAGTTACAAAATTACTTACATTTTGTTTTCGATTGTACGACTTGACAATTTGTTCTTTTACGATATCTTCGAAATGTATAATACTGTCAATGTATTCTTGTCTGGCATCGTTATTTTGAGTGGTTACAGATCCCGCTAACTTATGAAGAGAATTGTGCAACAAAGCTTTAGTTTCCTCATCTAAATTCTTAGGTGTCCTGCCGTAACACATTTGGGAAAGGGCCAAATAGGCATCCCTGGAAAATTCCAATTTATACAATTTAACACAACTAGACTTTTTGCAGAAAGAAGTCAAGCCACAAAATCTTAAATATTAGAGTTTTAGCATATAGTAGAAAAGAAGTTATAATTTTTTGCTGCAAAAAAGAATCAGACCTCTTTTGAAAGACAATCTATTAACCGAAGAACCAGTCATCTGAATGAGTCGTGGACCTGCAGAAGGAGCCCAAGTGCCAATATATTAACATTTTTCGGGCGGGCTAGAAAAAGGGTGGCTCAAGTAGTCAACTGAACATTTATTTTCCATTGAGACGACGTTTCACAGAAATTTTCATTTTTTTCTTCAACATTTCCTTATTTTGACATTTCGACATTTTCTCCAAATACCGTCTGTTTTCACAAGAGTTGTCTTTTTCTTTTGAAATTGCGAATATTTTTAAAATTCGACTTCTTTGATCAAAATCTGCCTTTTTCAAATTTTTGAATTTTTATCAAATTTTTGAATTTTTATCTTAACACATTCCCATCGGGCGACTTTTTCTCAAACTCAGTAGATGGCAACATATGGTACAGTAAGGACCTTTTATGATAGAAGCGGCGTTTTATCCTTTATCTAAAAAGATTATCAGCAAAGTGGACAAACAAACTCGTTCTCCCATGTCTAATTTTGTTTTAAAAACTAGAAATCTCGTTATCCGACACGTCTACGTACTTTTTTTGAAAACGACTAATCCCGTTTCCTGATGGAAGTGTGTTAAAATTCTTCGTTTTTTGTTTGTCAAATTCCACCATCTCTCAAAATTCGACTTTAATTTCGACTTTATAAATTCGAATTTCTGCAGATTTTGATTGATTTATCAGAATTTGGTTTTTGCTCAAAATTTGGCGGATCTTTTCATAAAAAAATAACAATTCTGGTAATTTTGAATTTTGATAAAAATGTAAAAATTGCGGGAAATTTTTTTTCAAAATTTTAATAGTTTTTTTGAATTTTGGTGGAATGGGCTAGTCCTTGGTTATTTTCAAAAATTGAAATACAAATCTTGTCCCCTGAAACCAAGAAAGATTAAGATAAGTTTTTTAATCTTTCTTGGTTTCACAGTATCTTTATGAAGAGGATAGCTTGGCTGTCGAAACCCGTTAGAGCAATCTTTGTTGTGTTTTTTAATCTTTCTTGGTTTCAGAAGGCAAGATTTGTATTTCAATTTTTGAAGTTCTTTTAAACACAAATTTTTGGAAATTTCAGCTTCTCAAAATTTTAACATTTATCTCGATATTGGACAGAATGAGGCGCTCATTTCCCCCCGACTTAATCAGTCAAAGTAAAATAAATATTCAGTCGGTAAATTTTGACTTTTTCCCATAAATCGCCGATTTTGGTTAACTTTTTTCTTAAAATTTCATCTATCTTTCTTAATTTCAATTTTTTTTCGAAGTTTCGTCTTTTTTCATAAAATTTCGCATTCTTTGAAGTAATTCGTATTTTTTTGTTGGTCGTTTTGATTTTTTCTCAATATTCGACTTTTTTGGAAATTTCGATTTTGTCTGATCTTTTATGTTACTGAAAAATTGAACTATTTTTTTCGAAATTCGTATTTTTCTCAAAATTTGCATTTTTGTTTTTTTACGAAATTTTGCCTTTTTTTGACATTTCATCTTTTCTGAAAATTTCTTTCTTCTAGAATCTAAATTTTTTGCAAAATTTCGCATTTTTTGGAAATTTCAGTTTTGTCTGATCTGTTATGTTATTGAAAAATTGAACTATTTTTTTCGAAATTCGTATTTTTCTCAAAATTTGCATTTTTGTCAAAATTCGTCTTTTTCATAACGACTATGTTCAAAATTTGACTCTACTTTCTCAAAATTTGACTGCATATTCTGAACATTTTACTTTTCATATGAAAACTCGCATTTTCTCTTGAAATTTCATCGTTTTCCTCGAAATTTGTCGTACTTTTGAAACTTTTTTTTCAAAATTCGCTCTTTTAGTTTCGACTTTATTCGCAAAATTACTTCTTCTTTTAAATCCGATTTTCTTTGAAAAATTCCAATTTTTTTATAAATTTTCTTTAAATTTTCATTGTTTTTTTTACGAAATTTTGCCTTTTTTGACATTTCACCTTTTCTGAAAATTTTTTCCTTCTAGAATCTGAATTTTTCGCAAAATTTCGCATTTTTTGAAGTAATTCGTGTTTTTTTTGGTCGTTTTGATTTTTTCTCAATATTCGACTTTTTTGGAAATTTCGATTTTGTCTGATCTTTTATGTTACTGAAAAATTGAACTATTCAAAATTTGCATTTTTGTCAAAATTCGTCTTTTTCATAACGACTATGTTCAAAATTTGACTCTATTTTCTCAAAATTTGACTGTATATTCTCAAAATTTTACTTTCCATATGAAAACTCGCATTTTCTCTTGAAATTTCATCGTTTTCGTCGAAATTTGTAGTACTTTTGGAACTTTTTTTTTCAAAATTCGCTTTTTTTAGTTTCAACTTTATTCGCAAAATTACTTCTTTTTTTAAATACGATTTTCTTTGAAAAATTCCAATTTTTTTATCAATTTTCTTCGAATTTTCATTGTTTCTTTTACGAAATTTAGCCTTTTTTGACATTTCACCTTTTCTGAAAACTTCTGCCTTCTAGAATCTGACTTTTTCGCAAAATTTCGCATTTTTGAAGTAATTCGTGTTTTTTTTGGTCGTTTTGATTTTTTCTCGATGTTCGACTTTTTTTGAAAATTTCGATTTTGTCTGATCTTTTATGTTACTGAAAAATTGAACTATTTTTTTCGAAATTCGTCTTTTTCTCAAAATTTGCATTTTTGTCAAAATTCGTCTTTTTCATAACGACTATGTTTAAAATGTGACTCTATTTTCTCAAAATTTGACTGAATATTCTCAAAATTTTACTTTCCATATGAAAACTCGCATTTTCTCTTGAAATTTCATCGTTTTCATCGAAATTTGTCGTATTTTTGAAACTTTATTTTCAAAATTCGCTTTTTTTAGTTTCGACTTTATTCGCAAAATTACTTCTTCTTTTCAATCTGATTTTCTTTGAAAAATTCCAATTTTTTATCAATTTTCTTTGAATTTTCATTGTTTTTTTTACGAAATTTTGCCTTTTTTGACATTTCACCTTTTCTGAAAATTTCTTCCTTCTAGAATCTGAATTTTTCGCAAAATTTCGCATTTTTTGAAGTAATTAGTGTTTTTTTTGGTCGTTTTGATTTTTCCTCAATATTCGATTATTTTGGAAATTTCGAATTGGTCTTATCTTTTATGTTACTGAAAAATTGAACTAGTTTTTTCGAAATTCGTCTTTTTCTCAAAATTTCCATTTTTGTCAAAATTCGCCTTTTTCATAACGACTGTGTTAAAAATTTGACTGTATTTTCTCAAAATTTCACTGTATTTTTTCAAAATTTTACTTTCCATATAAAAACTCACATTTTCTCTTGAAATATCATCGTTTTCCTCGAAATTTGTCGTTTTTTTGGAACTTTTTTTTCAAAATTCGCCTTTTTTAGGTTCGACTTTATTTGCAAAATTACTTCTTCTAAATCCGATTTTCTTCGAAAAATTTCAATTTTTTTAATCAATTTTCTTCGAATTTTCATTGTTTTTTTTTACAAAATTTGGCGTTTTTGTGACATTTCAGCTTTTCTGAAAATTTCTCCCTTCTAGAATCTGAATTTTTGGAAATTTGAGATGTTTCCTTAGTTTTAAAGTTGGACTTGTTTACGAATTTTTTATGTTTATTTCAAAATCAAATATTTAGAATTCCCGGAAGTGACTTTTTCTTCGATATTCGGAAATTCGTCCTTGTTTGGAAACTTCGAATTTTTTCAAAATTCGACATTTTTGTCAAAAGCCGTCTCTTTTCAAAATCAAATTCTTTATGTTTCTGGAAATCTCAATTTTCTCCTGGATATCCGTCTTTTTTTTTCAAAATTTGACTGTTTCCCTAACATCGAAAATTCCATTTTCAATTTCGACTTTATTCCCAAAATTCGACTATTTTCTGCCTCTTTTTTTGTCTCTGGAAATTTTATACCGTTATTCCGTTATTTTTCTTAACAGTTGACTTTTTTCTGAATGTTTCGATCCAAAAATTTAGACTAAATTTTTAGAGTTTGACGTTTTCTCAAAATTTTAATTTTTATCTGAAATTTTAATAAAAATTTGTACACAAACCTTGTCCCCTGCAACCAAGAAAGATCAGGGGGCACGATTTGTTTATTCATTTTTGAAGACAACCGGAGACCAGTCCGTGAAATTTTAATATTCAATATTTCTAGAAATTTTAATTTTTTTCTCGAAATTTTCTTGTTTCTTAAAATTTCGACCTTTTCCCTTAAAATAAATCTTTTTCCCAACATTCACCTTTTCCAAAAAATTCGACTTTTTCGAAATTTCGAATTGATTCATCAAAATTCTTTTGGACTTATCTTTTAAAAAGTTGTGTTTTTTCGAAATTCAATTTTACTTAATATTCGTCTCTTTTTTAAAGAGTCGCTTTATTTTGGAAATTATTTTATCAATTTTCTTCGTCATTGTTTTTTTTTGCGAAATTTTGCCTTTTTTTGACATTTCATCTTTTCTGAATCTTTGTACCTTCTAGAATTTGAATTTTTTGGAAATTTGAGATGTTTTCTTAGTCTTAGAGTTTGACTTTTTTACGAAGTTTTTATGTTTATTTTACCTTAAAATTAATCTTATTGCCAAAATTCACCTTTTCCACCAAATTCGTCTTTTTCGAAATTTAGAGTCGATTGTCAAAATTTTACTTTTTAGACTTTTCTTTCAAAAATCGTGTTTTTTCGAAATTCAATTTTTCTTAATATTCGTCCTTTTTTTAAAATAGTTGCTTTATTTTGGAAATTTTGTCTTTATCTCAAAATGGGGTGTTTTATGTTTTTGAAAATGTCAGCCTTTTTCGTTGAAATTGGCTTTTCCTTTTATACCATAACGTTCAAAACTTTATTTTGCAAGGACCTACCAACCTACCAACTCACAAAAATGTAAAATTTCAGTAGATATGTTTTTTTTGATAAAGTATAAATAAATACAGTTTATTCTACATAATTTAAGTGAAAATATGTAATTGGTCAATGCATATTTATATGTACTGGTAATTTACAAATTGGTGCGAAACTTTAACTTAATTAACCGTTGTTGGGGTTGGTTCTATTCTGCAAAAAGTCGTCCAATAAATTCATTTATTGCACGTAGGTGTACTGCTATCGAATTTCAACCTGTCAGAGATTTTTAATGGTTAAAATTTCAACCCCCTTCGTCGAAGTTGCCTTAGAAACATAAATTAAGAGACACTAGTACGTTAGCTTAGTTTATCAGCGAAATAGTCTCCAGAGAAAGTAAAATTGAAAAATTGAACAGAAGAATACAGTTTTCAGTATGCTTCACGTACTTAATTAGTGTATTCTTTAGTTTTGACTCACACATGTACTTGGCCTTAGAAAATAATTAATTTCTGATCATGATGATCATCAGAGGACCAGCCCCTGAACCCTTTATGATCCTTTAATGGCCTTCATAATCTGATCATTTACATGATTAGAGGGTCTATAGCCGAAGATGATCAAAATATCAACCTCTGATTTTGGTGGAACGAACTGGTCCTTGGTTATCTTCAAAAATTGAAATACAAAGACAAGATTTGTATTTCAATTTTATTAACCTCTGATCACAAAGGTGATTATAGAATCAATTTTTGAGCATGACGGCGATCACAGGATCAACCTCTGATCCTGAGAATCAGCTCTCCGTTTAGAGAATCAACGTCTGATCCCTCTGTGACCAGAAATTGACCACCTAATCGCCTTCGTGACATACTGATCACCTTCAAATGTTGATCTCCTGCTCATGAAGATGACCAAGCTCTTAACGCAAAGAGGATCAACTTCTAATAACAAAGAGACGACATGATCAAAATCTCATCATCAAGGCAATGACAGGATCGAAGATCACCTCTGATTGGGAACCGATCAAAAATTGCTGCTTTAAAAATCCAACTTACTTTATTTTATCGTTACTAGCTGGCCTCTTTCCGTACAGAGCAATGTACTTTAGCACACGTGGGACGATATCCTGGACGCCGCGGGTGTTCATATTTAGGCGTGTCAGTAGTTTAATCCACTGATTGATTGGAGCGTCACTCGCTCTGAATTTATCGATGTTTTTGTGCTTGAGGTAGCCGAGTCGTTTATATTTTTCTATAATACTTCGAATTTCCGTCAGATTTCTCGATGGTATCTTACTTTGAAGCAGGGCGATGTTTTGGGCCCCATGTTTTTGAAGAAGCAGTAGGAGTTTTTTCCTCTCGGTGAAGGTCCAGTATTCGGTCACTGAAACACAACAGGTATGCCTAATTGGATTCTAAATTTACAACTAGTTGCACATGGGGGCAGTTGAGGGCTAAGAACACCAAAAAACCGAATTAGCTCCCCAAAACAATTGAAAACTATCTCAGTACATTTACGGACCTTTTTAAGCACACATGGTATTTATAAACTTAAAAATAACTGCACTGAAGATGATCAATGCTTTATGGTGAATCTGAACTTTAACTCAATATGTAAAAAAAAATCCGACGTTTTAGGTGATTTTCAAAAAATTGCATCGCGAAGAAAAATGCCAATAGAAAAAAATACGAATAAGCAAATTGAAGCCCCAAGTTTCTATTTTTCAGACCTTCACCTCAAACTTTTTTATATTAACAATTTTTGACTAATCGCAAGAAAACCATGGGCGGACATTTTTTTCCAAATTTTTGTTTACCTTTAGAAAGGTTCATGGGCTTCAAAATTTTTTCCAGCGATCCAGCAGCCCCAGATAATTTAATCTTCTTTAATTTGGCTTATTCACGATATACAGGGTGTTACAAAAGTCTGGGCCGCTACTTCAGGAGCATATTCTACACATTAAAATATGAAAAATGTTGAAATACATTTTTTTCTTTAAATTGCCTCCTAACGGAGATATGACCATTCAAAGATGATATTGTCAACTGGTGTGGAGTAGACGATCTGCTTTAGATGTCCCCATAAGTAGAAATCGAGTGGGTTGAGGTCAGGAGACCTAGCTGGCCATGGTATCGGACCTCGACCTATCCATCGTTGATGATAGTTGTTATTCAAAAATTCCCTAGCAACTGCACTAAAATGGGCAGGTGCCCCATCGTGCATTATCCACATTCGCTGTCTTGTTATGAGTGGAACATTTTCAAGTAACACGGGTAACTCTGTTTGCAAAAAATGTCTATATGATGCTCCTGTTAACCTATGAGGTAAAAAAAAACGGTCCAATTATAGAGTCCCCTATTATTCCTCCCCAAATGTTAAGTGAAAAATGTTGCTGATGTCTCGACTGAATAACTGCATTGGGATTTTCAACTTGCCACTGATGCATGTTGTGAAAGTTAAGTATCCCGTTTCTGGTAAAACCCGCTTCGTCCGTAAATAATATGAGCGATGGAAAGTTCTCATTTTCAGCGATCTTATGCAATAGCCAGTTGCAAAATTCTATTCTTGGAGGATAATCAGCAGCAAGTAACCCTTGCACTCTTTGAAAATGATAGGGGTAAAATTGGTAAAATTTCAAAATTCGCCAGATAGTTACGTGATTTACTCCTTCGGCTAAAGCAAGATGTCTAGTGCTGACACATGGATCTTCTTCAACTCGCTGAAGCACACGCTCCTCTAAATTAGCAACTTCTGCGTTTGGCCTTTCAACACGTTCGCCTTTGAAAACAAAATTTCCTGTTTCACATAAACGAGCATGAATTTTCTGGAACAATTTTTCTCCTGGTAGGTGTCTATTAGGAAAACGTTCAGCATAAAGCCGTCTTGCTTCAGCACGATTACAATTTGCAAGCCCGTACATTAAATGCATATCGGCCATTTCTTGATTTGAATAGTCCATTTTATCAAAATAATGAAAAGTTAAAAAACTACTACACTTACTATTGACAACAAAAACTGCTAAAGTTTACAGCTAACGACCAAATTTTATCAGTGACACAACGTCAATCTCTGGCAGATATTGTCAAGTACAATTGTTTTCTTTACCATCAGTTTGCATGACCAACTTATTTTTTCTTATACAAATTAGTTAGAATTTCGAAGACGGGATAGGATTATTTAAACGCCTTTTTCTCGGAAACGGTTACTTTTAGCGACTTTGAGAAAGAGTACCTTTTTTGTATAAAAAATGTTGCTTTTTACGATTATGGCACTTTTGTGGCGAAATATTGCAATACACAAAAATTACGGCAAAAAATAATCGCGGGCAACCCCCTACACACCACGCTGCTGCCTATTTAAAAAATATGTTACATGAGAATATGCCTAATCCAATTCTTTAACTGCTTGCCCAATTTCATGACTATGCTACTAACCGTTAACTTTTTGTAGTAAAAAAACCACTTTAGGGGCGCCATCTTTAAATGGTCATATCTCCGTTAGGAGGCAATTTAAAGAAAAAAATGTATTTCAACATTTTTCATATTTTAATGTGTAGAAGATGCTCCTGAAGTAGCGGCCCGGACTTTTGTAACACCCTGTATATTAAGTAAACATTTTTCGTTAAAGCTAAATTCTAAATTTCTAATTTTGACCATTGCTTTAAGCTAGAAGCTTCGAACTGGAATTGAACCGAAAACCGGAAACAAAAAAAAACCGTTATTTTTGTAGGAACGAAAACTGAACAGAACCAAAAAAAAAATTGTATTCAAGTTATATACAACGTGACTAAGGTTGCAGAACACTTAATTCACATAATATACTACCTCTGCTTGGT
This sequence comes from Dastarcus helophoroides, assembly GCA_028583605.1. NCBI lineage: Eukaryota > Metazoa > Arthropoda > Insecta > Coleoptera > Bothrideridae > Dastarcus > Dastarcus helophoroides. Next base: position 32,613,370 of record CM053331.1, on the reverse strand, counting down.
AGTGTTGACCAAATTCAATTGGAAAGCTCCACTTAAGGACATTTTCAATTGCTTTTCTGTATTTATTTCATCCAAAGAACCAAAGGCATCTAATTTTAAAAGCATAATGTTTTTGACAAATTTCGGTATGAATTCCCATTCAAATCTTACAAAAAAATAAGGGTTTATTTCGGTTCTTTGAATTTGTATGTTCTCAAAATAATTTTTAATTTACCCTAAAGTTTGTGATTTTTTTTTAGAAATTTCCTTTTCAAAATTTTACACAAATTCATGCAACTTTCATCTCAAAATTACGAGTTTACTTTAAAGGACATGTTTTTGAAAGTTCAATTAAAAACTTACAATTTTCACTTTTTCTAAGAAAATGTTGATTTTATTCTCAAAATTTCAAGCCAAACTGAATTTTAAGTTCTATAACTTGAATATTCTTTTTTCAAAATTTTCGGCTCTTTTTTGAAATTTGGACCTTTTTCTCAAAATATTTCTTTTCTTTTCCAAAAATTTCAAGTTTAAAATAAAAACTGTATGTGCTATTGTAAATATGGACTGAAGCAGTGGAGTCTTTTTCACTGAAGCCCAGTTTCTTGGCAATTTCATTTGCAAATTCGAATTTTTCCGAAAATTTCAATTTTTTCTTCAGAACAAACACTCAAAGTTTGTTTTCTTTTATCAAACTTGGATTTAACGTTTTATAATCTAATGCCCTATTTTTTGAAGTTATTAATAAAAATTTCGAGTTTTCTTGAATTTTTTCCTTTAAATTTCACTTTAATTTAAATATGCTAATTTTATTCTCGAAATTTCAAATTCTAATGATTTTTATACGATGCCGACTTCATAAAACCTGCCAAAAATCTCACTATTTCTAATTTTTCCTGGAAATTGGGAATCTCAGTCAAAATTTCAAGAGAAACATACATTTATATTCCAATTTAAAGCTGAGATCTTGAAACTAAAGTCGAAATTTTGAGGGTAAACTTGAAACGATGATATGTTAGAAAATGTCTAATTTAAACTTCCAATTTTTATCTGGTTTTGTTTACGCTCGGTTTGACTTTTTTCCTAAAATTTTGACTTTAGCCTCGAAGCTGCGATTTGTTTTTCAGATTGTTTTGAATTTAGGTAGCTTTAAAATCCAAATTTAGTCAAGTTTTAAATTCGTTTAAAATTTAATAATTGGTGATTTGGAAAATTAGATACTTGAGCAAAATTAAAAAATTTCTGGAACGGTCGAATTTTGAAAAAATGTCGAAGTGGTCACAAAAACTAGAACTTTTGAAAAAAAAATGGAAATTTCGAAAAAAAAACTTCAAATTTTGAATGAAGCTATATTTAACTTCGAAAAAGCCCCAATTTTGGTAAAATTTCCAAAAAAAGATTAAAATCCTAAAAACATTCAAATATTCAAAAAGTTATAATTTTGAAAAAAGTGAAAATTTTCGGGAAAAAGTCTGAATTATCAAAAAAAAAATCGAGATTCAATATTTTAACAGAAAATCTAAATTTAACCAAAACCTGTCATTTCAAAAACAATAAATTGGAAATTATAAAGTCGAAATTTCGAAAAATAGTCTAAAATACCCAAAAAAAGTCGAAATTTCAAAGCCTTTAGAAAAAGGTAGGTAGCAACATTCTCAGAATTTCTCTCAGAATTTCGAGAAAAAATTAAAAATGTCGAAGAAAATGCGAAATTTGAGGTAAGTCAAAATTTTGGATAAAATAGGTAAAACTGGATATTCTGCATCTGTCCAAATGAGCGAGATGATAGTCCAACACCCTGTATGTGGAATGGAAGAAGTCAATTCATCTGAATATTCAATATTTTGTAAGTAAGATATTAAACAGCAGATCGATGATTTGCATATCGACAGATTACAAGGTTTCAATAGAAAATAATTAAGTGGAGCACTCGATATTAAAGATAACTTATATTCTGTAAAATTAATGAGGCGTAATTTTGGCGATAAAAATGTTACATTTTGTAAGAACCACTTTAAAAATATTTGCGCTCTTAGCATTTAAAAACGGAAGTTTATTTTTAACTTATTATCTAAATAGATTAAACAAGTAACATTTGAACTTCGCTATTTGTCTTATCAAATCGTATAATAACTAAATTCTAGGAATATTCAATTTTAACACATAATATACTTACATTATTTAATCCATTCCGCCCTAAGACTTTATTATTATTATTTCTCTGCTGTATTTAATTTTCATTTATCCAGATGCATATTAAAAAAATCAGAATCTATCCCGATCTAAATAGGAAACGTCCATAAATTACGTGAGGTTACATTTTTGAACGACCTCTCCCGTGGTTCAATTTTGGGAGATTTAAACTGATTCTCTATTTCTATTCTAAACACGTAAGATTCACGAAAACGAAGACTTGTCTTCTTCATATTTTGAAAAATAAAAAATTGCGTAGCCAATGTCACAGCAACCAACTAAATGTAATTATGTAGTTAAAAAAAGTGGTATTGAAATAAAAAAAGATTGTTTAAAACAATTCAGTTTGTGGAGACCACTTTCAGTCATAAAAGTTGTTCACTGCAACTATTCGATGAGAAAATTATTAAAAAATTCTGGAAATTTAGATAACAAAGTCGACTTTTTAGGATTAAAGTCTAAATTGCGATAAAAAATAAAAAAATATTAGAAAAAATTAATTGTCCAAGATTGAAGTGGAAATTAAATAAAATTTCTGTTTTTAAGTTTGACTTGAAATTTTGACAAAAATCGAAATATTAAGTTCGTAATTACGAAAGGGGATGTCAAAATTCCAAAAAAAAGTCTAAATTTCGAGCCTAAAGTCGAGATTTTTGGAAAAAGTAATGAAAGTGTAAATTTAAAAAAAAAGTCGAAGTTTCGAAAAAAATAGACTTTTCGAGTTAATGCTGAACTATAAAGAAAAGCAAGATTAACATGGTAATTTCCAAAAAGAATTCAAATCAAAAAGTAATGGAAGTTTAAATGTTGAAAAAATAGACGAAGTTTCGAAAAAAATTGACTTTTTCAGTTTATACTGAACTCTGAAAAAAAAGTAATGAAAGTGTAAGTTTTGAAAAAATAGTCGAAGTTTCGAAAAAAACTGACTTTTTGAGTTTATACTTAACTCTGAAAAAAAGCAAAATATTAAGATGGTAATTTACAAAAAGAATTAAAATCAAAAAGTAATGAAAGTGTAAATTTTGAAAAAATAGTCGAAGTTTCGAAAAAAATGGACTTTTCGAGTTTATACTGGAAACTCTAAGAAAGCCAATATATTAAGATGAAAATGGTAATTTCCAAAAAGAATTCAAATCAAAAAGTAATGGAAGTTTAAATGTTGAAAAAATAGACGAAGTTTCGAAAAAAATTGACTTTTTCAGTTTATACTGAACTCTGAAAAAAAGCAAAATATTAAGATTAAGATGGTAATTTCCAAAAAGAATGCAAATCAAAAAGTAATGAAAGTGTAAGTTTTGAAAAAATAGTCGAAGTTTCGAAAAAAATTGACTTTTTGAGTTTATACTTAACTCTGAAAAAAAGCAAAATATTAAGATGGTAATTTACAAAAAGAATTAAAATCAAAAAGTAATGAAAGTGTAAATTTTGAAAAAATAGTCGAAGTTTCGAAAAAAATTGTCTTTTCGAGTTTATACTGGAAACTCTAACAAAGCCAATACGTTAAGATTAAGATTGTAATTTCCAAAAAGAATTCAAATCTCTAAAAGAGTTTCGAAACAAAAAAAAAAGAAAAACGTATAACTTATACAAAAAAAGAATTTCACAAAACTTCTAACTTTAGTTGTTTTTCCAAATTTAAGTAAGGTGCAATTTCCAAAAAAATTAATTTTCGGGTTTCACTTACTTGAAATTTTCAAAAAAAAATTGATATTTCTAAATTAAAGTAGCAATTCTAAACATTTTCTGACGCCACCTGCCGTCAAAAGAAACTAAATATTCACCCAGGAAATTTCCATTTTTTCTAAAAATTTTGTTTTTGTTTTCTTAAAATTCTGTAATTTCATTAAAACCTAATTGTTTCTGGGAAATTTCAAATTTTCACTAAAAGATTTAACGCTTTTTCTTAAATTTAGATTTTATTCGCAGAATTTCGATCATTTTCTCCTAATTTCGTGTTTTCCTCAGTTTAGATTATTTTATTCGAAATTTCAACTGTTTTCTTAAAATTTGACTAAAATCGACTAAAATTTGATTTTCTTTCATTTTGAATTTTTGGTCCTTTTCGAAGCTTTCTCGAAATTTCGTTTTTTTTAAAAAATTTCGACAATTTTCTGAACATTTTACTGTTTTTGAAAATTTAGTGCCTGATTTTTTGGAAATTTCAACTTGTTTCTTATTCATGAAATTTTCAATTTTATCTTAAGATTCGATATTTAATATTTTCTTGGTAAATTCGTCTTTTTTCACAAAATTTTTACTTTTTCTCTTAAAATAGTATTTTTTGTAAAACATGCCTTTTCCTCAGAATTTGACTTCTTCGAAATTTCCATTGTATTATCAAAATTCTACTTTTTGAACTTTTATTTCAAAAATCGTTTATTTCGAAATTCCGCAGTTTTTCTAAATATTTGTCTTTTTCGACAAATTTTCACTTTTATCTTAATTCTGATATTCTGAAAATGTTTTCCTTGGTTCTGAAAATGTTTTCTTTGTTTCTGAAAATGTTTTCTCTTTAAATTAGATTAGTAGTTAGTAAAAATGTTGAGAAAAATATTATTGCGGATTTAGAGAAAAAGATTTCTTATAAATTCAACGTCTTTACTGAATTTTAACTTTTGAGAACAATGTTTTTGGAAATTGCGATTTTTTTCTGAAAATTCGACTAATTCACAAAATTAGATCATTGAAAATTTCAACTTTTTCCGAATTTTGGACATTTTTCCGGCTTCTGTGAAAAGTTAGGTTTTTATTTTTAATATAATTTACTGAAAACCCTGACTTTTCCAAATTTTTTTCCTCGAAATTCGTCTTTTTTTGAAATTACTAGTTTATTTTCAAAATTGCAATTTTGACCTTAAAATTGGATTTTCCCTTGGAAAGTTGAAACATTTTCTAGAAAGTGCGATCTTTTTCTCCTAATTTCTTTAAATTGTACGTATTTTTCAAAAATCGTGATTTTTTTTCATCTTATTCTGCAAATTTTGACTTTTACCTCAAAATTTTGGACATTTCCTTTTAAAATTAAATTTTTTTGAAAATTTCCACTTTTTTACGAAATTCGTTTATTTTGTTAAAATTGGATCAAAATTTTAATAGAAATCTAAGTCTGAAAACAAGAAATTTTAAGAAAAAGATTTCTTGTAAATTTCTAGAATAAGTTATCATTTAAATAAAATAACAATCCTGAGAGAAATATTTTTGAAAGTTGCATTATTTTTTTACTTAAATTTGACTTGACGCAAATTGCCACAAGAATCGACCTTTGGAAATTTCTTTTTTTTTTTAATTTCTTGTAAATTTCTAGAATAAGTTATCATTTAAATAAAATAACAATCCTGAGAGAAATATTTTTGAAAGTTGCATTATTTTTTTACTTAAATTTGACTTGACGCAAATTGCCACAAGAATCGACCTTTGGAAATTTCTTTTTTTTTTTAATTTCCACTTGAAGTTTTCTGAAAGATTTCTTTTTAAAGTTCGAAATTTTAACTTTAAATCTGAAAATTCAATCTCGCCAGTTCGTATATTTTTTAAGTATATTATTACTCACCCGGAAGGTTTTCTTTTTTTTGTCCATAAATTTTTCAAAATGATAGTTACCCCCCCCCCCTCTTGAAGGAAATCGTGCCTACGCCCATGGTTCTAACTGTGTCAAGCTGGATTGCATACGAATTTTCTGCCTTCGTCGGTTTCAAATAAAACTCTAATTTATTTTTTTTAAATGTTCCAGAAACTTGTGGAAAAATTCAACATTTCGAGAATAATCAACATTTCGATATAAAAGTAAAAAGACTGAAAACTTTTAGTTCTTTGACACAGCCCAATCCCAGAAGAAGTATATCTTGTACTGACTCTGGCAGTGGCAGTCTTCGCTATCAAATTTGAAATGAAAAATCTGGGTTTTAACCCAATTTTTTCATGGCCATCGAGAATTGAATTATTCAAATACTACATCAAGGCGTCAAAGAAACAACATAAAATGTAAATAAAAATATATTAAGAATAAAATAGTTGTATAACTTTCAATAAGGCACTACTAAATATTTTTTTAAAAGTGATTAATTATTTTAAGTCTATTCTAAATTCTGGTAATTAGCTAAAATATCTTCAGCGGTCTGAAAGGCCTCTAAAAAATATTTTTCATCAGTCTCATATTTCTTATAATGATGAATATAAGCTCCATGTGTAAATAACCTCCAGGCATCTTTAATAATCTCATTAATGCTTACACAAACATTATTACTATTTGTAACATGCACTAAAAATTTATCATAATTATAAAAAGATCTTTTTTGATGGTACGCATTAAAGGAATCTTTTAACGCCAACCACGGCACATACAACTTTGGATCTCGAAGCGGCTTTAGATCCAAATCAGAATACATATCACCACCACGAGTAATTAAAGCACTCGCTACATTCTTTGGCACAATTCTCCGACTAGCTTGGGATTGTTGAATCATATCGAATCGAGACTGCTTGGAAAGTGAACACAGTAGCGCCTTCCAAGTTTGTAACGATTCATAATTCATATTAGCATCAGTGATGTACGGGGCGCTCCTCATTTGCAGAAACTTAAATTTAGGATGGCAGGATAAATTACTGAGAACAAACGAGTTTATCGTTCTGTCTAACGGTTGAAAAACCGCAGCTAGTTGTTGCGCGATTACTCTATTCAAATCACCATACGTATGCTCTTTCACACCCAAATAATTCGAACACGAGTAATGTATTCTATCATTTTCAACTAAAATATTAGAATCAGAAACTGATGACAACTTAGATAATGTTAATAAGGTATTTAACGTTTGGGTAACAACCTCTCCTTTCATATAAGGTAAAACGATGGCACTCGTTACAGTCTTTTTTGGGTAAGTCTCACTAAGATGTTCAATGATTTTACTGCCAACGCCCGAGCCAGTTCCCCCGGACGAGCTCAATATATTTAAGAAGCTGGAAAGATAGTCGCACTTCTCGACCTCGATCCTAACACTGTTGAGAACATCGGGAACCAATAAGTTCCCACGATTATTATAACCGTAGGCCCAATTGTTGGCAGAGCTGCCGAAGGATCTGGCGCAAATCTGCTTAAATATATAGGGCGTACTCTTTCTTGAATCAACGACTTTTGTCTCTGTATCAACTAAAATTGCTCTTGCTTCCCATTTCGCCGCTTTTGTCAAGTTAAACCAAGTATTAATGGCTCTTGAATTGTATTCATTGACTGTGTCTTGCTTTTTAATATCGTCATAAATGACCGAAAATAAGTTACTTCCAAGCTGATTGCCGCACTGACCATATTGCAAGGTAATTAAACTCATCGCTAAGTGTTTGGTTTAGGTCCGAAACCGGGCTTATGCTTCAAGGGCATATTTCCTGAATATATAAAATAGGTTACTAAGTAGAAATACTTACTTTTGTTAGTTTTACGTACGAAGTCGTTAATTTTCAACGATCATTTACTTTTGGACACTTAATTGTTTGAAAACATTAAATCATAACCTAACATTATTTACCATAGAGTTTCTGTTGTTGACATTTAAATCCACAGAATATATAACTTTGAGTTTAAAACATAGATTATAGACTGCCAAGGTTGCTAGGCAAGAACGGTTATTCCATCTACTTGCTGCACGTCATGTCCAGCGTTGCCATTTTGAAGAATTTCTGTAATTACGCTTTCAACGTTTTTCATAATTCTGAAATGATGATAAAAGGTAAAAGGACGTACATTACTTAGAAATATATAAATTTATTATTAAATTCAAACTATTTATAGCTATTAATTTAACGAGATTATTATGGGATTTATAATAATCGAGGACGTTGCCAGACGACGAGGGGTTAGCCGAGTATTCTGTTCACGTCCGAGATTGTTTAAATCGCTAATAGTGGAATTGCATTCACAGCTTTATCGTATCATTGACAACGATGACATAAAAAAATCAACAAACTTTTAAAATGAAATTTGTATTTAGGGTATTATGATAGGTAACTAACGAATTATAATAGTAATTAACGTTCTTCATGGTGAACTCTTATTGACCGGAAATATTATGTTAAATAAAATTAATAAACATGTAATTAACGTATTATGTGCTACTAAGTTACTATGAAACTGCTAAATATTATGGGGTTAATAATTATCAATAAAGATTTAATTTTAAGGACACTTAATTTTCAATGATACGATAAAAAATATTCTATGCACGGGTCCAGTAGCGGCTCGTAGCTAAAACCAGTGGGGCAGCAGAAAATGTTTAGAGTTTATGTTATGTTAAAATGATGTAAAAGTAAACAAATATGTAGGCATTCAATAAAGCAGGTAATAATATAAACCAACTGTGTTACTTCTCAACGCACCCAGTGGAAATTTTAACTTCAGGAAAACTTGAAATTGCAATAAATATTGAATTTAACCAAAAAATTTCTAAAGAAAGTCGAAGGTTTGAAAGTCGGAATTAAAAAAAAGCTTAAAATTCATTTCAAAAATATCAAACTTTCAAGCAAGAAGTTCATATTAAGGTTGAGATTTCAAATACAAATCAGAAAATGTTGAAATTTTAGTTTAAATGCATATTCTGAAGATAAGTTTTTTAATAAAAATTTTGAGTCCAAAAGTAATTAACCTTTTGCTTCAGTCAGAGCAAAACATTGTTATATTATTATTTATCGTTTATCATTACTAGTGGAATATTGTGCCTTTTTAAATAAAGAATCTGTCCAGGGAAAAAACAAATAACACAATGAAAAGTGGTGTGTGCTGGGGCTCAGACTATGATTTTCCGGGGTATTTTTTATCCCTGAATACGAATCTGAAGTCAAAATTGAGAGCCAGTGAGCAAATTATAGAGAATCCCCCCCCCAAAAAAAAACAAAAAAATTATCGTGACATTTATCCCCGCTAGGGGTTGAATGCCACATATGCCGTGAGAGGGCAAGCAGGCCCTTTTAGTGTAAATTTAATTTTTTCAACCTTCTGAGTTTTCCCAAACTTCCAAATTTAAACTTGAAATTGTTGAATACAAATTCATCAGTTCGACTTTAAAATCAAAACCAATTAATTTTTTGAAATAATGATTTTATTTTGTAAATTTCAAGTTCAAATTTTAAGTAATGGCGACAACAATGTCAAAATTTCTGATTAAAACTCAAAATCTAGAAAACTAGGAAATATTAAAAATGTGAAATTTAGAGGAAAAGTTATTTAAAAAAATTCGAATTTTTCAGTCTAAAAATTTCAAAGTTAAAAACTTAATTTAGAGTCTGAAGTATATGTGAGGTTTCATATATGCATAGTGTATGAGCTTTTACATCTTGTTTGATCTTTTAAGTTAGAAAATCAGAATTTATATTTCATTTAAAATAAAAATTCACGAGTTTTTACCCTTCTCAAAATAAGAAATGCGTCTCTCCAGGAAACTTGACTTCCATCCGTCTGGTCTGTCTTCTAAGAGCGTATATTACATTTTAAACAAGCAATTTCTGATTTATTATTTACTTTCGCATAAAAAAAGGGAAGAAATATTGAGGGGCGAAATACGCAATCTAAACGAAAACGAGCACAAGAGTGCACGCCACTCGACAGAAGCACTCTGGAAGTTTTGATATCTATAATTCCATTCCTGTCAGCTGCAGAATTTAAAGTTAATTAAAGCCTTGCTCAGATTTATCGTTTGGTTGTGTATCGTCAAAAGTATATCAAACTGTCGGATTGTGCATATTTAAAATGCTCGATGTAAGACGATGGCTAGTGGCAGAAGGCAGCATTGCCACTGAAATATTCAGAGTGTACACTGTATAGTAAGGTCCATTTTCATTATTTATACATTTATAGATGAGCCAATTCCAGTTTCGACTTTCAGGGTGATTTTTAAATCAACCCTTAACCCAGGACGTTTTTTTTCTTTAAACCGTAGATTGAATAAATTTATTCGATCAACGCCTAAGGCAGTACTGTCGGTTTTAGAATTACTGTTCAGAATTTCTTAAAACTGGACATATTGTTAGATAATAATCTAGATAAAGTTTTGAAGAGCTACAGAGAACCAGTAAAAAGTTGTTGACACTTGAAATTTCACGCTCTAACATTGAGTCTTACGAGAAACCAACGATTTTATCATATTTTACAAAAAGTACCTTTCAGATTTTAGTATAAATGAAGAAAATGATGGAAAATAAAATGTAAAACATTTTAGATACTTCGAAGTACAGATGTACAGCATAAAATAGAAGTAATTAGTGAATAACTATTAAAATTTTATTTTTTATCCTACTTTTTCCGTAGTTTATTAGATATGGCAATGTTGCTTTTATATGAACGATTCCATAGAATCAATCATTATTGTTTATTTTCGTTTTAAGGTTGTGTCAATCTTTTCAGGATTGCCCGTTAATTAATTTGTCAATTCAACCTATTGTAGCCAGTTTTCTAATGTTGTTTTAATTAACTCTTTTATTTTTCCAATGAAATATTTCTTTATAATGACTGAGTGATTTTGATGATGACACTATTCAGTCATAGAAGTTGCTCTGTCTTTTATTTCGTTGCGACGTTGTCTAGTCTAGACGTTAATCAAACAAGATAATGCATACTTTTGATGTGGTTTTGGCTCTAGCCTTAGATAATATATGTATAGTCAAAGGCTCTTGCAGTGCCGACAGTACTACCCATAGTTATAGAAGGAGGATAGTGCACGATCGTAGAAAACGGTGTCGAAAAAGCGTCCAGAGAGTATGTTCTCGTGATATCAGGAGTGATTTCTACTACCAATGAGGAACGAAGTAAATAAATATGGCTATTAAAAAGCTGCTGAAAGAAAGAGAAGAGAAATAGTCGGAGCTACTTCAATTTCTACAGGCATTTCGGTAAAATTTTTATTCATCCCTAATGTAAGGAGTGCACCATCCTTATTCTAAAATCCGTGGGATAGCTGCTGTCATTAGGGATGATCGATATTAGAAAAACATCGATATTGACATCAATATTAACATCGGTTCAAAAGTATCGATGTACGATGAATATCGAAAGAAAAATATCGATGTCCGAAAACATCGATGTTTTAGGTAAAAAAAACAATCCATTTTATTATAAGGTATACATATAGTAAGCGACGTAAGCAAATTCATGGTAGATTGTTGGGTTACATTACTGCAAAAGTTTGAGTTTTCTGGACAGACATAGAGTACAATATAGGGTACATTTACTATACCTGTTATTTCGTTTTCGAAGTTTCATTACAAAAAAAAATAAACAACTACTACTATTAACACTCGCTCCCACTTTATTCTTAGATCATGGCTTGAAATTGGCAGTTTTTTATTTTGTTAGTTTTAATTTGATTACATCGATCACCGATATCTAGGGTGTGCAACATTTGTTATACCTAATCACGCTAGATGGCCTAGCCCTAGACTTAGAGTGTATCGATATCGATGTTCCGATTTTATTCTCATAACATCGATGTGTCAATATTATCGAAAACTTAACATCGATATTAAAACATCGATGTTTTTCCACTAAACATCGATGTTTTTCCACTAAACATCGATGTTCATTTACCATCGATGAATATCGATCATCCCTAGCTGCGGATTTACTTCGATCAAAACTGCTCTCTGGAAAGTTAAAATTGAACGACATGAAACTTTATTTTTGAGGTTTCTTGAAAATTGCGCCAATTATGTCTAGAAACTGGCCGGTCAGGTCGACCCGTTGTGCTACGTAGATATTTTTAATCACTGGAAAGCTGCTGGCAGCTTTTCAGATTTATCTTACAATTAGTTAGACAAAAAATTCTCAGTAGCTTTAAGACAATAAAACCCAATTGATGCGAAAGCTTAAAACAAATTCGATATTAATTTATTTGTTGCTGAAGAATTTATTCATTTAAGTCAAAGAGAAAGGTTAAATTAAAAATAAACCAATTTTGAGAAAAAAAGATTCTTCCAGAAACATAAAGCATCGTATTTTGAAATGAAGTCGGAATTTCCAAAATGAGAAGAATTTTGAGATGCAGGATTAAATTTCTGAAAAGTCAAATTGAAAAATTCGTAATTTTCTGAATAAAACGAATGATAAATTAAATTGCGGAATTTCGAAAAATAATTATTGAAAGAAAAGTCGAAAAACACAATATTGGAAAGTAAGTCGAAATTTCGAAAAGACCGATTTTGAAAAAAAACGAATCTTACAGGGAAAGGGCTAATTTTGAAAGAAAAATTCAAAATATTGATAAACGACCAAACTTTAGAAAACCTGTCAACATTTCTGGAACGTCAGATTCTAAAAGATCTGATTTTTTCTTAAAAAGTGGATTGTTGGGAAAACTAACGGATTTCAAAAAAAAAGCGAAAGGGGAATACGATCAAAATTTTGAGAAAATCTTCGAAATTAAGAAAAAATTCGAAATTTTCTAGGGAAAGTCAAATTTAAAATATCGAAATTTGAAAAGGACGAACTGCGAGAAACAGGATTTCCAAAAACATAGAAGCTTCGAAAAAAGGAATCATATTTTCATATTTTTGAAAAAAAGTTGGAGAGAGAGAGAGAGAGAGAGAGAGAGAGAGAGAGAGAGAGAGAGAGAGAGAGAGAGAGAGAGAGAGAGAGAGAGAGAGAGAGAGAGAGAGAGAGAGAGAGAGAGAGAGAGAGAGAGAGAGAGAGAGAGAGAGAGAGAGAGAGAGAGATAGATAGATAGATAGATAGATAGATAGATATATAGATAGATAGATAGATAGATAGATAGATAGATAGATAGATAGATAGATAGATAGATAGATAGATAGATAGATAGATAGATAGATAGATAGATAGATAGATAGATAGATAGATAGATAGATAGATAGATAGATAGATAGATAGATAGATAGATAGATAGATAGATAGATAGATAGATAGATAGATAGATAGATAGATAGATAGATAGATAGATAGATAGATAGATAGATAGATAGATAGATAGATAGATAGATAGATAGATAGATAGATAGATAGATAGATAGATAGATAGATAGATAGATAGATAGATAGATAGATAGATAGATAGATAGATAGATAGATAGATAGATAGATAGATAGATAGATAGATAGATAGATAGATAGATAGATAGATAGATAGATAGATAGATAGATAGATAGATAGATAGATAGATAGATAGATAGATAGATAGATAGATAGATAGATAGATAGATAGATAGATAGATAGATAGATAGATAGATAGATAGATAGATAGATAGATAGATAGATAGATAGATAGATAGATAGATAGATAGATAGATAGATAGATAGATAGATAGATAGATAGATAGATAGATAGATAGATAGATAGATAGATAGATAGATAGATAGATAGATAGATAGATAGATAGATAGATAGATAGATAGATAGATAGATAGATAGATAGATAGATAGATAGATAGATAGATAGATAGATAGATAGATAGATAGATAGATAGATAGATAGATAGATAGATAGATAGATAGATAGATAGATAGATAGATAGATAGATAGATAGATAGATAGATAGATAAAATTAAAATTTTAGTTTTCCAAGTATTAACTTCGAAAACTCGTTTTTTAAAATTTTGATTTTAGATTCACAATTTTTTATTATTTATTTAATATTTATTATTTTAAGTTTTCAAAAATTAGATAATTTATTATAATTGTTTGAGATTAATTACGGCAGAAATTGTTAATATTGTAAGTTTAACTTTTAAATATTGACTTTTTTGTCAATGTATACAACTGTAATCTCAAAATATCGATTTTTTTGGTAAATTTAAGCTTCAGGCGAAAAAATTAAACAAAAAAGTTCCAGTTTTTATCAACATTTTTAGCTTTAAGAAACATTTAGGTTTTCGACTTTTTTTAATCTTTTATTTTTTCTACAAGGAAGTCGAAAAGCAACATTCTTAAAAAAGTCTAATTTTTGAGTCGAAAGCAAAAGTTTTCAAATAACAACTAAAACAGAATTCTCAAAATTCGACCCGAATTTCCAACTTTGGAATATTTGAGAAGTTGTCAATTTTTGAGTAAAAAATGTTAATACTTACTACTTCAAATTAGAAACTTTTATCAAAACCCCGTATTTAAATTTAAAAAGTGCATATTTATTTAGTTCGAAATTTTCTTAGAAATCTCGAATCTTTCTAAAATTTTGTATTAAACCAAATTTTACTTTAACAAATTCTAGTTTTTTTCCGAAATTTAAGCTTTTTTCTCCAAACTTGGAGTTAAATCTTAAATATTTACCAAAAAATCGAACATTTTTTATATACATTTGAGATTAAAGTCGAAATTTAAAAAATTTTGAGGTTAACTTTTAAATGTTTTTTTCTAATCAACGTTTGTAATTTCAAATTGTCTATTTTGTTTGAAAATGATAGCAACTCGAAATAATAAATTTTTCTCAAAATTTCAAGATTAAAGTCAACATTTCGACGTTATTAATCTCAAAATTTTGACTTAAATCTCAAAATTTCGACTTTTTTTTTGAAATTCTTTGCCGAATTTACATTTTAGCATAGACATTTCTAGGAAAAAGTCTAAGTTTGGGATATTAAAAATTAAATTTACTGAACACATCCTACTGCAATCTTCATCTGCCTAAGACAACAATAGAGGTCAATATCGAAATTTCCACTTTTTTTTTGAAATTTCAAGAAAAAAGTCGAAGTGCGAGTTTATCTATAGTCGAAATTTCGATATGAAAATCAAAATTTTGATAAGGAATTAGAATTTTAGAGAAAAAAGTCGAAGTTTCAAGATTAAAGTCGAAATTTTAACGTTAAATTCGAAATTTATAAAAAAAAATCTTCTTAAACTGATGTTCTTTCTACGCCTTTGTAATTTTGACTTCTTAAACCCGCAATTAAATATTTAGAAAACATCGGAAAATCATCGATGTATCGTTACCAAATGTCGATGTTTCAGACATCGATGTTTCACTAAAAAAAATATCGATGTTCAAACATCGATGCTTTTTTCAACGATGTTGCATCCCTAACTCCACTTTCTAGACGCATTTCGATCAAATTTTTAAACATGGTCAATAGAGGGCGTGCACTATCCTTATCTTATAATCCGTGGTAATAATTTAAACAAACCAATAGACGAATAACAGACAACAAAACAAAAAGAACAGACTAATGTCACTTCTGATTTGAGAAGTTTAAAATATTTTGAAAAAACTGAACATTGTTATTTTTTATATCATTTTACAACGAAGACAGTAGTGGGATCCTAAATATACATTACATACACAGTTTGTTTAAAACAGTTTTCTAAGAAATAATTTTTATTACAAATATTTTTAAGTTGAATTTTGTAGAAAAATTCTTGATAAGTTTAACAACTTGTTTGTTAAAATTATGGAATTATTATTTTGATTTTCTGAATATTTACAAACTTAAATTTCCAATTTTTTTGCATCTTGATTTCGATTGAGTTTTTTCCATAATTTCGACCTTGAGGTAGCATTGTCGGTTTTAGAATGACCGTTTAAAATTTAATGCAATTGGGCATATTGGTAGATTATAGTAATATAATGATCGAATAAATTGGTAGATTATAGTAATATAATGATCCAATAAATTGTCGGAGAGTTACAGAGAACCAGTAAAATTTACACCAATACCTCGCTTTGCGTCGTTTCGTTTTGCATTTTTGCGAAGTTGCGTCGCTGCTTAATTAGTACTAATTTTCACTGTGCGTCGTTAGAGTTTCAAAGTTGTGTTGTTTTGGGTTCGAGTTTTTGATTTTTTTGTTGAAATTTTTTGAAATTTTCTTTTTTTTCTAAAAGATGGCATCAGTTTTGTTTCTAATTGCGCCACGCTATCAAAATTCGGGGATTCCCTTTCTAACCGAAAATCAACGCAATTTTAATACAGTTTTATTTTCACTTTGTTTTGCTAATTTTAGAAGTCAGTTTCAATTATGTCGTGTGTTGTGCTTTTTGTAACGTTTCAATTAGTGTATTGTGCTTTTTTTAGAGAGAATAATACATTTTTATAAATTTTTACGGGTTGTTTCTGGTTACAAAAAAGGTAAATATTTTTCCAATTTATTTATTGGCAGAGTTATATTATTGTTTTTTCATACACTTGTAATTTTTTTAGCCAAATAAGTGGAAAGGGCGCTGCTGGTAGAATTACCAAAAATAAAAAAAACTATCAGCTTGGAGACAAAATTAGATATTCTGCGACGATTTGGTAAGGGAGAGAAGGCTGTGAAGATAGCAAAGGCTGTTGGTCTGGCTGCAACAACTGTCAGAACTATTGGAAATCGAGATGGGGATAAAATAAGAGAGGCTGCAAAATCTGCAACATCATTAGATGCTAAAACGATGGCCCGTGCAAGGAGTGCTTTGATGGGCAAAATGGAGTCCTTGCTTTCTATTTGGATTGAAAATTAAGTTGCGCAGAGAATACCATTAAGTAAAATGGTAATTCGGACGAAAGCAAAAAGGTTATTTGATGACATAAAAAAAGCAGTATCCTATGATAATGCTAGTGGTAGTAATACAGACAAGAATGAAACATTTGAAGCTAGTCAGGGCTGGTTTGAGAGATTCAAGGTTCGAGCAAATCTGCACAGCATTGTTCTTGAAGGCGAAGCAGCTAGCGCTGATTTAACTGCTGCAGAACGCTACCCGACAGAGTTAAAAGCATTGATTCATGAAGGTGGCTATGATCCGAAACAAGTCTTTAATGTTGACGAGACTGGGTTATTTTGCAAACGTCTACCTAACTGAACTTTCATATCTAAAACAGAAAAATCTGCGCCAGGATTTAAAGCTAGCAAGGATAGACTGACTCTTCTTGGTGGTAATGCAAATGGTGATTTCAAATTTTAATCATTTCTCATTTATCAATCAGAAAATCTAAGAGCTATGAAAGGTTGTTCAAAGAATCTGTTTCCTGTCCCCTGGCGAGCAAACAAAAAAGCATGGATGACAACATCGTTATTTCAAAACTGGGTTTCAACTTGTGCTATTCCAGAAATTAAAGCTTATTGCAACAAGGAAATCTTAAACTTCAAGGCTTTGGTCCTAGTAGGCAATGCTCCTGGCCACCCAGTTTATGTTAATAAGTTGTCAGAAAACGTGAAATTTGTATTTTTGCCGCCTAATATGACACCAGTTATTCAGCCGATGGATCAGGGAGTAATATCGACTTTTAAAAGTTATTACCTTCGACTGAGACTGATGGACAAGATAAGCCTACCATGCTAGAGTTTTGGAAAAAGTTCAACATTATGAAATCCATAGAAATAATTTCCGATTTGTGGGAGGAGATTAAACCATCTTGCATGAATGGTGTTTGGCGCAAAATATGGCCTGAATGTGTTCACCGAATATGCGCTGCAGAAATTGATGGTACATCAGCTGTTCGTCATGAAATTTCTAATTTAGCTAGAGAGTCTAATTTTGAAGGTATGGAGGAGACTGACATAAATGAATTGCTAACCTTGCACAACCAAGAATTCTCTAATGAAGAACTATTGCAACTGGAATTGCAATTTGCTAGTGAAGAAGATGACAGTGACCGTTCAATAGAAAGCAATGTGTTTGATTAACGAAGTTATGGAAATTTTTAAAAAACAATCCTAACAGCGGAAGGAGTTTTAAAGTGTCCCAGGAGGTAGCTACGAATATCAATTGCTACAAGGAAATTTATTTTACGTTGAAAGAAAAAGCTGTTCAGCAAACATTGGACCAATTTTTTGTGAAAGAAAGCCGACTTACGACAACAGCCACTATGGACTTATCAGATAGTGATTAATTTTAATTTTGTTTTTCATCAATTAATTGAATAGTTTATTTTGTTTTAATTGAATACGTTTTTTTTTGTTTTTTGTATGTATGTAATAAAATTTTATAATATTTTTGATTTTTAGATGTTTACTTTGTTTAATTTTCTTTTTAAAAAGTAGTATTTTCTTAACCCTGGAACCTATCTTCGATCTTTACATGGTTTACTATAGAAAATCTTAATTTACTTTGCGTCGTTTCAATTTGCGTCGTGTTTTTTTAGAACGTAACCCCGACGCAAAGTGAGGTATTGGTGTATTGACATTTGAAATTTAACATTGAGCCTTATGAGAAACCAAAGATTTGATTATATTTTACAAAAAGTCGTTCGGATTTTATTAAAAAGGGAGAAAACGATGGAAAATAAAATATAATACATTTTAGATACTTGGAAGTTCAGTTTTAGAGCGTATATAGAAGTAATTAGCAAATAATTATCAGACATTTTTTATCGTACTCTTCCTGTAATTTATTAGATGTGGCAACGACGTCATTATGTAAACAGTAAACGGCCATCGACGATTCTCAATCGAATGAATTATCCTTTGACTATACATATAAATGGACGGAGCATTCAATGTGTTAGAAGAGTATTAACTTGGGCCGGTAATTGTGGAATAAGGATGAACTCTGAAAAAGGACAAGCTAGAAAGAGTACGTTTTGCCATCGGGTTCGATGTAATGGTCATGTCCAGAACTAACCAATCACGTTCATAATATTAAATTTGTCGTCGTTTTTGTCGCTTAAATGTCATTTGTGTCGAATGGCGTTTGTTTACCTTTTTATGCGTTCTACTTTTAATAAAAGTTTCTTGTTTTGTTTAGTTACAGTTAATCAATTTAGATAATTTATTAGGTTTAAATGATTTCGGGAAAGTGGGAAGTTTGCTAGTAATAAGTATTTCGTCCTGTTGGTGTCTTAATAATGAGGTTGATCTTACCCAGATTCCTGACTTTTAGGTTAATATGTTCCGCCGAAATTCCTTAGGGAAAAAAGGCGTTTCAACATTTTATTTATGAGAATACAAAAGGTTAGCTATTCATCTTCATAAAATAGAAAGTTATTTATGATTTTTTTTTAGAAAAACGATTTTAATAAAGATGCAAATACAAACATAATCAGCCACATTCCTTATCGAAGGAGAGGCTTTAGGAGATAGTAAAATTATTTTCAGTATTTGGGATCTTGAGACAATGTTCAGTTTTTTAATGTCTACAACTTAATAACCAGATGTCCTATTCTGCATTCCATTTCGAGGTTCTTTTAGGTATAACTAAAAACCCAAGAATTATCACCTTAAATGTACCATCTTTGCCCTCGAATGTAAGGGTGCATTTCTTGAAATTACGACATGGTAAATGTAAAATTCATTTCTGATTGTAAGTTTTTTTTAGTAATATATTATTTTTTCTATATTTCTGATTTATTTCAATTTAAAAAAAAATTAGTTTTTATCTTTCACTATATTTGTACATCATTAATACTTTTGTAATATTTTACAGATCAGTTTATTTAAATAGTCATAAAAATAGTTTATGCAGCGGTTAAACATTTATGTTAGATCTGAAAATAATGGATGTACAAATATTTTTCGGACATTTTTTGTTAATAAAGATTACTTCCATTTTGTCGTTAATATGAAACATACTTTAAGAGATTTAGCGTTAGTGTCGACAATATCATACTTTCAAGCATGCGCAAATGGTCGATCCCGATGGCACGTCGATTGTCTGTCTCTATTTTCCCGGCCCTTATTTTGGACCGAATGCTCCATCCATTTATTTATATTATCTAAGGAATTATCATTGTGTACTTCCGTTTTAAGGTTATGTGTCAAACTTTTCAGGATTGCCAGTTGATTAATTTGCCAACTCAACCTTCTGTAGCCTGTTTTCAGATATTTTTTCAAGAAATCCTTATATTTTTCCAATGAAATATTGCTTTATTGTGACTGAATGATTTTGACGATGAAATTATTCAGTCATAGAAATTCTTCTGTCTTTTATTTCATCGCGACGTTGTCAAGTCTAAATACTATGTTAATCAAACGAGATAATGTACAGGGTCTTTGGTTATAAATGCACCCCCCATTTATCTTTCGAATTATGATAGATACAAAAAAATTTGAATGAAAAAGTTTCTAAATATCTCTTAAATTTTTATTTGAAATAAGTTTGCGATATACAGGGTGCTACGTTTTTTCAGAATAAAAGTCAACTTTTGTTTTTTAAACGGAACACTCCAATTATTTTTTTATTTTCGAATTCTCCTAAAAATTTCACATATGTTTTATAAAACCTACCTATAGCTAAATTTAATTGTTTCCAAAATATTGATAGTTAAAAATAGCCAATATGAGCTTGATTTGATACTAATAATCAGGTATCTACGAGAAATGTTAAATGTAAAAGTTTTCAAGAATTGCCTAAATTTTTGTTTGAAATGATTTATTGGTATACCGGGGATTTTGTTTTTTCAGAATCCAAACTTAATTTGGTTTTAACATTGGAAATGTTTATGTTGAGATATGGGGTGAAGTTTCGGGTTTTCGTTCAAGCTTGAAGAACAAGGTGTCGGTCGGTCGGACATACTCGGATCGCCAGTCGAGCGCTCTCGGCGTCGAGAGGCCGGCATGAGAGAATGTTAAGTTTACAGTTCACCGCAGTGCACCATATTCGTTTAATCCAGTGACGTTTCATTGGATAAGGCTATCAGCTATGGATATTAAGAGTATGAAAAATAGCGAAAAGTGTAAGACATATTGAGAGCGTAAAAAACGTTTACGAGAGACTGAAAATAGAGAATCTAGTGAGTTAAGTACGAAAACACCGCTAACAAAAACTGAACACAGTAGGCGGTATTGTGAGCATGTAAAGATGCGCAAACTTAAAGGTTCTGAAGTTTACACGTGCTACCCAAGTCAGCGGCCCTTAAGTGAGGGCTTATAATTCCATTATTATGCTGTAAACTCTTACCCTAAATCCAATTCACGTACTGTCTTGAAGTACTCAGTAAACGAATGTGGTAAAATATCTGCACTTATAATTTTTAGTATGTAATGTAAATTACTTTTACAATAAAGTTGACAAAGTTTTGCTTGTAGATTAAATATATTTTAATATTTCATTGTTTTCGCTTTGTACTAAAATATTTCTTTCAAGAGCCATGAGCATAGATGCCTTAATATTATTTTGATTTAAATTATTTCGTAGTCTATTTGGTTATACGAGTATATTTCAATTTAAAAAATGCAAGACCGCTTTAAAATAAAAGAACAGGTCCAACCGTCCTAAACATTTTTTAATTCACAAAAACCACACAACCCGGTCTAAGACAACTAATTAACTGTATTAAAGGTTTTAGAGCTTTCGGCAAAAAAAGGGAATTAATTTTATTTATTCCCATAATAGCCGAAAAATTAAACGATCATGCAAAGCGAAAATGGCAATCAGTACAACCAGTACAGCTCTAGTTTTAATTAGAAATAGGTGCAGTAACTTTAAACAATGTCCAGCGTTGTTAAATCCAGAGTGTCAAGCGAACATCATTACTTCAGCATTAGTTAAAAAATTGTAATTTTCTTTAAAAGAGTTTGAAGTAATGTACCATATGGATCAAATCACATCTAAACGAATTCACGTGTGATCTGGAATAAGATAAACAAAATCACAGAACCAACCTCAATTTTTAAGATTGATAAATTTGCCATTCAACTGCCTTCTAATGTTTTTTTCGATGATCCTGATTTCAATGCGAAATAATCTATATAGATTTATTAACTGAAACAAATTTATTTTGGGAGTAATTAGAAATTTCATTGAAATTTGAAAAAATTAACTTCATTTTCAAGAAAACAAATTGGTTTGAATGCACCTGGTCATTTAAAAGTCCATTCAAAGAAACAAAAATATGACATGCAATTCAAAGACCATAAATTCTTGTCAGGAAGAACAATTACATGACCGGGGCAATAAATTTTAGGATCAAGAGGAAACTGAAAACAAAATACTTTTATCCCAAGAAGAAAAGACCCGAAATAACACTTTTACTACAATTACTACTTACGAGCACCCTGTGGTCTCTTCATTGTAACGTTGCCTTTCAAAAACGAAAGAAAAATGGGCGAGGCACATTCAGTGTCAATAAAATGATTCTTAAACTTGTAAAAAATAGGGATGACACGTGTGGACCACTTGTCGAAATGACAAATTTCTGAATTGTACTACTTATCCAACCAGGGGGTTCAAACAAACTGTGAAGGAGCATAAAATTCAGGTGGTAAGACACATCTGCAGTCAGCCTTAACGTCATTTTAATCGCCCAAGCAATAATACAAGAAGATTTCCGTTCCGTTTCTAATTTATCCTATTGTACTGTCAAGTAAGATCACTAAAATGTACAGAATGATAAAAAGGGTATCCATATGATACCGATTTTCAATGAGTTTTATGGCATCCGCAAAGAAGGACTTATTAAAACTTTCTGTTTAATAATGGTAATTTACGGCACCAATTGTGCACCCTTTTTTGCAGCCAGTTTCTTAAAATAGCAAAAGAAGCTGAAGAACAATTCCCATTAGAAAGTAAAATAATCAGTCGCAATTTTTATATGAACGACTTATCAACAGATTTGATCTCAGCTAAAAGTGTTAGTAATTTTATTCAGCTATATTTGTGTCCTAGTGTAAACGGGCAAGGAAATTTAGTCTCAGATACCTGAGATTTCTATTATGAAATAAATCTCTAATCTAACCCTTAGGGTTAATTCATCTGATCATTACAATGCTAAACTTATAATACAATATATAGGTCCTTTTTATTTTCAGAGATATCGGCTGTGGAAATGTTAACTAAAAGAGCCTGTATATTATTTAAAATTTTGTTTGGATCAATTCGTCGACCTCTTACTTCTAAATCTTGGCCCTGTGATAAGTAGATCATATATCTTGTTTGTAAGCGGTAGCTAACTGACTTCAATATAAAGTAGTCAATAGACCATAAACAGGAAACATAATTTTTAACCACTGTGTAGTATGAGGTGCCGTTCAGGGCATAATAATTTTTTATGAATATTTAATAAATCAATTTATATTAAATTTGAAATTATATATTATTTCTTTCTTGCAGTATATTTAATTTCAATGAATATGGATATTTAAATCTTCTGTTAAAAATTTTATATAAATATTCGTAAATATCTCTTATAAAGATTTTAGGTGATTTCAAAAATATTTATATAAAGTGTGATATATCAAACCACCGTAGCGGGCGCTAGAAGCGCTGGAACTTAAATTAAGGTTTGAAACTTTTTTTATTTTATTATTTATTTATTATTATTTTGTTGTTATTATTATTAGCAGCATGCTGTCACTTTTTATGTCAGATTTTAGTGCTATTGATAAATATGTAAATATAATCAAGATTCAGGTGGCGACAACGAAAAATAAAATTGATATATAAATAATACCATACTCCATGCTCGATTCGTGCGGCTACTATCGCCTCTCACGGTCGTTTCATGTATCACAGTTTATATAAATATTTTTAAAACCACATAAAACTTTCATATAAAATATTTAAATAGATTTATGTAAAATTTCTATCAGGAGAATATAAATATTCATTTTTACAGAAATGAAGTATATTTCAAGAACGAAACAATATATAATTTAAAATTTTACATATATTGTTTGATTTATTAAATATTCATGAAAAATAATTATGTTGTGAACGGCGTCTCATAGTGTACTGGTCCTTCGAATATTTAACAACAATCAATTTAAATACCCGAATAGTGATCGGCATCGGCAGTTCAGATTTCTAGGCCAATATTCGGAATGCAGTAGACCCGTGTAAAAATGTTTGGAAGGTGGTATCGGAAAATCAATTTTGGTGAACTATAGAGTACTTCTCCCTTATAGTCCGAAACTTTTTGAAAAAGAGCATCTTGTAATCTGAATAATTACATATAAAAATGATGAGATAAAATCTATACTTAAGATTATACAATATTACACTTCACGAATTAAGCAACAACAAAATAATAATAATAAATATCACAAGGTTTATTACAGAATTAACGTAATACGTATTGTTGTAAATCAATACATATTTTATGTAATTATTATTATTTACTACTTCGAAGATACATAGATAATTGTCATGGTGAATTACAAGGGATGTCGGATAAAACAAGGGTCTTCGTCACTAAGATTCTAGCCTTAATAATCTAAATAAATAAAGGTTTCATATTTCAACACGATCGGTAAAAAGGTTATGAAATTATTAATTAAATTATTTTTTATAACAACTTTGAAAGTCTGCAATTCGAAAAGTAAACATTTTTTATTAATTTTTTTTCGTAATTCGTATTTATTTATCATTCCGAATCAACTGCCAACGTTGTCTTTGAAATTTGTAAATACCCTGTATAACCTTGTATGTTAAATAAAGTGTTAATTATGTTTCTATTTGGTGTTATCATTTCCAATGTCTCCGTTGGTTGCAAGGATTGCGAAATCTGTGAATTTTTTTTAAAGTAGAACAGTCCGATTACTTTTTTATTTTTGAATTCCCCTGAAAATATATTTTATACAATATATCCCATATCTAAATTTAAGTGCTTTGAAAATATTGATGGTTTTAAATCGTCAATAAGATCCTAAGTTCATTTCGATTAAAACTTTAATAAAAAAAATGAAGTAACATAAAAAGCTGGCTTATTTCAAAATATATCAATAATAAAAAGGGAAAGAGGGGCCCATTTCTTCTATGTTAAACGGTTTCAGAGTTATACTTATAGGTTTTTGTTTTAAGTTTAGAAAATTGTCAGTTTTTTAAGTAATAACATTTTTAAACTGCTGAGTCTAAGAATAAGCTATGTCTTATGAAATACTTATCAAAGTAGTTCAAATATAACAACATAATTCGGATGTTCTATTTAAAAACCCAAAATTGATTTGTATTCTGGAAAGCTAAACACCCTGTATATAGCAAACATATTTGAAATAAATATTTAAGCGATTTCTATAAACTTTTAAATCTAATATTTCTTATAGATATCTATTATTTACGAAAAATCAAGATCATATTGGCGATCTATAAGCATCAATATTTCGGAAACAATTGAATTTAGATATAGGTATGTTACATAAAATATATGTGGAATTTTTGGACAATTTCGAAAATAAAAAAATAATTGGGTTATTCCATTTAAAAAACCAAAGTTGACTTTGATTCTGAAAAAACGTAGCACCCTGTATATCGCAAGCTTATTTCAAATAAAAATTTAAGAGATATCTAGAAACTTTTTTAGTCAAATTTTTTTGTATCTATCATAATTCGAAAGATAAATGAGGGCTGCATTTATAACCAAAGACCCTGTACACTTTTGATGTGGTTTCGACGCGAGAAGTATCGACAGTACTACTTTAAACCTAACAATTCGACATTTTCTGAACCAGGTCATCTTTTTTATCACTGCTTTGACTTTGCAAACCAATGATAGAGTGAAAGTTAAATTAATAAATACAGTAGGGTCCAAAAGTAACGCATACATTCCTTATTTACGGAATTTAAAATTTATGACTAAGATCCTAAGACAGGTCGAACTCTAATTTTAAAATAACCCCTTTTAAGCATAACCCCTTTTAAGCATAAGACATTCCAGCTTTGGGCTCTGACTGAACCAAAGACAATAGGGTCTTTGGTTCATAAAGGAGGTTCTAGAATTCTTCAAAAGAACAGGTCTATTATGAGATAAGTGTGGGGGGCACGATAAGCGAAAGCTTCAGGGATAACCGAATAATAATAATATTAAGCATAAGTTTATCTCTCTTACTTCGATCCACTTAGAGCTCCGACTGATTACATAAGTTGAAAACATGTTTTGAAATTCGAATATTTGCACCTTGTGCCAGTTTCGTCGGTCTGGCTTGTAAAAAGGGAAACGGGATGGCGGAATAAAACACATGTTGAAACATATCACATTTTTTAATATTCTCTCATCGTTTCGAAACACCTGAAACGTTATTACATTATTGAAACATTTGGAAGTTAGAACGTTCAACATCAAATGGGGCCCATCAAGGCAAATATATTTTCTAAATTTACAGGCACCCTGCTGCGCTCCATTTCATGCTGTCCAATTTTTTACATTTTAATTTTTTTTTGTACTTGCTGTCTTTGATTATAATTCTGACCTACATAGTCAATCAAACAACATACAGACTAGCTGTATCGAACTATATACACCGATAGTTAAGAATTTTTAATTTACATCTATTCAAAAGACTAAATTACCAAACAGTTTCATCGATACAAAGAAATCAGAAATTTTTTCCGCACGGATACGTCGAAATAAATGGGAACAATTCTCGGTAGAAAAAGCATTTATTTTATTGCTTTTGAAATGGGGAAATTTGACAGCATGTCTATTACATATACTTACACCTTAAATACTTAAGGATTGCTTCTGGTATTTGATGTTAATAAACATTTTCTTTGTTTTTAGTAACGAAAGAAAAAACAAGTCCAAATTTCTCGATTAGTGTCGATTTTACAATTATTGTTCAAAATTTAACAAAATTTGAAATATTGGTAGTTTGTAGAAGATAATGATCCAGTTAAATTTTTGAAAAACTATGGAAAACCAAAAAAATATTGGCATTTGAAATTTTACGTACCGTTCACGTTTCAATAAAAATCAAGAATACGATGAAAAATAACATGTAAACCATTTTAGATACTTGGAACTACAATTTTAGAGGGTGTGTTTGTAGTAATTAACGAATAATTATCAACAATGTGTTTTTTATCGTATTTTTCCTGTAATTATTAGATGTGGCAACGTCGTTTTCACGTAAATATTCGATGACCTTCTATCGAATGAATTAGGGATGAGGATTCCTTTTTAAAATAATCGATATTTGAATCGATTTCCCATTAAATTGAGTGCTGAAAGATCGATTTCCGATTAATCGATTTATTGGTGAAATTTTTAAACATTTTTAATAAAAGAAAAATTAAATGATAATGATGAATTGGCATCATATCACGTATATCAAAAATATCAACTTTTGCTGATACAAAGGTTAAAATGTTGCGACAAAGCATTCAAACAATAAAAATTTAAATATTTCCAAACTGGGCCGAAGAAATGTTAAATAAAATTAATAAACCTGAAATGAATATTTTGAGATTTTTCCATATAAATTCGAAATTTTGACCATTTTTTGAAATCTCTGGATTTAAACTTGAAATTGTTGTTTTTTATTCCGAATTTTAATTTGAAATAGAAAAGTAAAACAAAAAAAATATATTATCTTAACATTTAATTTTAATTCATTTATTTTAAAAAATATGATTTAGTTATAATCTCGATATTTCGACTCTTTCCAAATATTTTGAAGTACTGCATTACATATAACATCGTTTCCCAAAATTTTTTTGCCATGGCCCGATTATTGTTGTACTTGCCCTTTGTGACCCATTAAAAGATTTTTTAACTATTTTAATACTTCGTTTTACTTCTCAAAATGTCAACCACATTTTTAGGTTAGAAATAAAACTAGGGATGTCGATCTGAGATTGATTAATCGAAAAATCGATTTTTTCAAGTCTCAAGGTCGATTTTTTAGATCGATCTCAAATATAGGATCGATCTAACGAACGATTCAAAAATCCTAAGAATCGGATCGATTTACCTTACCTCACTGTAAATTTAATGACAATTTTTTTTTATTTTTTATATAAGTGTATTTATGTCGTTATGTTATTCTCCACTTCCATATACTAGCAATAGCTACGTTAATAAGCCAACAGATGGCAGCATTAACATTTCTTTTCATTCATTATGTCGTTGATTGAATGGAAAAGATAACTGTCAGTCTCTGATAACTGTGGTGCAGTGTTGCCATATGTTGAAGTTAAAATTCCGTGCATACGCAGTTAAAATATTTACAAAAATTACCCTACGTTATTTTATTACCTGTTGCCCGCCTTAAAAACTTTTATTTAGTGGTTGAACATGTTGCACACGTTTTAATAAACACACAAAACTTGAAAAAAGTTTATTTACTTTTTTTTGAAGTAAAAATTACAAGAGCGTAGAAAAGACATCAATTTGAAAAAAATTACTACGAAATGTTGCCTTTTTCTCCTCTAAATCCCTAGATTAAAGTCAAAATTTCGACTTTAATGTGAAAATTTCGAAAAAAAGTCAAAATTTGGTGTTTAAAGTATAAATTTCTAGAAAACAGTTGAAATTTCAATTTTTAAATCGAAATTTAACGAAATGTTACAAAGGCGTAGAAATAACTTTTAAAAAAATGTTATTTTTAGAAATTTCGACTTTTTGTCTCAAACTTCGACTTTTTTCTCAAATTTAAACTTTTTTCTCAAAATTTCGACTTTTTTTATTAAATTTCGACTTTATTTCTCAAAATTTCCACTTTTTTCTCAAAATTTCGCCCTTTTTCTCGAAATTTCGATTTTATCTCAAATTTTGACTTTTTTCTCGAAATTTTGCCCTTAATATCGAAATTTCGATATTTTTCTCCAAATTTCGACTTTATACTCAAAATTTCGACCTTTTTTTATGGAAATTTGGATTTTTTTCGCAAATTTCGACTTTTTTTTCTAAAATTTCGTATTTTTTCGCAAATTTCGACTTTTTTCTCGAAATATTTCGAAATTTCGTCTTTTTTTCGCAAATTTCGACTTTTTTCTCGAAATATTTCGAAATTTCGACTTTTTCTCGAAATTTCGACGTTATTTTCAAATTTCGACTATTTTTCGACCTTATTCTGAAAAGTTCGACTTTTTTCTCGCAATTTTGTTTTTTTTCTCAAATATCGACTTTTATTTTGAAATTTTAACCTTAATATCCAAATTTCGACATTTTTCTCGAAATTTCGACTTTATACTAAAAATTTCGACCTTTTTATTATGGAAATTTCAACTTTTTACGCAAATTTCGACTTTTTTTCCCGAAATTTCGTCTTTTTTCGTAAATTTCGACTTTTTTCTCGAAATATTATGAAATTTCAACTTTTTCTCGAAATTTCGACTATTTTCTCGAAATTTCAACCTTAATCTGAAAAGTTCGACGTTTTTTTTCGACATTTCGTTTTTTTTTCTCAATTTTCGACTTTTTTCTCGAAGTTTTAACCTTAAGATCGAAATTTCAAATTTTTCTCAAAATTTCGACTTTAAACTCAAGATGTCGATTATTTTTCTAGAAATTTCGACTTTTTTTTTAAATTTCTACTTTATTTCTTAAAATTTCGACTTTTTTCTCGAAATTTCGCCCTTTTTCTCGAAATTTCGTTTTTTTTCTCAAATTTCGACTTTTTTCTCGAAATTTTGCCCTTAATATCGAAATTTCGACATTTTCCTCGAAATATTTCGAAATTTCGACTTTTTCCCGAAATTTAGACATTATTCTCAAATTTCGACTATTTTTCGACCTTAATCTGAAAAGTTCGACTTTTTTCTGACAATTTTGTTTTTTTTCTCAAATATCGACTTTTATCTCGAAATTTTAACCTCAATATCGAAATTTAGACATTTTTCTCGAAATGCCGACTTTATACTCAAAATTTCGACCTTTTTACTATGAAAATTTCAACTTTTTACGCAAATTTCGACTTTTTTTCTCGAAATTTCGTCTTTTTTCGTAAATTTCGACTTTTTTCTTGAAATATTTTAAAATTTCGACTTTTTATCGAGATTTCGACTATTTTCTCGAAATTTCGACCTTAATCTGAAAAGTTAGACTTTTTTCTCAAAATTTTGTTTATTTTTCTCAATTTTCGACTTTTTTTTCGAAGTTTTAACCATAATATCGAAATTTCGACATTTTTCGACTTTAAACTCAAGATGTCGACTATTTTTCTAGAAATTTCGACTTTTTTCTCAAATTTCGACTTTTTTTTTGAAATTTCGACTCTTTTCTTAAATTCCGACTTTTTTTTTTTAAATTTCGACTTTATTTCTCAAAATTTCCACTTTTTTCTCAAAATTGCGCCCTCTTTCTCGAAATTTCTTTTTTTTCTCAAATTTCGACTTTTTTCTCGAAATTTTGCCCTTAATATCGAAATTTCGACATTTTTTTCGAAATATTTCGAAATTTCGACTTTTTCTCAAATATCGACTTTTATCTCGAAATTTTAACCTCAATATCGAAATTTAGACATTTTTCTCGAAATGCCGACTTTATACTCAAAATGTCGACCTTTTTATTATGGAAATTTCAACTTTTTACGCAAATTTCGACTTTTTTTCTCGAAATTTCGTCTTTTTTCGTAAATTTCGACTTTTTTCTTGAAATATTTTAAAATTTCGACTTTTTATCGAGATTTCGACTATTTTCTCGAAATTTCGACCTTAATCTGAAAAGTTAGACTTTTTTCTCAAAATTTTGTTTATTTTTCTCAATTTTCGACTTTTTTTTCGAAGTTTTAACCATAATATCAAAACTGCTACATTTTTCTCAAAATTTCGACTTTAAACTCAAGATGTCGACTATTTTTCTAGAAATTTGGACTTTTTTCTCAAATTTCGACTTTTTTTTGAAATCTCGACTCTTTTCTTAAATTCCGACTTTTTTCTCGAAAGTTTGATCTTAATCACGGAGTTTCCATTTAAAACTCGAAATTTCAACTTTTTTCTCGAAATTTCAACTTCCATCTCTAAATTCCTAAAAAAAAGACCAAAATTTGCTAATTAAAAATAGCAATTATTGAACGCACCCTACCACCAACTGTCAAGATTGTTGGGAAAGAGGAGTGGTGGGACGCACCTGCCATCTGCTTAATTTGACCATAGAGTATAGAAATTTCGACTTATTCATGAAATTTCGAAAAAAAAATCTATATTAAAGTCGAAATTCCGAGATTAAAGTCGAATTTTCGACATAAGTCTCGGAATTTTAAGAAAAAAGTAAAAAAGTCAAAAAAACAG
Organism: Dastarcus helophoroides; assembly: GCA_028583605.1. Lineage (NCBI taxonomy): Eukaryota > Metazoa > Arthropoda > Insecta > Coleoptera > Bothrideridae > Dastarcus > Dastarcus helophoroides. The sequence goes on along the minus strand of CM053331.1, from coordinate 32,582,419 downwards.
TCGAATTTTTGAGAAAAAAGTCGAAATTTCGAGTGTAAAGTCGAAATTTCGAGTTTAAAGCTGAAATTTCAAGAAAAAGGTCGAAATTTAAAAAAAAATTGAAATTTTGACTAAAAAGTCGAAATTCCTAAATTTTTTTTTATAATCAGTGTCCTTTTTACGCTTCTGTAAAATGTAGAAATTTCTAAATATAATTTTTTTAATCAATGCCTTCCTACGCTTTTGTGAAATGTCGACTTTCAACTCAAAATTTCGACTTTTTTCTCGAAAATTCTACTTCATGCATACATATGTCGAGAAACTCGAAATTTTGGGAAATAAAAAATTGAATTTACTGAACGTATCCTACTGCTAAATGTCAATATTAAATTGTAAAAGAGTCGGTGCTTAGAATATAGTCTTATATTCTAAGGGTTGGTGAGGCTAAACTGTCATCTGCCTAACCTAACCATAGAATAAGAAATTTCAATTTATCTCCAAATTTCGTGAAAAAAATTGAAATTTCCAGATTAGAGCCGAAATTTCGACTTTATCTATGAAATTTCCTCAAACAAAATTCGAAATTTGGAAAATAAAGAAGAAATTTCCATTTTAATCCCGTAATTTCCAGTTTAAACCATATTTCTAAATCTATTTTTATAAATGAATGTATATTCTACATCTTCGTAAAAAAAAACAAAAATACATAAATAAAAAACAAAGCAGAAAATAAATATGCATCGGATCTTTCTAATAAGGAATAAATAATTAAAATATAAATATTAGTGTTTAAAATTCAAGAAAAAACTTTCAAAATTAAATTAAATTTAAATTTGGACATAATGGTGGGGCCATTTTCTTTAAGCTTTGTGTTGCTTATAAATTATTGCGTAATTTCCATTTTTGAATGTTTTGTCACAACATTTTAATCTTTGTATCGCTTACAGTTGATATTTTTGATATAGGAGATATGACGCCAATTCATCATTATCATTCAATTTTTCTTCTACCAGAAATGTTTAAAAATTTCATCAACAAGGCGATTATTCGAAAATCGATCTTTCAGCACCCAATTTTATGGGGAATCGATTCCTTTGCTTAGGATTCAAATCGATCCGAAAATCGATTATTTTAAAAAAGGATCGAAATCCCTAAGTAAAACTTTCCTTTCTTTTTTCTAGGATTTTATGATTTTCTCTTCTCAAAATTTCGACATTGATCCCAAAACTTCTCCTGGAAATCCCGTTTGAAGTTTTTTTTCAAGTTGGACCTATTTCTCTTTAAATATTAAATCTGGATGCCGAGTTTCTCTTAAAATTTCGATACTTTTCCGAATTTTTTTTTACTTCATTTAATTCTATAACAGTCGAGTTAAACTTTTTTTTCAAAATTTCGGTTGAATACTTACTATGCTCATGTAGTCAAAGGAAAATATATTCAGCCCAAAATATCTTTTATTGCTCAAAATTCAGACCTTTATTTCAAAAATTGCCTTTTTTTTTGAAATTTCGACTTTTTAAACTCTTCTCCATATTAGTCTTCTTTTTTAATATCTATTTGGTTCGTAAAATTATACTTTTACCCCAAATCTTCCTTTCTTCTTAAAACTCGACAATTTGTAAAAATATTTACTTTCTTTTTAATTCGACTTACTGGAAGATTCGACTCAATTCTCAAACATTCATTTATCTTTTCGATCGATCTTTTAATAAAAAAAGTAAAAATTTGAATTAATTGGAGATGTTAAGTAAAATAGTTTTTGAAGACTTCGACCTTCTTTTCAAAGTTTCCTCTTTTCGAAATTTAGATCTATTTTCAAATTTCACTTTTTCCAAAATTACATTTTTTCGACTTTGTTCTAAATTGCGGCTTTTTTCTAGAACTTTCTACATACTTTTTAAAATTTGTCCTTTTAACAAGTTTCGGCATTTTCCCCAAAAGTGACTTTTACTAAACATTTAAACTTTCATTTATTTTCTACAAATTTGGACTTGTTAAGCGAAATTCGATTTTTTTCGAAATTTCGACTTTTAAAGTTTGACATTTTATTGCTTCTGCAAACTGCGATTTTTTTGATGAAATTTATCTACATATTTTCAAAATGTTTGACTTAATCTCAAAGTTTGACTATCGCTGGGAAATTCTGACCTTCAACACTTCTCGAAATTTTTATATTCCTTTCAAAATTCGTCTTTTTTCAAAATTTAGCCATTTTGCCCAAATATTGACCTTAATAAAATATTTAAACTTTTATGTACTTTCTACAAATTTGAACTTGGTTCGCAAAATTCGTTTTATTTTGAAATTTCGACTTTTAAAATTCGACATCTTATTGTTTCTGCAAGCTGTGATATTTTCGCCAAATTCGTCAATTTTCAAAAATGTTTGAGCGAATCTCAAAAATTGATTCTTTTTCCTAAAATTTGACCTTTCTTTAAAGTTCAATATTTTTCTCGAAACTGGAAGTTGTATCAACATTATCTTTTCTTTCGAAATTATTTTGCCAATTTTATCAAATTTCGAATTTATCTGAACATTTGGAGTTTTTTCTAACTCGTCTTGTTCTCGAAATTTCAAATTTATTCTCAAAATTTGGCTTTCTCTGGAAAAATCCAAATTCTTATTTCTTCTTTTCTGAAAAACTTCGACTTTTTAAAAGTTCGACGATTTTTTCTAAGCTTTCAATTTTTTACAATTTGTTTTTTCGAAATTTTACAATTTTTCACAAAATTTAAATTTGTCTAAAAATTTCAGGTTTTGAATTTGTTCTGGGTTTCAATCTATTGGCGAAACCCGACTTTTTTTTTAAATTTTATCTTTTTTGAAAACTTTTGACAAATTTATTTTTCTCGAAATCTCTTTTTTTTTTAAATTCTATTTTCTAGAAATTTCAATTTTTATTTCGAACTAAATTCATCTATTTTCAAATCTCAAAATTTAATTTTTTTCTTAAAATTTGGCTTTCTCTGGGAAAATGCAAATTTTTTATCTTCTTTTTCTCTGAAAAACTTCGGCTTTTTAAAAGTTCGATGATTTTTTCTAAGCTTTCAATTTTTTACAATTGCTCTTTTCGAAATTTTACAATTTTTCATAAAATTTCAATTTGTCTAAAAATTTCAGGTTTTAAATTTGTTGGGTTTCAATTTATTGTCGAAATTCAACGTTTTTTTTATTTTATCTTTTTTGAAAACTTTTCACAATTTCATTTTTCTCGAAATCTCTTTTTTTAGGATTTGGTATTTTCTGGAAATTTTGACTTCTATTTCGAACTAAATTTATCTATTTTCAAATCTCAAAATTTAAATTTTTTCTTAAAATTTGGCTTTCTCTGGGAAATTTTGACCTTCTTTTAAAATTCAATACTTTTCTGGAAACTGGAAGTATTATCGACATTTTCTTTTCCTTCGAAATTATTTTACTAATTTTCTCTAAATTCGATTTATCTGAAAATTTGGAGTTTTTTTTAAATTCGTATTGTTCTCGAAATATCAATTTATTCTCAAAATTTAACTTTCACTGGAACATTGTAAATTTTGTATTTTCTTCTACTCTGAAGAACTTCGACTTCTGAAAAGTTAGACAATTTTTTTATGCTTTCAATTTTTTACAATTTCTCTTTTCGAAATTTTACAATTTTTCACAACATTTAAATTTTTCTTAAAATTTCAGGTTTTAAATTTGTTCTGGGTTTCAATATATTGTCAAAACTCGAAGTCTTTTTCGAAATTTGCGTTTTTTAAAAAATTTTGACGAATTTATTTTTTTCGAAATATCTTTATTTCAAAATTAGGCTTTTTTTTTTTAGAAATTTTAACATTTATTTTGAACGAAATTCATCTTCCTTTGATTTTTTTCTTAAAATTTAACTTTCTCTGGAAAATTTTGACCATTTTTAAAAATTCAATACTTTTCTCGCAACTGGAAGTTTTATCGACATTCTCTTTTCTATTCTTTCCATGTTATGCACTGCTGACGAGAGCGAAACATCGATGTCCAGTGCTACAACCTTTTTTATGTATTTTTTTATATTTTTATATTTTCATAATTTATCAAAAAAACGAATTTTTTTTCATATTTTATGTAAAATAAACTAACCTCTTATTTTGTCAACTGTCATGAGGTGACGCTTTTAAATAAATGTAAATATCACGTAATCATATTACAAAAACTGTTTAGAATATTGGCAAGAAACAATAAAAACTTAAATATTTCCAAACTGGGCCGAAGAAATGTTAAATAAAATTAATAAACATTCTCTTTTCTTTTGAAATTATTTTGGCAATTTTCCCAAAATTCGAATTTATGAGAAAATTTGGATTTTTTTAAAATTGTTTTGTCCTCGAAATTTTAAATTTCTTCTCAAAATTTTAATTTCTTTGGAAAATTACAAATTTTTTGTCGAAATTTCGAGCTTTTCTTAAAATTTTGACTTTTTCCTTGAAATTTTTCCTAAAATTTGACTTTGTTTTTCTTTAATGAAAAACTTTGACTTTTTTAAAGTTCGACAAATTTTTTTAAGCTTCCAGTTAATTTTTACAATTTCTCTTTTTGATATTTTACAGTTTTCAAAAAAAAAATCAAATTTGTCTAAAAATTTCAGGTGTTCAATTTGTTCCGGGTTTCAATCAAAATCCTACGTTTTTTTTTCTAAAATTTTACCTTTTTTTGAGAACTTTTGATAAATCATCTTTTTCGAAATATTTTCTTTTTCTCAATTTTTTCGAAATCTTCCTATTTCTCAATTTTTTCGAAGTCTTTCTTTTTTTCTCAATTTTATCGAAATCTCTTCCATTTTCTCAAAATTCATCTTTTTCGTGAAATATCAGCTTTTATTTCGAACTTTGATATTTACTGTTTCTGAAAATTTAGATATTTTTTTCACAAAAGTAATTCAACTTTTTTTCACGAAATTTCAAGACTGTAAAAAATTTACAAATAAGAAAGTAAAATCATGGAAAAAATATATTTTAGAAATTTCGACTTTCCAAATTGGCCTTTTTCTAGAAATTTCAAAATTCATGTGTTTTTTCAAAATGTTAATACAAATCAATCAAAAATTTCGGAAAAATACTTCTTGAAATCATATTTTTTTTGTCAAAATTTAAGCAAAATGTGAAAATTCCTAGAAAAGTATTTTTTGGAAATTTCGACTTTAGTAGGTCACTTGTTTAATGAGTATTCATTTTTGCGTGTCTGTCCACTCTAGTTTTTATTTATTTATTTTTTAGAGCCGTCATTGTCTTCTAAAGAGCCGCATGCGGTTCGCGAGCTGCGGTTTGCCGAACCCCGGCCTAGCGAGTTTCTAGTTATAAATTGTACTGTTGCAATTGTAGCTACACAGCTTTAAAGAGTTCGTGCAGGTTGCAGAATGATGTTTTGTTCAAATTCGCTGATACGATCATATGTACATTTAGCTGTCTAGCGAGTTTTTAGCTATAAATTGTACTGTTGTAGTTGTAGCTACACAGCTTTAAAGAGTTCGTGCAGGTTGCAGAATGATGTTTTGTTCAAATTCTCCGATACGATCATATGTACATTTAGCTGCCTAGCGAGTTTCTAGCTATAAATTGTACTGTTGCAATTGTAGCTACACAGCTATAAAGAGTTCGTGCAGGTTGCAGAATGATGTTTTGTTCAAATTCTCCGATACGATCATATGTGTATTTAGCTGCCTAGCGAGTTTTTAGCTATAAATTGTACTCTTATAGTTGTAGCTATACAGCTTTAAAGAGTTCGTGCAGGTTGCAGAATGATGTTTTGTTCAAATTCTCTGATACGATACGTTCATATATGTATTTAGCTGCCTAGCGAGTTTCTAGCTATAAATTGTACTGTTGTAGTTGTAGCTACACAGCTTTAAAGAGTTCGTGTAGGTTGCAGAATGATGTTATGTTCAAATTCACTGATACGATCATATGTTTATTTAACTGCCTAGCGAGTTTTTAGCTATAAATTGTACTGTTGTATTTGTAGAAGACAACTTTAAAGAGTTCATACAGCTTGTAGATTGATGTTTTGTTTAAATTCGCTGATGCGATCATATGTATATTTAGCTGCCTAACAAGTCTCTAGGTATAAATTGTACTGTTGTAGTTGTAATTGCACAGCTTTAAAGAGTTGCAGAATGCTGTTTTGTTCAAATTCGCTGATATGATCATATGTGCCTAGCGAGTTTCTAGCTATAAATCGGAGTATCAAAGTTCGCCCTATCGAGATAGATGGCACTGTCGTCTTTGTCCAGCCATCTATTGACGTGGAACATCAAGAAAGCTGATTTATTCTTTCTGAATATAATATTAGTTTGGGAGCATTTGGAACACTTTTCGGGGTTAAGACGTATCCTACTAAAGATCCCGTGTTACAAGGTAGTCTATACAAATGTTCGTTAAAATCGCTTTAGTAATTGAGCCGCGGAAGGAGGACAAACACTTTCGCATTTAAATACGAGTACAATTAGTTAGGGTTAGAATTGCGTTTGAATTTATTTACTTCATAAGAAAAGTGGTCCCAACAAAGACTGCATGCAGAATTCATTTAATAAAAAATGATTTTTGGCTTCCAAAAAGAAGATTGTTTCACATGATTGTCTTTTCAATTTCGATATGTCACATCATCTGACGAAACGACTTGGTAATTCAGCCATCGATTTTAAGTTGATGCAATTGATATGAAAGGTCGAGAATTGGTAATTTTATTGTTAGTACATTTAGTGTATTGACATTTTATAGTTTAAAGAAATGATGTTTAAATTGTGCAAATACAAGATTGTCGAATGGTAAACACGTAATATTGATTGATAAATTGAAAAAACTCTATACACTTTTCCTATTTACATAAATAAAATTGAGAAATGCGCAGAGGAATCTGAACGTTCGCGCTCCAGGCGACAAACAACGTTCAGCTTCTCTGAGCGACAACATTGAGCAAATGGCACAACCATCGGAAGGATATACACCAAGCTAATCCGACAGGGAATCACAGCAGGATTCGAAAATTACATACAAATTAATGGATCGACAACGTAACCCTACCTATCACCTTTTGGGATGCAAGATCGAGAAATTTTTTATTGATTAGTCCTTGGAAACATTGTTGGGTGTTTCTCAATCTTTTTTTTTCGGAAGCGACACACTTTTGGTATTGTATAAAAAAAGAGCGATGCACATTACTCGTTTAAGAAACTTTTGACGACCAAAATAATATTCTCATGAGCGCCCAATTAATTTTTGGCAACCTACCTTTGATCTACACATTTTTATGAGTAAAAAAAAGTTATATATTTGAAAATTTTATTATCTCATATCCCATAATTTATTGACACCTCTGGGAGCTTCTGGTGACACAACAGTGTGTCGTGACACATCGGTTGGGAAACACTGGCCTAAATAATGAGCTGATGCTCCACAAAAAACTGTTTTAAGTTGAACGGTTGTTGTAGAATAATGTTAGATAGCGAAGTTACACTCTAGGATGTTAGGCCACACCGTTAAATTTTTATCTACTACTTTCTTAGTTTGAAAATGTCAAGAACAGTTTTTCGGGATAAAACATAATCTAGTTTCAAGGAACATCTGTACCAATTTTCGTTGAAATCGGTTCAGTAATTGAGTCGTGAAAAGTCAGCAAACAGAGAGACAGGCAAGCATATTTTTTTATTTATGTATCAGTTCAAGTTTTCGGAATAAAACGTACCCTATTGATTATCCCTAAATTCAAGTAACCTCTGTATTAATTTTGGTCGAAATCTATTCAGTAATTGAGCCCTGAAAAGTCATCAAATAGAGAGGCAGACAAACATACTTTCTTATTTATGTATCAGTTCGAGTTAGGAATTCTGTCTCAGTCAGTACTGTATCGGTCTCGCGGAAAATTGAGCAATTGTTGCTTACTGCCCTTAAACGACTAGTTTCAAGGAACCTCTGTACGAATTTTCGTCAAATTCGGTTCAGTAATTGAGCCGTGAAAAGTCATCAAACAGAGAGACAGACAAGCATATTTTCTTTCTGGATTCTGGATTCGTTGTGGCTTGTCTAAAGATTAGGCCACTCTTTCCGGGCCCATTGTGTTATCCCCGTGATTAAGATGTCCTTGGTCATTCATTCAGCCACCCAAACTGAAGAACGTCCCTTAAATGCGCCTCTCTCAAACTGGCCACACTAGGCCAGAAGTCCCCCAGTGTGGATCCTTTGATTGATGCTAGTGCCGGGCAGTGACACATCACGTGCTCGATACTCTCATCTTCTAAAAGCCCTCTAGCAGCATACTTTCTTATTTATGTATCAGTTCAAATTAGGAATTCTGTTTCAGTCAGTACTGGATCGGTTACGCGTAAAATTGAGCGATTTTTTTGTTGCTTGCTGACGTTAAATGATTTTTTCTTTGGTAGAACGGACTGGTCATTGGTTATCTCCAAAATTAAAATACAAATCTTGTCCCTTGAAACCAAGAAAGATTAAAAATCATAACAAAGGTTGCTCTAAGGCGTTTCGATAGCCAAGCTATCATCGTTAAACGTTGGATTAATGTTTTCATTCAACGAAATATCGATTAATATTTCATTCAACGTATTTCGATATTTGTTTTTGCTTAAGTGGTTTCTAAACCAGTCTATTTTTTTATTATCTTTTTTCATTTCATTGACAGGTTGGACTTTTACAAAATAAATTATTGTTAAGATTTCTGAAAACATTAGATAATTAGATAATTGGAAACATTTTAAAAACATTTTAAATTTTGAAACAGGACTGATATGATTTTTAAAAGATTTTACAGGTGGCGCTTCCATGGGATTATATTAGATAAAATTGGTGTCGTGGAATGACGTCCGAAATACTTTTAAATTTCATATCAGTCGTGTCAATTGTAGGGAAATTTATTTCTTAGTCATATTATGTTACAGTCTGTGTATGTTGCTACTAAATTGTTTAAACTTTAAGCGGGAGTCAAGAACAGTTTAATCTTCATGTCAACAATAGTTACCCTATTCAATTAACTGAGTATGAAAAGCTTTGATGCTTTTGCACCCTTGAATGTGTTACTTCACATGCTTTGTTGTTTCAGGATTATCCTACTGTTCTTTTGTACGTTTCCGGTAATTGAATGTTATCCTTACGTACAATTATGTAATATTCCATCACTGGAGTCATTAAGGAACATTCTTAACCTTTCACGTTACACCCCTTTAACTTAAATGTATAATAAAAATATAAAGTAAGAAAAATCTTATTTGTGCGATTTACGTGAAGCTGGCTATTTGAACAGGACAATGATGGGCAAGCTTTTTCTAGAATAGGCCAAAGAATAAAGAAAAATTTGTATCGGGCCAGTATAAATTAAAAACAGCATACAAATATTAATCCAGGGCGAGTTCTTTTTAAAACCTTCCCTTGCAAAATATTTTTTTTTGTAAAGTTCAGGTTTTCTGGAGATTTTCTTAAACTTCGTACATTTTTTAAACTTCTTAGTTTAAACGGGATATTTCCTTTATAAGACTTTGTCTTTTTTTTTCAAAAGTTCGACCATAGCTTAGAAATTTGAAAAATATTGAGTTTAGAAATGAAAACTGGTTTTCTAAACTTTTTTTCTCAAAATTCAACTTCAACCCCATAATTTCGTCTTTATTTTGAAATCTCTAGTCAATTCCAAACTGTAACCTAATTTTTGTCCTAAAATCAGATTATTTACGATGCATGAACTTTTTTTTCTTATATTTCTGTGGGGATCTTAAATTGTTAGATATAAATATTTCCTGCAATTTCGATTCGTATAATCACGATCTTTTCTCTGTAGGATTTGGTCAAAATGTCGATACTTCGAATTTGTTAATAATTTTGGTATTTCAAAGTAGATATTTTAAGAAAAATGGAGGGAATATTAATTTAAATTCGTAATTTTGAAATTATATGCAAAATTTTAAGAGTAAACTTAGAATATTTTCTTTCCCTTATTCCTAATTAAGGGTACGATTGTTTACATGTTTACCATAACATTTTCATTTTTATTCTTCATGGTAGACTCCTATTGGTCGCATAAATGTTAAATAAAATTAATGAAGATTTTTATTTTTACTAAAAATCTTGATTTTTTCTGAAGATTTTGAGATTATATAAAAAAATTGCAAGCTTTTGTTTTCAATCATTTGATTAATTGATATGTTTTTAATTCTACTTTGTGAAATTCTTTAATATTTTATGTCAGAATTTCGTTTTTTCCTAAAATGTTTTACTTTTTTCTCATAAAACATAGATTTCAATTTAAAAACTTCTTTACCAAGAATTAAAATCCAATTGTTTTTCTAAAACTCAAGCTTTTTTCAAGTATTTCGATTTTTTCACAAATTTTTTATCTTAATTTGGATATTGGTTACCTTTTCTTTAAATTTTTAAATCTACCATAAACACTTTTTCATTGAGCTCTTTATTCCAGTTTTCTCCTAAAAAATTTAGGTTTAAAAATGGAAAAAACAAGACCGAATTATTATAAAAAATATGGACCCAATTTCAATCTCGAAATATCGACTTTAGTTGGAGTTTAAACATAAAAACTTTTTTTTAATTTAAAATGTCTAGAAAAAAGTTTAAATTTCAAAAGAAAAAGATCAACATTTTTTTAAAAGTCTAAATTTTGAGTGAACCAAAACTTCAAAAAAACTGTAGTTTTGATTTATTTTCAACTGTGTGATCTATGAAGAAATTTTGAACATTCGAATATAAATTGGATAATTAAAATTTTTATCAAAATTCCAAGTTTAGACTTATAATTTTCTGTTTTGTCTCAAGATTTTGTAAAAAAAAATCTTTTAACGTTTTAACGTTACATCAAAATGTTGCCTTAAGTCTTAATTTTAGAAAAAAAAAACGTTTAGCTTTGCAAATTTAGATAAGGAATTGTGGGAAAAAAAAGTTTAAATTCCAAAAAAACCCAAATTTATCAGTGAAAAGTCTATAATAAATTCGACTTTTTTTAGAAAACTTGCACAAATATTTCGATTTTTTTTTTAAATTCTGGTCATTTTCCTAAAACGTGGAGTTTAAATTTAACACTTTCTCTTTTTATTTCGCGCTTTAATTTAAAGCTTCTATAAAAAAAATTCAAATTCTGAGAAAAAAATATTACAAAAAACCAAAATTATAAAAGAAAAACCGAAATATTTAAAACGTTTTGAAATTTCGATATTAATTTCCACATTTCGGCTAAGCCTTTGAGTAAAAGTGGAATATGCTGGCGACTTGCTACTCTCTACCCTCCAGGCAAACAACCTTCAGTGCGGCCGCAGCATTAAAGTCAACAAAGTTTCTTTGTTGTCAAAATTTCGTGTTAAAACCCAAACTTCATTTTTTTAAATTTTAGAGTTTTTCAGAAACTGAAATTTTTTAAAATTCACACTTAATTATAACTGTTAAGGTGGCCTAAAATAAAGAAGAAAATTGTCAAAAGACATTAACATTTTGAGCTTAACCTCGAAATGCTGAGTGTTTTTTTCAAACTTATTTTTATTTACGAACAATTTGAAGCTGACGGCTAAAGTTCCAGTCCGAAAATAAAATTTCCAAGTCAAAGCTTGAAATAACAAAAACCTTGAACCTGAATTACAAAGTCTAACTTTTTTCTAGAACTTTAGTGTCCAAACTCAATTTTTTTTAAAAGGGTGAATGACTGAAATTTTTTTTTCAGGAATCCAAGTTAATCCATTTATTTTTTAATTTTATTGGGAACTCGAACTTCAAAAGGAGATACTAAAAATTGTGGGTTATTTGAAATATTTGAAGTTTATAAATTCGAAATTTTAATTATTAAGTTTCAATTTTTTTCAACTTCCGACTTATTAAAAATTTTTAATTTTTTATACACTTCGATTTCTTATTGAGTATTCTGACATTAATCTCTAAAGGTCAAGTTTATCTCTTAAAATTGCGAGAAATGTTTTTTTTTTTCATAAATTTAGGTGTCCCTCTGAAATGTCCATTACATCGAAATTTTGGACAATTTTTTGAAATTTTGGACCATTTTTCGAAATTTCGAGCTGAAAGTCTATTTTTTGTTTTTATTTACTTTATAATGTTTCGAAATTAAACTCGAACCTTTTATCATAAACCTTCAATTTTGAACTACAAATGCTCAACATTTTTTAATAAATATTCAATTTATTCTTGAAAATTTATTTTGCGAAATTGATTTCAAAAATGCAAGGCCCAAATTTTTAAAACAATTTTTAGAATGCTCCAACTTGAAGAAATATGGTCGTAAAGAAAAATAACACGAGTTTTTTCTTCCACTTTTCCATTTTACCTTTTAAATTGTTGACAAACCAAAACGTTATTTTTTCAAAAGATTTTATTATTATCATGTTTTTCAAATATTTCACTTTTTTTCTTAAATTTTAACTGAAAGTTTCCCCCATTTTTGTCAAAATTGCAATTTATATGCAAAATTTCAACCTTAAACTTGCAATTTTGAGTTTTTCTCCTGAAATTTTGACTTTATACCCGAAACCTTTTAGAGAAATTTTTACTTTATTTTAGAAATGTTATGAAATTTTGACTCGCTTATTTAGTATCAATTTACCTGTTTAACTTTCCCTTTGGCTCTAATTTAAAGTTTCAATTTCTTTCGTTATATTTAAATTTTATTTCCTTGCCCACATTCATTTTGAAAATTCAATTTTTTTTGCATTATTTCAAATTTCAGGTTTTAAAAGTCTTTCTATAATTTTGTTTTTTTGGAAATTTAAATTTTTCTTTGGGTTTTAACTCGAAATGTTTACCTCTATTTCTCTTTAAATTCAAAGTGCTTAGAAAATAATTTTATAAATCTTTCCTCCAAATTTTTCCTTTTCCTTTCAAAACATTTTGTTTTTATTTGATATTTTAAAAATTTTGCGTTAACTGTTTTATAAATTTCGAAATTTTTATTTCAAATTTTAAGTTTTTTTTTCAACATTCTGGGAGAACAATTTTAGTGTTTTTCTTTGGACTTTTTTGATTGTAAACTCAAAATTTGATGGTTTTGATTCTATCAAAACTTCCACTTCAAAGCACGAAACTTTTGAAATTTCAAGTTTAAAGTATATTTTTTCTAGATTTTCGCTTTAAACCAAATATGTTTCATAGTTTTCCTCAAAATTACTATTTCTCACTTTTTTTTGAAATGTCAGCCCTTCAGTCAAAATTTTTTGTACCTTTTAATTTGCTTTTTAAATGTTATTTCGTATAATTACAAGTTTACACCTTCAGTTCAGTTTTATTTTTAAAACTTCGTTTTGGAAATTGAATTTTTTTTAGGAGCTTCTATTCTTAATTGAAAATGTTGATTTACATTAGAAAATTTAGTAAATTTCCAACAGCAAAATATCGGCTTTGACTTCGAGATGTTTTTTTCGAAGTTTTAACTTTAAGCTTTTAATTTTTGTCTTTTTTTTAAATTAAAATTTCGAGTTTATTTCTTATACACTTTTGTTTTAAAATCTCCTGTTTTCATATCAAAATATTCATAATTTTGGCCTTTTAAAAATTTTGATTTTTCTTTTGAAATTTTGAATTTAAATAATTTTGCAGGAAAAAATTCATGAGAAAATAACTGCAATATTGGTGAACCATCAAATATGTAACTTTTTAACACAATATTATTTTGCTTATGAACTTCTAAGAGCACATTTGTGAATTTTAGAGAATTTATCGTGAACAAACAATTGAAATACTTTTAGCTTAAAACATTTGCACCATTTGCACCTTTTAGAGATTTCATGAGAAAGCAAGTGTCAGATGAGCCACCAAGGAATCAACTTTTAAACACCAAATACCTAATTTTTTACCATCACATTACTTTGCTTGTGATTGTCCAAGAAGAGTAGGTTTTGTGGCAAAACAACTAAAATACTGATGAACTACCAAATGTCCAACATTTTAGTTTAAAGTTATTTTAATTAGGATGGTCCATGAGAACATTTGAGAAATTTAAGGAAGATTTCATGAGAAAACAGCTGCGATACTGATAAACCACCAAGTAACCAACATTTTACTACAATATTATTTTGCCTATGGACCTTCAAAAGCACATTTGTGAATTTTTCGTTAACAAACAATTGAAATACTTATGAATTATTAAAAGTCTAACGTTTAACTCAAAACATTTGCGACTTTTAGATATTTCATGGGAAAACAACTGCCACATGAATCACCAAATAAAAAAACTTTTTAACACATTATTTTGCCTGAGATTCATCAGGAAGAGAATGTTTCGTGGCAAAACAACTAAAATACTGATGAACTACCAAATGTCCAACATTTTAGCTCAAATCTATTTTTTGCAGGATGCTCCACGAGAACATTTGCTAATTTTAGAAAAGATTTCATGGGAAAACAACTGCAATACTGATGAACCTCCAAATAACCAACTTTTTAGTACAATATTATTTTGCTTATCGACCTCCAAGAGCGCATTTATCAATTTTTCGTTAACAAACAATTGAAATGCTGATAAACTACCCAATGTCCAACATTTCAACTCTAAATTGTTATTTTAATCAGGGTGCTCCATGAGAACATTTGTGAGAATGTTAGAGGTTATTTCATGAGAAAACAACTGCAGTACTGATGAACCACTAAATACCAAACTTTTTAACACAATTTTATTTTGCCTATGGACCTCCAAAAGCACATTTGTGAATTTTTCGTTAAGAAACAATTGAAATACTTATAAATTATTAAAAGTCTAACGTTTAGCTCAAACCATTTGCGACCTTTAGATATTTCATGGGAAAACAACTGCCACATGAATCACCAAATGCCAAACTTTTTAACACATTATTTTGCCTGAGATTCTTCAGGAAGAGAATGTTCCGTGGCAAAACAATTGGAATACTGATGAACTACCAAATGTCCAACATTTTAGCTCAAATCTATTTGGGCAGGATGCTCCATGAGAACATTTGCGAATTTTAGAAAAGATTTTATGGGAAAACGACTGCAATACTGATGAACCACCAAATAACCAACTTTTTAGTACAATATTATTTTGCTTATCGACCTCCAAGAGCGCATTTATCAATTTTTCGTTAACAAACAATTAAAATTCTGATAAACTACCCAATATCCAACATTTCAACTCTAAATTGTTATTTTAATCAGGGTGCTCCATGAGAACATTTGTGAGAATGTTAGAGGTTATTTCATGAGAAAACAACTGCAGTACTGATGAAACACTAAATACCAAACTTTTTAACACAATTTTATTTTGCCTATGGAGCTCCAAGAGCACATTTGTGAATTTTTCGTCAACAAATAATTGAAATACTGATGAGTTCTCAAATGCCCAACGTTTAGCTCAAAACATTTGAGACTTTTAGTGATTTCATAAGTAAACAACTGCTAAATGTCCCACAAAAACCATACTTTTTGACATAACATTATTTTGGCTACGAGTCACCAAGAACAGAATATTTTGTGGCAAACAGTTAAAATATTGATGAACTACCAAACGTTCAATTTTTGAATTCAAAAGTATTTTGATCAGGATGCTCCATGAGAACATTTGAAAATTTTATAGAGGATTTTATGAAAAAAAAATGAACCAGTACCCAAAATTTTTATGACCTTTAAAGATTTTATGGGAAAAAACTAAACTACCAGATGTGCCAAATGAACCACCAAATATCTAATTTTTTACCATATTATTACTTTGCCTGTGATTGATAAAAAGGAGATTGTTGCGTGGCAAAACAATTAAAATATTAATGAACTATCAAATCTCCAACACTTTAGCTCAAAATTATTTTATTCGGGATGCTCCATGAGAATATTTGTAAGAATTTTAGAAGTTATTTTATGAGAAAACAACTGCAGTATTGATGAATCACCAAATACCCAAAACAAATAATTGAAATACTGATGAATTATCGAATGCCCAACGTTTAGCTCACAACATTTGAGACTTTTGGAAATTTCATAAGTAAACAACTACTATATGTGCTACAAAAACCCAACTTTTTGAAATAACATTATTTTGGCTATGATTCACCAAGAAGAGAATGTTTCGTGGCAAAACAGTTAAAATATTGATGAACTACCAAACGTTCAATATTTGAATTCAAAAGTATTTTGATCAGGATGCTCCATGAGAACATTTGAAAATTTTATAGAGAATTTTATGGAAAAAACAACTGCAATACTGATGAACCATCAAAAACTTAATCTTTTAAAATAACATTATTTTGCCCAAAGAATTCCAGGGGCCCATTTGTGAATTTTTCGTAAACAAACAATAGAAATCCTGATAAACTGCTAAGTACCCAAAATATTTACGACCTTTAAAGATTTTATGGGAAAAAACTAAACTATCAGATGTGCCAAATGAACCACCAAATATCTAATTTTTTACCATATTATTACTTTGCCTGTGATTGATCAAAAGAAGATTGTTGCGTGGCAAAACAATAAAAATATTGATGAACTACCAAATCTCCAACACTTTAGCTCAAAATTAATTTATTCGGGATGCTTCATGAGAACATTTGTGAGAATTTTAAAGGTTATTTCATGGAAAAACGACTGCAGTACTGATGAATCACCAAATACCCAACTTTTTAACACAATTTTATTTTACCTCCAAGAGCATATTTAAACAAATAATTAAAATACTGATGAATTATCAAAGGCCCACAACATTTTAGAGATCTTATGGGTAAACAACTGCCAGATGTGCCACAAAAATCAAACTTTTTGACATTACATTATTTTGGCTATGATTCACCAAGAAGAGAATATTTCGTGGCAAAGAGTTAAAATATTGATGAATCACCAAATGTTCAACATTTTAATTCAAAAGTATTTTGATTAGGATGCTCCATGAGAACATTTGAAAATTTTAAAGAGGATTTCATAGGAAAACAACTGCAATACTAATGAACCATCAAAAACCCAACCTCTTAAAACAACATTATTTTGCCCATAGAATTCCAGGAGCAATTGAAATACTGATTAACTGCTAAATAGTCAACTTTTTTATCAAAACATTTACGGCTTTTAGAGGTTCTATGGGAAAATAACTACGAGATGTGCCAGATGAAATACCTAATTTTTTACCATCACATTTTTTTTACCATCACATTACTTTGTGATTGAAAAACCAGAGAATGTTTCGTGGCAAAACAATTGGAATGCCGATGAACTACCAAATGTCTAATATCTTAGCTAAAGTTTATTTTGAGCAGGATGCACCATGAGAACATTTGCAAACTTTAGAGAAGATTTCATGGAAAAACAACTGAAATACTGACAAACCACCAAATAACCGACTTTTTAGCACAATATTATTTTGCCTATGGATCTCTCTTGCGAAGTTTTCGTGAACAAAGGGTTGAAGTAGTGATAAACTACTAAATACCAAATGTTCAGCTTAAGTCATTTGCGATTTTTAGAGATTTTACGAAAAACAACTACCAGATGATCCATCAAATACCTGGCTTTCTAACATAACATTATTTTGCCTACGATTCTCCAAGAAGAAAATGTTTTGTGGCAAAGCAATTGAAATACCAAAGAACCAGCAAGTGTACAACATTTTAGGTCATAATTATTTTGAGCAAGGTGCTACATGAGAACATTTACGAATTTTAGAAAAGATTTTCTGGGTAAAAAACTGCAATACTGATGAACCATCAAATAACCAACTCTTTAGCACAATATTAGTTTGCTTATGGACCACCAAAAGCACATTAGTAAATTTTTTGTTAACAAACAAAATACTAATGAATTATTAAAGGTCTAAAGTTTAGCTTAAAACATTTGTGACTTTAGGACATTTGATGAGAAAACCAGTACGATGAACCAACACATACCCAACTTTTTAACATAACATTAGTTTGCCTGTGACTATCCAAGAAGAGAATGTTTCCTGGTAAAATAATTGAAATACTGATGAACTACCCAGTGTCCAGCATTTTAACACTTAAATTATTGTTTTGAACAGGATGCTCCATGAAAACATTTGTGAGAAATTAGAGATGGTTTCATGGAAAACAACTGCTTTACTGATGAACCACCAAATACTCAACTTTTTAATACAATATTATTTTGACTAAGAACCTCCACGAGCATATTCGTGAATTTTTCTTGAACAAACAATTGAAACATAGATGAACTACTAAATTTAAAACGTTTAGCTCAAAACACTTGCGACTTTAGATTTGATGAAAAAACAACTGCCAGATGTCCACCAAATACCATGACATTATTTTGTCTCTGACTCTTAAAGAAGAGAATGCTTCATGGAAAAACAATTGAGATACTGATAAACTACCAAAAGCCCAACATTTTAACTCAAAATTATTTTGATCAGGGTGTTTCATGAGAAAATTTGCGAATTTTAGAGAAAGTTTCATGGGAAAGCAACTGCAATATTGATGAACCACCAATTACCTAACTTTTTAGCATAACATTATTTTGCTTTTGATGGTCCAAGAGGCATTTGTAAATTTTAGAGAAGGTTTCATGGGAAAACAACTGCAATACTGATGAATCATCAGTTACCCAACTTTTTAGCATAAAATTATTTTGCTTTTGGTGTTCCAAAGGGCATTTGTGAATTTTAAATAATAGTTCATGACAAAACAACTGAAATAACTCAATTTTTATTTTGTTCTTCAATCTTCGACTTAAATTCCAAGCTTTTAATGTTTTAAAAAATTTAGATTTTTTTCGAAAGCTTTAGTTTTTATAATTTAGAATTACAAACTCAAGGTTACACTGGAAATTCGTCTTTTTCAGGTTTCACCTTCTGGGTTTGCATTTTAAATTTTTGACTATTTTCTCGTAACATTCGGAAATGTTATTTGCCGTTATTTTTCAACTAAATTTTTGAATTAAAATTAAAATTCAGTTTTATTTTTGCTACCAAAATGATTCCATCATTTTGACTTTAAAATTTAAACTTCCACATTTTTAAAATCCAAACTTTGAACGTTCTTTTATAAATTGGATTTTTTCTTAAACTTCCCATGATTTTTAATTATTTTTTTGTATGATTTTGGCCTGAAACTCAATGATACGAGAAAACGATTTAAAAGATTCCAGTTATCTATAAAAATTTCAATTACATATTGTTTTCAAAATCACTAAGTTATGGTTCTTTGAAAATTACATAAAAAATTGGGATGCATTTTATACCACATTTTTTTTTTAATTTCGGCTTATCGAGCCCAGTTTCTAAGATATTAAAATTATAATTTAATAGAATTTGCTTACCTTTTTTATCTAGGAAATAATGGTGGCTTTAAGCATGAGGAGCGTTATTATTCTCATTGCTTTCTACAGGAAACTCAATATTATAAGGTAATTTTCTTAAGACACGTAATTTATCAAAAATACCCAGGATAAAACTTGTCCATTAAAGGTTACATAAATCAAATTCTATCATTAGAAAGGCGTGGCTACTTTGACAATATATACTCAAATGATTAATGATTAGAGCCATAGGAATAATATGCTAAGAAATAATATTTGATTTTGGATAAAATAGTTATCCGGTCATGTCTAAAACTGACAATGAGTAGTTTACAAAAATTATCTGGTAGAAGAACGAGCTTAGATGTTTCACAATCTTTAACAATGTTCACTTCTGTCGATATGACATCAATAAAAAAATTCCTAACATCTGCCCATATTAATGAACAGTTGGTGAAATCGTTTCTGAAGTACTTGCTTACAAAATGAATCTGTGCTTTTATATGTAAAGTAATGTTACATGTTACATAGTGTGACATGTAACATAGTGTAATGTTACCTAGGGTAATATGTTACACCATGTTACATGGTGTAACATAGGTTACATAGTGTAAGATGTTGCACCATGTAACATAGTTTTACATAGTGTTACACGATGTAACACGATGTAACACGATGTTACACGATGTAACACGATGTTACACTATGTAACACTATGTTACATCTTGTAACATGTTACACCATGTAACACTATGTTTCATAGCCTAACACATCACATGTAACATGTTATATCATGTAACATAGTTTCGTAATGTAACACGTTACGCTATGTAACATAGTGTTACATAGTGTAACATGTAACACTATCTAACATGTCACACTATGTAACACGTAGCATGTAACATGTAGTCAGAATTTTATTTTTCCATTACCAGACAATTCTTTAAGAACCCTTGCTTATACGAAGTCCTTTTTTTCAATAAGTAATCCGCGTCTATATCTTAACCCAGTAGGCGGAATTAGGTCGCCGAAGTTATGGTTCAATTTCCCTACTTAATCCGAAAAGGGAAAAAGATACAAGTGACACAAGTGTCCAAGGTGAAGTTATACATGAAATATTTCTCGATCTTACATTTTGCCCAACATAAACACAAAATCCAACGTAATTGAATAGATTGCATGCAGACACTCAAGATTTCACGTAATATCGTTATGAAAAATATGAAATTGTATATCTATCAGATTGTCAAGGATAATTTTCAAAGGCTTCATAGTGCACCAAAATTTTAGGCGATTTCGGGAACTCTCTTTCCCCGTCGGTGCAAAGACACAACGTCACGGTTGTTCGGATCAGATCGACCCATTGTTGATGAAATTCTGAAATAGCTAAAAGCCTATGATTAAAACCCAATTGAGTCAATTATAAAACTTCGGTTTTTTTAACTTCTGTACTGAACACCTAATTTTGTTTCTTGGATCTTTGGTGAAGCAAATTTTCAACTTTAGTAACAAGATTAATGATGAAATGTGTTAACTAGGAGTTTTTAATTTTGGTGAAACGGACTGGTCTTTGGTTATCTTCAAAAATTGATGTACAAATCTTGTCCCTTGAAACCAAGAAAGACTAACTGCTGTAACTCTTTTCGATAGTCAAGCCATCATCTTCAGAGAGATAGATTTTTGATCTTTCTTGGTTTCAGGGGACAAGACTTGTACATCAATTTTTTTGGAGTTTTTAAAATAGTCGAAAATTCAAGAACTAACTGGAAGTTTACAAAACAAAGACACACTGAATTTTTTTTATTTTCAACTCAACATTTCGAAAACTTTTTTTATAAAATCAAAATTTCTAGAGAAATACTAAAAATGTTGAAAGAAAACCTCGATTTATGAAATTAGGATCAACAATTCGAGACGGAATTTTTAAAAAACTTTCTACAAAATTTCCAATGTCCATTACAAATTTCCAATGTCCATTACAAAGTTTTTCGGGAAGATAAAAAAAAATCAATTTTCACTTTCTTTCCTGAAATATTTTTTTTAATTATAAGTGCATAATTTAGGATTTCCCTAAAAATTTTCATTTTTTTATTCGAAATTTCGTTCTTAATTTCGAAACTTCGACTTTTTTTCTCAAAATTTTAAGAAAACTTTAACATTCCCCATTTTTTAAGAAAATTGGCCATAATTTCAAAATTGAAATTTAAACTTGAAAAATCGAAGAAAAGCCCAAATTTTCAGAAAAAAATCAAAATTTACTATAAAAATTGTGTTTTGTCGCACAGTGTAGTTAGAATAGGGCATTGGCTCATGCAGTTAATCGGAAATGTTTATCCAACTGGCAGAAGCTTTTCCAAAAATTTCCATCTTCTTTTCTCAAACAGTTGTCATTTCCCTAAATTTTACAATGTATTCTTAACATTCTCTTTCCTTTATCAAAATCTAAAACTTTTCGTTCGACTTTTTTTGTACGCAATTTTGCCATTTTCAAAATTCGCCTCTTTCTGAAAATTTCAACTTTTTTAAAATCTGAATTCCTGAAAATTACGATATGTTTATCAATTTATCCGAAATTTGTTTGATCTTGTAATAAAAAAGCAAAAAATTTGGAAATAATAGTTATTTGGTAATTTTGGAAAATATTTTTGGAAAGTTTTTTTAAAAAATAAAAATTTCATAAAAATTTCAACTGTTTTTTAAACCAATTTTCATGAAATTCTAACTTGTTTCTCAAAATTTCGAAGTTTATCTCAATATTGGACATTTTCTAACCTCACGGTGGGGTAGGTTGCCTCAAGCAGTCTAGAAAAAATAAATATTCATCCGAAAGGTTAAGACTTTTCTGGAAATTTCGACAGTCTTTCGAAATTTGCCCTTTTTTATAAATTTTAACAAAACTCGATTTTCTCTCGAAAATTTTAAATCTTCACTAAATTTCGACTTTATTCCCGAAATTTCGATCTTTTTCTCGAAATCCTGATTACTTTTTTCAAAACTAATGTGTTTTTGGAAATGTTATTTTTCTCGAATTTTGTCTTTTTTTAAATTTCGATATTTTTCTGAAAATCCTACGTTTATTCCAAATTTTTACAAAATTTGACTCAAAAATTTCGAATTTCTACTAAATTTCGACTTTCTTTTCGAAATTCCGATCTTTTTATCTAAAATCTAATATTTTTTAACAAATTCTTCTCTTTTTATTTACCATAAATTTCGATATTTTTCGAAATACCTGTCTTTTTTTCTTATTTTGCCAAATTTGATTCTCGAAAATGTTGATATTTTACTAAATTTCGACTTTATTCTCAAAATTTTGATTTTTTTCTCGAAAATTTGATTCTGTTTTTCAAAACTCGTATGTTTTTGGAAGTCTCGTTTATTTGTCTGAAAATCCGTCTTCTTTGACAAAATGTAATTCTCTCTCTCTCTCTTTCTCTCTCTCTATCTCTCTCTTCTCTCTCCTTTCTCTCTTCTCTCTCTCTCCTTTCTCTCTTCTCTCCTTTCTCTCTTCTCTCTCTCTCCTTTCTCTCTTCTCTCTCTTCCTTCTTATATCTCGCATTTCTCTCTCTCTCTCTCTCTCTCTCTCTGTCTCTCTCTCTCTCTTCTTTCTCTTCCTTCTTTCATCTCACATTTCTTTCTCTCTTTTTTTCTCTCTCTATTTCTCTCATTCTCTCTCTCTCTTTCACTCCTTTTGTATCTCTCTCACTCTCTCTCTGTCTCCCTCTCTCCTCTCTCTCTATTTCTCTCTCTCTCTCTCTTCTTTCTCTCTTCTCTCTCTTCCTTCTTTCATCTCGCATTTCTCTCTCTCTCTCTCTCTCTCTCTCTATATCTCTTTTTCTCTCTTTTTTTTCTCTCTCTCTTTGTCTCACTCTCTCTGTCTCTCACCCTCTCTCTCTCTCTCCTTTCTCTCTTCTCTCTCTTCCTTCTTATATCTCGCATTTCTCTCTCTCTCTCTCTCTGTCTCTCTCTTCTTTCTCTTTCTTCTTTCATTTCGCATTTATCTCTCTCTCTCTGTCTCTCTATTTCTCTCACTCTCTCTCTCTCACTCTCTTTGTATCTCTCTCACTCTCTCTCTGTTTCCCTCTTTCCCCTCTCTCTGTTTCTCTTTCTCTCTCTCGCTCTCCTTTCTCTCCTCTCTCTCTTCCTTCTTATATCTCGCATTTCTCTCTCTCTCTCTCTCTCTCTCTCTCTCTCTCTGTCTCTCTCTTCTTTCTCTTCCTTCTTTCATCTCGCATTTCTCTCTCTATTTCTCTCATTCTTTCTCACTCTCTTTGTATCTCTCTCACTCTTTCTGTCTCCCTCTCTCCCCTCTCTCTATTTCTCTTTTTCTCTCTCTCTCTCTCTCCTTTCCCTCTTCTCTCTCTTCTTTTTTTCATCTCTCTCTCTCTATCTCTTTTTCTCTCTCTTTTTTTCTCTCTCTCTCTCTCTCTGTCTCTCACTCTCTCTGTCTCTTACTCTCTTTGTCTCTCTCTCACTCTCTCTGTCTCCCTCTCTCCCTTCTCTCTGTTTCTCTTTCTTCCCCCCCCCCTCTCTCTCCTCCCTTTCTCCTTTCCCTCTCTCTCTCTCTCTCTCCCTATCTCCTTCTTTCTCTCTACTTCTCTCTCTCTCTCCTCTCTCTCTCTTTCTCTCTCTCTCTCTCCTTTCTCTCTCTCTCTCGCCCACTCTCTTTCTCTCTCTCTCTCTCTCTCTCTCTCTCTCTCTCTCTCTCTCTCCTTTCTCACTCTCTCGTTTATTTTTGGAAATCTCATTATTTTCCTCAAAGTTCGTCTTTTTCTTGAAATTATGATATTTTTCAAAAAATCCGTCTTTTTGATCTCTAAACTTTGATGAAATTTGACTCGAAAATTTCGAATATTTACTAAATTTCGACCTTTTTTTTTAATAGAAATTTCGATGTTTTTTTCGAAAATTGATTTCTTTTCAAAACATGTATGTTTTTAGAAATTACATTATTTTGCAAATCCATTTTTTCTTTGATAAAATTTGATTCTCTCTCTCTCTCTCTCTCTCTCTCTCTCTCTCTCTCCCTCTCTCTCGAAAATTTCGAATTTTTACTAAATATCTCGGATTGTCGATCTTTTCCCCAACATTCTGGTTTATTTTTTCAAAACTCGTACGATTTTGGAAATCTGGTTTATTTTTCTGAAAATTCGTCTTTTTTTTCTAAATTTTGACAACATTTAATTATCTTCTGGAAATTTGAAATTTTTAATGAATTTGGACTTTTTTCTCGAAATTTCCATCTTTTTTTCGAAAATCTGATTCTTTTTTCCGAAGCTCGTTACGTTTTTGGAAATCGCGTGTTTTTTCTGAAAAACCGTCTTTGACAAAATTTTTCTCTCTCTCGAAGATTTAGAATTTTTACCAAATTTCAACTTTTTTCTCAAAGATTCGATTTTTATATAGAAAATTAAGATTCTATTTTTCAAAACTCATATGTTTTGGAAATCTCGTTTACTTTTCTAAAAATCCATCCTTTTTCTAAGAATTGTGGCAAAATTTAATTATCTCTTGGAAATTTACCTTTTTCTTGAAAATTTGATTCTTCTTTTCAAAACTCGTATGTTTTTCTGAATCTCATTTTTTTTCTAAATGTTGACAGTTTTACTCGAAAATTCGAATATTTACCAAATTTCGACTTTTTTTAATAAAAATTTCGATATTTTCTCCTAAATTGATTCTTTTTTCAAAACATTTATGCTTTTAGAAATTACGTTATTTTTCTGAAAATCCATATTTTTTTTGACAAAATTTGATTTTCTTTCTCTTGGAATTTTTTTTTACTAACTTTCGACTTTTATTTGAATTGTCGATCTTTTTCTCGAAATTCTGGTTTCCTTTTTCAAAACTAGTGTATTTTTGGAAATCTGTTTTATTTTTCTGAAAAATCGTCTTTTTTCTAAATTTTGACACAACTTGATTCTCTTGGAAACTTAGAATATTTACTGAATTTCAACTTTTTTCTCGAATTTTCGATCTTTATCTTGAAATTCTGGTTCCTTGTATGAAAGCTTGTATGATTTTGGAAATCTGGTTTATTTCTCTGAAAATTCGTCTTTTTTTCTAAATTTTGACTGTTTCCCGAAAATTTAAAATTTTTACTGAATTTAGACTTTTCTATCGAAATTTCGACCTTTTTTTCGAAAATCTGATCCTTTTTTCCAAAGCTCGTTACGTTTTTGGAAATCGCGCGTTTTTTTTGGAAAACCGTCTTTTCTTTGACAAAATTTTTCTTTCTCGGAAATTTCGAATTTTTACTAATTTCGACTTTTTTTCTTGAAATTTCTATATTTTCTCAAAAACCTGATTTTTTTTCAAAACTCGTCTGTTTTTGGAAATCACGTTTATTTTCCTAAAAATTTGCCTTTTTTTATTAATTTTGACAAAATTTGATTATTTTTCGGGAATTGAGTATCCCTATTGAGTTTCTACTTTTTCCTCGAAATTTCTATATTTTTTTCGAAAATCTTATTCTTTCTTCCAAAGCTTGTTGCGGTTTCGGAAATCGCTTACTTGCTGAAAAACCATCTTTGGTTTTTGGAAATCTTGTTTATTTTTCTAAAAATCCGACTTTTTTATAAATGTTGACAAAAATTGATTATTTTTTGGAACTTTAGAATTTTGATGAATTTCGACTTTTTTCTCGAAATTTGGATCATTTTCTCCAAAATTTGATTCTTTTTTTCAAAGCTCATTACGTTTTTGAAAATCTCTCTCTCTCTCTCTCTCTCTCTCTCTCTCTCTCTCTCTCTCTCCCTCTCTCTCTCTTTCTCTCTCTCTCTCTCTCTCTCTCTCTCTCTCTCTCTCTCTCTCTCGAAAATTTCGGAATTTTACTGAATTTCGACTTTTTTCTCGAATTTTCGATCTTTTTTTCGAAATTCCGATTCCTATTTTCGATGCTTCTATGTTTTTGGAAATCCTGTTTCTCGCACTTCGTCCTTTTCTTGAAATTTCGATATTTTTCTGAAAATATGTCAGTTTTTTTGAAATTTCAATTTTACCTTAAAATCGAATCCTTTGTGTTCTTGAAAATCTTACTTTTTCATCGAAATTCGTCTTTTTCTTAAAATTTCTGCTGTTTTTTTTAGAATCGCCTTTCTGATAAACAAATGTTCTCAAAATTTAACTGCTTTCTCAGAATTTGGGCGAGATTTCTATTGTTTTCTGGAAATTTCGTCTTTTTTCTCAAAATTCGTTTTTTACTTAAAATTCGTTTTTGCCCCAAATTTGTTTTTCCTCGAAATTTATTTTTTTTTTTTTTAGAATTTTGATCAATTTTCTCAAAATTCGTCTTCTGAATTTCAACTTAATTCGCAAAAATCGACTTTTTACTTAAAATTAGACTTTTCCTAAAAAAATTTCTAATTTTTTCCCTATTTCGACGTTTTTCTCAAAATTTCGATCGTTTTCTCCTTTTGCTTTTTTCGAAATCAGTTAATTTTCCCAACAATCCTCTTTTTTAATAAAATTCAGATCTTTTAGAATCTGACTTTCCAGAAATTTTGACAGATTTTTTAAAGTTTGTTCGTTTTCAAAATTATTAATTTTCCTTTTAAAATTAGCCCTTTTTCTGTAAGATTCGTTTTTTTTAAATCGGTCTTTTCGAAATTTCGACAGGTTTTTTAAAGATTGTTCGTTTTCAAAGTGTTGAATTTTTCCTTCAAAATTAGCCCTTTCTCTGTAAGATTCGTTTTTTTTCAAAATCGGTTTTTTCGAAATTTCGACTTACTTTCCAATATTGTGTTTTTGGACTTTTCTTTCAATAATTATTTTTCGAAATTCCGCAATTTTACTTATCATTCGTTTTATTCAGAAAATTACGAATTTTTCAATTTGACTTTTCAGAAATTTAATCTTGCATCTCAAAATTCTCCACATTTTGGAAATTTCGACTTCATTTCAAAATACGATATTTTATTTTTCTGGAAGTATCTTTTTTTCTCAAAATTGGTTTATTTTTAATTTAAACTTTCCCTTTGACTTGAATGAATAAATTCTTCAGCAACAAATAAATTAATATCGAATTTGTTTTAAGCTTTCGCATCAATTGGGTTTTATTGTCTTAAAGCTACTGAGAATTTTTTGTCTAACTAATTGTAAGATAAATCTGAAAAGCTGCCAGCAGCTTTCCAGTGATTAAAAATATCTACGTAACACAACGGGTCGACCTGACCGGCCAGTTTCTAGACATAATTGATATGAAATATTGAGTTAAAGGATTGATAGAAAGATAAGAAACACTTGAATGGAGATATAACATTAAACGGTTAAACATGTCAGCGACTGGTTCTTTGTGCGATCGCCTGTGATTGTCGCTCGGATTGCCATTTTTCTATCTTTCTTTTGTTGCTACATCCACAAAACTATAAAAATAAATTCGAGCTCGAATCATCAGTGTCCAGGGCTGTTTATTGACGTCCGGCGAATAGCTGGTACTGGAACATCAGAAAAGAATTACGCGGGGTGTATTGGTTGTTATGCTTCTAACACTTCTGTCTCGTTAGAGCACCCTCTACGATGCTTGACAAACGGCAAAATCGGAAACATCGCCCACTTCACACGATACGAATAAGATACGTTAAACTGTCGATATTTTTTAATGTGAGAAATTGTATCCAATGTATCAATTAACTTGTTTCTCTTGGGTCAAATTCTAACTAATTATTTATTTACAAGCATCTTTTAATTGTTTTATTGCAAAAGAAATCTAATTTCTCAGTCAAATAATTAGTACACTTTTACATAGGGATGTTTATCGATGTTTAGAAAATTTTGGTGTTTTAACATCGATATTGAAGTATATTATAACAAATTTATAAGTTAAAGGTGTACAAATAGCTTTATTAGATGTTTACCAGATGTTTATTTGAAGCGCTATTAAGAAGCTTTTATGGAAGTTCCCAACTATCCAAGTGGTTATTAAGGAGATAACGATCTTTTGCAGGAGGAAATTATGATCCTCTTTCAAGAGATGTTCCTTGCAGACCAATGGGACTTCCATCGTTCCTCTCTATACCCAATGCTAACCAAGGGTGTGAGCTATTTTCTGGATTTCTAATTAACATTTTTGAAATTAAATTTTTACATTCGCAAAAACGTGCGTTGGTACGCTATATTTACAGTCCACCAGTGGCGGCTCGCGTATAGGCACCGTGGAACTGCAGCACCCCCAATTTCGCTTACGAGTTTTTTTTTCAAAATTTTCCGAAGATTTTTTCTTAAACAATTTTGTGTAGAGATTTTAAATTTTCTCTGATTTCTTTTTATAGAAATGTCAAGGTTCTTTTACAAAGTTTACAGGATTTTGAAACATATTTAAATTTTTTTTCTAATTTTTCTAAAAGTTTTAAGGTAAAATAATTAAAATTTCAAAGTAACATTTAAATTCACCTCTTCTTGCATTTTAATATTTCTCTAAAAAATTAATTTGCCGATATTCCAGTTTTTACTCGAAATCTCAATTTTATATAAAAATTTTGAGTTTCTTCTAGATATTTCCATTTATTTAAAAAAATTTTATTTTTTTCTGCGAAGTTTCCATTTTTCCTAAATATTTTATAAAAAGAAATTTTTTATAAATTCCTATTTTTTCTGAAAATTTTTTCCTTAAAATTTCTTCTGGAAATTTCAACTTTCCAGGTTTTTTATGTTCCTCTCATTTGCTTTAAAATAGTCAAGTTTTTCACTAGACTTTGACATTTCTTAGTTCATTTTATTTTCTAATTTTAATAAAAATGTTTAGCAAAAAATCCTAAAATTTCTATAAAAATGCCAACATTTTGGAAAAAATGAAGAAATTTTAAGAAAAAATTTAATTTTCAACTCCTTTCGTATTTCGATATTTTTCTGAAATAAAATAACAGCCGAGTCATGGATTATTTTTGAAAAATTTAATTTCAACCTTTTTGTAAGGATATTTCAAATTTTTTCTCAAATTTCGATTTTCTCTAAAAAAATGTTGATTTTTTTCATGAAATTGTTTTTCTCTAAACATTTTATACAAATACAATTTTTTTTGTAAAAATTATAAATTTATTAATTTGTTTTAGAAATGTTAAAGTTTTTCACGAAATGTTAATATTTTAAAGTTTCTTTTATTTTGTAATTTTGATAAGAAACTGAAAATTATTTAGTACTAGCTTGCCCTGGTGACCTCAGAATTAATAAATATTGTGTTAACTCATTAGCTGAATTAAATTTTATATTAAAATATTTAATACGCTTGCCTGTTTCTAGGTGAATGCTATGAGAAAAACCGCTAAAAACAGGCCACAATCAAAACAGATACAGTGCCATCTACTGGAAATTGATTACAACACATTTACGGTTAGTGTAGGTCGCGATACATTTCTGTCATGTTCCTGTTATGAATTAGAGATTGCGCTGTTCACAGATTTCCTATAAAACGTGATTTTTCAATATTTTAGTCTTTATTCTGCTATTCGAGGCGGAGGCAAATCCAACAAAGCAAAGAACACAAAAATCCGCAGCAGACAATATTTCTAGAAAAAATTGAAGTTTGTTATTTGTATACAAAATTTTTGAAATAAAGAACAATTTAGGAAACAAAGAAAAATACGATTTTAAAAAATAAATTAATTGTCAAAAATATTCTTAAAATTTCGACTATTATTGAAATTTTCGAGAAAAAAAGTCAACATTTCAAGAAAGGTCTCAAAATTTAGAAAATAAAATCAATCAAAATGTTGCAAAAAATTATTCAACAATTTAATGCTTGAATTCAATATTTTGAGATTAAAATTTAAATTTTGACAATTTATTTGTACATAAAGTGCAAGTTTTTTTTCTAAATATGTTTTAAAGCTTTGTACAATTTTAAAAATCGATATTTTTGTTACTAGGAGTAATATTTACTTTAATATATTTTAATATAATAATAATTAAATATTAAATACAAAAAATTTAAATTTAAAAAAGAAAAAAAATTACAAGATAAAAAATAAAGTCAAAGTTATCAAAAAAGCCGAAATTTAAAATTTTGCAATTTTAAAAATTTCGAAATTTTCATAGAAAGTCATATTTCCAAAAAAATAAGGATTTTGAAAAAAATTAATATTTAAAAAAATTTAATTTTTGAAATAGTCGATATTGTCAATGATTTTGTGAATGAAAAAAGCCAAAATTTTGGAAAAATATCGACATTTTAAATAAATTGCAGAGTTTTTAATTAAATTTTCAAAGAAGCTGAGTTTCTGAATATTGGAGAAAACTCAAAATAATGAAACAAATCATAATTATCAAGAAGGTTGCAATTTTGAAAAGGTAAAATTTTGGAAAAAGTCGAGATTTTGAGTAGTTCAAATTTAAAATAAAAACTCATTTTATTTTAAAAGTTGAAGATTTAATTGGAAATGTTGAAGAAAAATTATAAATATTATTTTAAAAAAGTTCAAACCTTTGAAAAAAGGGCCAAGTTTTCATAAAGAATCAAAATGTTGAAAAAAAGTTGACGTTTTGAAATGGATTCGAAATTTTTAGAGAAATTCGAAATTTTACGAATTGGTCGATAATTTCAAAATGAGCTTTTTAGGAAATATCCCACTTAAAAGAAAAATCATAATTTTTAATTAAAGGATCGACAGTTTGCAAGGAATGTCGAAATTTTAAAAATAGTTAAAATTTAAAAAAATAGTCGAAATTTTGAAGTGTTTCAAACATTTTTAATTTTGAAAAATGGCTAAAATTTAAAAAAACTCGAACATTTCAAAAAATCGAAATTTTCAATAAAGTGGGAATTAAAAAAAATCGAAAATTAAAAAAAAAGTACAGATTTAAGAAAAGCTTAAAATTTAAAAAAAAAATCGACATTTTTTGACACTTTGATCTTTCTAAATTTTGAGAAATATACAAAATATATAAAAGAATTAAGGATAAGGTAAAAATTTTCAAAAAATTTTAAATTTCCAAAGGAAGTCAAAACTTTGAAAATGAAGAAAGTTGGGTCAAATGGGTTGAAATTTTATAGTCCAAATTAAGAAACAATCAAAACTCTAAAAAAGTAGACACATTCAAACGATCTGAGAATAATTCGAAATTTTAAAAAAGTTTAAATTTTGAATAATTGGGAAATTTTTACTCAAATTATCAATAAAAACCAACATTTTCGAAGCCAAAATATTAAAAACAAGTCAAAAATCATCAGATAGATCAAGGTTTTCAAAAGCCGAAATATTGAGAAGATAAAAGTTTGATAAAAGTTTAAATTTTTGGTAGCTAAAATTTCGAACCAAAGTTGAAGATTTTTTAAAAAAAATTATAATTTTAGGTCAACAAAATTAAAATTTTTGAAAAAATGTTAAACTTTTCATAAAACCTCAAGATTTAAAAAAAAATTGAAATTTTAAAAGAATTTCGAAAATTTAAAAATAGCCAAATTTAAAAAAAAAAAACAAAAATAGTCAAAAATGTGAAAAAAATCAAAATTTTATAAAATATTCCCATTTCAAAAAATCAAAACTTTGCAAAAATAGTCAAAATTTTGAAAAATGTTTGTCATTAAGAAAACAGTCGGGACTAATAAGAAGCGAAATTTTCAATAAAAATATTATAATTTTTAAAAAGAAAAAATGATAACATTTTGAAAAAGATCGAAAATTTAAAAACATCAAAAGTCCAGTTTTAAAAAATTTTACATTTTCAGAAAAAGTAAAAATTTTCAAAGTTCGAAAATTTTGAAAAAATGTGCTTGATTTTCAAAAAAACTACAAAAAAACAAAACACCGAAAAGTTGAAATATTTTATAAAATGGAGATATTTTTAAAAGAGTATACACAGATTTTAGGAAAAGTCAATACTTAAAAATAAAATAAGGTTGAAATTACAAGAAAAGAGTCTAAATTTTGGAATACAATCGAAATTTGGAAAAAATCTAGTCTTTCAAAAAGCGCGACATTATTCAAAAATGTTCAGTGTCAAGTTTTCTAAGAAATCTAAAATTTTCAAAAAGTTATATTTTGAAAAGGTTGAAATATTTAGTAACATTTTATAAAGTTAAAATTTTGAAGAAATCGACATTTTTGACCAAACATAAAACGCTAAACATTGTCGCAGACCTCCATTAGTTTTGGTTACGAACCGCCACTGCAGTGCACTATCATGTTAGAGTTTCCGAATCGCTCGCCATTCCAGCATCACATTCGATAAGGTACAGCCTAGAAAAATGTACCACACGAAGACCAAATTATAGAGGAAAAAGAAAGTATTACTGATGAACCTTCGGTTTCGATTCAAATTTTGACTACCAAATAATTATTAAGATAGATCGATAAGGCATAGCTTAGAAAAATGTACCATATGATGACAAAAGGATTGTGGAAACAGAAAATATTACTGATGAACGTTTCTTTTATAATAAAATGGTTATTAGGATACATCAATAGGGCATACCACGGTCAACTCTATCTAACTCTATCTTACTTAAGACGGCCGTGGGCATACCTTAGAAAAATGAACCACTTAAAGACAACATTAAAGTAGAAAAAGAAAGTATTACTGATGTACTTTCGATTTTCGTTGAAACCACCAAATGGTTATTAAGATAGATTGATAGGATATAGCTATAAAAAATGTACCACATGAAGACAAAATGATAACAGAAAAAGCAAATATTACTGATGAACTTTTTTTTTTCAATGAAATTTTGACCACCAAAGGATTATTAAGATAGATCGACAAGGTACACCTTAGAAAAATGTACCAAATGAAGACAAAATTATAGTGAAAAAAGAAAGTATTATTGATAAACTTTCAATTTTTGTTGAAAGTTTGACCACCAAATGGTTATTAAGAAAGATCGATTGAGTACACCTTAGAAAAATGTTTCACTTGAAGACAAAATTATAGTGGAAAAAAAACGTATCACTGATAAACTTTCAATTTTCGTTAAAATATTCGCCACCAAATGGTTATTAAGATAGATTGATAGGACATAGCCAGTGGCGGCTCGTAACAAAAACTAATGGGGGTGCTGCGACAATGTTTAACCTTTTTGAAATTTTTAAGATTTCGACTGAAAATTTCGACATTTTCAAAACGTTACTTTCAAAAATTTTAGATTTCTTTAAAAACTTGACAATAAAAACTATTGAAAATGAAAGGTTGGATTTTTTTCCACATTTCGACTGCATTGGAAAATTTAGATTATTTTGTAATTACGAACTTATTTTATTTTTAAATATTGATTTTCTGAAAAACACTGAATACTCTTTTAAAAATTTCCGTATTTTCGTAAATATTTAGACTTTTTGGTGTTGTCTTTTTTGTATTTTTTTTTAATTAATTATTAAATTTTTAAAAATTTTTACCATTCGAAAATTCTTACTTTTTCTGAAAATGCAAATTTTTTCAAAACTGGACTTTTGACTTTTTAAATTTTCGACTTTTTTCTAAATTTCATCTTCGTTTATATTTT
This sequence comes from Dastarcus helophoroides, assembly GCA_028583605.1. Lineage (NCBI taxonomy): Eukaryota > Metazoa > Arthropoda > Insecta > Coleoptera > Bothrideridae > Dastarcus > Dastarcus helophoroides. Next base: position 32,548,792 of record CM053331.1, on the reverse strand, counting down.
TTCTTGAAAAATTATAATTTTTTTTTATCGAAAATTTCGATTCTCGATATTTTCGACCGGTTCTTATTTAAATGTTAACTATTTTTCAAAATTTTGACTTTTTTTTGCAAACTTTCGATTATTTTTTGATTTCCCTTGTTGAAAATGTCGCTACTTCTTAATTTTCGAAATGTCTTCAAAATTTCGATTTTATGAAAATGAAATTTTATGAAATGTTTGACATTTTTCAAAATCTTAATTTTTTTGACCTACAACTTTTTAAAAAATTGTTCCACTTTGATTCACAATTTTAACTACCAAAAATTTAAACTTTTTGCAAAATTTTAACTTCTCAATATTTCGACTTTTGAAAACCTCGATCTATTTGATAATGTTCACTTGTTTTCAATATTCCGGTTTCAAAAATTTTGATTTTTATTGAAAAGTTGAGGGCAACTTTCCCAACCATTCAAAATTTAAACTTTTTTAAAATTTCGAATTATTTCCTAAATTCGATAAAAATTCTCAAATCTTTTGCAAATGTTGATATTTTTTTAATTTCGACTATAAATTTCGACCTTTCCTTTTTAAAAACTTTTTTTGTAAAATTTTGACTTCTTTTGGAAATTTGAAAGATTTTGAAAATGTTTGCCTTGTCAACAAATTTCGACTTTCTTTATTGAACATCTTAACCTTTTCTTAAATCTGCACTTTTTTGAAATTATCGACTTTTTATTTTAATTGCCACTTTGTTGAAAATTCCGGCCTCTTTCAAAAGTTTGAATTTTTCAAAATTTTAGCCATTTTCCAAAATTTTAAATTTTTGGAAAACTTGAAGATTTTGCCTATTTTTTAATTTCAACTATTTTCAAAATTTTGATATTTTTTGCAAACTGTCCATCCTTTATTTAAAAATTGTGATTTTTTTTTAAGTCAGACATTTCTGAAAACCTTTTATTTAAAATTCTAAAAAAGGTTGAAACTTACAAGGTTCATTTTTTTTAAATTTCAATATTTTTCCCAAAGTTTTCTTATTTTTATGCAGATTTGAAATTTATTTTTCCTAAATTTATACTTAATAATTTTCAATTTCCAAAATTACAAAATAAAATCAACTTTAAAATATTAAAATTTTGTTAAAAAACTTTTAAATTTCCAAAACAAAACAATCGAAATTTCAAAAAAAATTCTTTGTATAAAATGTTTAGAGAAAAATATAAATTTCATAGGAAAAAAAGCAAAATTTCTTAGAGAAAAAAATCGAAATTTAAAAAAAAATTGAAATATTTTTACAAAAAAGTCGAAATTTTTTGTTTTTCCCAAAATGTTGAAATTTTTAGAGCTTTCAGGGTTTTTTCCAAACATTTTTTGCTAAAACTACAAAATAAAATAAACTTTAAATTGTCAAAGTGTTGTGGAAAAGCTTGATATTTTTGAAGCAAATTAAAGGAACATAAAGAAAAATCTGGAGAAGTTGAAATTTCTAGAAGACATTTTAAGAATCACACTTTTAGAAAAAATGGAAATTTCAGGAAAATTTCTTTTTATAAAATATTTAGGAAAAATGGAAACCGAAGAAAAAATCAAAGTTTCCTAAAAATATCGAAATATCTGAAAAAAACTGAAAATTTTTATATAAAATGAGATTTAAGGTAAAAATTCGAAGATACCATATTAACTTATTTTTTAGGGAAATAGTAAAATGCGACATGAGTTGAATTTAGATTTTTTTAAAAAATTGTAATTATATTCTCAAAATGTTGCCATTTTCAAAGAAATTTGAGTTTTTTTCTTAACATTTTAATTCCTGCTCGAAATATTGATTTTTTCCTCAAAACTTTTACAAAAATTAGTTTTTAAAAATATGATTTAGATCAAAATTAAAAATAAAATAGGTTTTTAAATGTCTGAACTTCGTGAAAGAAACCTAAAATTTATATAAAAAGAAATCAGAGGCAATTTAAAATTTCTACAAGAAATTTTGTAATGAAAACTCTTCAGAAAATGTTGAGAAAAAAACTCGTAAGTGAAATTGGGGGCGCTGCAGTTCCATAGTGCCTTTACGTCAGCCGCCACTGGATATAGCTTAAAAAATGTACCACATAAAGACAAAATAATAGTGGAAAAAGAAAATATTACCGATGAACTTTCCTCTTTCATTGAAGTTTTGACCACCAAATAACCATTCAGATCTATCCAGGTACAGCTTGGAAAAATGTACCACATGAAGATAAAATTATAGTGGAAGAAGAAAATATTACTGATGAACCTTCGTTTTTCATTGAAACTGTGACCACCAAATGACCATTAAGATCAAACGAAGCTTAGAAAAAGGTACCACTTGAAGACAAAATTCGAATGGAAAAAGAAAATATTACTGATGAACTTTCGCGTTTGATTAAAATTTTGACCACCAAATAACCATTAAGATCAATCCAGTTACAGCTTGGGAAAATGTATCACATGAAGATAAAATTATAGTGGAAAAAGAAAATATTACTGATGAACTTTACTTTTTCATTGACAGTTTGACCACCAAACGACCATTGAGATGAATCCAGGTACAGCTTAGAGGAATGTACCACGTGAAGACAAAATTGTAGTGGAAAAATATTACTGATCAATTTTCCTCTTTCATTGAAGTTTTGACCACCAAACGATCATTAAGATCCATCCAGGTACAGCTTAGAAAAGTGTACCACATGAAGACGAAAATCGAGTGGAAAAAGAAAATATTATTGATGGACTTTCGTTTTTCATTGACATTTTGGCCATCAAATGATTATCAAGATGGATGATTGTGTCCGAATACATGGGATTATACGACGATATGCTGTTTAGTTTCAAATGAAGCTTCTGATTAATTTCTTGTGTTTCTGGCACAATTAATGGATAAGTTACAGCTTAGAAAAATGTACTACATGAAGATAAAATTTTAATGGAAGAAGAAAATATTACTGATGAACTTTCGTTTTTCATTAAAATTTTGAACACCAAATAACCATTAAGATCAATCTAGGAACAGCTTGGAAAAATGTACCACATGAAGATAAAATTATAGTGGAAAAAGAAAATATTGCTGATACACTTTCATTTTTCATTGAAATTTTGACCACCAAATGACCATTAAGGTCAACCATACCTTAGAATAATGTACCACATGAAGACAAAATTATAATGGAAAAAGAAAATATTACTGATGAGTTTTCGTTTTTCATTAAAATTTTGAACACCAAATAACCATTAAGATCAATCCAGGAACAGCTTGGAAAAATGTACCACATGAAGATAAAATTATAGTGGAAAAAGAAAATATTGCTGATAAACTTTTGTTTTTTATTGAAATTTTGACCACCAAATGACCATTAAGGTCAACCATACCTTATAATAATGCACCACATAAAGACAAAACTACAATGGAAAAAAACTATTACTGATACACTTTTGATTTTCATTAAAATTTTGGCTACCAAATAGTTATCAAGATGGATTGATAGGACATAGTCCTAAAAAATGACCCACATGAAGACAAAATGATAGTGGAAAAAAAATATTACTGATGCACTTTTCTTTTCCAATAAAATTATGACCACCAAATGGTTATTAAGATAGATCGATCGGGTACACCTTAGAAAATAGAAAGGATGTACCACATGAAGACAACATTAAAGTAGAAAAAAAAAGTATTACTGATGCACTTTCGATTTTCGTTGAAATGTTGACCACCAAATGGTTATTATGATAGATTGATAGGATATAGTTATAAAAAAATGTACCACATGAAGACAAAATAATAGTGGAAAAAGCAAATATTACTGATGAACTTTCCTTTCTCAATGAAATTTTGATCACCTAAGGATTATTAAGATGGATCGATAGGATACACCTTAGAAAAATGTACCACATGAAGACAAAATTATAGTGAAAAAAGAAAGTATTATTGATGAGCCTTTAATTTTTGTTAAAAATTTGACCACCAGATGGTTATTAAGAGAGATCGATTGGGTACACCTTAGAAAAATGTTTCAGTTGAAGATAAAATTATAGTGGAAAAAGAACGTATTACTGATGAAATTTTAATTTTTGTTGAAATGTTGACCACCAAATGGTTATTAAGATAGATTGATAGGGTATAGCTAAAAAAATGTACTACATGAAGACAAAATAATAGTGGAAAAAGCAAATATTACTGATGAACTTTCCTTTTTTAATGAAATATTGATCACCAAAGAATTATTAAGATAGATCGATAGGGTACACCTTAGAAAAATGTACCACATGAAGACAAAATTATAGTGGAAAAAGAAAGTGTTATTGATGAGCCTTTAATTTTTGTTGAAAGTTTGACCACCAGATGGTTATTAAGAGAGATCGATTGGGTACACCTTAGAAAAATGTTCCACTTGAAGACAAAATTATAGTGGAGAAAGAACGTATAACTGATGAACTTTTGATTTTTATTGAAATTTTGAACACCAAATGATCATTAAGATATATTGATAAGATATAGTTTTAAAAAATGTGCCACATAAAGACAAAATGATAGTGGAAAAAGAAAATATTACTGATAAACTTTTCTTTTTTATTGAAATTCTTATCACCAATTGATTATTAAGATGAATCGATTGTGTCCGAATACGTAAGATTCTGTTGGCGATTTAGCTTCAAATGAAGCTTCTGGTTAGTTGAAAGGATCTTTAGCATAACCATTTGATAGGGTACAACTTAGAAAAATGTATGATACGAAGACAATATTGTAGTGGAAAAAGAAAATATCACTGATGACCTTTCCCTTTTAATTGAAATTTTGACCACCAAAAGCATCGGTGAGTGTTAAGGATGATTGGTTTTGAAACAATGCAACGGCGAATGATTATGACGAAGATATTCTAATTTATTAGTTTCAGACGAAGCATCTGGTCAGTTCTGAAAATCTGTAGCATATTCAGTCCATTAAGTACCAGTATGAAGGTACGATTATGGTGGAAGAACAAAATATTACTGATGGATTTTAGATTTTTACTGAAATTTTAATCTCCAACAACACCTGTCAGTATTTAACACAATAATACTGGTTAATTCAGTGAAGAATTATATGTTGACAGCGTTTTAGGCCTCCAAGCTGATTTGAGTGCTCCCTCAAAGGCCAGGCCTAGTTTGTCTTATGGACAATCCACGATTACATTTTTACAAATTTCAAGTTTTGCACTTTTCAGTTGAAAGTTCAGAAGTTTTTTCTCAGTGGTTGTAAAGCAGGTCGATGTTTTCCGCTTTCGCGCGTTTGTCTCTTACCTAAGTGAAGTCTACAATATACCAATAAATAGCCCCCGCAAGGTGAATGTGAATGCACGATGAAACGAAACAAAAAACAAAACAAGATGAATAGAGAAAGAGTGTGTGATTTAAGCAGGAGTGTGATACTGTAAACAATACGTATAGACAAGAGGTTAATTAGAATGATAATGTTATACGTTTTTTGATGGATACGTACGTACGTTCAGCTAAACGTAATATTCAAGGAGGGGCATTTTCTAACCGAGCTACTAGAGAACGTTCTGCCGTTGGCCGGTTGGTGTGAAGAGGTGAGTCTTACCATGCCGCTGCCTAATTGTTGAAGCAGGCCTGAGCCCTGAGAGCCGCCCAGCACTGCACTAGGACGCCGAGACCTGATGCTCTGCATGCTGCTACTCAGCAGGAACGGCACGCTACTGCTGGTGTTCGGCATCGAACCTCCCTGAAAAATTTTAAGCAAAAGCGCTCAGATTACACCTGAAGCTGGTTAGTCTTTAAATATTGGTTCTATACTATAACTAGGGTGACTCAGGTTGGATATAGACCTAACCAAATAGATCTTAATTCGTCATCGGTGTCATCACTCAAATTGAACAAAATTACAAATTTGGTGTTATAATTGTTTGCACCAGACATGGGATTATATTGACAGTATCTTGTTGAATTATCAGACTTTCAAGCTTGACCATCTCTTGGAAGTGAAGCCATCGTATGGTTTCTCTCCAACGCTTTTTGATCTGGATATAAACCCAGGATTCGATTGTGTCAAGAAACTGCTAAAAGTTGCGCGACGTTTTGTCCTCCCTATAAGGGGCTTTCGCCAGGAACAAAAGAAAACCTAAATGCAAGACAGAAGAGAGCTGTAAGTCACTATATCATCCATGCCAGAGGCCAGTATATTGAAGAAAGCTTCCTAATTTATGGCTAGGTTTATTTTTTGATGAATTAGTCGTCTACATTGGCAGTCAATATGTAAGTTTTGTGTCAATTTACAAGTGATTAACTTGAGGGCGAATAGGGTGGAATAGTGAAGTTTGTGAGCAGTTCAGATAAGCGTTTGTTGGGACGATTGACGTTTGAATAATCCAAGCTTAATTTATATTGAAACTTTTCGAAACTCAGTCGAAAGTTTCAAATTGTCAGGTCAAAGATACGTTTTTAAAGTCGAGATTTTAGGAAAGATATTTGGAATATTAGGTATTTTCTCGAAACTTTTACTCTTGAATTTTTAGTTTAAACTTTCTATGATTTTTCGAACATTTTTAACAGGCAAGAATTGTTTTTCTTTTTAATTAAATTATCAAATTTTTAGGGAAGAAAAATAGAGATCCCAGAAATATTTCAAAATTTCTATTTTTAAAAAAATAATTTTAGTATTTTTTATAAATTTTAAGCTTTTTCTCGAGAAATTCCTAAGGAAATTTTGAAAACAATTTTTGGAAAAAAACGAATTTCGAGAAAAGAATAGAAATGTCTAAAAATCTTTTTTCAAACTCTTTACTTTCTTAGTTGAATTTTGACATATTTAATCTTGAAATCTGGAGAAACTAGTTGAAATTTAAAAGAAATATTTTTCTCGAATTGTCGAAAATCCTCACAAATCCTCAAAACTTTTGCTTTTTTCATTTTAGTGTTGATTTAATGTTGGACAAACAAACAAATTTTGAGAAATACGAATTTGGAGAAGTGTCAAAAAATTTTGGCTTCTAAAGATCGAAAATTTTCTTAAAATCTTCAGTTTACTTTCAAAATTTTGCCTTTTCTTTCGAAGTCATACAATTTTACGCAAAATGAAACATTTTGGATTATTTTAAAACCCTTTCATTTCGTTTTGTTTTCGTTCAATTCATTCTCAAGGTTCGATCTTTTTTTTATAAAATGAGGAAATTTCGAAAATTGAAATACAAATCTTGTGAAAATAAGAAAGATTAAAAAAGCACAATAAAGGTTGCTCTAACGCGTTTCGATAGCCAAGCTATCATCTTCAGAGAGATATTAAAATTTCGACTTTTTTTTAAATTCCTTACGGATTTTTCCATATTTTTCACAATTTTAACATTTTTGTCGAGAATATAACTTTTTTTTAAGTAGGTATTGTATTTTAAGTCATTTAAATTTGTCTTATTCTCGATATTTCAATTTGTTCTCATAGTTCGACTTTTTTTTTTAACTTTCCCTACGAAATTTCGATCTAAAAATGTATAACTATTTCTGGAAATGTGTTCTTTTTTGTATTTAATTTTTTGTAAGTCTGTTCATATTTCTCTGAATTGGTTTTTTGTTGTTAAGTTTCTTTATAAAGTGTCATTTTAATTTTTTTTTAATGTGTCTTATTCTCGTTTTAATATAATCTCAGATTCTGAGTTTTTTTTATAAAAATTTAACGTCTTCTGGGAAATTTCTCGAAATTTCAAAATTTTTATGCAAGTTTCGATGTTTTTTGTATCCATTTTTTTAGGTTTTTTTTATATTAATCAGAATTTTTTGACGTTTTGTTGGAATTTATCTTTTCATTTTATTCTTGAAAAGATTGATTTTTTTTTAAAAATAGGACTTCCTCTTGAAAATTGAGTTCAATAATTTTCTCAAGATTTTGAATTTATTTTCAAAATGTCTTTTCTTTTGAATTTGTACAATTTGTCATAATTTTTTTTTTATATTTTAGGTTTTTAATCTTATTTTATTCTTGAAAATGCTAGCAAATTACGAAGTTTCTTTCAAAATTTTGACTATTTTTATAAAATTTGATTTTTTCAAAAATTTTTTCAATTTTGTTAAAATTTTGACTGTTCTTGTCGAAAATTTAATATTTGTGTAATTTTTTAGCTTATCTTAAAAATTTGACATTTTCTGAGAATGTATACCTTTTTTAATTAGACTTTTTCGAAGTTTAATTCGTCAAGAATTTACTTTTCGCTATATTTCCATTTTTTATTAAATGACTCAAAATCTTGAAAAAGTAATAAACTGGAAATTTTGAGGCAGTGTCCATTTTTCCTCAAAATTCTTCCTTTTTTTAAATTTCGATTTATTTCCCAAATCCGAGTTCGCTTCTAATAAATGACATTTTTCATTGAGTTCTAAATTGTGACTTTTCTCCAGAAATTTTGTACTTTTTCTCCAAAAATTTTTCTTTCAAAATTCGTTTCATTTCCGAATTTTACGACGTTTCTAAAATGTATACCTTTTTTCAAAATTTCGACTCCTATTTAAATAAAACTCTGTAAATTTGACTTGTTCCCGAAATTCGCGGTTTTTGCAAAATTTGACTTTTCTCTCGAAAGATATTTTCCTTTCTATAGTTTGATTTTATTCTCAACATTTATTCATTTGCCTTACAATTTATTTATTTATTATTATATATTTATAATTATATTATTATTATTTATTTTTTGTTAGAAAAATTTAAACTTAACACTTGACACTTTTCTAGAAATTTCAAGTTTTTAATCCGTTTTTTTTTCAAAAATATTTACTAATTTTTCCAAAATATGATTTTTCCGAAATAATCACTTCTTTTAATACTTTTTGTTCTAGAAATTTTGAGCTTTTCTTCAAATTTGCCTTTTTCTTTTAAAATTTGAGATCAGTTTTTAAAAAATTTCATCTTTTTCCTCTAAAACGTACTTTTTTAAGCCTCGAGTTTACTTTCAAAATTTGTCTTCCTTTTTGAAGTTGTATAATTTTCCTCAAAATTTTGAGAAATATGAACAAACTGTAGAAATTTGAGAAAAGAAGTCAACATTTCGAGAAAAAGTTCGACTTGTTTCCATTCAATTAATTATCAATGTTCGATTTTCTTTTATCAAATTAGAAAATTCGACTTTTTTCTACAAAATTTGTACTTTCTGTCAAAATTTCGACTTTTATTTAAAAAAATTCTTTGACATTTTTGTTGAAATTTAACTTTTTTAAAAGTTATATTTTAAATAATTTGGTTTTGTCTTATTCTCGAAAAAATATTTTTAAAGTTCGACTTTTTTTGTTAAAAGGGAATTTTTTCTAGGAAATTTCGACCTTCTGCTTGAAATGCCGAACTTTTTCTGGAAAATTCGACTTCTTTATGTTTAATATTTTTCAGGTTTGTTCATATTTCTCAGAAATTTGGTTTTTTGTGGTTTAATTTTTTTATTATCATATAACTTTTATGAACTTGTCTTATTATCAAAATTTCAATTTATTTCAAAGTTCGGTTTTAATTTAACTGGGAAATTTCGACCTTTTTCTCAAACTTCATTTTTTTTTATTATTTAATCTCTGAGAAACTTCGACATTTTTTTGAGAATTTCAACTTTTTTTTGTTAATTTTTAACACGTTCTTTTAAAAATGGGGAAACCAAAAAGAAAATGTATAAGAAAGGAAATGGAGGAGGGCAAAAATCGGGAAGGGGGCAAAAACTGTGGGGAGGGGGAGTAAAACGAAAATATGTAAAAAGGAAAATTTCTGGGTCTAATGAAAGTATGAAAAAATGGAGGGGCAAAATGAATATATGAAAAAAAAATTGGGGGTGGGTTGAAATGAAAAGATATAAAAAAGAAAAATTGGGGGTAGTGGTGGTTAAAAGGAGGGGGGGGGAGTGGATGTTAGTCGCCATCCTCAATTATTTGTACTATTCCTCAACTGAGAGAAACCGCTGAAAGTTGGAAAAAGAATTTTTTTTTAATATCGTGAAATTTGTTATATCATAGTTTTAAGTTTTCAGTTCTGTCAACAGTCCCCCATAGCTGCCCAGTTTACCTTACTTTTTTTTTAAAATTTTACATTATATGGAAAATTTTAACTTGTCTTTTGACACTTTTTTCTTGAAAATTTGAGTATTTTTAGTTTGCTGTGATTTTATCATTTTTCTAAAACTTCAATTATTTCCGAAAATTTCAATTTTTCTATTTCGTCCTGTTATCAGAATTCCGAATTTTTTCTCCAAAATTTGAAATCATTTAAAAAAATGATCTCAAATTTTGGAGAAAAAATTCGGAATTCTGATGAACAACAAATTTTGAAAGAATTAAAAAAAAATGATGACATTTTGTCTTCAAAATGTCATCTTTTTTCTCGGCATTCTATTTTTTTGGGAGTCTGAATTTATTCTCAAAGTTGAAGTCTTTTTGCTTAAAATTTGTAATCAGGTAAATGTTAACTTTCTTAAAGTTCGACATTTTTTGGAAAATTGTGAATTCTTTCAAAATTTGTCTTTTCCTTTAAAGCCGTACAGTTTATTCTCAAGTTTCGATTTTTTGAACAAATTAGGATATTTTACTTTTTTGTAGAAATTTTGAACTTTCTCTCGAAATTTCAAGTTTTTTCCAAAATTTTTAGAAATTCCTTCAAATTTCTCAAAATTTTTAATATTTTGATCAAAATTTAAATTTTTTTTAAGTTCTATTTTAAGTTATTTGAATTTGGCTTGTTCTCGGAATTCAAATTTATTCTTAAAGTTCGCTTTTTTCTTAATAAAAATCTTCTCCTGGATATTTCTTTCTTTTCTTGAAATTTCCAACTTTTTCTGGGAATTTTAATTTTTTTCTATATTTAATTTTTTTAGGTTCTCCTTTCCCGAAATTTCGGCCTTTATCATTTTGTAAGCTGTCATTTTAAGTTGCCCAAAATTCGACCTCTTTTAATAAAAATTTAACCTTCTCTGGAACATTTTAACCTTTCTCCCAAAATTTTTCCATGAATTTCAACTTTTTTCTATTTATTTTTTCAGATTTTTTTTGTTAAAACATTCTTTTCTCAAAATTTGCTCTTTTGTATAAATATGTAACTTTGTTTCCAAAATTTCGACTTTTTTTTTAAATTTCGAAATATTTACGCGTATTTCGCCTTTTTAAATTTCATTTTTCTTTAAATTTGTTCAGAAAAATTTATTTACCAAATTCGACTTCTTTTTATAAAAAAACTTTCTCTGGATTTTTTTTTGAAATGTCGAAATTTTTCTGCGAATGACGACTTTAATATTTAATTTTTTTCAGGTTTCTTATTCTCAGAATTTTGATTTTGTTGTTGTTTTATTAGTTATCCTTATTGGTTTTATTCCCAACATTTCAGTTTATTTTGAAAATTGCAATTTTTTTTTAAATTTACGTGTTTCTGGGAAATTTCGACATTTTTTTCAAAGTTTCGAAATTTTTGTGTGAATTTCCACTTTTTTATATTCACTTTTTTCCGTTTTCTTGATATTTTTCAGAACTTTGACTTTTTGTCATTGAGTTTTTTTTAAGTGTCATTTTACCTTTTGTAAATTTGTTTTATTCTCGAAATTTCAATTTACTCTCAAAATGTGCCTTTTTTTAAAAATTTATCCTTCTTTGGAAAATTTCGATCTTTTTCTCAAAATTTCCAAACTGTTCGGGATCACTATCAGGTCTTGATAGCTCCGATAAATGAAACGCGTTTTTACGAAAACTTAACGACTTTTATTAAGTGAACTGACATCGCCGACCAGATCTCGGCGATGTCAGTTCACTCAATAAACGTCGTTAAGTTTACATAAAACGCGTTTCATTTATCGGAGCTATCAAGAAAGCAAAAGACCGCCAGTATCGATTTGAATCTCAATGCAGATGACGTCGATGCATCTTTTGCTAATCTTTTTAGATTAGTGCGCTTGAAAATGCCAGTTCTGCTGGCGAAATACGTATCGCGTAATTATTTATTTAATTGCCGATGTGTTAAAGGGGTGAAACCTTCTTTGGACTTAATCACAAGCCACAGTGTTTAGTTCAGTGCTTTAGTGATTCCGAATACAAACTTTTCCACAAATTTCAACTTTTTTGTGTTTTTTTTTGTCTTCAGTTACTTCATATTTCTCAGAAAATTGGGGGGAGATGGAGGGGGCAAATTAAAAAATGAAAAAAATGTCGAGAGGCAAATTAAAAAATGAGGGGGGCAAATTAAAAATGAAAAACATGTGGGGGGCAAAATGAAATAAAAATATATAAAAAAAACTGCGGGTGGTGGTGGTTAAATGGGGGGTGGATGTTAGTCGCCGCCCTCATTTATTTGTACTTCTCCTCAACTGAGAGAAACCTCTGAAAGGTTGGGAAAAGATTTTTTTTGAAATATCTTGAAATTTGTTATATTATAATTTTTTTTTTCTTAAAATTTGTCTTGCTTTTGAAAATTAAGTAAAACAAATTTCTCAAAGCTTCAGTTTACTTGCAAAATTTGTCTTTTCTTTCAAAGTTGTACAATTTTTCACCAAATTCGGTTCCTTTTTCTACTTTTTAGATTTTAGGTTTTTTATCTCGTCTTTTTGTGGGAAATGCAAGAAAATTTCAAAGATGCTTTTAACATTTTGACTTTTTTTTACAATAATCGATTTTTTTTTTTACAGATTTCTTCATTTGTTTATTTTTTAAAATTTTATTCAGTAAAATTCATTTTATTTTTAAATATGACTTTATTTTTAAAAAATCTGGACGTTTTCTAAAATTCGACAATGTTCCCCAAGTTTCAAGGTTATTTTAAAAATTCGGTCTTTTAAAATTTACCAATTTTCTTAAAAATTCATTTTTTGAAAGTTCGAATTTCAAGGTTTTTTTTCAAAATTTGTCTTTCGCAGTACTTTTCCAAATACGATTCCTTAGACAAGTCCTTTTCCAGCTTTCTTTATTTAAATACCTTAAAAAATTTATAATTTGTTAGTAAAAGTTGAATTTTGGAAAAATAGATCTGAGTTTTAAAAATTAAAGTGGAAATTTCAAAACCAAAAAGAAAACAAATGTCGAAAAAGTCGATATTCTAACCAAAATAAAAAGAAATGACGAATTTCGGGAACAAAACCGACACTAGCAGAAACATAACATTTTAAATTTTGAGGAAAAATTCCAAATTATGAGGCAAAGGCCAAATTTGAGAATTGAGTCATAATTTTTTAGAAAACAAACCTAAGAAGCATTAAAATTTTCAAAAATTAAAAAAAAAGCTGTAAAAATAGAGACGAATTTTCAGAGGAAAGGCGAAATTTTGAGAGAAAGGTAGATATTTCAAAAAAAAAGTAGAAAACTTCACCTCAAACTTAAAGAGTAAATTCTAAAAAAAGACGTGTTTTAAGAAAATATCGAAATCCCCAGAAAAAAATAAAATTGGAAATTTCCAAAAAATTCTTCTCAATTAAATAAGTAGCTGAGATTATTTCACAAAATCATACAGCTGCAAAGACTGGAATAAAAACAAGACTATCTTGAGCTTAGTAATTCAGTAACAAGGGGCGAAACACTTAAAAAAAACACCACTTGACATTTCAAACCCTTACTATATACTATATGGAATTTTTCAATGTTTATAACGTTTAAACTGTGTTAACAATAAATACAACAAGAAATATAAAAAATTGCACGATGTATTAACAATTAATACGACGTTTCTTGTTGTATTTATTGTTAATTTAGTTTAATAGTTATGAAGAGTGCCAAAGCAGAAAGTCAGCGCCGGATAAAGGAGCGGGCAAGACCCGGGGCACCAAATTTTGAGGAATGCCAATATAAAAATAAAATATATTTTTACATTCATTATTTTTTAGATTTTATAAATTAAAATTGATCATTTTTTATGAGACATCAATTTTTTAGCAAACAATAAATTGTTTTACTTTAATAATATTAATTTTTGACAAATAGCATTACACAAATTTTGTATGTCACTCGTATGTAATAGGAATAGCATCACTTGTAAGTAAATAACTATTGTATTATTTTTTAAATAAATAAATTTTGTCCACGGTTCTTTACTGTGTAATTTTGATTAGTTGCCTTTTTTTACTACTTTTTTTTTAATTTTCAGCAAACGTTATATTCTTGAATGAAAGGGCGCCAAATTTTGTTTTACCTGGGGTGCTCAAAACTCTAGAACCGGTCCTGCAGAACAGGGGCGGCCTTAGCCACTGTGAAGCTCTGGGCGAGTAGATCTTTAAGAGGCCCTCGTCTTTGTGGAATTAGTTTTAACATAGACGTAGTCAGAATAGGGCAGAGTAGGGCTCTTGCTCCCCCCCCCTCAGCTAGTGTGGTTGAGGAAAATTTATATTGAACTAAGGAGACTTTCTCTAAAAAATTTCCATTTGACAAAAGTCGTCCTTCTTTAAGCTATTGATATTTTCTCGAAATTTCGACTTATTTCACGAAATTCGTCTTTTTTCATAAATTTCTTTGGAAATTTCAAATGTATTCCTATAATTCGATTTATTTTATCAAAATCCAACTTCAAATTTTTATCTCAAAATTCATCGTTTCATTTTTCGAAATTCTATCATTTCTCAAAATTAGTTTTTTCCGGAAACTTCGACTTCTCTTTAAATTTTGATTTTCTGAAAATTTCGACTTTTTTTATCAAGATTCACCCTTTTGTTTAAAACTTGATCAATTTTTTGATAACAATATTTATCTGGACATTTTTATAATGGCTTTTTTAGAAATTTTGTAAAAAGACAAAAATTCCGAGAGAATTTCCCCTGGAATGGAGAAATACAACTTGTTTCTCAAAATTTCGAAGATTATTTCAATATTGGACATTTTCTGACTCAGGGTAGGACAAAACAGGGCGCATGTCTGCTTCTGATTCAAGCGCTCAAGAGAAAAATCTAGAAATTACATTTTTCTCAAAATTTGTCCTTTTTCCAAAATTTCGACAAAATTTGACTCTCTCTGAAGAATTTCGAGTGTTTACTAAATTTTGCCTTTTTTCTCAAAATTTCAACCTTTTTTTTGTTTTTCAAGGGAAAAAAATCGAAATTTCCAAAAAAAAACAAATTTAGAAAAATCGAAACTTTGATATTTTTCTCAAAAGCCGCCTTTTGTTCGCAAATTTAAAATTATCCTGAAATCTCATCCTGTATGTTTCCGGAAAACTGAATATTTTTTATGGAAATTCGTACTTTTCTTAAAATTTGGACTTTTTTTTCAAGACTCGTTTTTTCCACAAACGGACGGCTATTCTCAAAGTTGCACTTTTTCTTTAGGTTTGAATTTTTTCTGGAAAATTTCGGCCTTTGATACTTCAGTTGGTAGTTTTTCTAGAAATGTCGACTGCTTTTCAGAGATTTCGTTTTTTTAATTCCTTTATTTTTATTAACATCGGATTTTTCTGAAGATTTTGATCATTTGGAATTTGATTTTTCAGAACTTTTAGCAGGTTTCTTAAAATATACTTTTTTCCCGATATTTTTATATCAAAATTCGATATTCAACTTTGCTAAAAGTTTTGAATTTCTCTTAAAATTAGTTTAATTTCGTCTTTTCAGAAATTTCGACTTTATTCTCAAAATTCCACTTTCGGGCTCTTCTTTCGGAAATCATTTTTTCTGTCAAAATTAGGCCACTTTTCTGAATATTTGTCTTTTCTTTAAATTTTGACTTTTTTAAATTTGACTAGAAATTTCATCTTCATATTTCACCTTATTTTCGAAATATTGACTTTTATTTCAAAATGCCATGTTTTAGTTTCTGGAACTTTCTGGACTTTTTCCTCGAAATTGGCTTTTCCTTTAAATTTCAGTTTTCTCGAAATACATCTGTTTTCTCTAAATTAGGTCGACATATTATCAAAAATTAAAATGTTGCCAAAAATATTTTTGGGTAATTTAGAGAAAAAGATTTCTTGTACGTTCAATATCTTTATTGAAATTTAAATATTATGTCAAAATTGGAATAAAAAAGTAAACATTTCGAGAAAAGCGTTTTTGGAAATTGCAAATTTTTTCACAACATTTGGTCTTTGGAAATATTTTGGCATATTTAGAAATTTCGAGTTCTTCTGAAAGGTTGGGTTTTTATTCAATTCCGGTTTTCTAAGAAATCCTTTCCCAAAATAGGGTTTTTTCAAAAAAATTGGTCACTTTGGAAATTATGACTTAATTCTACATTTTTCCCTCAAAATTGAATTTTCATTTTTTTAATATTCGTTTTCCTTCTGATTTTTTTTCAAATTTAATTTTCCGAAAATTTCATGTTTCTCAAAAGTTGTCTTATTCTGGAAATTTTGACTCGTACTAGAAATAGGGATGTTTTATGTTTCTGAAAATTTCCGTTTACAGTGAAAAATTTTTCCCAAAGTTCCAACTTTTTTTGAAAATTACATCTTTTTTTTACAAAATTCCACCTTTAAAAATATAATTTTTTCGAATTTTCAACAATTTTTGAGATTTTTCGAAAGGTTAGAATTTTATTTTAAACACGAATTTCTAAACATTCCATTTTTTTCCCAAAATTCGTTTTTCTCGTCTCTTTCAAAATTTAAATTTCTCTTGAAAATGTTCACTTTTCTTTAAGAGGTTTCAACCTTTTTCTCGACATTTCGACGGTATTTTTTGAAATCTTCGAAATTTAGATAGTTTTTAAAGTTTTCCGAAAGGATCGGTTTTTATTTTAGATTCAATTTTCTGACTGTTTTCTAAGTTAATCTGAAAATTCGATTACTCAGTTCATGCTGTTAAATGAAGATATACATATACTCGGAACGTTTTCCGGTTTTCTTTTTTTATCAATTTTTCAAAATGATTCTTGTCCCTCCCTGAACTAAATCCTGCCTACGCTTATAAATTTCAATGATGATGCTTGACTAGAAATGCAAAGTCATAAATAAATATATTTGGACTTTTAAAATTGTTTATTGGAAACTAAGAAAAATTAATAAACTCAAAGATTTTTTTTGGTGGAAAGGACCGGTCCTTGGGTATCTTCAAAAAAATCCTTCTTGGCTTCAGGGGACAAGTTTTGTCCTTCAATTTTTAAACAGAAAAATAAACTATTAATCATAATAACTAAGGTGCATTAATGTCTTAAAAGGCTCAGGGATTTAGAAATGATGACTGCTCTAATATAAAAGCATAATCCGACGACAGTTGACAGCTGAAATGAAACACGGGAATTCCCCGAACCGTAAACACGTAGAAAATGGAGTACTATTAGATTTTGTTTAGCCCTTGCAGTTGGCAGCACTTGTGGTACTGGTACGAAATTTGGGCAATGTGAAAGAGAAGGAAAGGAACATTCATTGGAGCGAATGAGACAGATATCAGCGCGATAACTACCACGCAAGGGAGCAGCGAGTCCAGTTTTATAATGCGCAGTTAAGGCTCGAAATTCAAATGAACATTAGAATTTGTACTATTGAGCGAGTGCGCGAGGCCCCTTACAAGAGCGAGGCCCCGGGCGGTTGCCCTGCTTGCCACCCCCAAAGGCCGCCCCTGCTGCAGAAAGTGCATGGTAACTCTGTATGAAAGCCTTGCAAGACCTGGAGTGGTTGACTTAACTTTTTTCTTAATAGATTTTTATTAAAATTGATGATAATAAGAAAAATGATTAGGATAAATTAATAAAAAAATATGGCAGAATTTTTGTAAAGCAATTTGGTCGTAAAAGTCCAATTTTTTTATCAGATACGTTACTTTCTGAAAATTTAGTACGTGGTACATAACTGATGATATAAGTCCAATTCGGTGCAGATAAATCCATCTTTTTGATTATACCTAAAACTAATCCATACAAGTTAATAAGTTAGGATTCCCATCGTGTTCGCAATATTAAGCACTGTCAATATAATTCCTTCCTGTTTGTGAATGAAATATCCAACCTGAAATTAACAATATTTGTCTTGAGGGATGAAGCTGAAGCACTGAATATATTACCATTATTCCTGGAGCTTCGAATTAAGACAAATCTGAATTCAAATAGCTTATCAGTGCTTCGGCCTTAGTTCCCGATCCACTAAGATTACCGGAATGTTGATTTATGATGGTTTATGTCGACAAACTGGTGTTTAACGATTCTACATTTAATGTGGCAGTGAAATATGTGCTCTGATGGGTGAATGAGGGATGCGTTTGTGTTTTACTCATCATGCTGCATTAAATATCACATTTTGAGTGCCTAAAATTTAGTCGTTAATACCTACTCTTTTCTTAAATTATAAACCAATCGCTTTTGAATCATCACAGGCATTAGAAACTTGTGGATTTTGACTTTTAAAAAATTTTACTTTTTTGGAAACATTTCACCTTATTAAAATATTCACCTTTTATGAATTTTTAAAAAATTAAGTAATGTATCTTCCAAATATTTATTTAGAATTATGTCTTTTTCTCAATAATTTTTTATTATTTTTTTCAAAACTTCGATTTTTCTTCAGTGTCATATTTCTCTTCAAATTTTGAAACATTTTTCTTGGTAAGTTTTTTTTTGCAATTTTTTAGTTTTTCAAAATGTCAACTTCGAATATTTTGTTCTCTTTCGTAATTTTCACTTTTATCGAAAATTTCAATTTTTCAAATGTTCGATTGTTTTCCAAAATTAAGACCTTTTTTGAAAGCTATCTTTTTTTTGAAAATTTCGACCTTTGTTCTAAATTTCGACCGTTGGTCTAAATTTCTAAAAAAAATTTAATATTTCGTTTTTTTTTTTAAGTTTGAGCCCTTTATAAAGTTTTGGCTTGGTTTCATAATTTTTAACTTTTTAAAAATCTTGCTTTTTTTTTTAAAACTTTAACTTTCTCGAAGTTTTAAATTTTCTTTTTTTTCGACCTTTCAACCTCTCAAAATTTTGTCTAATGGAGCCAAAATTGCGTTCGAAGATTTTATCTTTAGCTTATAAAACAATATTTAGAAGTTTTTCAGTCGATCAGAAGTTGTCTCTTTATAATATTAGTCTAAATCAGGGGTCGACAACCTTTTTTGACCGCGGATAAAAATCAACCAAAGTTTGAGTATTAAAGAGGCCTTTGGGTCAGATATATTTTCATGGATCATATACAGGGTCGCCATAAGTAATGGTACACAGAGCAATGGTGGATTTTTCGAATAAAAATAATGTGATGTAGGTACATTTACCTTATACCAAAATTGATATTAACAGAGATACAGGGTATCAAAGTTGAAAAAAAATTTTGATTTTTCTGTATAACTATGAAATGAATTGTAATATAAGTACAACATTTGGAACAAGGGGGTTTCTTAAGTCAACAAACTTTAATTAGCTAACATATTATTAACAGCTGATATGGGGCGCTACCTGCGCTATTCTGCATAACTCTAAAACATCATAACTTTTTTGTGCACCCACGTATATTATTTTAAATGGGTTATTTTATTTCCCTATATTTTTTACGTAAAAAGGGTGTACTTTCTAAACGTTGATTCCAGCAACTGTTTCCAAGATATTTGCCTTTAAAGCTTGACGTGTCTTGGTTTTAAATTACCAGGATGTTAAATTTTCGAAGTAGACTTGAAAAAAAGTAATCATCAGACAGCTTTGAAAGTTATTTATGTCAAATATTACTTTGCTGATAATATTTTTATCTAAATTTTGAAAATCTTAATAAAGAAAATTCAAAAAATTAGGACGTAATTTATTTTCTAACACAGAGATGCGAGATATGATGACTGAGTTTTACAAGAAAATTTTAATAATCTGTGTGGTCAAAGCAGATATTTAAAGATGAATTTCAATAAAAGACAGCCAGATTTTTAATTGTTTACAATCCTTTTACATGAAAAAAGCCATTCCCCACATACTTATTTTTGAAAATAAATTTTGTTTTGATATTTTATTTATATTTGCTTCGTGTAATAATAATGTCAGTAGAGTAATATTTGATAAAAACCATTTTAGAGTCAGTTTTATTACTTTTATTTTGGAACCTACTGCAAAAAATTCACATTTACATAACTTAAAATAAACGTGCTGCAAACTTTGAAGGCAAAGATCTTGAAAACGGTTGTTTGTATCAACATTTGGAAAGTATACCTTTTTTACGTAGAAAATGTAGGTTAATAAAAATATCTATTTAAAATAAGTCTGCATAAAGGCACAAAAAAGTTATGATGCTTTAAAATAATACAAGGTAGCGCAGGTGGCACCCCCTATGAGTTACTGGCAATCTGTTAGCAAATTAGAATTTCTTGACCAAAGAAACTCCCCTATGCCAAATTTTTTGTTCATAGTAAAATCAGTTATGCGAAAAAATCACAATTTTTTTTTCAACTTTGACACCCTCTATCTCTGTTAATATCAACTTTTGGTATAAGGTAAATGTGGCTAAATCACGTTATTTTTATACGGAAAATCTGCTCTATGTACCATTACTTATGGTGCTTCCTGCTATTAACACTCTTATGTATAAGATCCATACTAATCGGACTAAAGGGTTGTTCTTAGTACATAGGCGTAGTCATAATAGGGCAGAGGGGAACAATGGCCCTCTCTGTCTTATGCATGTATTCCGCTGGACATTTTTTTTTACCTAAAAATGTGGATCTTCTTGTAAAAATCCACCATCTTTTTGAAATTTCGACTAGTTTTGCTCTTCTCTATATTTGTCTGCTTTTCAAAATATCGATTTTATTCTTAAAATTAGACTTTCTGCTTAAAATTTCAGTTCCTTTAGCAGCTCTTTCTACTTTCTTTCTTTTTCACTTTATTTTTACTTCTTTTTTAAATCTGCCATTTTTCTTCTCAAAAATCGACTTTTTATTAATTTTTGTTTTATAATTGGACTTTCATCTCAAAATATTTTCCTTTTTTTCAAAATTAAATTGTATTCACAAAATTTGACGTTTTTCAAAATTAACCTGTTTTCGATTTTGTTCTAAATTGTTGCATTTTTTCTAGAAATGTCTTCGTCTTTGTATTGAAAATAGATTTCGTAAAAATTTTTCCAACTTTCACAAATATTAGCTTTAACTCCAAATGTTTTATTTTTTGGAAAATTCGACTCTCTTTGCAGGGTTTACTTTTTTTCGAAATTTTGATTTTTATGTCAGAATTGGACATTTCATTATGTTTTTACAAATTTCAGTTTTTTTTGTCGGAATTTATTTTGTTTGAAAAGTTTGACTTTCATTCTTAAAATTTGGCATTTTCTGGGAAATTCTAACTTTTTTAAAGTTTGACACGTATCTTAAAATTTCGAGTTTTTTTTAACATTTTCTTTACTTTCGAAATTATTTTACTCATTATCTTAAAACCTAATGTTTTCTACAATTTATTTTTAATTTTGCTTAATTCGTTTTACTTTTTTCTCAAAATCTAGCGTTTTTCTTCGGAAAAATTTGACTTTTTTAAAAGCATACGATGGTTTTTCGAAGCTTTCAAAATTTGATTTTTCTTTTCTTTTTATAATTTTTCTAAAAATTACAAATATATCTTGTTTTCCAAAAGTCAGAATGTTCTCAATGAAATGTATTTTCTTAAAATTTGACGTCCTTTGAAAACTTTAAGATAATTCATTTTTTTTCGAGATGGTTTCATGTTTTTATATTTCGACTTTTCCTGAAAATTTCTGTTTCTAGAAATTTGCTTGTTTACTCAAAATTAGTTCGAAATTGTAATAAAAATATTTCATGGGAAAATTCGATTTTTTCAACTTTAAATAAAATAAAAATCGAGGTCAGCAGTCTTAAAAATTTTGACTCTCTTCCAAATTGGTTATTTTCTGGAGATTTTGTCGATCTTCGTCAATGTCGCAAAAGCGACCCTTCAGCCGCATTTGCCCACCCTTAACATAGACCGATATAGAAAAGTGATGTGTAAAATTTTTTAGTTATATTTTGATTTAGCTGCTTATGTTGCCCCCTTAAGATACCGTCTCTTTACATCATAGCACGGCACGGCCCTGTTTATGTTATTTTCTAAATTCCCTTTCCTCTACAAAAGATTATCGATTTTTCTTTTAAAATTTTGAAACGTTAGGCTTCTTGCTCTACGTTTCTCAAAATGTCAAGGTTTCTAGGATTATTTTGTTTTTGCCCCAAAATTTCTATTTTTTATTATAAATATCAAATTTTCCTAAATTGGAATACAAATCTTGTCTCCTGAAACCAAGGAAGATTAAAAAACACAATAAAGGTGGCTCTTGTTGACTTTTTATTAATTTTTGTTTCATAATTGGACTTTCATCTCAAAATATTTTCCTTTTTTTTTTAAAATTAAATTGTATTCACAAAATTTGACGTTTTTCAAAATTAACCTATTGCGATTTTGTTCTAAATTGTTGCATTTTTTTAGAAATGTCGTCGACTTTGCATTGAAGATTGGTTTCTTGAAAATTTCCCCAATTCTCACAAATATTAGCTCTTACTGCAAATGTTTTATTTTTCAGAAAATTCGACTCTTTTCGCAGTTTGTTTTTTTTTCGAAATTTTCGTTATCTTTCTACAAATTTCAATTTTTTTCATCGGAAATCATTTTGTTTGGAAAGTTTGACTTTCATTCTTAAAATTTGGCTTTTTCTGGAAAATTCTAACTTTTTTAAAGTTTGACATATTTCTCAAAATTTGGAGTTTTTTTTCTTTAATATTGTCCTTACTTTCGAAATTATTTTACTAATTATCTTAGAACCTAATTTTTTCTACAATTAATTTTTAATTTTGCTTATTTCGTTTTACTTTATTTTTAAAATCTAGCGTTTTCCTTTGGAAAAATTTGACTTTTTTTTAAAAGTTTTCGATGGTTTCTGAAAGCTTTTAAAATTTGATTTTTCTTTCGTTTTATGATTTTTCTAAAAATTACAAATATATCTTGTTTTCCAAATGTCAGAAGGTTCTCAATGAAATGTATTCTCTTAAAATTTGACTTCCTTTGAAAACGTTAAGATAATTCATTTTTTTTTCGAGATGGTTTGATGTTTTTATATTTCGACTTTTCCTGAAAATTTGTTTCTAGAAATTTGCTTGTTTACTCAAAATTAGTTCGAAATTGTAATAAAAATATTTCATGGGAAAATTCGATCTTTTTTCAACTTTAAATAAAATAAAAATCGAGGTCAGCAGTCTTAAAAATTTTGAGTCTCTTCCAAATTGGTTTTTTTCTGGAAATTTTGTCGATCTTCGTCAATGCGGCAATCGAAATTCATTTTGTTTGGAAAGTTTGACTTTTATTCTTAAAATTTGGTGTTTTCTGGGAAATTATAACTTTTTTAAAGTTTGACACATTTCTCAAAATTTGGAGTTTTTCTTAACATTGTCTTTACTTTCGAAATTATTTTAATAATTATCCTAGAACTTAATTTTTTCTACAATTCATTTTTAATTTTGCTTATTTCGTTTTACTTTGTTTTTAAAAACAAGCGTTTTTCTTTGAAAAAATTTGTTTTTTTTAAATATTTTTGATGGTTTCTCGAAGCTTTCCTAATTTGATTTTTCTTTCCTTTTATGATTTTTCTAAAAATTACAAATATATCTTGTTTTTCAAATGTTCTCAAAGAAATGTATTTTCTTAAACTTTGACTTCCTTTGAAAACTTTAATATAATTTTTTTTTTCGAGATGGTTTCATTTTTTATTCTTCAGCTTTTCCTGAAAACTTCTGTTTCTAGAAATTTACTTGTTTACTTAAAATTCGAAATTGTAATAAAAATATTTCATGGAAAAATTTGATTTTTTTCAACTTTAAAATAAAAATTGAGGTCAGTAATTTTGAAAATTTTGAATCTCTTCCAAATTGGTTATTTTCTGTAAATTTTGTCGACCTTAGTCAATGCGGCAAAAGCGACTCTTCTGCCGCATTTGACATAGACCGATATAGAAAAACGACGTGTAAAAATTTTTAGTTATATTTTGATTTAGCTGCTTATGTTGTCCCCTTAAGATGCCCTCTCTTTACATCTAAGCATGGCACGGCCCTGTTTATGACCCTGATGGCAAATAGCCGGCGCTCAACCGATTAAGCCGTCGAGCCGTACTGTTTTTATTTCGAAATGTTAACTTTGCTTAAAACAGTAGTAGAAATTTCGATCTTTTTTCTCAAAATGTAAAAGTGATTTTTGAAATTTCCACTTATTTTATAGAAGTTTTGATTTTTTTTAAATTTTGATATTTTGCTCAATTTTTCTCGAAACGGCTATACTTTTATGTAACAAATTTTGCTGATTTTATAAAAGTTCTATTTTTTCTTTAAATACTTATTAACTTTAAAAAAATTGCAGAAATGTTGTTTAACTTTTCTTTTTGAACTGTCCACTGTTTTTGTAAATTTTTACTTACAAAAAATTTTCGTAGAAATTTTGATTGACATATAATTTATTTTGTATATATTTTAAACTTTCAAGTTTCTTTTATGCATAAGTTTTATGGATTTTTTTTCCACCTTTCTAGAAACATCAACCTTCTATTAAAGCAAAATTTTCATAGAAGTTTCGATCTTTATCTTCAAAATTCTCTTTCCTCTAGAAAAGATTATCGATTTTTCTTTTAAAATTTTGGAACGTTAGACTTCTTGCTTTACCTTTCTCAAAATGTCAAGCTTTCTATGATAAATTTTGTTTTTTCCCCAAAATTTCTATTTTTTATTATAAATGTCACATTTTCTTAAATAAAAATACAAATCTTGTCTCCTGTAACCAAGAAAGATTAAAAAACACAACAAACGTGGCTCTTGTTGACTTTTTATTAATTTTTGTTTTATAATTGGACCTTCACCTCAGAATATTTCGCTTTTTTTCAAAATTAAATTGTATTCACAAAATTTGACGTTTTTCAAAATTAACCTTTTTCGATTTTGTTCTTAATTGCTGCTTTTTTTTCTAGAAATGTCGTCGACTTTGTATTTAAGATTGATTTCTTAAAAGTTTTCCCAATTTTTACAAATATTAGCTTTTACTGCAAATGTTCTATTTTTCAGAAAATTCGACTCGTTTCGCAAAGTTTTTTTTTTCGAAATTTTTACTTTTATCTCAGAACTGGACATTTCGTTATCTTTCTACAAATTTCAATTTTTTTCATCGGAAATCATTTTGTTTGGAAAGTTTGACTTTCATTCTTAAAATTTGGCTTTTTCTGGAAAATTCTAACTTTTTTAAAGTTTGACATATTTCTCAAAATTTGGAGTTTTTTTTCTTTAACATTGTCCTTACTTTCGAAATTATTTTACTAATTATCTTAGAGCGTAATTTTTTCTACAATTAATTCTTAATGTTGCTTATTTCGTTTTACTTTATTCTCAAAATCTAGCGTTTTCCTTTGGAAAAATTTGACTTTTTTTTTAAAGTTTTCGACGGTTTCTCGAAGCTTTTAAAATTTGATTTTTCTTTCGTTTTATGATTTTTCTAAAAATTACAAATATATCTTGTTTTCCAAATGTCAGAATGTTCTCAAAGAAATGTATATTCTTAAATTTGACTTCTATTGAAAACTTTAATATAATTCATTTTTTTTGAGGTGGTTTCATTTTTTTATACTTTGACTTTTCCTGAAAACTTTTGGTTCTAGAAATTTGCTTCTTTACTCAAAATTAGTTCGAAATTGTAATAAAAATATTTCATGGGAAAATTCGATCTTTTTTCAACTTTAAATAAAATAAAAATCGAGGTCAGCAATCTTAAAAATTTTGAGTCTCTTCCAAATTGGTTTTTTCTGGAAATTTTGTCGATCTTCGTCAATGCGGCAAAAGCGACCCTTCAGCCGCATTTGCCCACCCTTAACATCGACCGATATAGAAAAGCGATGTGTAAAATTTTTTAGTTATATTTTGATTTAGCTGCTTATGTTGCCCCCTTAAGATGCCGTCTCTTTGCATCATAGCACAGCACGGCCCTGTTTATGACCCTGATGGCCGGCGCTCAACCGATTAAGCCATCGAGCCGCACTGTTTTTATTTCGAAATGTTAACTTTGCTTAAAAAAGTAGTAGAGATTTCGATCTTTTTTCTCGAAATGTAAAAGTGTTTTTCGAAATTTTCACTTATGTTATAGAAGTTTTGATTTTTTTTATTTTACTTTTTGCTCATTTTTTCTTGAAATGGCTATACTTTTATGTAAAAAATGTTGCTGATTTTATAAAAGTTCTATTTTTTCTTTAAATACGTATTAACTTTAAAAAAATTGCAAAAATGTTGTTTAACTTTTCTTTTTGAAATGTCCACTGTTATTGTGAATTTTTACTTACAAAAAATTTTCGTAGAAATTTTGATTGACATATAATTTATTTTGTATATATTTTAAATTTTCAAGTTTCTTTTATGGATGAGTTTTATGGATTTTTTATTCCACCTTTCTAGAAACATCAACCTTCTATTAAAGCAAAGTTTTCATAAAAATTTCGATCTTTATTTTCAAAATTCTCTTTCCTCTAGAAAAGATTATCGATTTTTCTTTCAAAATTTTGGAACGTTAGACTTCTTGTTTTACCTTTCTCAAAATGTCAAATTTTCTATGATAAATTTTGTTTTTTCCCCAAAATTTCTATTTTTTATTATAAATATCACATTTTCTTAAATAAAAATACAAATCTTGTCTCCTCTAACCAAGAAAGATTAAAAAACACAACAAACGTGGCTCTTGTTGACTTTTTATTAATTTTTGTTTTATGATTGGAACTTCACCTCAGAATATTTCCCTTTTTTGCAAAATTAAATTGTATTCACAAAATTTGACGTTTTTCAAAATTAACCTTTTTCGATTTTGTTCTAAACTGCTGCTTTTTTTCTAGAAGTGTTGTCGACTTTGTATTGCAGATTGATTTTTTGAAAATTTCCCCAATTCTCACAAATATTAGCTTTTACTGCAAATGTTTTATTTTTCGGAAAATTCGACTCTCTTCGCAAGGCTTACTTTTTTTTCGAAATTTTGACTTTTATCTCATAATTGGACATTTTGTTATGTTTCTACAAATTTTAATTTTTTTCATCGAAATTCATTTTGTTTGGAAAGTTTGACTTTTATTCTTAAAATTTTGCGTTTTCTGGGAAATTATAACTTTTTTAAAGTTTGATACATTTCTCAAAATTTGGGGTTTTTTATAACATTGTCTTTACTTTCAAAACTATTTTACTAATTATTTTAAAACTTAATTTTTTCTAAAATTAATTTTTAATTCTGCTTATTTCGTTTTACTTTATTCTCAAAATCTAGCGTTTTTCTTTGGAAAAATTTGACTTTTTTTTTAAAGTTTTCGATGGTTTCTCGAAGCTTTCAAAATTTGATTTTTCTTTCGTTTTATGATTTTTCTAAAAATTATAAATATATCTTGTTTTCCAAATGGCAGAATGTTCTCAAATAAATGTTTTTTCCTAAAATTTGACTTCATTTGAAAACTTAAATATAATTCATTTTTTCTTTTAGGATGGTTTCATTTTTTTTATACTTCGACTTTTGACCATTAAATGTTCTGTAATTAAACAGTTAAACGTGCTTAAAATTGAAAATATGTACAACCGCAACCATAGATCAGTTTCGGCCTTCCTTGGCCTCATCAGCATGGTACGGTGGTTGTATACAAATCCAACTTAAAGCCGTTAGTCAGTCGTATAAGTATCTAAGAGAGTAAACCTCCATTGGGTGACTTGTAACTGACTTTTAACTGTTTATTACGCAAACATTTTCGCTACATGCTAATTGAAGCATTCTTCTCTGCTGAGATAATAAGCCTTGTATATACGAATATATACAAGTTTATTACGATGCAATTGAAATTGAATTTCATTAGAATCTACTGAAAATTAGACTGCAATTGCAAAGTTTACGTAGATGAGGCAAAGCTTGTATCACGGGTTGCATCGCAACATCCATAGATACAAACGTCCTCGGCGTGACTTTACTTTCATCTAGTTTTGACAAACGACCAATTAAATGTTCTGTAATTAAACAGTTAAACGTGCTTAAAATTGAAAATATGTACAACCGCAACCTTAGACAAGTTTCGGCCTTCCTTGGCCTCATCAGCATGGTACGGTGGTTGTATACACTTCCAACTTAAAGCCGTAAGTCAGCCATATAAGTATCCTTTTCCTGAAGACTTCTGTTTCTAGAAATTTGCTTTTTGACTCAAAATTAGTTCGAAATTGTAATAAAAATATTTCCTGGGAAAATTGGATTTTTTTTAACTTTAAAATAAAAACTGAGGTCAGCAATTTTAAAATCTGGAAATTTTGTAGACCTTAGTCAATCCGGCATAAGCGACTCTTTAGCTTTATTTGCCTACCCTTGACATAGACTGATAAAGAAAAACGATTTGTAAAAATTTTTAGTTATATTTTCATTTAAGTGCTTATGTCGCCTCTTTAAGGTGCCGCCTGATGGGGTGTCCTCTTTGCATCATAGCACGGCACGGCCTTGCTTATAATCCTGATAGCCGGCACTCAAACGATTAAGCCATTGAGCCGGACTGTTTTTACTTCGAAATGTTAACTTTGCTTAAAAAAGTAGTAGCGATTTCGATCTTTTTTCTCGAAATGTAAAAGTGTTTTTTGAAATTTTCACTTATTTTATAGAAGTTTTGATTTTTTTTTATTTTACTTTTTACTCATTTTTTCTTGAAATGGCTATACTTTTATGTAAAAAATTTTGCTGATTTTATAAAAGTTCTATTTTTTCTTTAAATACGTATTAACTTTAAAAAAATGGCAAAAATGTTGTTTAACTTTTCTTTTTGAACTGTACACTGTTTTTGTGAATTTTTACTTACAAAAAATTTTCGTAGAAATTTTGATTGACATATAATTTATTTTGTATATATTTTAAACTTTCAAGTTTCTTTTATGGATAAGTTTTATGGATTTTTTGTTCCACCTTTCTAGAAACATCAACCTTCTATTAAAGCAAAATTTTCATAGAAGCTTCGATCTTTATCTTCAAAATTCTCTTTCCTCTAGAAAAGATTATCGATTTTTCTTTCAAAATTTTGGAACGTTAGACTTCTTGCTCTACCTTTCTCGGAATGTCAAGTTATCTATGATAAATTTTTTTTTTCCCCAAAATTTCTATTTTTTATTATAAATATCACATTTTCTTAAATAAAAATACAAATCTTGTCCTCTGTAACCAAGAAAGATTAAAAAACACAACAAACGTGGCTCTTGTTGACCTTTTATTAATTTTTGTCTTCTAATTAGAACTTCACCTCAGAATATTTCCCTTTTTTTTTAAAATTAAATTGTATTCACAAAATTTGACGTTTTTCAAAATTAACCTTTTTCGATTTTGTTCTAAATTGCTGCTTTTTTTTCTAGAAATGTCGTCGACTTTGTATTAAAGATTGATTTTTTAAAAGTTTCCCCAATTTTTACAAATATTAGTTTTTGCTGCAAATGTTCTATTTCTCAGAAAATTCGACTCGTTTCGCAAAGTTTTTTTTTCGAAATTTTAACTTTTATCTCAGAATTGGACATTTTGTTATGTTTATGACCCTGATGGCAAATACCCGGTGCTCAACCGATTAAGCCATCGCTCCCAACTGTTTTTGTTTAGAAATGTTAACTTGGCTTAAAAAAAGAGTAGAAATATCGATCTTTTTTCTCCAAATGTAAAAGTGTTTTTTGACATTTCCACTTAATTTTATAGAAGTTTTGATTTTTTTTTTAACTTTGACATTTTGCTCAATTTTTCTCGAAATGTTTATGTGAAAAATTTTGTTGATTTTATAAAAGTTCTATTTTTTATTTAAATACCTATTAACTTTAAAAGAATTACAGAAATGTTGTTTATCTTTCCTTTTTATAGTTTCCATTATTTTTGTGAAATTTTTACTTACAAAAAATTTTCGTAGAAATTTTGATTGAAATATAGTTTATTTTGTATACATTTAGAATTATCAAGTTTCTTTCATGAACAATTTTTATAGATTTTTTTGTTGCACCTTTCTAGAAAGATCAACCTTCTATTAAAGCAAAATTTTTATCGAAATTTCGATCTTCATTTTCAAAATTCTCTTCCCTCTAGAAAAGATAATCGATTTTTCTTTAAAAATTTTGGAACGTTAGGCTTCTTGCTCTACATTTCTTAAAATGTCAAGTTTTCTATGATAAATTTATTTTTTCCCAAAATTTCTATTTTTTGTTATAAATATAAATTTTCCTAAATTCAAATACAAATTTTGTCCCCTGAAACCAAGAAAGATTAAAAAAACACAACAAAGGTGGCTCTTGCTGTGTTTTTTTAATCTTTCTTGGTTTCAGGGGACAAAATTTGTATTTTAATTTTGGAAGATAACCAAGAACCAGACCGTTTCACCAAAATCAATTTTTCTTAGAAAACAGTCTTAGAGATTTCGACCTTTCCTCTCAAAATTTGAAGGCTTTTTTGAAAATTTCTATTAAAAAAAAATTTAATTTTCGATTTGATTTCTCTAAGAATTTCGAGATTATATTAAGTTATTCCCAAAATGATAGCTTTTCTGTAAAAAATTTGTTAATTTTCCGTAATTTCTATTTATTTTTTTTTTGAAATGCCTACTTAAATAAAATTAGAGAAATTTTTTTCGAATTTTCCTCTCGAAATTTCTACGCCTTTGGCGAAAGTTATTTTTTGTTTTTCGTTTACATCAAATTCAAGAGCCGTCAGTCAAATGTCAAATCTTGCGGTAGTCTTTGAGTTTAGGCTATTGGGTTTGTTTTTCAAAAAAACTTCCTTCACTGTTCTAATGTAATTACTGATTCCTTTCTAAATCGTCATATTTCTTCTTGCCTTTGTCCTCATATCATTTTTTAAATTCCTAACATTTTTTTTCAACTTTTCCACTTGCATGGTTGCATAGCTTGTGTGGTACTTTTTTGAGATAATTCCGCAATTGTTCTTCTAAATGCTTTAGTTACTGTTAGTTTCGGTTTCTCATTTTTCTCATATTCCGTGTGAAATACACTACGTAGTTTAAGCTCACAAGTGGAATATAATCTAATGACACATCTTGTCCAAGATAAGTAAATAGATTTAAGCTAAAAACATTGACTTATTAATGTGTAAGGTAGCCGGTAAGTAGGTTTTAATTTATGTTAGGTTACATGATGTATAGCAAAGTACGGTTTCAAATTTGGTGGATGCGCCGGAAGTTATTGTTCCTATCCATAAGGTTGTTGACGTCATCTTTTACGAATCGGAGCCTGTGTCAAGAAGATCCGTAGGGTTATAATTTTACAGAAAAGTTTACTTTAAATGGCAGCTTTACCTGTACTACAATCATCTTTAATTTCTACAAATTATCTGTGGAACAGCATTTACCGATTTTCGAAAGATTCGTTGTCGACCTTCCAAACTACGAACTCTAATGCTGTGCGGCTTGTTAATTTAGGGCTGATAATATAATCGAAAAGCGGTTGGTTTAGAGGCAACCGTACAACTTGTTGCTCTAATGCGGCATGATAAATCGATACAGAGACCCAGTGTTATGAAAGTTTTGTGTATGGTAATTGACAAACTACACTAAAGGGTGTTATTGGTTACCATTAACCTTAACAAAGACATATACTCACTATCATGCTCCGTGCAAGCTGAATAGAGACAGAGCGCAATAAACACATTGCACATGATTCCAAGCGGTCGGACGGCACAAATGATATTCATGATTAGGGAGTTGTACTTTCTCATTACAATGACGAAAAATGCACACATTTTATTGTATAGAATGTAGGAATCCAAAACATTTAAAAACTAAGATTTCGTTTGAGGTTTCAGTATATCGTAGCCACTGTCATATCTTCAATTCCGTAGATTATTAACACTTTATATCGACTGCCACAGTCAAGTTTTTTATTAAAAAATTAAAATGTCTGAATCAACGACAACATTTCCAGAAGAAAATTCAAAAATTTCTTTTTAAACTCGAAATTTTAGAAAAATAGAGATAAAAACTTTCCAGCTATGAGTAAGGTTTATGAAAAAAGTTAAAATTTTAAGAAATTAGAACAAATATTGTAATAAAAAAGTAAATCATTATAGAAAAAGAAACAAAGTTTTGACTTTCAAAGCAAAAAAACAAAAATGAGCTACTTCCGGACCAAAAAAAAAAGAAAATCTTTAGAGTAAACTTGGAAAGTTGTTTTAAAAATTTCGAAAAACATTTTAAGATTAATATCGAAATTTCAATCTCAGTTTCAAAATTTGATCTTTAAGCTACAAAATTTTTCTTTTCTTTTTGAATTTTCAACTGAATAAATTAAATAAAACTAAATTTTAATTTCTAATCATTTTTTATTTTAAAGAAAAACGAAAAATAATTCTATTTTAAGGTAGATATTATAGTAAAAGCCCCCCCAGCCCCTTCCTGGTTACGGGCCTGGTTCTGCACCTTTGTAAATAACACAATAATTTATAAAATTGGAAGAAAAAAAATTCTAGCAACTGCTATTATTTATGGATATTTAGTAATTAATTAAATGTGTCAGTATAACAAAACTTTCAGTATTCTTTGGTATTTTTTAAATATTTTAGGTATTATTGCCAAATTTTGTAAACCATCTATTAACCCTTAAAGATATACATATTCTCGTAAATAAAGAATTGCAGAGGGTGGGTTTACATTCACAATATTCAGTGAACAGTTTGGGAAGCTCTTAAATATAGATTTCATTCATTTTTTGAACTAAATTCAAAACCAGTTTTTCAGCGAAGCCCTTTTTTCATCCATGTGCTATCGACGCTTTTATCCCATGTAAACGATGTAAATTCGCGCTTTGAGCTTAACGTCATTTTAATACCGGTTTATCTAAAAATATTCCAACAATTTGACACCAAATCAGATAAAGTTAAAGCTTCAGAAGAAAATTTAAATTGCCACCCGCCATGTATCCCAATATAAGTTGGAGAGCGAAGTATGAATAATTCACAATTTGGGTTAATGTTAAAAATCGGTCTCCGCTGTTACATTCGCGAGTGTCTTCGAGGAAATTTAAATATTCCGTATTTTTACCCGCATAATGAGAGGGAATGTTCACTAAATGAAGTCGAGTTAAATATTAAATCTAGGCTTAAAAGTTATGGAATTTGATTAAATTTTAAATAATTTCATATCGGACAATGTCCGCATTTTTCGTCAATGTTGTGGGTTACATAATTTAATGGTAAAATGATAGGTGGTGCCGCACACAGCATGGTCCTATTTGGTGAGCCATGGTAGTGCACTAGTCCACCTGGATGTGGGACAATACACTTGACAACGAGTTTTGCACTTACATAGCTGGACGGCACTGATAGGCTCGAGCCCTCTCGGGACACCGAGCTGTACCCTATGTGACCCTGTGTGCCAATAAGCCCAACTCAGCATTTATTTGCCACCAACGTTACACACATAAATGACCAATACGCCAAATTTACTTATTCTATCTTACCCACTTCTCTTAGTCACCAGGAAAAATATTCCACTAATACCGAACGCATCATTTAGTTCATTTGTGCTGATAAAATGTCAAACCAAATTATTTAGAAAATGACGTACAAAATTATCGATAAATAACTCTCCTAGTAATGCATCGGGTGAAAATCCTTGGTAAATGGCAAACCATAAAAGTGGAAGGCTAAGTGGTAGTTTGGACAAACAGCAGCCCATGTTCAGGAGAAGTAGCGTCAATACCAAAAAATCCAAATACTCGGAGGATCGCAAGTTTATGCCCCCGCGTCCTTGCAAACCACCCTACTATCCAATACCAGCTGGGTACAATGAGGATTCCGGTAGTTCCCATTGTTTTTGTGGACCTGATGTCTACGGGAAAATTTTGGGACCTACACCCGACGAAACCATATTGGCATGTTTCCAAACCATTCTAGATCTTTACGAAAGTTTTGAAAGATGTCCCTTCGAAGACGTTGAAGATACCATGGAGTTTGAAGAGTACTCGATGCACGAGGATCTTATGGATAACTGCCCGAACATTTGCAACAGGAATGGTGTTCATGATATGGCTGGTCGCAGGATGGGGCAATCGGAGGTTTATAATAGAAACAACGGCCCTAATTGCAGCTATTATAACGCCAAGGGTCGTGGCGAACCACAGACTTCTTTATCTCGACGTGCTATGTATCTGTGATTAATACATCATTGGGAGTTTGTGTTCTTTTTCAAATATAATTTAATCAGATGTGCCGATGCATGACTAGTAAATGTTAAGTGTTTTAAATTTAGAAATAATAACAAATTTTGTGTGGTTATTGTATTTTGTAGAATATTTTTCCTTTGTACAAATAATTGTTTCTTAAGCAGTATTATTGGGGCAAATAATAATATTTAGTGGCAAATAGCTTACGTTATTCTGTTTATGGCTGAGTAGTTAATAGCTATTTATTTATAAATTTCTGTCTCTAATATTTATTCATTTTCGACGATTATTTTAGTCAAATTACAATAACATTTATAACATCTACAGCTTTCTAAAAGCGTATCTAAATATACTGCATGAGAGAATTTTAAGCACAAATATTTCGTTAATTTTTGGGCACATGTTGAGTGTGCTCTTGGGTCCAAATAAAAGTGTTTAATTTTAGTTAACTTGATTGTAAATATTATTAAATATTTGGTTTCAGCACCATGTTTATAAGCACGGTGGTTTGACTATTGGAAATTGTACTAATATTACATTCATGGGGTTGATTCACAACACGATTAGGTTATATGATTTCCAAAGTTTTACTAAATTTAAAGTTGGAACGTTCAAAAATAAAAGAAGTATCTTTTTTTAAATTCAAACATTTTGAAAAAAGAAAAATTTAGGATGATTTTTTTCTAAATTTAAAAACTAAATACACGATTATTAAAAAAAATCAGATAAATCTTTTCCAACATTTAAAGTAGGTACACATAATTTTAAAAGTGTTATCTTGGAATTTAGGGATTTTTGAAAAGAAAACTTTTTTAGTTGCGTTTAGCGATTTTCGATTTAGTGTAAACTGATGGTTTTGCATCCCCAGTAGTCACAGGTCACCACTACGGCTTACCAACTAGCTCTACTGTTAACATTAGAGCCTCTTTTTGCTGTTT
Organism: Dastarcus helophoroides; assembly: GCA_028583605.1. Classification (NCBI taxonomy): domain Eukaryota; kingdom Metazoa; phylum Arthropoda; class Insecta; order Coleoptera; family Bothrideridae; genus Dastarcus; species Dastarcus helophoroides. The sequence continues at coordinate 32,513,859 of CM053331.1, read as the reverse complement.
TTTTTTGTAAAACGGACTGGTCCTCGGTTATCTTCCAAAATTGAAAAACAAATCTTGTTCCCTGAAACCAAGTTTTCAGCGGACAAGTATCTCTCTGAAGATGCCAGCTTGGCTATCGAAATACGTTAGAGCAACCTCTGTTGTATTTTTATTCTTTCTCGGTTTCAGGGGACAAGACTTGTATTTCAATTTTTGAAGCTAACCAATGAGCAGCCCAGCCCGTTTTACAAAAAAAAAATGCTAATATTAGAGCATGTTGATAACGCAAATTAACGTAATGGTAACGCTAAACGATAAGTTTGCTTTCTACCAAAAATCGCCCAACTTCAAAAATGGGTGATCTCAAAGGCAGAACAAAATTTTGTAAAAAAAATCATAATTAAGAAAGCAAATAGTTTAACATAATTCTGAAAAATGAAAATAAAAAAAAATTACTGTAAAAATCGTTGGCAAAAAATTCATAATTAAATTATTGAATGACTATTAAAAAAAAAAGAAAATTTCATGATATACTTCTAAATTTAAAATATCTTTTAAAATCTGAACCTTTTTTCACCAGATTAAGAATTTTCTAAAATTATAAATATAATTCAATCAGTAAACAAAAATTAATAATATTTTCTCATCAAATGCTTGTGAAATATCAAAATAAAAAAAATTCTAATCAATTGAATATATAATTTCAAAAAATAGAAAAAAATTTTATAGATTATTAATTATATATATTATTAACTTTTTTAATTTATTTGAAATTTTTATATATTATATTCTTTTAAAAATTTAAAATTAAATAATTTATGTCAACAATAGAACACTTGAAAACAATTTTTTACTAAAAATTAGATAAATATATGTACCTTTTAAATTTTAAATTGTTTTTCAAATCTAGGAATTTTTAAAAACGTATATGAAACGCAAAACAAAAATCATAAGAATTCCATAATTGATAAAGGTTTAGTCAATTATCTTAATCTTAACATAGGTTTTAAAATTGAAAATACAATAATTGTACTATAAAAATTCTAAAAAGAAGTTCAAATTAATTCCATTTTTCGAAATTAAGAAATATGACTTAAAAATAACTTTCAAAATTAATTTTCAAAAATATAAAATGAAACTGAACCTTTTGTCAGAAGGTCTTTTTTTTAACAGAACAAAAATTTTCTGATCAAAGCTTGATATACACTTAAAATTAAAAAAAAAAATTATAAACCTCAAATTTAAATCTTTTTTTGAAGTTAAGGATTTTTCAAATATAAATTATGAATTAAATCGACATTTCTTAGTATTTTGAAATCAGGGTTTTGCAAAAATAAACAAAATAAGGAAATATTGCAACATAATTATTTGAAAAATTGAAAATTTCAAAACTTAAAATATTCTCGAAAATAATACAAAATTTATATTTTGAAAAAAGGACTTTCAAAATTTAAAAAATATTCTAAACCAACGCGTTGATTTAATTTTTTTTCTAGACATTGCAACGTTTAGAAAACAAATTAATGTTTAATGAAAAAACAAATTTGTCCAAATTTATTTAAAAAAATTTGAACATTTTCGAGGGAGCTTCAAAAAAGTCGCAATTTAAAAAAAATAGAACTTTTTAAAAACGTAAAAATTTTGAGCTGTACGTTTTTTTTTTTGATTTTTTCGGAGTACGTTATTAAGTACAGAGTACACAGTAAGAATTATAAAATATATCGAACTTGTAACAAAACATATAAAATATAAAGTGAGTTCGAAATAATATATAACTATTTCTCAAAATATTAATATTTTTAAGTTTGAAATTTTCATCTTTTATAATTATGCTTAAAATAATTAAAAGATTAATTATTTTTTTAAAATAATTTTATTACTCGAAGTTTGACTAATGATTCCCAACATTTTCTCGTCGAACCTCCCCCTTCAAATTTTTACATTGCTAGAATTTTGGTGGAACGGACTGGTCCTTGGTTATCTTCAATTGAAGTACAAATCTTGTCCCTTGAAACTAAGGAAGATTAAGAAACGCAACAAAGGTTGCTCTAACGCATTTCGACAGCCAAGCTATCATCTTCAGAGATAATGAAGCTGATAGAATGTTGAAACCCATTAGAGCAAACTTTATTGTGTTTTTTAATCATTCTTCTTGGTTTCAGGGGACAAGATTCGTATTTCAATTGCTAGAATTAAACAACACTCGACATTTATTTCCCGGTTATAAATATAATCAAATAAATTAACAATTTGGTTTTCATTTTTAAAAACAATTAGCTATAAATATAATAAAAAAATCGACAAAATTTTCGAAAATATTCGAAATACTGCCAAATTCCTTATTTAAAAATCTCCAGATATCGAAAAACCACAAAATATTTTAAAAATGGTAAAATTTTTAAAACATATTGTCGATATTTAAGAAAAAATAAATAATTCTCAAATAAATTACAATTCTAAAACTGGAGAAATTTAGAAAATGATAATATTTTTTAAAACCAAATTTTACCATTTTGGTTAAACTCGAAATTAAAAAAAGAGACAAATCTTGAGAAAAAGTTAACGTTTTTTAAAAAAATGAAATTTTAAGAATATCGACATTTTTATAAAGAAGAGTAAAAAATTTCAATTAAGATATTCAAACAAAATCGAAAGTTTTAAAAAATTTGAAATTACCAAAAAAACAAACTTTTCAAAAAAATGAATTAAAAAATTAAGATTTCGACATTTTTTATTAAAAAACGAAATTTTCAAACAATTATAAATAGAAAAAGTTGAATGTTTAATAACTAAACGAAATATCCAAATTTATTAAAAAAATCGGAACATTTTTGAAAGAGTTTCAACAAGTCGCAATTTAAACACTTGAACTTTTTAAAAACGTGGAAATTTTGAAAAATAGTCTAAAATTTAACAAAGCTGAAATTTTAAAAAAATGTTGCTATTTGAAAAAATGTCACAATTCGAAAAAATGTCGAGTTCGAAAAAATTTAGCATTTCGTAGAGAGTTCGACTTCAAAAAATCCAAAATTTTTAAAGAAACTCGAATTAGATATTCAAACAAAATCGAAAGTTTAAAAAAAATGAGATTTACAAAAACACAAACTTTTTAAAAGAATAAATCAAAAAATTAAAAATAGAAAAAGGTTGGATGTTTAATGAATAAACGAAATTGTCTAAATTTATCAAAAAAAATTTGAACATTTTTGAGAAAGTTTCAAAAAAGTGCAATTTAAAAAACTAGAACTTTTGAAAAACGTGGAAATTTTCAAAAATAGTCTAAAATTTTAAAAAAGGGAAATTTTGACAAAACGTTGTGATTCGAAGAAATAACGAGTAAGATATTCAAACAAAATCGAAAGTTTTAAAAAATTTGGGATTTCCAAAAAAACAAATTTTCCAAAAAATGAATTAAACAATTATGATTTTGAAATTTTTTATTAAAAAACAACATTTTCAAACAACTGTAAATAGAAAAAGTTGGATGTTTAATAAATAAACAAAATTATCTAAATTTATTAAAAAAATTGGAACATTTTTAAAAGAGTTTCAAGTCGCAATTTAAAAACTAGAACTTTCTAAAAACGTGGAAATTTTGAATATGATTTTTAATAGGATCGGAAATTTTCAAGAAAGGCGAAATATTAAAAAAATCTTAAAATACTTTTGAAATTTTTAAAAAATTAGGAAAAAAAAATTATCGAACATAAAAAATGATGAAATTAAAATAATTCGAAATTTTGGATTAAAAAATATAATTCGGAAATGTGCAGACTTTAAAATAATTAAAATTTTGAAAAATAAAATAGACAATTTTTTCGAAGAAGAAAAGTTCAAATTTAAAAAAAAAGACCAAAGGCCTTGGAAAAATTAACTTTTGAAAAAAATCTTAAATCCAAAAAGGGTGAAATTTTAAGATGTTCATAAAAAGCTAAGATTAAAAAAAGTTACATTTCAAAAAAGTCAAAATTTTGAAAAACCCAAACTTTTAAAAAAATATCAAACCCTTTAAAAATAAAAATTGGCGAAAAGTAAAAATGTTGAAAAACCAACGAGTTTACAAAAATGTCGAATTTTCAATAGGAGGCAACATTTCCAAGATTCGCAAATTAAAAAAAGGTCGAAATTTTGGAAAATATCGAAATTTCGATAAAAAGTCAAAAATTTTTCAACAAAAAAATCAAGTTTCAAAAAAAGTCAAATTTAAATAACTAAATCAAAATTTAAAAAAATGAACAATAATCTCAAAATAGGCCAAATTTTGAAAAAATATTAGGCTATTTTCTGAAAAAAGTTGAAAAATTAGAAAAATATCCAATATTTTGAGAAACCAACCAGTTAAAAAAAAATAGCGAATTTTCAATAGGAGACAGAATTTTAAAGACTCGCAAGTTAAAAAAATCGAAATTTTGGAGAATGTCGAAATTTCGGTAAAAAGTTAAAATTTTTCAACAAAAAATCAAAATTTTCAAGAAAAGTCAAATTTTAAAAAAATAAATCAAAATTTAAAAAAATGAAAAATCTCAAAACAGGCTAAATTTTGAAAAAGTATTTGGATATTTTCTGAAAAAAGTCGAAAAATTAGAAAAATATCCTATATTTTCAAAAAAATGTTAAATAAATAAAACGGCGAAATTTTTAAAAACTTTGAATTTTCATGAAAAAATGAAATTTTCAAAAAATTACAAATTTGGAAATTTTGATAGAAAAATTTAAACAAAATTCGAAATTTTTGGAAAATGTGAAATTCTTTACACAATTTATCTTTTTCTTGGTGGCACGAACTGGTCCTTAATTATCTTTAAAAATTGAAATACAAATCCTGTCCCCCGAAACTAAGAAAGATTAAAAAACACAACAAAAGCTGCTCTAATGCGTATCTCTTTGAAGATGATAGCTTGGCTATTGAAACGCGTTAGACCAACTTTGTTGTGCTTTTTAATCTTTTTTGGTTTCAGGGAACAAGATTTGAATTTCAATTCATATTTTGCAAAATAATCCAAAATTTGAAAAATTTTGAAACTGTTGAAATTGTCATAAAAAGTTAAAATTTAAAAAATCAGATTTTTTAAATAAAGTTTAACTTTTGGAAAAATTCAAACTTTTTAGAAAAGTCAAAATATTTAAAAATTGTGAAATTTTGAAAAAATATCAGAATATTTTCAAAAAAGTCAGTAAGCCATTTACCTTATTTTGGTGGAATGGACTGGTCCCTAATTATCTTCAAAAATTGAAATACAAATCCTGTCCCCTGAAACCAAGAAAGATTAAAAAACACAACAAAAGCTGCTCTAATGCGTATCTCTTTGAAGATGATAGCTTGGCTATTGAAACGCGTTAGAGCAACTTTGTTGTGTTTTTTAATCTTTCTTGATTTCGGGGAACAAGATTTGTATTTCAATTCATATTTTAAAAAATAATCCAAAATAATCAGATTTTTTAAATTAAGTTTAAATTTTGAAAAAATTTAAACTTTTTAGAAAAGTCTAAATTTTTAAAAATTGTGAAATTTTGAAAAATTATCAAAATATTTTTAAAAAAGTCGACACTTTTAAAAAATGTCAAATATTTTCGAAACAAAAATTATCAAACATTGAAAAAAAACAAAACTTTCAGTCGAAATTTTGAAGGGAAGTAAAATATTCAACATAAAATTAAAAATTTAAAATAATTGACATATTTCTAAAAAGAAATTCAAATTTTTTAGAAAACACAACTTTCAAATGATTACAAATTTTCTAAAAAAACGAAATTTATTAGGAGATTAGGAGATTGAAGAAATCGAAAATGTTGAATTTTTGGAAAAATTCGAAATTTTGATAGTTAAAATTTTCAAACAAGAAATCAAAATATTTAAAAAAATTCAAAATATTAGCAACAGTCACAATTTTCAAAAAAAGGAATCGAAATTTTAAGAAAGTCGAAAATTTTCGAAAAAAATTAGAGACTTTGTATAAGTAATCAAAATTGTCTAAAAAAAAGAGTCTAAAGTTCTGAAGCCGAAATAATTTAAAAAAAAAAGTGAATTCCAAAAAAATAACGATTAAAAGTCAAAATTCAGAAAAAATTAAAAGTTTTAAAAAGCCAAAATTTGTAAAGGAAGTAGAAATGTTTCAACACTCTTAAAAGTAGTAAATGTTGATATTTGAAAAAAGATGCAATCTTAAATTTCCCGAAACTTAAAAAAAAATATTAAACTCTAAAACTTTGAAATGAATCGAAATTTTGAAAAAATGCCAAAATCAAAGAAATAAAGATTGAAAAAAGCTTAAACTTAGTGAAAAACTTCAATTTGCAATAGGCAAAACTTTCTAAAAACCTTAAAATTTTCAAAAAAACTAAAAATTTTCGAAAACGTGAAAATTTTTAAAACGACTCAATTTTGAAAAAGTCAAAATTCTGTATTAAAATCGAAATTTTGAAAAAATTCGGACCATTGGAAAAATACATTAAAAAAAAATTGTAGCTAGAAAATATAAAATTTTGAAAAAAGTCAATATTTCAGTCACATTTTAAAAAAAAAGTTGCAATTTCGTAGTCAGTTAAAACTGCGTTTATTTTTCGAATTTTGATGCATTTTGGCGGATTATTCTTGCGTGTTGTGCTGATTTATTAATTTTTATTATTAAAAGTCGAAGCATTTGTGCTTAAAATTACCTAAATTACCTATGATGCTGAAGTGCAGAAGGCTGTGCTAGATACTAGCTAAGCCAAACTATTCTATTTAATTCAAAATAACTATTCGCTTAAATGATAACTAAACATATATCAAATGAATAACTATAACTACTACAGTCATTTTTCGCCCTATTCTAACTGTCTAATAGATTGTTAATCATATGTGCAACAATTAAATATTATTAGCAGTTTAGGAAAACGTTTAATAATAAGTAGAATAAGAAAAAAACATGATAAGGTATAATTAAAAACATATAAAGGATAACACTTTTTTCAGGATTGTACTGCATTATAGAACCGTTAAAGGTGCCAAAAGTTAAAGGACAAAATTTAAAATACTTATAATTTCAAGTAGAAATGTTTATAAAAAGTGAACAGTTTTAAAAATGTCAAAAAAGTTCAATTTTTTAAATAAGTAAAAATTTTGAGAAAGTCAAAATTTAAAAAAAATCGACGTTATATTCAAAAACAGTTGAAAATTATGCAAAAGTTTGCAATTTTGCAATGAAACCCAAAATTTGAAAAATTATCAAAATTTGCTAGAAAAGTTAAAATTAATCTCTGGTCCAAATTAACAAAAAAAAGTCAAATTTCAGGAAGAAAACCCAATTCTGCACAAAAGTCGTAGTTTTCAAAGAAATCAAAATGTTGAAAAGAGTAAGAATTTAGAAAGATTTGAACTTGAAAAAGTCAGAATACTCACAAAAAAGTATAAACAGTTTTCGTAGATCTAGTTAATATTTTCAAAAAAGTCGATTTTTCAAAAGTTGAAATTTTTAAAAAATAGGTTAAAACCTCGAAGAAAAGTCTGCATTTGAAAATTGAAGTTTTTCAGAACATTTAAGCTTTTTTAGTTTTTATTTCCTTTATTTCGAATTTTTTTCAAAATTTCAATTCATTTCAAGGTTTTAGAGTTTAATATGTTTTTTTTTTTAAGTTTCGGCTGTTTTAGGATTGTATCTTTTTTCAAATATCAACCTTTACTACTTTTAGGAGTGTTGAAACATTTCTACTTCCTTTGAAAATTTTGGCTTTTTAAAGCTTTTGATTTTTCCGAATTTTGACTTTTAATTGTTATTTTTTCGGAATTTATTTTTTTAAATTATTGCGACTGCAGAACTTTCGATTATTTTTTTAGACGGTTTTGCTTAATTATACAGGATGGACCATAAGTAATGGTACATAGAGCAAGCGTAGATTTTTCGTATAAAAATAACGTAATTTTGCTACATTTACTTTATACCAAAAGTTGATATTAACAAAGATACAGGGTGTCAAAGTTAAAAAAAAAATTGCGATTTGTTTGCCGTACGTTTATTTTAAGTTATGGAAATGTCAGTTTTTCGCAGTAGGTTTCGAAATAAAAGTAATAAAACTGACTCTAAAATAGTTTATATCAAATATTAGTCTACTGACATTGTTATTACACATTTTCTTAATTTCTAAAGCAAATTTAAATAAAATACCAAAACAAAATTTATTTTTAAAAATAAGTATGTGGGAAATGACCTTTTTCATGTAAAGGGATTATAAACAATTAAAAATCTGGCTGTCTTTTATTGAAATTCAATTCCAAATATCTGCTTTGATCACCCAGACTATTAAAATTTTCTTGTGCTGACTCGGAGATCATATCTCACATCTGTATGTTAGAAAATAAATTACGTTTTAATTTTTTGGATTTTCTTTATTAAGATTTTCAAAATTAGGTAATAATATTATTAGCAAAGTAATATTTGACATAAGTTAGCTCTAAAGCTGCCTTATCATTACTTTTTTTTCAAGCCTACTTCGAAAATTTAATATCTTAGTAATTTAAAACCAAGGCACGTCAAGCTTTAAAGGCAAATATCTTGGAAACGGTTGCTCGTAGCAACTTTCACAAGGTACACCTTTTTACGTAAAACATATAGGGAAATAAAATAACGCATTTAAAATTATTATACGTGGGTGGACAAAAAAGTTATGATGATTTATAAGTATGCAAGATACCTAAGGTAGCGCCCCCTATCATCTATTGATAATATGTTAGCAAATTTTAGTTTGTCGACTTAATAAACCCTCTTGTGCCAAATTTCGTGCTTAAATTACAATTTATTCCATAATTATACGAGAAAATCGAAATTTTTTTTTCAACTTTGACGCCCTGTATCTCTGTTAACATCAACTTTTGGTATAAGGTAAATGTAGCTAAATCACATGATTTTTTTTCGAAAAATCCACCATTGCTCTGTGTACTATTACTTATGGTCCAGTCTGTATAAAATCTCTAATTTTCTTACAAAATTGTCGACTGTTTTTTAAAATTTCGATTTCTTTTTTTGAAAAGTGTGATTGTTGTTAATATTTTGAATTGTTTTGGATATTTTGATTTCTTGTTTATAAATTGTAACTAGCAAAATTTCGAACTATTCCAAAAATTCGACATTTTCGATTTCTTCAATCTTCTAATTCGTATTTTGAAAATTGCGAATCTTACTGAAAAATTTGATATTTTTTAAAATTTTTCTGTTTTTCAAAAATTCGATTTCTTAGAAAATCCGTAATCGTTTGAAAATTGTGTTTTCTAAATAATGTAGAATTTCTTTTTGGAAATATAGCAATTATTTTAAATTTTTAATTTTGTTTTGACTTCCCTTCAAAATTTCGACTAAAAGTTTTGATTTTTTAAATGTTTCATAATTTTTGATTCGAAAATACTTGACATTTTTTAAAAGTTTCGACTTTTTTGAAAATATTTTGGAATTTTTTTAAAATTTCACAATTTTTAAAAATATAGACTTTTCTAAAAATTCGAATTCTTTCAAAATTTAAACCTAATTTAAAAAATCTGATTTTTTAAATTTTAAATTTTTATGACAATCTCAACAGTTTCAAAATTTTTTAAATTTCTGATTATTTTTCAAAATATGAATTGAAATTCAAATCTTGGATCTTTTTTCAAATATCAACATTTACTACTTTTAAGAGTGTTGAAACATTTCTACTTCCTTTGCAAATTTTGGCTTTTTAAAACTTAATTTTTTCTGAATTTTGACTTTTAATCCTTATTTTTTTGGAATTCACTTTTTTTTTAAATTATTTCGACTTCAGAACTTTAGACTCTTTTTTTTAGACAATTTTGATTACTTATACAAAGTCTCTAATTTTTTTCGAAAATTTTCGACTTTCTTAAAATTTCGATTCCTTTTTTGAAAATTGTGACTGTTGCTTATATTTTGAATTTTTTTAAATATTTTGATTTCTTGTTTGAAAATTTTAACTATCAAAATTTCGAAATTTTCCAAAAATTCAACATTTTCGATTTCTTCAATCTCCTAATTCGTATTTTGAAAATTGTGAATTTTACTGAAAATGCTAATATTTTTTTTTTAATTTTTCTGTTTTTCGAAATTTCGTTTTTTTAGAAAATTTGTAATCATTTGAAAGTTGTGTTTTCTAAAATATTTGAATTTCTTTTTGGAAATATGGCAATTATTTTAAATTTTTAATTTTATATTGAATATTTTACTTCCCTTTCAAAATTTCGCCTGAAAGTTTTGTTTTTTTTAAATGTTTGATAATTTTTGTTTCGAAAATATTTGACATTTTTTAAGTGTCGACTTTTTTGAAAATATTTTGATAATTTTTCAAAATTTCACAATTTTTAAAAATTTGGACTTTTCTAAAAAGTTTAAATTTTTTCAAAATTTAAACTTAATTTAAAAAATCTGATTATTTTGGATTATTTTTCAAAATATGAATTGAAATACAAATCTTGTTTCCTGAAACCAAGAAAGATTAAAAAACACAACAAAGTTGCTCTAACACGGTTCAATAGCCGAGCTATCATCTTCAAAGAGATACGCATTAGAGCAGCTTTTGTTGTTTTTAAATATTTCTTTGTTTCAGGGGACAGGATTTGTATTTCAATTTTTGAACATAATTAGGGACCAGTTCATTTCACCAAAAAAAGATAAATTGTGTAAAGAATTTATTTTTCAAAAATTTCGAATCTTTTAAAATTTTTCTATCTTGCAAAATTTCCATATTTGTAATTTTTTTAAAATTTCATTTCTTTCATGAAAATTCCAAGTTTTTGAAAATTTCGCCATTTTATATATTTTCGATTAAACATCTTTTGAAAATATTGAATATTTTTCTAATATTTCGACTTTTTTCGGAAAATATCCATATTTTTTTCAAAATTTGACGTATTTTGCCATTTTTTTAAATGTTGATATATTTTTTCAAATTTGACTTTTTTTAAAAAAATTTTGATTTTTTTGTTGAAAAATTTTACCTTTTTATCGAAATTTCGACATTCTCCAAAATTTTGACTTTTCCTTAATTTGCGAATCTTGAAAATTTTGTCTCGCATTGAAAATTTGACATTTTTTTAAACTCGTTGGTTTTTCAAGATCTCCACTTTTCAAATTTTTATTTTTTAAAGGTTCGATGTTCTTTGACAATTTCGTCTTTTTTGAAAAACTTCGACCTTTTAAAAAGTTTGGGTTTTTCAAAGTTTCGACCTTTTTGGAATATTAGATTTTTAGCTTTTCATGAAGATTTCACAATTTCAGCCTTTTAGGAATTACTCTTTTTATTTTATTAATCTTTCTTAGTTTCGGGGGACAAGATTTGAATTTCAATTTTTGAACATAATTAAGGACCAGTCCGTTCCACCAAAAAAAAAAGATAAATTGTTTAAAGAATTTCACATTTTTCACAAATTTCGAATTTTTTAAAATTTTTTATCGAAATTTCGACATTCTCCAAAATGTCGATTTTTTTAATTTGCGAATCTTGAAAATTTTGTCTCCTATTGAAAATTCGCCATTTTTTTAAATCGTTGGTTTTTCAAAATATTGGAAATTTTTCTAATTTTTCGACTTTTTCCAGAAAATAGCCTAATATTTTTTCAAAATTCGGCCTATTTTGACATTTTTGTTCATTTTTTTAAATTCTGATTTAGTTTTTTAAATTTGACTTTTTTTGAAAATTTTACCTTTTTATCGAAATTTCGACATTTTCCAAAATTTCGACTTTTTTTTTTAATTTGCGAATCTTGAAAATTTTGTCTCGCATTGAAAATTTGACATTTTTTAAAACTCGTTGGTTTTTCAAGATCTCCACTTTTCGCAAATTTTTATTTTTTAAAGGTTCGATGTTCTTTGACAATTTCGCCTTTTTTTGAAAAACTTCGATCTTTTAAAAAGTTTGGGTTTTTCAAAGTTTCGACTTTTTTGGAATATTAGATTTTTAGCTTTCCATGAAGATTTCACAATTTCAGCCTTTTAGGAATTACAAAAAAAACGACATTTTTGAAATGAATATTTTTAAAAAAAATCAAATTTTCTTGATATTCGAAATTCACTAAAACCACAAAAATACGAAGTCCTACAAAACAGTCGAATTTTTTAAAAGTCAAAGTTTAATCAAAGTCAAAAGTATAATTTTGCTAAATTCTATTTTTAAAAGTCAACGGTCAAAAAAAATTGATCAAAAAGGTCGAAATTTTCATAAAAACTAAAAACTGACATAAAAGAAAGTTTGAAACCAAACCACAATAAAACCCCCTCAAAAAAACAAAGTGTTACGAAAAAGGAATATTTTTTGAAAAGTAAAAATTTTCAAAAGTAAGTAGAAGTTTCAGAAAATATTTTTAAAGTTAAGGTTAAGGTTTTCGCAAATATTCATTTTTTAAGGGTTCGATATTTTTTCAAAATTTACGATCTTTTTAAAAAGTTTGGAATTTTCAAAATTTCGACTTTTTTGGAATATTATTTTTTTTAATCTTAGCTTTTTATGAACAATTCAAAATTTCAGCTTTTTTGGATTTAAAATTTTTTTCAAGAGTTAATTTTTTTAAAGCCTTTCGTCTTATTTCAAAATTTGGTCTTTTCTCTAAAAATTTGGCTATTTTTCAAAATTCTAATTATTTTGAAGTTTGCACATTTCTGAAAATTTTATTTTTTAATGGAAAATTTCGAATTATTTTAATTTCATCATTTTTTATGTTCGATAATTTTTATTCTTTATTTTTTAAAACTGTTTGAAAAGTAAAAATTTTCAAAAGTGAGTAGAAGTTTCAGAAAATATTTTTAAAGTTAAGGTTCAAAAAAATTGACCAAAAAAGTAAAAATTCTCATAAAAACTCAAAATTGACAGAAAAGGATGAAATTTTGAAGAAAAAAGGTCGAAATGTTCATAAAACGAAGGGTTAGAGTGGAGACAAAATGAGACAAAAATGTTCAAAATCTACGAAATTCACAAAAAAGCCAACTTCTCAAGGATAACTAAAATGTAATCTGAAACCAAGAAAAATTAAAAGACACAACAAAGCTTGCTCTAACGCGTTTCGATAGCCAAGCTATCATCTTCAGAGAGATACTGTTTCTTGGTTTCAGGAGACAAGATTTGTTTTTCAGTTATTTTCAAAAAAGTCATCATTTCTCTAATTTTAAACAAATCTACCGCTCTGCAGTATATTTAGGCCAAATAACAACGTGCAGAGGAATAACATCAACAAATCTTTCAGTACGCGATTGATTTTGATGAAACGTCGCCGCCTCGAATTTTCCCAACAAATGCAAAACAAATATCTTTGACAACGCCGACGGCGCTTTTGATTTATTTACAACATATACACGGCCCGGAAGGAAACAAATAAGTAAGGGAAGAATTGAAGGACATTGAGTGATTGTTTTTGGGAAAAAAGTGGCGCACTGAAAAGTTCTATAAATCTTTCAAAAGCCGGCACAGTGCGAAAAATAAACTGGCAACTAGATGTTTCGTTCTCTATCGTCGGGCTAAGCAAAAATAATAAATCATTACTGGATTCTTGCAGCGACAGGTTCTATTATTAGCGTTCTCGACGAGGCGAGTCACAATTGAGATGTAATCTAAAGAAATTGTCTACGTGGGCATTGTTAAGGAAATTTTCTGACGCGTCCTTTAGAACTTTGTTCGAAAGCAATTTACCGAGCCTTTGAGCAAAATTATTAACTAGATTTCAACAAGTGGAGAGTTATTTATAATAAATAATTGTTGCACATACGATGTTTTTGAATCTCGTGTATAAAACCAACCTCTACTATGTTAAAGCTTTCAATTACGTGAATGAATCCAATTTGCATGTCCGATTACTTCAGACTCAATTATAGAAGTGTATCTCTTCATCAGAATTGAGGCTTACTGAATCCTACAGATCGTATGTATGTATATCCGTCTATAACCATGTGTCTGGTATGGTTTTATACGACGAGGTTATTTATTCATATAACACACTCAGCTTAGAGTGTCACAAATGTGTATTAGATGCAGAAACGAGGGTTACATACTCATATAAGTTTCATGCTGGCTTTTATCTGCATTTTCCTTTTCGTATAGCGTATAGAGTATTACTTGGCACCTGCATTGAATTAGGTTTTTCCAAGTAAGGCATTTTCTGTAGACTATAAAATTTTTATTCAAGAAAACTTGTAATATTAGAAACATGTAGAGAGCAAAAGAGACTAGTTTGTATGTTGTACGTGTTTGATGTACCACAAAATGAAAAAAATAAAATACACACTGACTCAGGAAAATCAGCATGGGCGTTGCTATCGGCAGGGCCGTGCCCTGCTATGATGCAAAGAGACTACCGCATCAGGCGGTACCGTAGGGAGATGACAAGCAGATAAATCAAAATACCATTTGAGCCATTCGATAATTAAAAATCTTTATGCATCGTTTTTCTATATGGGTCTATCAAAGGTGGACAAATGCTGCTCTGAACGCTACATATTTTTCTTCGTTAAGTTGAGAACGGCTTTTGTTGAGATTTTAATGTTTTTTAATAACCTAGAACTTTTTTTTAAATCTTGTTGGATATTTAAGCTGAAAAAAAATAAAATAACAAAATGTATGACATTTTTCAAAATTATAAAATTAAAATTATGATTTTTAAAAATAGCTCACAACTCTTTACGGACAACATTGCGAATTTAAACTCGCGATTTTGATAAAATAATTCAAAATTTAGATAAAATGGAAATTAGTAGATAAAAAATCGAAAATTCTCAAAAAAACTTCTTGAAATTAAAAAAACACAGAAAAAAGTGAACAATTAAGTCTCAATTTCGCAAGTAGAAGAAAAAAAAAGAGATCGTTTGAGGAAAAATAAAAAGAAAAAACAAAATAGAAGTTAAATGGTAAATACAAATTTTTTTCAAAAAGACCAAATTCTTGGAATAAAGTCGATATTTATGAAAAAGAGAAAAAAAAAACTAAATTAAAATTCCATAGTTCGATTTTTATAACTTTCGAGTTTTTTTGTAGAAATTTTCATATTTTCTCGAAATTTTCATTTTTCCTCGAAATTTTCATTTTTCCTCGAAATTTTCATTTTTCATCAAAATTCAAAGTTTTCGTTTTAAAATTCTTATTGCTTTCACGATTAAACTAGAAAGTTTGTAATAAAAGATTGAAATTTGAAACATGTCTGAAAATTCTGGAATGAAATCGAGTTGCCAACTGTAAGGGAGACCATGTAGCCAGCTACAGAGGTTGCCCCGCTTTTCCACCACCGAGAACGCAACAGCTGGTACCTAAGGAAGCTCAGGAGCCACCCACCGGTAAACCCTCAAATTCTAGGGCAAAGTCAACGACAGCCAAGACGACAGCTGCAACTGCGAAGGTTTCGCCGAAACCAGAAGCTCCCAGTGCTAGGATAAGTGGAAACACTAAATCCTACGCTTCAATAATTACAGCAAACTTGAAGAAGGAGAAAACACAAGAAAATTTTTGGAGGAAACTAACCAAGTTGTACTGGACTTAGTGATAGTAGTCTCCGAAGCTGGAAACAGCCAAGAAGCTATAGTCACATAATGATGATGCTTCCAAAGATCCTCAGCCTGAAACGTTAATGGATAGTCGCAATAAAAGGAAAAGAAACGAAGGAAACCCTGGTCGTCGATAGCAAATCAAGGCAGTTTTCTGGAACTGCAACGGACTCATAGGCAACAAGCCCGGACTGAAAGTGTTCGCAAAGGAACACGACTTGGACGTGCTAATACTTAGCGAAACCAAGTTGAGAAGCGCTATCACGGATCCCAAAATACGAGGTTATGTCCTTCATCGCATGGACAGGGAAATAGGCCGATGAGGAGGTACGTCTATCTATGTAAGTAGAAACTTAATTCATTTTTCTGCAGGCATACCGGAGATAGACAGGCTGAAAGGAACAGGAATAACTATACAAATGGCGCAAGGGACTCTGACGCTGCTGTCTTGTTATTCTAAATCCAACACTCTCACAGAGACAGTGGCTTGCATCTTCGAAATAAACAATAACAATGTTATTGTAGCCGGAGACCTTAATGCTAAAAATGTCGAGTGGGGCAGCCAAAGAAATAACCAAAATGGCAGGACACTTCAAAGGCTCGTTACACAGAACGGAATTAATATAATGGCTCCAGAAGAACCAACCCATCATCACTACGCCACAGGAGCGCCAGACATCCTGGATGTAGCACTGATGAAGGATGTTCAATACACAGTTGAGTTGACATCAGTCAGTGAGCTCAGCTCGGACCACAACCCAGTGTTGATGACCATCGGAGATGATCACGGACCCAAACCTTCCGAGACCCGCAAAAAAACAAACTGGACCATATTCAGGGAGCGTAGAATAGAGGGAAGAGCCGGGAGAGATCATCACAAACGATGTCATCAAGTCGGCGGTGGAAAAGCTTAAAAACACAGATTCCATTCGGGCAGCGACTAAAAATTTCCGGCGCAAGGAAGGAAAAGGACCACTACCAAATCACTTGGTGGAGTTGATCAGGAGAAAAAATTGTGCCAGCAGATAACGAGAAAGTCAACAGACTCATCCACGAGCTCGGGTATGAACTTAAAGAGCGTGCCAGGAAGAGGGCAGACTAATCTGCAAGCAGATCACGAGGAAGTCAACCGACTCATCCACGAGCTCAGGTATGAACTTAGAAGCTGTAATCTCGCAAACGTCTATGACTTCTGGCGAACAGCCAAAGTTCTAAGAGAGGATAGAAAAACCATCCCTTTGATTCACGGACTCCAGAGAATGGCTTACTCAGATCAGGATAAGGCCTCAGCATTCGTTGAGACCTTTGAAAGACACTGCGAGGTTACTCTCAAGGGAATGAATCTACACTTCGCAGAGAGACGGGAACAAGACCTCCAAGAATTTCAGGAGGAAGAGCCAGACGTAGAAAACCTCAACAGATCAACTGACACAGAGCAACTCTAAAGCTTTCTACAAAAGCTAAACGTTAAGAAGGCACCAGGTACCGACGAAATTCCGAATCAAGCTCTGAAGAATCTTCCAGAACAAGCTATCGAATCTTTGGAGGCATAGTAAATTCAATGTTCAAAATTCTGTATTCTCCTACAAGGTGTTAGTCTGCAAACGTTATCTTCATTCCTAAGCCGGGTAAGGTGGGGAATTTTCCCCAAAATTACAGGTCAACAACTCTCATATCCAACTTGGGAAAGGTGGCGAAGAGAATTTTGAAGAATCAGCGGTCGCGAAATAATTCCTAAGGAACAATTTGGGTTCCAACCAATGGACTCTACCTCGGATCAGTTTCTGAGGGTAGTTGAAAAAAATCACACTCAGCATGAACTGGAATCAAGTAGTAGAAGCAATTTTCTTCGATATCTCCAAAACACTTGACACAGTTTGGCACCAAGGATTGGTCTACAAGATGCATCACTTCGGGATACCTCTGTCGATATTTCAAATGGTAAGCTCATTCCTGCACCAGTGCTCATTTAGAGCGAAGGTGGGGCAGGAACTGCCTAAGTAGCATAGGTTGGGGTGTGGCGTAGCTCAAGATTCTGCCTTGTCACCGCTTCTATACTGTCTGTTCACAGCAGACATTCCTAAAACCGACCAGACGACATTGGCAATCTATGCTGACGACACGGCGTTATTGGCAAATTCTCTAAGTCCAGAATTGGTTACCAGACGGGTATAGACAGCGACAGACAAGACCCAAGCAGTTTTCTTTACTAGAATAAGATTTCAACCATATGGACATATTCATATCCATGGGCAAAACTTCGACTGGAAACTTCAGGCAAAGTATCTAGGAGTAATACCTGACAAAAGAGTGACATTTTAGGCTCACATCAACTATGCAGTGTCCAAAGCCAGTCTCTAAAGAGACTGCTGCTAGCAATGATTGATAGAAATAGCAAACTGTCCATAGGGCTTAAAATTTTTGCTGTCCACATATATCATAACAACAGTTAAAACCCATGCATCTGTAGCTTGGCCGCAGGCTACCGATAACCAGATGAAGAAACTTCGGGTGTTCCAGAACGTCTTTCTAAGACAAGCCATGGATGCTCCTTGTTTGCTAGAAATGATCAACTTTATAGGGAAGTCGATCTACCTAACGGATTTCTTCAGGGAGGTAAATTCTAGGGCAATGTTGAGAACGGAAATGCATCCCAACGAAATAGTACGACAGGCAGTCGATTACGACTCGAAAATCTCAACCAAAATCAAGAGACCAAGGATGGTTCACTAGGCTGCTCATCGGCGCTTATTGTATTCCCATAGGAAAATTTTTGTGTTTTGTTTGTTGCAGGCAAAACAGCTTAGATTAATGCTCCAGTGCTAATGTACTGACGGAGGGATTGGGGGCCATGGGCCCGGCCCGAAGAAGGAGGGGTTTTAGTCGGCACCCACAGACTATCCGGGTTTTCTCCCTAGATGTTCTTGAAGGATTTCCCCCGCTTAGCAAAAAAAATTAAAAATGAAATTTCAGACTTAAAAATTAAAACTGAGAAATAAGAATCTGGAGATAAAAGTCAAAATTTTCGATAAACGTTTAAAAACCAAAAAAACGTATTTTTATTTAGAGGAAAAACTAAATATTTCTAGAAAAAGTCATACTTTCAAGTTGGTATGACCGCCCATGACGCAGTTATGCGAAACCTGGTCTGGTGTTGGCAAATATTTATCGAAACATTGTGGAATTTTTAATATCTGTTGCTTTTTATTCGTTAATAAAATTTAATATTAATGAAAGTGATAGGGGACAATTGAACTAAAATATCTTTAAGATAGGGGTACCTTCAGTTACATCGGAAGTCAACAAAAAAAAGTGATATTTGTTTTGAATAAAATTTATTTCATTCCATTATATGGCAGGGAATTCATATTAAATTTTCAAATTTGAACAAAATTTGTCTGTTTTAAAACAGAATTAGTAAAACAATCGATACAGATAATAAAATATGAATAATAATCCTATACGTTCAATGAAAAATAGAGGGAATTTGATTAGCAGCCCGAATAACAATCGAAAAGCACACCGAGAGTCTGCAAGTTTAGCAGAATATAAATTAGGCATAAATTTCCCCAATAACATCGAGAGTGCTCCACCAATTAGATTATTTCTGTAAAAGCTTAATTATAATCGTCTCCCATCAGCGAAATTCGCTTATATTTTATTCAATAACTCAACAATTTTGCTTAGTGGAATTTTTAACGACAAGTTTGCTTACAATCTTTAAGCTTTTAAGTGATTATTATTATTTTTATCTTTTTATTTTAGAATGTGACCACCAAAAGGTATCCAGAGCAGTTTGTAGCGTAAATGAAAAAGTAAAAAATACTGAAACAGGCCAATTTTCCTTTGAGGGACCCTAAATACAAATTCAATTTGTATGGGTACCACTTGGCCCACCCAAGTTATGTAGGTGATGCTTTATAAGCTTTCCATAAATTGGGCATGTCTAGAAACTATTCAAAGTTTTTTATACATGAAGTACTAGTTCTTTGATACAATGTGGACCTGAATATCACTCTCATAGTGGCCGAGGGTAGAACCCTACAAGATCCTTTTCATCTTGCAATGAACTGATGCGATAGAAATCGCGAAATGTATGGATTCCCTTACCGAACGTGGTAGAGTGTTGTTTATCGCGAAGTGATTCATATGCAGGTGGCTAGACCTCTAGAATTCGCCAAAGGTTTCCAGAAAGGGAAACCTCTAGAAATAGATGTGACGTTTTGTTTGTGACAAAATAGAGACGTTTTGTGTAAAAGTGGCCCAAGTATATCCATGAATATACACTGGAAATTGATAAAGAAAAATCTAATTTGTAACACTAGTACAAATATAAAATATTGCTGCTATCTGCCAAGCAATAAAGGTATTGAATATGGATTTGTGATGCACCGTCAGCGGTTGCACTTACACATATCAATGTCTGAGTAAAATAAATTAAGAAATCAGGAAATGTTTAAATATGCTGGTTTGGTCACTTTTGCACTAAACTCCTCTATAATGGTTCATTCAGTTCACGGAGTGTTCATTCAACATTTAGTATGCAGTATTCAGCGACTGATTCTTGTTTGTCGTTGTTGTATTACGTTTCGTCTCTTAGTCTAAATAAAGTGTTTTAAATTCACAGCCCATTTTTTTAATCGAATCACAAACACAATATTTTACACTAGCCTTAGAGCTTCTATATCCTCGTTTTATATGCATCTAATACACATTTTTTAATCTACCTAGTACATACAAAAGGCATGCGATTACGTACCGTTGGTGGTGATAGATTGATGGTGGATCCTCTTCTCTCCTGGGGTCCTATGCTCGAGTGTCTTCTGATCGGTAGACCACCACCGGGAGTCCCTCCCGGAGACGAGGCGCATGACGGTGCTATCCGAATCTTTGGAGTCATTAACGTATTATCTGACAGTCTTCTGTTAGGGAAGGCATTTACTACTCGCAGGAAGTTGCTGTCCGGCGACGAAGGTGATCCCCCAAACCACCAACCTCCTAGCACACCACCTATATTAAATCGCAAGTCAGAGGAAATCCACGAGATTTGCATTGTGTTATGGTCAACGAAACTGAATTAACTTGAAATTTAACTTGTAAGTTAGTTTTCAATTTAAGACACTTTTAATTTTTTGTTCAAAGAATTTATAAATCTGGACTTTGGCGTAACATATTTCAAAAACAAATAACCATTGTTTCAGTTGCAAGTTTTTTTTTCAACTACGTAACTTTATTCTAGAAATTACTTGCCTAAACGTGAAAGTGCCGTTTAATTTTAAATTAAACCTGAAATTTTTAAACCCGAAAATTTAAGAACTTCAGTAAAAAAAACCAATCGAAAAAAATTATTTATTCGAGGCTACTTTTATCTCGAAAAAAAATTAACAATCACAAAACTAAATCCCAAATATTTCACAACTTTATTCGAGAAAACGTTTTCGAAATTCTGCAAAAACTTTCGCTTTAAACTACCCATTTAAATTTTAGGCTCGTTTTAGTTTTAGTTTAGAAATTTCGATATTTAATCGAAATGTGCACATAAAGCTTTTTCTAGATTTTTCCAAATTTCGATTCTTGAAATCAAAACTTCAAGTAACGTACGTAACCTCGTAAATCCTTTCATTTTTATTTTAATTTAGAAAATTTAATTTTAAATAGAAAATTTGAAATTTTTCTTTAAAATATCGACAGTAATTTTTTATTAAAATTTTAGAAAATTTTCTGCAACTTTTTTCCGAAATTTTAACTTCTATTCCAAATTTTCGACTTTAAAATTGTAACTTTAAACAATAATTAGAAAATCCAAATTTTTGCTATTATTCTTTAGAAAAATCTAAATTTATAAAATTCCTTTTAGAATTTTACAAATATACTTTAAAAAAAAATTAATTTGGATAACAGAGCTTTTTAATTTTAAAGCTTGAAATAAAAAATAAAAATAATTTTTACATTCCCAGAAAACGTAGAAAGCTTGAATTAATAGAAAAAATCGAAAACTCTAAGCTTTCCTCCCTGAAATTTTAGGAAAATATTTAAAAATTTCTTTAAATTTGTTTCGATTTTTTTTTAAATTTCTACCTTACCTCTAACCAATTTTTTAGAAGATTCTAAATGTTGACTTTTTTCTATAAATTTTAGGAAATAACAAAATAAAATTTAAGGTTTGTTACTAGTACTTTGTCCCAAAATTGTTAACAAGAATTAAAAAAATTTTAAAGTCTTATTTTTTAAATTTTCATCCTCACTTCTCGAAAAATTCGACATAAATTTAATCTTTTTTCCAAAATTTTAAATTCAAAGTTGTAAGTATTGGAATTTGATTTCAACATTTGTTACTTCTTGGAATCTTGACTTTAAACACGAAATATCAATTTAAATGTCGAAAAAAAGTAATTTCAAGTTTAAATTTGAAATTATAAATAAGTAATAATTAGTAGGTAAATTAAAAACTTAAAATATACAAAAAAATAAAAGAATGAGTCTCTAAATTTTTTTCAGTAATTTTGATCTCTTTTTTCACTGTTTTACAATCTTTCAATTGTCGACTTGAATTGAGACTTCAAGCTTTAGACATTTCGAATATAAATAATTTAACTTAATTTCGAGAATTTTCAAAAGCATAAATTTTCAAAAAAAACCAGAATAATTAATAACATAAAATAATTTTCAAAAAAATTACTATTTTCCAAAAATAAAGAATTTCAAAATTTCAAATATTGAAAAAATTGGGATTTGAAAACCCGAAATTTTTCAAAAAATTAGCAATTTTAAATATAATTTCATTTTTTTTAAAGCGAAATTTTATTCAAAATTTTCAAAGAGAATTAAAATTTTGGAAAAAGGCAATTAAAAAAAACGAAATCTAAAATTTTTTAAAAACGTTTAATTTTTAAAAATGATCCAAAATTTCAAATATGCGAAATTTTGAATTCAATCAATTTCATTTTTAAAAATAATTATAATTTTCCAAAGAGGTTGACGTTTTTAAAATAGTACTACCATAATTCGAAATTGTGAAAAAAAAGCCGAAGTTTCAAAAAAACTAAAACAAAATTTTTAAAAAGGTCGACATTTTGAAACATTTTTGAAAAATACTCAAAAATTCTGAAAAAACGATGTAATTTTTTAAACATAAAACCGAAATATTTAATTATTTTAAATAATTTATAAAAAACATGCATTTTCGAAAAAGAGAACGTCTTCAAAAGTCAAAATTTTGAAAAAACTCGATATTTAAAAATCCCAACATTTAAAAAAAAATTTTTGTCAGATCAAGTCAAAATTAAAAAAAATTGAAATTTGGAAAAAAGTCGATAGTTAAAAAAACGAAATCTTTAAAGAAAAATTCGAAATTTTTGAAAGAAGTCAAAATTTTGACCATAGAACAAAAACTTCTAAAAAAAGCAAAATTTTGAAAAAAACGTTTTGATTTGAAAAATGTCAAAATTTTCAAAACAATGTTTAAAAAAATTAAAATTTTTCAAAACAAAAACGACATTTTAAGAAAGTTTCATAATTTTGGAAAAGTTGAAAAATTTTGAAAAACAGCGAAAACTTTTGAAAACGAAGGAATTTGAAGAAAAATCGGAATATATTATTTATTCAATTAAATAACATCTTAAGAAAGTTGACATTTGAAAAAAAAACAATATTTTACACAAATCAAAATAAAAAAAAATGGAGGATTTAAAAAGAAGAAAATTAAAAAAAAAAATCGTAATTTTGAAGATAATTTAAATTTTTGTCAAAATCGAAATTTTAGATTCGAAATTTTCAAAAACAAATTGAAATTTTGAAAAAGTCTACAATTTAAAAAAGAAACGAATATATTTTAAGAAAAATTCGAAAGTTTCAAAATAGAAAAAATGTTGCTAAATGGGAGAAAATTTCAAAAACAGCAAAATTTTTAAAGAATATTCCGGGATTTTTGGAAAAAAAGATATTTTGGAAAATGGTCAAAAACTTCAAAAAAGCAAAATTTTGGGAAAAGTTGCAATTTCAAAAATAACAGAAATTTTCCAAAAAGTCGACATCTTGAAAAAAGTCAAAATTTTTAGAACAATGTTTAAAAATATTAAAATTTTTCAAAAAAACGACATTTTAAGAAAGTTTCATATTTTTGAAAAAGTTGGAAAATTTTGAAAAACAGTCAAAACTTTCGAAAACAGAGGAATTTGAAGAAAAACCGGAATATATTGTAACGCAATGTAAATAGATGAAATAGGATTTAGGATAGAATTGTAGAATTTAGTAAATAAAAAAGGTTTCTAGAAGGTTCTGATAAGGGGAAAGCGGCCGCGATAACGAAACAAACGGCAGATAAGCGTTCCAGAAATTTCGGCATTCGATAAGCCTTATCTGCCGAAGATTCTGGAAGAACGCGGGCCGAAACTATAAAAAGGCGGTCAGTTTTCCCTCGAGTCAGTCAGTTAGAATCAGTGCAATTAGTAAGTTAGTAGAAGTGAGTTAATTGTAAATTGTGGTGATTCAAGTTGAGTTCAGTAATAAAGTGGGAATAAATCCATCACGTGTATCAATTCGAACCGATAACGCACGTAACATTTGGTGTCAGAAGCGGGATTGTTCGTGGATTGTGCTTTATTACTCGAGAAAAAATTCGTGCCAGGTGTCGTAGTTGACGTTATCTCGGACCTTTTAAACTGTTAAATAGTTATACGAGGCGCGTCAAATAAATTCGTGAACATTCAAATACGCTTATGGATACGAGATTAAAATCGGCCAAAATGGAACAACAAATGCAAGCGTTATTCGCAATGTTTAAAGAACACGATGAAGAACGAAGACGACAAGATGAAGAACGAAGACGGCAGGAGAAAGAACAGGAAGAAGAACAAAGAAGACAAGAAAAAGAACAAAAGCAAGAACGAAGACGACAGGAAAAAGAACAGGAAGAAGAACGAAGACGACAAGAAAAAGAACAGGAGGAAGAACGAAGACGACAAGAAAAAGAACAAGAGGAAGAACGAAGACGACAAGAAAAAGAACAGGAGGAAGAACGAAGACGACAAGAAAAAGAACAAGAGGAAGAACGAAGACGACAAGAAAAAGAACAAGAGGAAGAACGAAGACGACAAGACAAAGAAGAAAGACGACAAGAAAAAGAACAGGAGGAAGAACGAAGACGACAAGAAAAAGAAGAAGAAGATCAGAAAAGGAATGCAGAAAAACAAGAATTGCATAGTCTACTAGCAAATATAACTGAAAAAATGAAAGAAGAAGTGAAAGAACAAATTACAGGAATGCGAGAAGAAATGCAAGAAGAGATTGGCGAAGTTAGGGAAGAAATTGGGGAAGTCAAAGAAGAATTCAACAGCAAGCTTCTTGATTTGGAAAATACAACACAGAAGAGGATTAGCAACATCGAAAAAAACATGAAGAAGTTGCTAAGTGGACAAGTCATACAACACGAATCCGAAAGTGTACCTGCTAGTTCTTCCCAAAAGGTGAAACCTCCGACCTTTGATGGACAAACATCTTTCCAGGCTTATAGAATTCAGTTCGAAGCTGCTGTTAGGGCGAATAGATGGACGGAAGACGAAAAAGTGACTTCATTGGTGATATCCCTTCGCGGAAAAGCTCTGGAACTACTCCGAGCTCTATCTGACCATGAACTAGCTAACTATGCGGATTTAGTTAGAGCTTTAGAGCTGAGATTTGGAGATCATTATTTGCCGCAAGTAGCCCAGTCGCAACTACTAGTAAGAAAGCAGAAAAGTGATGAAACGCTACAAGAATTCGAGGCTGACGTAAAAAGACTGACTCATGCAGCTTATCCAACAGCACCAACTGAATTTTTGGAACTTTACTCGGCTAGAATTTTCATAGAAGGAATAAGAGACTCAGAAGTCCAGGGAGTGATGCGCTTGTCAAACTTCCGAACATCGCGAGAGGCACTGATTAGAGCTTTGGAGATAGAAGCTGCTTACAGGATTTCGGAGTCAGAGGCGTCATGGATGGTAAGGAAGGCCGACATCGAAGAGGTCGCGAATGACCCTAATTTTGGAAACATTAATGCTAACATGAAGGAAATGAACGCGAACCTGAGTGCTAACATCCACAGAATTGACGCGAGTATCCAAGAATTGGTAGGAACTCTTAAAGGCAGTTCCAGCAGAAGCATAACATGTTACGGCTGTGGCAAACCGGGACACATCAAGAAGGATTGCAGGTCAACCCCCAAGAAGTCGACAAGCCCCACAGTAAGAAGACAACATGGCGAGGAAGAGAACTCACTAACTAATGTGAAGAAACCAGTCCCCAGAATTCTTCCCATCAAGCAGATAAAAAGGACCAAAGAGAGTTTGGTGGTGGAAGCCAGCGGGAATGGAAGAAATGTGCAGGCAACGGTGGACACAGGAGACAAAGTTACTGTGGCACGCGATACTCAAACAATCCGTGACTGGCCAAGACCCAAAGATAAACAGGATTTGAGGAAGTTCCTTGGGTTATGTACCTATTACAGAAGATTTGTGAAAGGTTTTGCCAACATCGCTGCGCCGTTGCATCAACTAACGGAAGGAAGAAGGCCGTACGTCTGGACTCCAGACTGTGATACCGCTTTCCGAAAATTGAAGTCCGCCTTGTGTACAAGCCCTATCTTGGCGTATCCTCAGCAGAATGGGAAGTTTGTGTTAGACACAGATGCCAGCAACGTCGGCATTGGAGCTGTGCTGTCCCAAGTTCAAGGCGGTGAAGAAAGAGTAATCGAGTATTACAGCAAGATCCTGACGAAGCCGGAGAGGAACTATTGCACCACCAGGAAGGAACTACTTGCGATAGTGAAGGCCGTGGAACACTTCCACAAGTATTTATATGGGCAAGAATTCCTTATCAGGACAGATCATTCGGCACTTTCTTGGTTACTCCGAATGAAGAACGCGGAGGGACAGACGGCTAGATGGTTAGAAAGGCTTCAGCAGTATCACTTCAAGGTGCTTCATCGACCGGGACGACAGCATAACAACGCTGACGCTTTGTCCAGAAGACCTTGTGGTGATTGCAAACACTGCAAACGAGTTGAGGACCATGAGGACATGGTGGATATAAGGGTCACTTCTGTCCAGCCAGAAGACGAATGGACTGTTGAAGGTCTTCGGAAGCTACAGAGGAGCGACGCTGATATCGGACCCATATTGGAATGGAAAGAAGCTGGAGACAGACCGGAATGGCAAGAAGTTTCCGACAGAAGTCCAGCTCTTAAGAATTTGTGGGCTCAATGGGAATCCCTCCAGGTCGAGGACGGGGTACTGAAGAGAGCATGGGAAAGCGCGGATGGAAAGCGTGTCAACTTGCAGTTGGTGGTGCCTCAGGAGAAGATTCCACAGGTCTTGTGGGAGGTGCACAATGGGACCTCTGGTGGACACCTAGGGATGAACAAGACCCTGGAGAAGGTTCGAAAACGGTTCTATTGGGTTAACTGCAGGGAGGACGTCGAGCGGTGGTGTCGGAAATGTGTCACCTGTGCTGCATCCAAGGGTCCCCGTACGAGAACCAAAGGGGCCCTGAAGCAATATAATGTGGGAGCTCCATTTGAAAGAATTGCAATCGATGTGGCAGGACCATTCCCAGTTTCAGACGATGGAAACAAGTACATCCTGGTGGCCATGGATTATTTCAGTAAATGGCCTGAAGCTTATGCCATCCCGAACCAGGAAGCCACCACAGTCGCAAGGGTTCTTGTGGACAACTTCATCTGTCGATTTGGTGTTCCCTTGGAACTACACTCGGACCAGGGAAGGAACTTTGAATCGGGGGTTTTCCAAGAGGTGTGTCGTCTTCTTGGAATAAGAAAAACTCGAACAACACCTCTTCATCCACAGTCTGACGGAATGGTGGAGAGATTTAACAGGACCTTAGAGGAACATCTTTCGAAGGTCGTTTCCAAACATCAGACCGACTGGGACCGACATCTACCACTGTTTCTGATGGCTTATCGCGCGGCAACTCATGAAACTACAAGTCAGACTCCGGCAAAAGTGATCTTCGGGAGGGAACTGCGGCTTCCGTGTGACTTGGTGTTTGGATCACCAAGGGAGGTCCCCAGGGAAACGATGGGTTTCGTAGATGACTTGAGGGAAGCGATACTGGAGACGCATGCTCTGGTGCGGACGAAGATCAACTTGGCGATGGACCGGATGAAGGCCAGGTATGACGTGAGTGCCAATCATGGTGGTTTCAGTGAGGGCGAGTTGGTATGGCTATACAACCCTCAGCGAAAGAAAGGAGTTTCGCCAAAGTTTACGCCATCTTGGGAAGGGCCGTACAAAGTGCTGAAGAGGATCAACGACTTGGTATACAGGATCCAGCGTAGCTCCAGGAGTAAAATGAAAGTAGTACACCTTAACAGACTATGCAAATTTAGTGGTGAAGTGACTGATTGGAACTGATCGGGACGATCATTTCTAAGGGGGAGGCAGTGTAACGCAATGTAAATAGATGAAATAGGATTTAGGATAGAATTGTAGAATTTAGTAAATAAAAAAGGTTTCTAGAAGGTTCTGATAAGGGGAAAGCGGCCGCGATAACGAAACAAACGGCAGATAAGCGTTCCAGAAATTTCGGCATTCGATAAGCCTTATCTGCCGAAGATTCTGGAAGAACGCGGGCCGAAACTATAAAAAGGCGGTCAGTTTTCCCTCGAGTCAGTCAGTTAGAATCAGTGCAATTAGTAAGTTAGTAGAAGTGAGTTAATTGTAAATTGTGGTGATTCAAGTTGAGTTCAGTAATAAAGTGGGAATAAATCCATCACGTGTATCAATTCGAACCGATAACGCACGTAACAATATTATTTATTCAATTAAATAACTTTTAAAGAAAGTTGACGTTTCCAAAAAGATCAATATTTTTCAAAAATCAAAATTAGAAAAAAACGAGGATTTAAAAATACGAAAATTTCAAAAAAAATCGAAATTTTGAATATAATTTAAATTTTTGTCAAAATCAAAATTTTAGATTCGAAATTGTCAAAAACAAATTGAAATTTTGAAAAAGTTTGCAATTTAAAAAAAGAAACGAATATAGTATATTTTAAGAAAGATTCAAATTTTTTAAAAAAGAAAAAATTTTGCTAAATGGGAGAACATTTCAAAAACAGCAAAATTTTTAAAGAATATTCCGGGATTTTTGGAGAAAATGATATTTTGAAAAATGGTCGAAAGTTTCAAAAAGGCAAAATTTTGGAAAACGTTCAATTTGAAAAATAACCGACATTTTCCAAAAAGGTTGACGTTTTAAAATTCGTTATAATTTTCACAAAATGTCGAAATTTAAAAAAAAGCCGAAATATTCAAAACAATTTTGAAACGTTTTTAAAAAAAGTACGCATTCTGCAAAAGTTTCAAGTTTTTGAAAAAGTTGAACTTTTGGAATAAGTCAAAATTTTTAAAGGAGAAATTATAAAAAAAAAACAGATTATTTAATCATTTTAAAAAGTTTCAAGTTTTTGAAAAAAGTTAACATTTTTGATGGGGAGATTTTGAAGAAAAACCAGATTATCTAATCATTTAAAAAATATTGGTATTTTAAAAAAATTCAAGATTTTCAAAAGTCAAAATTTTAAAAAAAGTAGTGATTTGCAAAACCCCAATTTTGAAAAAACCAATGAAATGAAAATGCCAATTTTTTTAAATTTAATCGTTTTAAAAAAATTGGTCTGCAACTCTGGGAGCAAGACACAGATTTGAAACTTCGACAGGCCTGGGATACATAACAAAATATCAAAAATCCAAATTTGCAAAAAGGATCAAAATATTTTAAAATAATTCGAAGTTTTGAAAAGGAAATGAAATTTTTAAAAGGATCGTTTCTTCAAGTGAAAGTTTTTAAAAAAGATGATTTCAGAAAAAAGTGAAAAATTTCAGAGTAAAAATGTCGAAAATAACTCGAAATTTTAAAGAAAATTCGAAATTGTCAATACAAAGTCCAAGTTTTGAGAACAACCAAAATTTTCATTAACAGTTTTTAGACACAGTAAGATAGTCTCAGTTTCATTTAATAATTATGAAACGCATTTTAAACTTCATTATTTTTAGGCACAATTGACCACAAGCGATAATAGTAAAATGTAAGTTTATTTGCTCGATATCAGTGTGACAAGGTGTGAAATGTGCCATCGCCCTTACCTGTGGAGTTCTTTCTGGCCATATCTTCAGCGCTGGAAGTTTTCCTTTGTTCTATTCTAAGATTGGGAATGTTAAACGGCGGCACGTGCATATTATCTGAACTATATTGGTGTCTTAAAGGCCGATGTCTCTCCGGACTTGGCAGAGACAAATTGTCCAACTTAAGCTTGTTCCTCTGATTCCGGTCGATCTGATCCAGCATCTCTTGCAGAACTTCGAGTAATATCGTAAATTGTTCCAAGTTTAAGGAGGGATTAACCGTTTGCGGCAGCAGAGAAGGCATCACTTTTGTAGCCATCAGATTTACAGATAATCCATATTTCTTGTCACTGAGCATCAGTCGATATATGTCTGAGGAAAAATTGGGAAAGATGTAATTTCCACTCGGTTCGTTTTTAATGTAATTTGCGCATGAAGTCTACAAATTTATTTTTGCTTGGGGTTAGATTTTCTCGGATAAAACCGCGGGGCTATTAATCATGAACATTCTCTTTTTTTATACAGCTTAAACGACAAATTAACTTCGAAAACTTTTAATCTGTTTTTGGAGGAGTTCGCGCATTAATTTATGTAAATTCTAAATTTAAAAGGCCTTCGATGAAATATACGATGAAATATGCGATGCGTACATTATATTGCTCGGAAACTTTTGCTTACTCTAGTTAACGTAATACATTGTTGACGATGTTTCTAAATTTTCTATTTTCTAATAAATTTATAGCGTAAGTTAACCAGCGACGCAGCTAGGACCCAATGTGAAAGAAACTGGGGCCTCTATTTTTAGAATTTTCAACTTTTGTTCGACAAATTTTTTCACTTTTTTTTTAAACTTCAACCTTACCTCATAATTGCCATTTTATTTTTAAATATTACTGTTTGTTAACATTACCATTAATCAAGCATTGTGCACTCTAAATTGAGTCTAAGAAAAAGTTGTGAGAGGGACCGCCCCGCGCAAGGGGCCCTCTTACAATTTTTTTCTTGTGTACTCAAAAATACTACCCCCTCATAGTTATGTCACTGGCCACAGCAAAGTTACTTCATGAATATAGAACAGGAATTATAACAAAGCACAAGGGTCAAACAAGAACATAGTTCTTCTTTGTTTGGGGGCCCTTTATTATTAACAGTGTAACACAAACATGAGCCACAAAGGAAGTAGTTAAGCAACTTGACGCGGATTCTACCCTTGGGGACTATACTCATTTATTCATTTTTTTCGTAAATTATATGACTAGAGATTCCCTCACAACAACGATGAGGGAAATTGATGCATAATCGCTCTTATCGTTTATGAAAATCTTGAGAGTAGGGGCTTTTTATAGTTCAGATTTTTAAATCAGAAATACGTGACTTAAACATCCCAAACAATTTGCTTGATTCTGTTTTTACATATTCAATTTTTAATGCATACATGAAGGGATGTATAAATATTTGATTGTTATAATTTTTCTAAAAGGGGATCGAATAAGATGTCTGAAAACATTTGCTGTAAAACCACTCCAGGTTCTATTCTACGAAGGCAGATTGATAAGTCCGGTAAAAATGAATGAAGCTTAAATGCTATACATATAATTATAGACTACTATTGCTTGTAACTTGAATACTAGTATTCAAGTTATAACATGTTTGGACAGGTCATTGTTTTAAGAATACATACACGAAATTTCATACTGACATTCGAGTTAGTATTATTTTGTTAGTGGTTTAGACCAGAAAAGTCGTTCTTACGCTGATAAAATGGAAAAAAGTAAATTTTGAGTGTTGATAAAACATTACTTTTTACGCAAAAAACCATCACACAAACGAAAAAATCTCTTGATAAGTATTGTGGTGAATCTTCTCCATCACTTAAGATGATTCACAAGTGGTTTATTGAAGTTGGTTGTGGTAGAACAAGCACGAAAGACGCTCTTCTTTCAGGGCGTCCAATTCAAGTAACCACTCCAGAAATGATCACGAAAATCCACGATGTCGTATTAGGCGTAGGGATGCAAACGACAGTTCGATGTTTTTAAAACATCGATGTATCGTTTGTAAACATCGATTGCAAAACATAAAAAATATCGATACATCCTTCAGTTTATAAACTATGTGTCTCTCTGAAGATGATAGCTTGGCTGTCGAAACGCTTTAAGAGCAACCTTTGTTGGGTTTTTAACCTTTCTTGGTTTCAGGGGACAAGACTAGTATTTCAATTTTTGAAGATAACCAAGCACCAGTCCGTTCCACCAAAAAAAAAACGATGTTTGAAAAATCGATATATCGCCTCGCAACAGAATTAGCGCCATCTATTGCATAAAATTGATGAGATAAACAACCCCATAATTTTGGAACTAGTCGTTCGATGGCAGCAGTGTATATTTAACAAAATGATGCTAAATTTGTATGCCGCAGGTATACAATATAATTATTTGAAAATTTTTAGTTTAGATGAAAATGAAGATTTTATGAAAAGTTTTTTGAAGTACTACTTCATTTTGAAAACTCGAAATCATTAATTATATTTTTTTAAATTTCGATATTAGGCTCATAATTATTTATTGTTTATTTAGTATTTATTATTTTAAATTTTTGGGCAATAAGACATTTCCCATCCTTATCAACATTTCTAGTTTAAACTTCAAATTTTCAATTCTTTTAGGACAGCTTTTTTTAAATAAATTTCCTATTTTAGAGCTTTGAATTTTCTAATTTCATATTTTAATTCAAAACCTCTAGCAAAAAGTCAAAATTTTCAAAAGAAAAAGATGAACATTTTTAAAAACAGAACAGAGTTCTCAAAATTTCGATCCGAATTTCCAAAATACAAATTTTCTAGAGGTTATCAATTTTTAAGTAAAAAGTCTTAACACATGTCGGTGATTTACATAAAAGTGCATATCTCGAATTTTTTTCCAAAATTTTATATTATACCGAATTTCCAAATGTTATTTGTATAAATTTTAAGTTTTTCTAGAAGGCTTTCTCAAAATTTGGAGTGTAATTTAGAACTCTAAAATTTGAGAATGTTTTATTAATGTTTAAGATTAATTAGGGTAGAAATTATTTTTTTGAGTTTAATTTTCAAAATATCGACTTTTTTGTCAATTTTGAGCTTCAAGCGAAATTTCCAGGTAAAAAGAAAATAAAAAAATTCTGGTTGTTGTCAAAATTTCTAGTCGAAACTTAAAGTTTTCAGTTTCTTTAAGAAAAGTTTGTTTTAGGTAAATTTCGATCATTAGGTTTTCTACAAAGGACTATTTCTAGGGAAAAAAGCAATATTTTTAAAAAAGTCTAATTTTTGAGCGAAAAGTAACAGTTTCCATGTAAAAATCAAAACAGAGTTCTCAAAATTTCTAGTTTTTTCCCAAAATTTAGGTTTTTTTTTCTTTAAATCTAGCGTTTAATCTTGAATTTTTATGGAAAATTCGAACATTTTTTATAAATACTTAAAATTACAATGGAAGCTTTTTAAATTTTGAGTTTAACTTTTACTTCTTAAAATTTTTCTCCAATATAGGTTTGTAATCTCGACATGCCTACTTTGTTTAAAAATTTTAATCTTTAAACGTAATTTTCGGTTCAAAAAACTTTTTGACAAAATTCGAACTATTCAAACTACGACTTTTTTGGAAATCTTAATTGTTTATTGAATATTTAAACTTTGTATAAAAATGTCGACATCTTTTAAACCTTCTACTTTTAAGAATTTTGTTTTTTTACAAAATTCGTTCGTTTTTCAAAATTTCGATTTTTTCCAAAATTTCGATTTCTTCCAAACTTTAGATTTTTCTCAAAATTTGGAATATTTTAAAACTTTTGATTTTTAAAAGATTTCGAACTCTTTTCAAAATTTTAAACTTTATTGAACATTAGTATGGAACGCCAAATATTTTTGAAATCCAATATTTTCTCAAAACTTTGATCCTTGTGAAAATTCCGTCTTTTACAAGGTTTGGCATTTTTAAAATTTTTAAAAAGTTCGAGCTTTTTCAAAATTTCGACTTTTTTGAAAATCTTGCATTACTTACTTAATTTTAAAAATTTAAATTTATTATGAAAATGTCAACATTTTGACAATTTGACTATTTTTCTAAAGTTTAACTTTTATTTAAAATAGCGACATTTTTAAAATCTCAACATTTTTAAAATTGCCCTATTTTTTAAAATTTCCCCATTTTTTAAAATTCCAAGATATTTAATTTTCCGAACACTTTTCGATGAAAACTTTCAAATTTTATTTTGAAAATTTCGGCGTTTTTTTTAAATATTGACTTATTTCAAAATTTTTTCTTTTTTGAATAATTCAGATTTTTCAAATCGCAAAATTATTTGAAAATTTCACTTATTTTTCGATTTTTCGAAAATTTCATTTTTTAGTAATAAAATATAAATGTTTTTGAAAATTTCAGCCTACCTAGAAATTTTCCCATTTTCTTGAAAATTTTAACTTTTTTCGATTTTCGCCATTATATTTCAAAATTGTGTCCTTTTCGACTTTGGACTATTTCTCAAAATTTTCACCTCCTTTAAAAATCTTTATTCTGTTCAAAATTACCATTTATTTTCAAAATAAATTTATACGACTTCAAAAATTTCGCAATTTCAAATCTTTTTTAAAATTTTGTCTTGAAACTTTTTAGTATTTTTAAAAATTAAAATTCTTTTTAAAATATCGAATTTTTCAGAACTTCCAGATTTCTTGGAAATTTTTATTGAAATTTTTTTAATAAAAATGTCCATGTTTTTTCTATATTTCGACTATTAAAATTTTAATTTAAAATTTGTCTGTTTAAATTTCAACTTATTCGTAAATTTGAAATATTTTCAAAACTTTTCGCATTTCTGGCAATCATTTTACCGAAAATTTTTACTTTTTATGAAAATGTCGATATCTTTCTAAATTTCGACTATTAAAATTTTAATTCAAAATTTGTCTGTTAAATTTTCGACTTTTTTAAAAATTTGAAATGGTTTAAAAACTTATTTTTTTTTTTAAATTTTGAATTTCTTTGACAAAATTTTCAGAACTCAATATTTTCTGAAAACCTCGCTTAATTTGAAAATTTCGACTAGTAAGTTTGACATTTTTTGCCTGGCTTTCTTAAAAAGAATTTTGTCAAAATTTCAACTTTTTTAAAAAAGCTGAACTTTTTTGAAACATTTAATTTTTTGTGAAAGTTTCAAAATTTAGTCATTTTATTAAATTTTCAAAATTTCTTAAAATTATAATTTCTTTTTCAAAATTGTGTTTTTAAAAATCTCCACATTTTTAAAATTTAAGCGTAGAAAGTCCATCAATTAAAAACAATGTGTTAGTCACTTCTAGTTTAAAGAAGAAAATTCCAATTTTTTCTCGAAATTTCGAATCCTAAGATTAACGTCGACATTTCCACTTTTTTGTTGAAATGTCAAGACAAAAGTCGAATTTTCGATTTTACATGTAGTCAAAATTTCGATATTAAAATTAAAAATTTGATTTTAATTGCGAAATTTTTAGAAAAAAGTCGAAATTTTGAAAAAGAAGTTAAATTGTCGGGTAAAGAGTCGAAATTTTAATTGTAATCTAGGAATTTCGAGAAAAAAGTCGAAATTTTATCGTTAAACACGACATTTCTCAAAAAATCTTTCTAAATTGTTGAAATAAAAATCGTGTCCCCTAAAGAAAGATTAAAAAAGACAACAAAGGTTGCTCTAACGCGTTTCGACAGCCACACTATCATCTTCAGAGAGATACTAAATTGTTGTCCTTTTTGTTTTTTCTACACACACCTTCGTAATTTTGCCTTTTTAAATTCACAATTAGATATATAAAAAACTTCAGGAAAGCATCGATGTATCGTTACCGAATACCGATGTTTGACATATCGATGTTTCATTAAAAAAAATCGATGCTCAAACATTGATGCTTTTTTGAACGATGTTGCATCCCTAATTACGAGATTGACAAGTGAAATTGAGAGAAATAACCAACACTGTAAACATCAACAGTCATTATTCCAGACAATCTAGAAGACTTACGAGAAATCATGACAAGGGTGATGAAGGTTAGTCAAAAGTATGGGCTCGATATTAATTTAAACAAAACCAAATATGGTGGTCAGCAAAAACAATATACCTCATGAAGATCTGATGGTTTCCAACAGTCAACGCATTAATAGAATCAGCAAATCTACATACCTGGGATGTTTACTGAATGACCAATTGGATCACTTTCAAAGTGTCGTATTGAAAAGGTGAGGGCTGTATTCATTAAAATGGCAGAACTTTTTAAATGTTGCTCATTAACTTTATAAACCAAGATACGACTCCTCCGCTGTTATGTGTTCTTCATCATACTTTATGGTACAGCAGCCTGGACTTTAACTGAAGCCACCACGAAAAAATTAGACGCGTTCGAAATGTGGCTTTATCGCAAAATCTCTTCTTGGGTGGATCGCGTGAACAACAGGGAAGTTCTTTGCAGGATGCATAAATCCAGAGAGGAAATAACATCTACATAACATCTACCATAAAAACACGCAAGTTAGAATGTGGCCTGGGCCACATAATGAGGAACGAAAGCAGATATGGTTTACCACAGCAAATACTACAAAAAAATTGACTGTGAAATTTTCTTGAACACCTTGGAAAATTGAAATACATATCTTGTCTTCTGGAACCAAGAAAAATAAAAAAACACAATAAAGGTTGCTCTAACGCGTTTCAGAGAGATATCTTTCTGAAGATGATAGCTTGGCTATCGAAACGCGTTAGAGCAACCTTTGTTGCGCTTTTTAATCTTTTTTGGTTTCAGGGGAAAAGTTTTGTATTTCAATTTTTGAAGATAATCAAGGACCAGTCCGTTGCACCAAAATACTTCAGGGAAAAATACCAGGCAAACTAGGGGTCCAGGCTGCAGGAGAATTTATTAGCTAAAGAACTTGAGAACATGGTTTTCGTTAACAACTAGCCAACTCCTTAGAGTAGCCGTCAATAAAATTACAATAGCCAGAATGATCGCCAACATCTGGAATGGATAGGCACCAAAAGAAGAAGAAGTAAACATCTCATATGAACGAGTTTCTAACATATTGCGTACAAGTACATTTGCATATGAAAAAGCTTTCAGCAAGATAGGTGCCAATTGCCGAAAGCGTTGACAATTGACCAATAACGCGAACGAGTGACACTTTCGCTAATTTGGGGCTGCTTGAACGAAACCTAGAAGAGTTTTTGCGCCGTTTTATCGCTGTATATAAAACATGGATTCATTGTTACCCACCACAGTGAAAGCTGGTGGCAGCGCTTTGCAGAAGACCAAGGTGGTTCCATCAGCAGGCAACAGTTTTCTGGCAAGCACAATTTGAATTGCCTGTCTCCAAAAAAGGAAGACAATAAATGGAAAGTATTACTCCACCCTCTTGGACCAGTTAAATCAAAAAATCAAAGCCCAACTGCCTTATCTTGCCAAGAAAAAAGTCCTGTTTCATCATGATAATCCTCCTGCCCATTCTTCCGCTATTGCAAAGGCCGAGCTGGTGAAATTACGCTACGAAAACACGTCTCTTCGGCTCAGAACCATACTGTTGGTCTTACAAAAAGCCACGTAAAGAGTGAAATAGATAATTAAGAGACAAACCAAAGGCTGTCATACCGGAGGAAAATTCCAGATCTAAGACAGTCAAAAAAGTTCTTCTCTATCTCAAAAAAGATGCCCGAGCAGCTACTCGAATTGAAAAAGAACGACTTAAGAATAATAATGGGACTTTTCACAGAACACTTCCCAGTAAAGTATCACCTTAAAAAGCCCAGTATTTTCCCATCTTAAGAAGATGGGAAAAGTGGATGATGAAAACTGCAGATTCTGTAAGGCAGCAACAGAAGGCATGGCTTAGTTCTGTAAAAGGCTCAAGTTTCTTGAAAGGGTGACCCTGACACCACAAGAAATAAGAGAAACAGCTTCTAAAAAGCTATGTATATACTATGTAAAAAGTCTAAACATCTTGGACAACTAGAGTCCGCACAAAAGATTCTAAGTAGTGCTGGAAGGTGCAAAAGCCTACACAACTCTACTTTAGAACTGTAGAATTGTGCGCTACGAAATGCTTCCCCATCCATCATAATCTCCTGACCTAGCTCCGAGTGATTTCTTTCTTTTTCCAAACATGAAAAAATGGCTTGGGGAACGAAGATTTAGAACTGTTTTTGAGGTTATCTTCGAAACTAATGCATATTTTGAGGGCCATGAGAAAGATTACTACAAAGCCTTGGCGTGTTCTTCATGAAAGTTAGGGAAGCACAGCTTGCCTTACAAAATGACAATGTCCATATTTATTTGATTTTAAAAACCTCTTTTATCTTTTTACACAACCGCGACCGCTATTTATTGACATTAGTAACGATTATGATCGAAATTTAACGATTTTGTCTGCAAAGTAACAAATTCAACTTATTTTTGACATAATTAATCAGAATTTATCTGTGTAAAAATTTTTAAGTACGAAAAGAGTTCGAATGTTATTGAAAATGTCGACATTTTTCAAAACTGTTTATTTTTAATGTCGAATGTTTTCAAAATTTTAATTCTTTTTGGACAATTTAAACTATTTTAAATTTCAACTTAATAATGAAAATTTCGACCCTTTTCAAAATTTAGATATTTTAAAATTTTATCTTTTTCCAAAACTTCCTTTTTTCGAAATTTTGAATTTTGTTCATAATTTCAATTTTTTTCTCTTGTACGTCTTGATCATTTCAAAATTTCGACTTTTTTTATTAAATGTCAACTTTTCTTTCAAATCCGGCTTCTAGTGAAAAGTATGACATTTTAAAAATAATTCATTGTTTTCAAATTTTTCGTATTTTTTTCATATTTTTCGAATTTTTGTTCCAAAATTTCGACTTCCTCGAAATTTGGCAATTTTGATCATTTCTCAAAATTTTGCACTTTTATGTCAAAATTTTGCACTTTTATGTCAAAATTTGGGCTGTTTTGTTTTCAACTTTTTCGAAGAATTCGACTTCTGCCGAAAATTTGAACTTTTTCTGATAAATTAGGCTTCTTTGAAATGCTATAACTCAAAAAGCTACAAAAATTCCTTTTTTAAAAATTTTGATTATTCTGAATAACTTGTTTCAAAATTTCGACTTTTTTGCAAACTTAGATGACGAAATTGTTAATATTTGCAAAATTTAGGCCTTTTCTTGAAATTCTGACTGAAAATTTTTACCATTTTCAAAATGTTACCTTTTTTTAATTTTAGACTTTTTCTTTAAATTCGATTTTTTGAAAATTACAGCTTTTTTGAAAAATTACTCTTTATTAAAAATTTAAAGCATTTATTTGAAAAATCCAAGGATCTTCAAATTATCAACTATTTCTCAAAAAAATACACAAAAATACTAATAATATTAAAGTTTTTTGAAAATTTCGACTTTTTTGCAAATTTAGATGACGAAATTGTTAATATTTGCAAAATTTAGGCCTTTTCTTGAAATTCTGACTGAAAATTTTTACCATTTTCAAAATATTACCTTTTTTAATTTTCGACTTTTTCTTCAAATTCGATTTTTTGTAAATTAAAACTTTTTTTAAAAATTACTCTTTGTAGAAAATTTAAAGCATTTATTTGAAAAATCCAAGGTTTTTCAAATTATCAACTATTTTTCAAAAAAATACATAAAAATACTAATAATAATGTTTTTTAAAAATTTCGACTTTTTTGAAAATTTCGATTTTTTTGAAAATTTGGACCAGAAAATTGAAACTATCTAAAATTTTGGCTTCTTTTTGAAATTTTGACTAAACATTTTTGCGAAAATTTCAATTGTTTAAAAATTCTTGACTTTTTTAATAAAAGTTACACTTTTGCTCGGAATTTTTACTTATGGTAAGAATTTCGATTTTTTTGAAAATTTGATATTTTCTAAGGTATATTTTTTTATCGTAACATTTTGACCACTTCGTAAAAATATCTAAGTTTCTCAAAAATTCAACTTTTTAGAATTCTATTTGTGTACAAATTCTTAAGGCGTCGACTCTTTGCAAAATTATTTTTTTTTAAATGTCGAATGTTTTCAAAATTTTAACTCATTTTGAAAAATCTTACTTTCTACATTGCAATTTAATATTGAAAATTTCGACTTTTGAAAATCTAGGCCTTTTAAAATTTTATGTTTTTTCAAAGCTTCCTTTTTTAAAAGTTTGACTTTTTCTTTAAATGTTAACCTTTTCATCGAAATTTTAATTTTTTTGAAAATCTGAATTCTTCCAAAATTCGATTTTTTTAAAATTTGTGAGAGCTTCGATATTTAAAAAATAATCAATTATCTTTCGAAATTTTTGACCTTTTCTCGAAATTCCAATTTATTGTATTTAAATATTGGGTCTTTTTTTAAAAAAAACTTTTAGGTATACCTGTTATTTAAATCATTAAAAAAACTTTTAAAAATATTTAAATAAAAGTTATACTTTTCAAAATTGTGATTTAATGAAAATTTTTTGACTTTTTCTTCAAAAATTTCGGGTTTCTCGAAATTAATTTTGATTCTCGAATATTAATTTTGATTATTTCTCAAAAGTTTAACTTTTTTGTGGAAATTTCTTATAAATTTAGATTTTTTTGAAAAATTCCACTTCTGTTAAAAGTTTAAAATAAAGAACTTGTTCTCTGAAATCAAGAGAGATTAAAAAACATAACAAAGGTTGCTCTAAAGCGTTTCGATAGCCAAGCTGTCATCTTCATTATCTCTCTGAATATGACAGCTTGGTTGCCGAAACGCGTTGGAGAAACCTTTGTTGCGTTTTTTTAAGCTTTCTTGGTTGCAGGGGACAAGTTCTGCATTTCAATTTTTGAAGATAACAAAGGACCAGTCCGTTTCAGCGTTTGTTTTGTTTTTGAAAAATTCGGCTTCTTTGAAAATGTTGACTATATCTCAAACAATTAAAATATAATTTTTTTCAAAAATTTCGAATATCCGGAAAACTTTGATTTTTTTCAAAAAATTCCATCTCTTTGCAAATTCAGATAATAAAATTAACACTTTTTTCAAAATGTACGCCTTTTCTTGAAATTCTGACTGAAAATTTGTATTTTTTTAAAACTGCAATCTTTTTTTTTTTTAATTTTCGACCTTTTCTCTAAATTCGACTCTTATAAATTAATTTTCGTTTTGAAAAATTTCTTTTTGTCGGAAATTTGAATAAGAATTTTCAAAATATCAAATTTTTCTTAAAAACGTACAAAAATACCTTTTTTTAAAACTTTTACTAAACATCTCGGCTTTTGGAAAATTAATAACATTGAATTTTTTTTAAAATTTACACTCTTGTCCCAAATATTTACTAATATTGAAAATTTCAACGCTTTTAACATTTTGATTTTTTCCAAAATCTGGTTTCTTTTCGTGATATTTTGGCTACCATGTCTTTTTTGAAATTTAACTTTTCCTAGAGTTTATTTATTTTTTAAAATACTAATTTAAATATTTTGAATTTATTTAAAAACTTCGCTTTTTTTTAGAAAATTTATACTTTTTGTCAAAAATTTCACTTTTTCTCGAAATCTTGATTTCTTTGTAATATTCTGCTTTCTTTTTTGAAAAATTCCACTTTTATTAAAAATTTGAGTTTCTTTAAAAAATTTAACTTTTTTGACAATTTAGACATATTGAGCATATTAACGTTTCAAATCTTACTTTTTTCAAAAATTTGACTTTTTCTCATAATAACGGCTAAATTAATTGCAAATTTCGATTTTTTCTAAAGATTTTGACGTTTTAAATTGTTGGGCGTTTCTGAAAATTTTGAATTGTGTTGAAAATTTCGACCTTTTTGAAAATTTGGTATTTTTAACCATCTATCGCCATCTATCTTTGTTTCCGCATCCTACTCGCAGTGCTTTAAAAGCATAATGGGGTTACCCTTTACGAGTGGATTAAATTTTAAAAAAATCTTCCCAAAATTTTGGCAATTTTGAAACAATTATCAATTTTTCAAAGATTTAAATTTTTTGTCGAAATTTTGACTTTTTTGAAAACCTGTACTTTAAAAATTTTGAATTTTTTAAAAATTCAACTTTTTTGCAAAATTTCCATTTTTTATTTTTTTATTTCTACTTTTTTACAGAATTGACACTTTTTTAAAAATTTTGACTTTTTAGAATTGTGACTTGAAATTTTCGACGTTTTTGTAAAATTTTAACTTTTTCTGGAAATTTTGAATTCTTTTAAAAAGTTTGAATTTTTAAAAATTTGGATTTATCTTAAAATTTTATAATTTTTGAAAATTTTGACTTCCTTTGGAATTTCTACTTTTCTTTAGAAATTCCGACTTTTCTTTAAAAATTCCGAATGTTTTATATTTTGGACTTTTTTAAAAATATCAATTTTCTCGAAATTAACCTTTTCTTAAAATTTCGATTTTCTTTAAATGTTGAAGTTTCAATTAAAATCTCAGGAAGTATATTCTTGCCATTCGTCATTTTGAGATTAAAATGATTTTTGTATTTTTTTAAAATAAATTTTGGTTTTAACCTTGGAGTTTTTGTTTACTTTTAATTTAAAATTTTAATTTGAAATTTTGAGTCAACATCTAAAGTTGAAAAGAAAAATTTAAAAAAAACCAAATTTCATTTAAAGAAATAATTTTCAAAGTTAACTTGAAATTTAAAAATTTGGACTTCTTTAAAATAAATTCGTATAAACATCTCGACGTAGATTGAAAATTTTTAATTTTTTCCCGACATTTGGACCATCTTCCCGAAATTTGAATTTTGTTTTAAAATTTTGAATTTGAATCGATATATCTCCTAATCGAAACACGACAAAAAGTATTACTTCTTGAATGCTAATGCAATCGAAAGTAATCAGTTGAACGTAAAATTATAATTGATATGATAATAGTTTCCGGTCAGTTTCCCCATTCATAAAAGGCACGACGCACCATTGCTACAAAGAGGGGATCAAAAAACTCCAGCATCGTCCAACCACGTGTATAGCTCCGAGGAGATTACGTTGAAAAATAAGTGACACTCATTTTAAGAAAGTAACTCTTTGTTTCATTTTTACCGGACTTATCAATCCACCCTCGTATTCTATTACCTTCCACGCAGTACCAGACATTATATTAATATTATTATCATTTATTGGAATAAGCATTTCACTTACTTACGACCCTGAGTGTGATTTGGGGATCCGAAAGGCGTATGTCATAAAGAAGGGGTAAAACTTCGTCGATAATTTGGCTTTTGTCGAGTCGATCCAGCGTCCTTTCGACACACGACAGAACGTTCGATACAATTTTTAAATCCGATTGGTTTTTTTCGTATATTATTTTTGTCTTTGGCAGAATCATACGTCGTATCGCTGTTTCATCCAAATAATCGGATACGTTTGTGACAGCCACCAATGCAGCACTCTGAAAGTAAAAAAAGGAAGAGAAAATGAGAGCTCGATAAAGGGATAAATAACAGATCGTGATTGTCAGGATGTTTATAAATAATGCAACATGCAACCTTATAAATAGAAAACCTTCTACAAAGTGGGGTTCTGTACTTTTTCTATCGATTTGAAATTCATAAAAATGACAGTGGTTTTGTTCAGATCTTGAAAATAGACTTGTTTGATACAGAAATCTATTACGATGATTTATTGCAATCTAATACATGTTATTTACCATTAAGGTTAAAATTCGTGTGCAACAATATAATAAAAATTAGAGATCGATTAAATGTTTCGCTTTAAACTCGTACGAAATATTTTTCAAATTTAAAATAGAAGGTTTAAAAAGAATATAATAAAATTTTAAAAATAACTCCAAATTTATGAAACGGATTCGAGATTTAACTGCAAATTTGGAATTTAAAATTGAAGTATATAATTTTCTAGTTTCTAATAATCCTGGATTATTAAAATCGTTTTAGTGAATTGAACGCGTTATTTTTGCATGACATCACATTTGCCTTACCTGCACTTGTATCGTGGTGCTCTCGAAAGCGTTGTAAAGCATCGGTAAAACTTCTTCGCGAATGTTTTCTCGTGGGGTTTTCTCTAAAATTATATGTAAATTTTCTAGAAGCGTTACCGTCGCCTGAACAGTTTTTGGCGCTGCGAATACGTTTCTGTAAAGAAGTAGAATACTCAGTGGAGATATATTTGCAAGATCCTAAAAATACGTTTATTAGATTGTCAATGTAATACATAGCAGCTCACTAGTTTTTAAGCCAAGGCGATATGAATAATTTTGTTACTGTTTTTGCACCCTCACATTATTCGATATCCTTTTTTAGAGATTGGAGCTTTTTTCCGGAGCAGTGTAACTGTACGAAATATTTGGAAGAATAAAATTGAGTCACATTTACATTTAAAGAATGCCCTAACGATGAAGAGGACGACAAATGCTACACAGTTATCGATAACCAATTTTGTTTCGTTTTAAAATATCAATATACTCATACCTCTGTTAACAGACTGTTAACGTTAGCTTTCTTAACAAAACTTTGATATATTCAAGCCTGAAAACTTTATGTAATGTCGAAAGTTTGACCTTCAAGAACAAAATTTGTTAATAATGTATAAAATTTCGAATGTACTTAAGGCGGCGGTCTGGTACTCTTAAAACTTCGAAATTCTTCGCTTGCCATTTTAC
Source organism: Dastarcus helophoroides (assembly GCA_028583605.1). Lineage (NCBI taxonomy): Eukaryota > Metazoa > Arthropoda > Insecta > Coleoptera > Bothrideridae > Dastarcus > Dastarcus helophoroides. The sequence goes on along the minus strand of CM053331.1, from coordinate 32,469,646 downwards.
AAACTACGTCAATACTATCGCTTAGAATTAAATGAAATTTATCAATAATGTTTAGACATGTTGGGGAATTCGGGCTTTAAAAGCGGATTTTTGATTTTTGTCTTAGTATTCCCACAAATGGGCGTACAATTTGTCTCCTTTTTTGCCTGTTTTCAGAAGCAAATATCTCGGAAAGTAAACGGAATTTGAAAAAAGTACTTCCAAGACGAGAATTCGACATCCTTGCTTCATAAGTTCTCCAAATTTGAAAACAAAATATTAAAAAATAAAGGCACCATTTGTAAAATGGGAGAGCGGTGTTTGGCATAAAAATTGCGCTTAGATTTCGGTTGCCCTCACTCTGATGAGGCAGGGTACGGAGACGGACGTGATGCAGAGCAGAGAAATTTTTGCCCCTTCCCCAATACGTTATCAACGAACGAAATATCTTTGGCTTCCACAGCTCATATTTCTTTATCTAAGCACGGCAGATATATCATAATAATAATAAACAACATTAAAACATTTGTTCTACCAGAGTTTGACAGTAAAATGAATTGTTCAGTATTTGTAGCTTACAATCATTTACTGAATATTTAGTGGTTTTTGTTTTGATATATTTAGAAGAATTTTTTTCTCTCCTGATTAACATTTTTATATTACTCTTTGGAAAAATTGTTCAGGTAAATAAATGCTATGAAAGATTTAAGCAAAAACAAAGAAAAATTGATTTTATATCATTTAAATTGGAAATGGTATATTCTGCTAGCATCACTTGTAATCGAAAATCGACCAATTATATCTTCAAAGAACGAAATTGTTTTTCACATAATTAATTAATAGGTATTTAGATGCAGATATTTAGTCCTTATCTTGACGATAGGAGAAAATGCGTAGGAAAATAAAAATTTCAGCTCTGACAATTTTGAATTCTTTGAAAATTTTGGCTTTTTTTCAAAATTTCGATAGTTTTTTGAAAATCTACTTTTTTTTTTGAAAATCTCAGCTTTTTTCACAATTTCGACATGTAGAAACTTTGGATTGTTTTTGAAAATTATGAATTTTTTGAGGAATATGATTTTTATGATAATTTCGACTTTTCCTTATTTAGTTTTGAAAATTTTGACCACTCACTAAATATTTCGACTTTTCTTGAGAATTGCTATTTTTTAATGCATATTTTCAACTTTTTTTCAAAATCTCTAGTTTTTATTGAAAAATTAGACATTTTTAATTTCTATTTTTTTAACGATTGCGACTTGGACATTTTAAAATTTCCACTTATTTCAAATTCTCATTAAAAAAAACAAAATTTTGACTTAATTAGAAAATTGTAACCATTTCGAAATTTTCCCTTTTTCTAAAATAGTGCTATTTTTGGAATTTCCTAAATTTGTCAAAATTTCAACTTTTTCATCAAATTTTTATTTTGCTGTAGATCTCGACTTCCTTTAAAAAATTTTGCTTTTTTATGACAATTTCGACATTTTAAAAAGGTGTACAAAGGAATAATTCCGACAAGGTCAACATTTTCGAAAATTCGAATTATTAGAAAAAAAGTCGAACTTATTAGAAAACCGAAACAAAAGTGGTAACATTCCAAAACTGACGAATTAAAAACAAAGGCAACAATTTTGTGGAAATTTAGAAAAAAGTTGTCCCAAAGTCAAATTTTTCGGAAAAAATTGGAATTTTGAGAATAAAACCGAAGTGCCAACAAAAAAGAATTTTCAGAGAAAATTAGCAATTTCGAGAAAAGACTGTGCTTCCGTATCTTTGTGCAAAAGTTTATGTTAATTTTAAAGGAGTTAACAGGAAACAAAAGGGTAAAAGGAAACATTTTTAAGTCACCTATTTCTAACTATGTGCTTTACCTGCTTAGAGAACTGAAAGAAGGAATACGTGTCAAAGAATTTTTTTATAAGTTTGCAATTCGGTAGCCCAATTTCAAGCTTTTCTCTCGAAATTTTGAATTTAAAGTTTAAACTATTCGAAGTTTCCCAGAGATTTTGAAATTTTATGGAAAATCTCCAGAAGAATATCGAATATTTCAATTTAAAATCAATGTTTTGTGACTAATGGGAACTCGAGCACTTTCTTACATAAATCTCATTATTTAAAAATTTGTTATTTTTCAAAAATTTCAGTTCAAATATAAAATCGTTCTTTGTATCATAATTCAAAGAGAACAGTTAGATTTTTTTAAAAATTTTGTCTATTTTTTCAAAATTTTCAATTTAGATCTTAAATTGTTTTTTTATTATTCTAGAAAGAAAAATTAAATTTTTAACTTTTACTTTCCAGTCAAAATGAAAATAACAAAAAAAACCTATTTTTTAAATTTTAAAGTAAACTAATATTTCAGATAAAAGTCGAAAAAAAATTATTTGGAAAAAATTCATGCAACGTCTTTTTTAATTTCAAAATTTCGTGAAAAATTTTTAAATTTCTGGCATACTTTTGTTCAAGGTTTTTTCCAGAATTTTGACCTCTCAAATTCCGGAACCTAAATTCGAGTTTCAGAAAATATGAATTCTAAATACGAACTTAAGAAAATAAATAAATAAAAATTGACATTTGTAAAATAGAAATTTCAGGAATCTTGTAATTTCGACTTTTTTTCTAGAAATTCTATCTTAAAGTCTAAGATTTAAGAAAATAATTTGAAATTTCCAATTTAAACTTTCTGATTTATTTTCAGAATTTATTTAAATATATCCTTTTTTAAGTTTAACATTTTCACTCATTTCTCGAAATTTTGTTTTTAAAAGTCTAAATTTTAACAGACTCTTTAAATAACATAAAATTTTGACATTTTAGTCGAAGTTTACAACTTTTCTCAATTTTAGTGGAACAGACTGGTCCTTGGTTATCTTCAAAAATTGAAATACATAAATTGTCTTCTGAAACCAAGAAAGATTAAAAACCCAACAAAGGTTACTCTAACGCGTTTCGGCAGCCAAGCTATTATCTTCAGAGAGATACTGACTGAAACCAAGGAAGATTAAAGAAACACAACAAAGGTTGCTCTAACGCGTTTCGGCAGCCAATCTGTCATTTTCAGAGAGATACTGAAGATGATAGATTGGCTGTGGAAACGCGTTAAAGCAACCTTTTTTGTGTTTTTTAATCTTTCTTGGTTTCATGGGACAATTTTTGTATTTCAATTTTTCTCAAACTCTCGACTTCATAATCTCAACATTTTGAACTTGTTTCTTGGAATTTCGATTTTAGTCTGAAAATTTTGATTTTATTCTCCACATTTTGTTTCTGAAGTCGAAATTAAAGAATATTTTCTATTTTTTTGAAAAATTTAAAAAGGTTCTAAACAAAATTCCGAATTTTTTTGAGAAATTTTGACTATCCTTTTGAAATTTTAATTTGTAATTTTAAACTCGAAATTTTCACTTCTTTCACAAAATTTTGGTCTTAAAGTTGAATAGTCGATTAGGTCTTAACACATTAAAGTTGTTTACTGAAATTTCGACTTAAATAACGAAATTTCAATTCTCATGCCTACAATTAAAAAAAAATAGTAATTTCAAGTGAACACTTGAAACTGTAGATTTCGAAAAAGTTTCCAATTTTAAAAAATGTTAAGGTTTCACCTTATTCTTAAATTCCGTATTTAATTAAAAAATAAATACTTTTTTGTAACTCTGGAATAACACAATTAGAATTATGAGTTCTGAAAAAAGTCTACAATTCCTCACGGGCAAAATTTCGAATTTAAACTTGCGATTATGTTAAAATAATTCAAAATTTGTATAAAATGGAAATTAGTAGATACAAAATCGAGAATGTTCAAAAAATTTTCTCGGAATTAAAAAAAAAGGTCCATATAGAAAAAACAAATTGGGCAATTAAGTCTCACTTTCACAAATAGAGGAAAAAAACCCTTTCAGGAAAATTAAGAATAGAAAAATAAAAGTTAAATGCCTAAATACAAAATTTAAAATAAAAACGAAATTTTGAGATAAAATCGATATTTATGAGTTACATCATGCCAAGAAAATCTACCGCACGGCCCTTAAGTCGAATTGGTAAAAAGTCAAATTTCGATAAATAAATCAAAAATTTCCGAAGAAAATAGTTTTCGGGAAATTTTCGTTTTTTTTGTTAAAATTTCAACAATCCAAATATTAAAAAAAGTTAAAATTTTCAAAAATTATTTGTTAATTCTGTTTTAATTGTTTATCAAAGCGCGACAAAAAAATACTAATTTAGGAAACAGGTCAAAATCTTCACTTGGAAGTTTGCAAACAAATATGAATACTAAACCAACTGCTATTAGCAACATGCACATTTCCTTAAGGTATCCAAATGGATCGAGTTACACAGTATCATATATCGGTAAACTGACGATATGAAAGATTGCGAATTCGAACGACGTAAACCGAACTTGTTACTAAATTCCCCTTTGAAACCCCTTCCGTTTCTGTTCTCCGAACCCCCCTCAACAGGGCATTTAAATCCGAGAGTCAAATCGTACTTGGCGATTTACCAGACCCCCGCCTTAAAGGAAAAGGTAAAATTGTCAATATTCAAAGTTTGAAAAATCCAAAAATTGTGACAAAACACTTCTTTTTTAATATCTAATTTTGGTTTTCTATTTTTCATTTTTCCTATTCTATGTAAAATAAACTAACTTCTTATTTTGTAGGTGACGTTTTAAATCAATTTAAATATCATGTAGTCATATTTCAGAAACTGCTTTAGAATATTGTCAACAAACATAAAAATTTAAATATTTCCAAACTAAAGAAATGTTAAATAAAATTAAAAAACAAAACATTTAAAATTAAAAAAAAATCGTTAAAAATTTCAACTGAATTTTAGAAAAAAAATTGTGCTTTGCCACGGAATTTTGAGGAAAAAGTGGTAGACGGTTTAAATTTGAAATTTCGACTAAATTATGGATCATGTTAACATTTTTATATTAAAGGATTGACTGTGTTAAAAAATAAAAAATACAAATATGAAAGTAAAACTTGGTTAAAAACGAAAAGCCATGAAGATTAGAGAGAATTTGAGAAAAATATATAAAAAAAATTAAAAAAAAAATAATTTTGAGAAAGCACTCAAAACGTATATGTAATACAACATTTTGAATTTCTCGTTAAATAATTTAAAATTAAGCTCTCAAAAGATCCAGATATCGAGGATTTATTTAAAAATTGGGTTTTAACACAAAATTAAGAAAAAGACTAAAACTTCCCATTTAAACTTGAAAGATCAAGTTAATTTTGAAATTCAAGTAAACATTTCTAGCAAAACATAACAATTTTAGTTCAAGTGTAGATTTTAAGTACCTATAAAGACGAAGTTTTCAAAAAAAATGTACACGTTTTCAGTTCAAGCTGAACCCTTCAAGAAAAATGTCGATAAGTCCAAGAAAAATTCGAAATTTATAAAAAAGTCCCTAAATTAAAAAATTTCAAATTTGACCTACGAAATTTAAAAAAAATGCGAAATTCTAAAGAAAAAACTTTACTTTAGGCGGAACTAGAACTCTTTAGTACAAAATCATGTATCAATGACGAAATCAAATGGTTTGATATGACGCTGTTGCAATAATGTACTTTTTGCTAGTAATCATAAGTCTTTTGGTTACAGATGTTAATAATTTAAATATTCTAACGGCACTATTAGGCTCAATAGAAATTTTTAATCAATTTATGATTTTTCCCAACTTTGAAAATCTGTACATTCACTTTTTAATTGCTATAGAATTTTATATGATAAGGTTGAAATTTCTGAATCTTCCTTAAAATTTATACATTTTTTGGCTACACATGATGAAAATTTAAATACTTCAGCAACACTATTATCTTCAGTAGAAATTTTGTAATCAACTTATGACTTTTCCTAACGTTGAAAGCTATTATGCCCCCTTTCCTAATTGCTTCACATTTTTATACGAAAAGGTTAAAGGTTGCAAAGTTTTTCTAACAATTATACCTCTTTTGGCTACACATGTTGGCAATTTGAATACGGAATTATTACGTACAGTAAAAATTTTTCCATCAAATGAATCAAACTTTGCAAGTTTGTACACTCAACTTTCTAATTGCTTCACAACTTTGTATGATGAAGTTAAAGCTTCTGAATTTTTCTCAACAATTACACATCTGTTGGCTGCACGTGTTGAGAATTTAAATATTCTAGCAACACTATTAGGCCCAGTAGACGTTTTTAAATCGACCTATGATTTTTACCAACTTTAAAAGCTTATACACTCATATTTCTAATTGCTTCACAACTTTATGCCATAAAGTGAAGGCTTGTCAATTTTTGTCAATAATTATACGTCTTTTGGCTGCACATGTTGGCAGTTTGAATATTCTTACGGTATTATTTGGCTCAGTAGACGTTTTTGAATCAACTTATGATTTCTCTCAACTTTGAAAACTCATACACTCATTTTTCTAAATGCTTCACTACTTTATGCCATAAAGTTTAGACTTGTCAATTTTTCCTATAAATTATACTTTCTATGGCTATACATGTGGGCAGTTTAAATATTCTTACGGCATTATTTGCCTCAGTAGAAATTTTTGAATCAATTTATAATTTTTTTCAACTTTCAAAGCCCGTATACTCACTTTCTAACTGCCGTAGATCTTTATATGATGAAGTTAAAGCATTTGAATTTTTTAAAACAATTACACGTGTTTTGTCTACCCTTGATGGCAATTGTCGTTGCACAATAGTGTGCAACGACACTATTGAAATGTTTGAATCAACTTTTCCTAAATTTGAAATCTTATACGGTCATTTTTCTATTTGCTTCACAACTTTATACGATAAGGTTAAAGCTTGTGAATTTTTTCTAACAATTTAACGTTTTTCGGCTACACACGATTAAAATTTAAATATTTTAGCAAAACTATTACGCTCAGTAGAAATTTTTTAATCAACTTGTGATTTTTCGTAAAATTTTAAGTTTGTACACCTAAATTTCCAATTGTTTCACAACTTTATATAGTTAGGTTTAAGTTTGTAAATTTTTCGTAACAATTATACATTCTTTGGCTGCACGTGTTAATAATTTGAATATTCTAGCAACAGTATTAGATTCAGTAGATGTTTTTGAATCAACTTATAATTTTTCCCAACTTTGGAAGCTTATATATTCATTTCTCTAATTGCTTCACAACTTTATGCCATAAAGTTAAGACTTATCAATTTTTCCTAATAATTATACTTTTTTTGTCCACACATGTTGGCAATTTGAATATTCTTACGGCATTATTTGGCTCAGTAGAAATGTTTGAATGAATGTATGATTTTTCTCAACTTTCAAAGCCCCTATACTCACTTTCTAACTGCTGTAGAACTTTATGTAATAAGGTTAAAGCTTCTAAATTTTTCTTAAATGTTTTGGCTACATTTGATGGCAATTTAAATACTGCAATTGCACTATTATGCTCGGTAGAATTTTTCTAACTTTGAAAGCTTATACGCTCAATTTTTTAATTGCTTCACAACATTATACGGTAAGATTGAAGCTTGTGAATTTTTCCTAACATTTATACGTTATTTAACTACACATATTGGCAGTTTTAACTTTTCGGCAAATTTTCGTAAATTTTCAAGTTTGTACACTCAATTTTCTAATTGCTTCACAACTTTATATAATCAGGTTGAAGTTTGTTAATTTTTCTTAACAATTAAACATCTTTTGGCTGCACGTGTTGACAATTTAAATATTCTAGCAACACTATTAGGCCCAGTAGACGTTTTTAAATCGACCTATGATTTTTACCAACTTTAAAAGCTTATACACTCATATTTCTAATTGCTTCACAACTTTATATAATCAGGTTGAAGTTTGTTAATTTTTCTTAACAATTAAACATCTTTTGGCTGCACGTGTTGACAATTTAAATATTCTAGCAACACTATTAGACCCAGTAGACGTTTTTAAATCGACCTATGATTTTTACCAACTTTAAAAGCTTATACACTCATATTTCTAATTGCTTCACAACTTTATGCCATAAAGTTAAGGCTTGACAATTTTTGTCAATAATTATACGTCTTTTGGCTACACATGTTGGCAGTTTGAATATTCTTACGGTATTATTTGGCTCAGTAGACATTTTTGAAACACTTTATGATTTTTCTTAACTTTCAAAGCCCGTATATACACTTTCTAACTGCTGTACAACTTTAGATGATGAGGTTAAAGCTTCTGAATTTTTCTTAACCATTATACGTGTTTTGGATACATTTGATGGCAATTGAAATACTGCAACGACACTATTAGGCTCAGTAAAAAGCTTATAAGCTCATATTTCTGATTGCTTTACAACTTTATACAATAAGGCCAAAGTTTGTGAATTTTGCCCAACAATTATAAGTTATTTGGCTACACATGTTGACAGTTTTAATATTTTAGCGAAACTATTACGCTCAATAAAAAATATTTAATCATCTTGTTATTTTTCGTAAATTTGCAAGTTTGTACAGTCAATTTTTTAATTGCTCACAACTTCATATGACCAGGTTTGAGTCTGTAAATTTTTTGTAACAATTATACATTTTTTGTCTGTAAATGTTGGCAATTAAAATATTCTAGCAGCACCATTAGATTCAGTAGACGTTTTTGAATCCACTTATAATTTTTTCCAACTTTGAAAGCTTATACACTCATTTTTCTAATTGCTTCACAACTTTATGCCATAAAGTTGAGGCTTGTCGATTTTTTCCAATAATTTTACATTTTTTGGCTACACACGTTGGCAGTTTAAATATTCTTATGGCATTATTTAACTCAGTTAAAATTTTTGAATCAATTTATGATTTTTCTCAACTTTCAAAGTCCGTATACTCAATTTCTAACTGCTGTAGAACTTTATATCATGAGGTTAAAGCTTCTAAATTTTTCTTAACAAGTATACGTGTTTTGGCTTCATTTAATGGCAATTTAAATAGTGCAACGACACTAATAGGCTTGGTAGAAATTTTTGAATTTTCCTAACTTTGAAAGCTTATACCTTCATTTTTCTAATTGCTTCACAACTTTATACGATAAGGTTGAGGCTTATGAATTTTTTCTAACAATTATTTGTTTCTTGGCTACACATGTTGACAGTTTTAATATTTTAGCAAAACTTTAACGCTCAGGAGACATTTTTTAATTAACTTGTAATTTTTCGTAAATTTGCAAGTTTGTACATTTAATTTTCTAATTGCTTCACAACTTTATATGATGAGTTTGTGAATTTTTTCTAACAATTATACATTCTTTAGTTACGTACGTTGACAGTTTTAACATTTTATCAAAACTATTACGCCCAGTAGAAATTTTTTAATTAACTTGTAATTTTTCGCGAATTTGCAAGTTTGTACACTAAACTTTCTAATTGTTTTACAACTTTATGCGTTAAGGTTTAGGTTCCTGAATTTTTTTAACAATTATACATGCTTTGGCTGTAGGTGTTGACAATTGAAATATTTTAGCTCAGTAGACGTTTTTGAACTTATGATTTTTCCCAACTTTGAAAGCTTATACACTCATTTTTCTAATTGCTTCACAACTTTATGCCATAAAGTTGAGACTTATCAATTATTCCTAATAATTATACTCTTTTTTGGCCACACATGTTGGCAGTTTAAATATTCTTACGCCATTATTTGACTCAGTAGAAATTTTTGAATCAATTTATAATTTTTCTCAACTTTCAAAGCAGTTATACTCACTTTCTAGTTGCAATAGAATTTTTTTACAATTATATGTGTTTTGGCTACATTTGATAACAATTTAAAAACTGCAACGACAGTATTAGGCTCAGCAGAAATTTTTGAATCAATTTTTCCCGATTTTGAAAGCTTATTCGCTCATTTTTCCAATTGTTTCCCAATTTTATACGACAAGATTGAAGCTTGTGAATTTTTCCTAACAATTATACGTTCTTTGGCTAAATATTTTAACAGTTTTAATATTTTAGCAAAGCTATTACGCTCAATAAAAATTTTTTAATCAACTTGTAATTTTTCGTAAATTTTCAAATTTGTACACTCAATTTTCTAACTGCTTCACAACTTTATATGATGAGGTTTAAGTTTGTGAATTTTTTCTAACAATTATAAATTTTTGAACTGTAGGTGTTGACAATTTAAATATTCTAGCGACACTATTAGACTCAGTAGACGTTTTTAAATCAACTTATGATTTTTCCCAACTTTGAAAGCTTATACACTCATTTTCTAATTGTTTCATAACTTTATGGCATTAAAATGAGGCTTGCCGATTTTTTTCAATAATTATACTTCTTTTGGCTACACATGTTGGCAGTTTGAATATTCTTACGGCATTATTTGGCTCAGTAGAAATTTTGAATCAATTTATGATTTTTCTCAACTTTCAAAGCCGGTATCTTCACTTTCTAACTGCTGTAGAACTTTATATGATGAGGTTAAAGCTTCTAATTTTTTTTTAAACAATTATGCGGTTTTTGGCTACACTTAATAACAATTTAAATTCTCCAATGACACTATTAAGCTCAGTAGAAATTTTTAAATCAACTTTTCCTAATTTTGAAAGCTTGTTACGCTTATTTTTCCAATTGCTTCACAACTTTATACAATAAGGTTGAAGCTTGTAAGGTTTTCCTAACACATATACGTTTTTGGGTTACACAAATTAATAGTTTTAACATTTTAGGGGAACTATTACGCTCAGCAGAAATTTTTGAATCAACTTTTTCTAATTTTGAAAGCTTATACGCTCATTTTTCTAATTACTTCACAACTTTAGACGATAAATGACGTAGAAAATTGGTTATTTGTCAAAACTAGATGAAAGTAAAGTCACGCCGAGGACGTTTGTATTTATGGATGTTGCGATGCAACCCGTGATACAAGCTTTGCCTCATCTACGTGAACTTTGCAATTGCAGTCTGGTTTTCATTAGATTCTAATGAAATTAGATTTTAATTGCATCGTAATAAACTTGTATATATTCGTATATACAAGGCTTATTATCTCAGTTTATACGATAAGGTTGAGGCTTGTGAGTTTTTCCTAACAATTACACGTTCTTTGGCTACACATGTTGACAGTTTTAATGTTTTAGGAAAATTATTACGCTCAGCAGAAAATTTTTAATTAACTTGTTATTTTTCGTAAATTTGCCAGTTTGTACAATCAAATTTCTAATTGCTTTACAACTTTATATGATCAGTTTGTAAATTTTTCCTAACAATTATACATTTTGCGGCTGCACGTGTTAACAATTTAAATATTCTAGCAACACTATTAGGCTCAGTAAACGTTTTTGAATCAACTTATGATTTTTCCCAACTTTGAAAGCTTATATACTTATTTTTCTAATTGTTTCATAACTTTATGCTATTAAGATGAGGCTTGCCTATTTTTTTCAATAATAATACGTTTTTTGGCTACACATGTTGGCAATTTAAATATTCTTACGGCATTATTTGGCTAAGTAGAAATTTTGAATCAATTTATGATTTTTCTCAACTTTCAAAGCCGGTATCCTCACTTTCTAACTGCTGTAGAACTTTATATGATGAGGTTAAAGCTTCTATTTTTTTTAAACAATTATACGTCTTTTGGCTACACTTAATAACAATTTAAATTCTCCAACGACACTATTAAGCTCAGTAAAAATTTTTGAATAAACTTTTCCTAATTTTGAAAGCTTGTATGCTTATTTTTCCAACTTTATACAATAAGGTTGAAGCTTGTAAGGTTTTCCTAACACATATAAGTTTTTTGGTTACATAAGTTAATAGTTTAAACATTTTAGGGAAACTATTACGCTTAGCAGAAATTTTTAAATCAACTTTTTCTAATTTTGAAAACTTATACACTCATTTTTCTAATAACTTCACAACTTTATACGATAAGGTTGAGGCTTGTGAGTTTTTCATAACAGTTATACGTTCTTTGGCTACACATGTTGACAGGTTTAATGTTTTAGGAAAATTATTACGCTCAGCAGAAAATTTTTAATTAACTTGTGATTTTTCGTAAATTTGCCAGTTTGTACAATCAAATTTCTAATTGCGTTACAACTTTATATGATCAGGTTTAAGTTTGTAATTTTTTCCTAATAATTATACATTTTTTGGATGCACGTGTTAACAATTTAAATATTCTAGCAACACTATTAGGCTCGGTAAACGTTTTTGAATCAACTTATGATTTTTCCCAACTTTGAAAGCTTATACACTCATTTTCTAATTGTTTCATAACTTTATGGCATTAAAATGAGGCTTGCCGATTTTTTTCAATAATTATACGTCTTTTGGCTACACATGTTGGCAGTTTGAATATTCTTACGGCATTATTTGGCTCAGTAGAAATTTTGAATCAATTTATGATTTTTCTCAACTTTCAAAGCCGGTATCTTCACTTTCTAACTGCTGTACAACTTTATATGATGAGGTTAAAGCTTTTGAATTTTTCTTAACAATTATGTATATTTTGGATACACTTGATGGCAATTTAAGTACTGGTGCAACGACTCTAGTAGGCTCAGTAAAAATTTTGGATCAACTTTTCCTAACTTTGAAAGCTTATACGCTCATTTTTCTAATTGCTTCACAACTTTATACGATAAGGCTAAAGTTTGTGAATTTTTCATAACAATTATACGTTATTTGGCTACACATGTCAACAGTTTTACTATTTTAGCAAAACTATACGCTCAATAAAAAATTTTTAATCAACTTGTTATTTTTCGTAAACTTGTAGGTTTGTACACTCAACTTTTTAATTGCTTTACAACTTTATATGATCAGGTTTGAGGCTGTAAATTTTTTGTAACAATTACACATTTTTTGTAAATGTTAGCAATTTAAATATTCTAGCAACACCATTAGACTCAGTAGACGTTTTTGAATCCACTTATAATTTTTTCCAACTTTGAAAGCTTATACACTCATTTTTCTAATTACTTCACAACTTTATGCCATAAAGTTGAGGCTTGTCAATTTTTTCTAATAATTGTACGTCTTTTGGCTACACGCGTTGGTAGTTTAAATATTCTTATAGCATTATTTGGCTCAGTAAAAATTTTTGAATCAATTTATGATTTTTGTCAACTTTCAAAGTCCCTATACTACTTCTAACTGCTGTAGAACTTTATATCATGAGGTTGAAACTTCTAATTTTTGCTTAACAATTATACGTGTTTTGGCTTCATTTAATGGCAATTTAAATACTGCAATGATACTATTAGGCTTGGTAGAAATTTTTGAATCAACTTTTCCTAACTTTGAAAGCTTATGCGCTCATTTTTCTAATTGCTTCACAACTTTATACAATAAGGTTGAGGCTTGTTGAATTTTTTCTTACAATTACACGCTCCTTGGCTACACATGTTGACAGTTTTAATATTTTAGCAAAACTATTACGCTCAGCAGAAATTTTTTAATTAACTTGTAATTTTTCGTAAACTTGCAAATTTGTATACTTAACTTTCTAATTGCTTCACAACTTTATATGATGAAGTTAAAGTTTGTGAATTTTTTTTAACAATTGTACATTCTTTAGCTACCTATGTTGACAGTTTTAACATTTTATCAAAACTAATACGCTCAGTAAAAATTTTTTAATTAACTTGTAATTTTACGTAAATTTGCCAGTTTGTACACTCAAGTTTCTAATTGCTTCACAACTTTATATAATTAGGTTTAAATTTGTGAATTTTTTCTAACAATTATACATTTTTTGGCTGCACGTGTTAACAATTTAAATATTCTAGCAACACTATTAGACTCAGTAGACGTTTTTGGATCAACTTATGATTTTTAAAAACTTTGAAAGCTTCTACACCCTTTTTGTTAATTGCTTCACAAGTTTATGCCATAGAGTTGAAGCTTGTCAATTTTTTCCAATAATTATACGTCTTCTAGCTACACATGTTGGCAGTTTAAATATTTTTACATTATATTTAGCTTAGGAAAAATTTTGGAATCAATTTATGATTTTTCTCAACTTTCAAAGCCCGTACAATCACTTTCTAACTGCTGTAGAACTTTATGTAATAAGATTAAAGCTTCTGAATATTTTTTAACAAATATATGTGATTTGGCTACACTTGATGGCAATTTAAATACTTCAACGATCCTATTAGGCTCAGCAGAAATTTTTGAATCATCTTTTCCTAATTTTTAAAGCTTAAACGCTCATTTTTCTAATTGCTTCACAACTTTATACGATAAGGTTGAAGCTTGTAAATTTTTTTTAACAATAACACGTTATTTGGCTACACGTGGTAACAGTTTTAACATTTTATCAAAAGTATTACGCTCAGCAAATTTTTTTTAATTAACTTGTAATTTTTCGTAAACTTGCAAGTTTGTACACTCAGCTTTCTAATTGCTTCATAACTTTATATGATCAGCTTTAAGTTTGTGAATTTTTCCTAACAATTATACGTTCTTTGGCTACACATGTTGACAGTTTTAATTCATTTGGCAAAACTATTACGCTTAGCAGACATTTTTTAATTAACTTGTAATTTTTCGTTAATTTGTAAGTTTGTACACTAAACTTTCTAATTGCTTCACAACTTTATATGATGAGGTTTAAGTTTGTAATTTTTTTGTAACAATTATACATACCTTGGCTGTGGGTGTTAATAATCTAAATATTCTAACAACACTATTAGGCTCAGTGGACGTTTTTGAATCAACTTATGATTTTTACAAACTTTGAAAGCTTCTACACCCATTTTTCTAATTGCTTCACAACTTTATGCCCTAAAGTTGAGGCTTATTAATCTTTTTCAATAATTATACGTCTTTTGGCTACACATATTGGCAGTTCGAATATTCTTACAGCATTGTTTGGCTCAGTAAAAATCTTTGAATCAATTTTTCAACTTTTTCAACTCAATTTCTAACTACTGTAGAACTTTATAGTATCAATTGACTTTTGATATTGATATGTGTCTGACAGTTTGTACAAATTATATGACTTTCTTTTAAAATGTAAACTCTTTTCAAAATTTCTACTAAATTTTTTGAAAATTTTCACTTTTTTGAAAAAGTGCATTTTTTTCAAAATTTCGACTTCTTAATTTACAAACTTCCAAATTTCGACCTTTTATTATCTAATTTCGTATTTTTTATATGATGAGGTTAAAGCTTCTTAATTTTTTTTAACAATTATGCTTGTTTTGGCTACACTTGATGGCAATTTAAATACCTCAATGAAACTATTAGGCTTAGTAAAAATTTTAGAATTAACTTTTGCTAACTTTAAAAGCTTATACGCTCATTTTCCTAATTGCTTCACAACTTCATACGATAAGTTTAAAGCTTGTGAATTTTTCCTAACAATTAAACGTTCCTTTGGCTACACATGCTGACAGTTTTAACATTATAGCGGTACTATTACGCTCAGCACAAGTTTTTTAATTAATTTGTAATTTTTTGTAAATTTGCACATTTGTACACCCAACTTTCTAATTGCTTTACAACTTTATATAATTAGGTTTAAGTTAGTAAATTTTTTCTAACAATTGTACATTTTTTAGCTGTAGGTGTTAACAATTTAAATATTTTAGCGACACTATTAGGTTCAGTAGACGGTTTTTAATCAACTTATGATTTTTTCCAACTTTGAAAGCTTATACACTCATTTTTCTATATGATTTACAATTTTATGCCATAAAGTTGAGGCTTGTACATTTTTTCCAATAATTTTTATGACTTGTTTGGTTGCCAATTTAATTATTCTAAAGGCACTATTGGGCGCAGTGGAAATTTTTAAATCAATTTATGGTATTTCCTAATTTTAAAAGATTTTACATTCAGATTTCTAATTCCTTCACATTGTTATAAGGTAAGGTTAAAGCTTGCGCAATTATGCGTTCTTTGACTACAAATGTTGACAATTTGAATAGTTTAGCAGAACTATTACGTTCAGTGAAAATGTTTTAGTTAACTTGTGTTTTTTCTAACTTTACAAGTTTGTACACTCAAATTTTTATTGCTTCACAATTTCATATGATGAAATTGGTTCAAAACTTTGAAAAAGTATTAAAATTTTTATAAAAATATAAATTGGAAAAAGTGGACATTTAAAAGTAAAAATTATTAAAAAATATTAATATGTTGAAAAAAGTCAAAATTTTGATAAAAATGAGAATTTATGTCGAAATTTTATTAAAAATTTTGAAATTTACAAAAAACCTGAAATTTTGAAACTAAATTTTAAAAAAGTCAAAATGTTAAAAATTTTTTTTTTTAATATGTACAATAATTGATATATTGAATTTATTCCAGTTGGCTGTTCCACACTGTATATACATGTAATTTTATTCTAATAATATTTTATTTATGATAAATTAACGTTATTTTACTTAAAGGACGGAAGTATAGTGGACTCGTATTCCTCTATCGTAGATTCCTGTATTAAATATAGAACAGGCTGAAGAACTGCGGCCAACACTTCTTGACTTTTCATTTCTTGTTCTAATGACGGCCAAACGTGCTGATACCATAATTTCTGAAACAAGGAGATGATTTTAGTAAAAATTTAAACAACGAACCATCAAAAAACAAAGACAGTTTATTTTTAATGTTAACTCTATACTAGTTCATCGTTTCATCCAATATACAATATACAATAGGTTTAACCGACGTTCTGCTTATGAAAATAATTAGGCTTTGTTAAATAATAATTTTTAATTAAAAGCCTGACAAGGAACTAGCGTGAATTTTTCGAAGAATCAAAAGTATGCCAAATAAAATTCTATCATTTTAGAATTAAGTTCGGAGTTTCAAAACGCCATTACAAATTGAATGACAGCTTAATCGTAATTTTTGAAGGAGGCGAATTGAAATTCGTAAAAAGTTGTTAATTGTACCAATTGCTGATATGAAACGTTCAAATGTTTAGCGTTAATTAAATTAATTAACTAAAGCACCAACATTAATGTCTAATAATTACTACAAATATGTTAACACTACTGGAAAATTATTACTACAGCAATATTAGCCCAAGTTTCATTGTCTATATTATTTACATTGCATGTGCATTTACCACAAAATAAACCTGATGAAATTATTTAATTATTTATGACATAAACATATTAAATTATTTAATTG
The DNA here is from genome assembly GCA_028583605.1 of Dastarcus helophoroides. Lineage (NCBI taxonomy): Eukaryota > Metazoa > Arthropoda > Insecta > Coleoptera > Bothrideridae > Dastarcus > Dastarcus helophoroides. Next base: position 32,452,571 of record CM053331.1, on the reverse strand, counting down.
CTCCTACATGTATATATTTACGAATTAATCGATGAACTGGTATATGGCTATTATACTGACATACACCCACGTCCCAGTTTAAACATCACATTACCTAATTGAGGTTCAACTTTTCAACGTGAATCAAGTATGTCCTTGGTTGCAACAACAAGACATCTAATTACGTAATAGACCGAGATTAAAGTATCTACTTTGTTATCCAACAAAAGGTACAAAACACACGCTTCGTGGGATTTAAAGTAATAGTGAAAGGGGCTTAGGATTGAGGCGCCTCATCTGCCGCTATAGAGCTCTTTCTCGGCGACGCAGTTATATTGTGGATTGATTCGGATCTTTTCCGCAAATAATGGAATCATTTCACTTCTCTTGAGCCGCTCATTACCGATTTTGTCGTGCTTAAATCGAACGCGGATGGAATGCTCGCTTTTGTGGTGTCATTAGAATAGGAACATTTTAAAAACCATTAATGTCAAATTTTATTAGACACTAGTGTCGAATGTGGTCGAAATTTGACCAATACGAAATACATTTTTGAATGCAGATTCTCAATTCCTGCTTTGATGATTTGATAACTATTAAACTTTATTAACAAATAAAAAGCAACAGATATTAAAAATTCCAGAATGTTTCAATGAATATTTGCTAACACCGGACTAGGTTTCGCATTACTGCATCATCGGCAGTCATACAAGCAATTTGTTTAGTTGTTGTTATGCTAACGACCTCCATGGATCACATACTTCTACAAATATTCCATCTAATCCGAATTCTCGTCCAAAGTAAGGGATGGAAATGTCAATCATTTGATGATTTGATAAAAGAAGTGGGAATATAAAAAATTCTCCTTTTTTTTAAATAAAAGATATTTTATTGAAAATCCTAACCTGTTTAAAAAATTCTACTGGTTTTGCAAATCTCAATTTTTTCTCAAAATTTTAACCTTTCACTGAAACTTTCACTTTTTATTTTTTAATATTATAAAACTTTATAGTTAAACATTATGAACTTGCCACTTTCTTAGAAATTTCACCTAAGAAAATACAGAATCTTTGATAACCTCGACTTTATTTTTTTAATATTTTGAATTTTGAATTTTTTTGAAAATGTTCACTTCATAAATGAACTTAGTTTTTGAATATTTTGAGTTTTTCAATATTTCGGCTTTTGTTCGAAAATTTTATTTAGTTGCAAACGCTCTTCTTTAAAAAATTCTGCTTTTATGAAACCTTGGTTTATTAAAAATTTCAACTATGAAAATTTCGACTCCCAAATTTTTGAGCTTTTCAAAGTTTTGACTTTTTTATATTCTTTTGTTTTAAAGTTTAATTCACTCCTCCCATCATGCCTTCAAAGCACTGTGAGTAGGATGCGGCAACAAGGATACATGGCGATGACCGCCTTCTTAAACAAGGATAGGTTGCAATTTTTGGGGATAATTCCTTTGGGTAGTTCCATAGCTTGGAAGTTCTATAGAAAAAAGAATCTCCGTAGATAGAGTCCTTACTGTTAAGGCGGACCTCATAGGAATTTGGTGTCTCCGACTGTCTTGTATGCCTCAAAAGTCTTGCCCTTGGGGGGATCAATCCTATTAGTTCCTGCGAGCATCTCCCATGCTCCATCTTGTAGAAAAGAGATAAATCACCAACCATCCGCCCGTGCTGTAGTGTTTCGAGAGAATCGGTCATACTCTCGTCATTAATATGGCCAATCGCTCTTTGAATTGAATCCAAAAGAGCTAAAGTGTGTTTTGGGGCTGAACTCCAACCATGAGAACAGTATTCTCGTGTTGACAATATTCGAAATTTTTATTCATGTCTCATTATTTACAGTTTCAAGAAGAGATATCAAAATCCTGAAACTTATGAGAAAAATTTGTACTAAAAGTGGAAATTTGGGGGGAAAAGTCGATGTAAATTTTTATCAAATGTTGAGTAGGATTTCAGCATAAGATAGCGTTTAAAAATTTGGTAAATGCGCCGGAGCAGAATTTCTTTTGTCCTTGGGCGGCGTTGAGATTTATTTAGGGACGAGATTCTCGTTAATTTGGTCAATTATTACGTTTCTCTGCATTTGGAGTGATAAAGATGACAAACGACTGAAGATAACACCAAATATAACACTTATTTTTCCTTAATAGACGTCCATCCGGGCGGAAACAGCGGTAATTATTTCTTTTAATCAAATTTTATCAGGCAAAACCAAAATTTTAATTAAACGTGTTATTGTGTTTTAATAAAATGTTGATATCTGATTGTTATGATTATTTCATTTGTAGTTAGTACGCTTCCCCTAATTCGATTTAATTTCAATCTTTCTTTCATCTATATTATACGATTTTAATATTTTCTCTCGAGTTTATGAATAAGAAACATGCAACCCTTTCGAAATCTGAAATACAAATCTTGTCCCCTGAAACCAAGGAAGCTTAAAAAACACAACGCCAATCTATCATCTTCAGAGAGATACTCATTTAAAAAACTGTTTGTAAAACACTTAACAACTGTTAGATAATATGTTAGTTATTTATTTTACACGGAAACAAAAAGGCAAACATCAAAATATATAAAATCAAAATAAGCCAACAGTAGAAATAAATAAAAATTATATTTTTTTTGTTAATTTCCCTAAAAACTATTTTTGGAAGTCAGTTTTGACAAAGTGAATTTGATTATTTTTCAAAATTTTGACATTTTTTTTAAATTTATATTCCAGAGTTTCAGTGTCTAGTTTATTTTGGAGATTTTCGACTTCAAATTCAGAAATCGCAATGAAAACTTCTCAAAATTAAGACTTTTTATTCCGTAAATTTTTACTCTTTTCAATAATTTTAAATACAGATTTTCAAAAAAAGTAGAATGTCTAGTTTTTTAGGAAGGAAAATGTTTCGTTTTAAAAGATTAAATTGTTTATAGTCCTACTTAAAAAATTGAAATACAGCGAGAGAGATATCTCTCTCGAAACGCGTTAGAGCAACCTTTTTTGTATTTTTAAATCTTTTTTGGTTTCAGGGGACAATATTTGTATATCAATGTTTGAAGATAACAAGGACCAGTCCGTTCCACCAAAAAAAGTCCTACTTAAGCCTCTTTTTTTAAATTCGGGAACTTTTCTCGATACGAATCAAAACTCAAAATTAGTTTGCTCTACATTTCAAGTTAAATTCGAAATATTCCATGTTTGTATGTGCATTTTAAACAAAAAATTTAGTATCCAATCATTTATCCCATTGCTCAAAATTCTTCAAAACACCTCACGATGTTTCATCGCATAGACCAATCTCTCTACTGCCTATAGCAGGGGTTCGCTAACTGTTAAACCGAAAGAGCCAGTTGCAATAAAAAAATTGATTTCGTGAATTTCATAGAGCCACAAATTTTTATTTCTGCTTTTACATTTTATTTCAAAATTAAATCAGATAAATCCGACAAAATATGGGACAGAGAGAGACTCTTCTGACTCATGTAGTCAAATAAAAATATATTTAGCCCAAAACACTTTTTATTTCTCAAAATTTAGACCTTTTCTTCAAAATTTACCTTTTTTTTCGCAATTTCGACTTTTTTAACTCTTCTCCATATTAGTCTTCTTTTTAATATCTATTTTCTTCCTAAAATTAGACTTACCCCAAATATTCCTTTCTTCTCAAAACTCTACAATTTGTGAAAATGTTTACTTTTTTCTAATTCGACTTACTGGAAGATTCGAATTATTTTTCAAAAATTTATCCATTGTTGATTTTTTAATATAAAAGTAAAAGTTTAAAGTAATTGGAGATGTTAAGTAAAATAGTTTTTAAAGATCTCGATCCTTTTTTTAAAATTTCCTTATTTAAAAATTAGGATCTATTTTCAAATTTAACTTTTTTCCAAAATTACATTTTTTCGACTTTTGTTCTAAATTGCCTCTTTTTTCTAGAACTTTTTACATTCTTTTTAAAAATCGCCCTTTTACCAAATTTCGGCCTTTTCCCCAAAATTGACTTACACTAAATATTTAAACTTTTATTTATTTTCTACAAATTTGGACTTGTTACGCAAAATTCGTTTTTTTTTTCGAAAATTCGATTTTTAAAATTGGACATTTAATTGTTTCCGCAAACTGCAATTTTTTCGACGAAATTTATCTACATATTTTCAAAATGTTTCACTTAATCTTAAAATTTGACTTTCCTTGGGAAATTTTGACCTTCAACACCTCAACAATTTTCTCGAAATTTCTATATTCTTTTAAAATTTGTCCGTTTTCCGAATTTAGCCATTTTGCCCAAATATTGACTTTTACTAAACATTTAAACTTTTATTTATTTTCCACAAATGTGGACCTGTTTCGCTAAATTCGATTTTGTTCGAAATTTTGACTTAAAATTCGATATTTTATTGTTTCTGTAAGCTGCATTTTTTCGACGAAATTCGTCAATTTCCAAAATGTTTGACTCAAAATTTGATTTTTTTTCTTAAAATTTGACCTTTATTTAAAGTTTAACATTTTTCTCGAAACTGGAAGTTGTATTAACATTGTCTTTTCTTTTAAAATTATTTTATCAATTCTATCGACATTCGAATTTTTCTGAACATTTGGATTTTTTTTAATTCGTGTTGTTCTCGAAATTTCAAATTTATTCTCAAAATTTAACTTTCTGTGGAAAATGCAATTTTTTTATATTCTTTTCCTCTGAAAAACTTCGACTTCTGGAAAAGTTTGTTTTTTTGTCTAATCATATTATTTAACATTAAGTATAAATTTTTTTTAGGATTTTAATTTTTACAATTGTTCACAAAATTTAAATTTGTTTAAACAGTTCAGGTTTTTAAATTTGTTCTGTGAATTTCAATCTATTGCCAAAATTCGAAGTCGTTTTTCTAAAATTTTGCTTTTTTTTGGAAGCTTTCGTCGAATTAATTTTTTTCGAAATCTCTTTTTTCAAAATTATAAGCTTTCTCGGGAAATTTCAACCTTAATTTCGACGAAATTTATGTGTCTTCAAATCTCAAAATTTGATTTTTTTTCTTAAAATGTGGCTTTTCCTGGGAAATTTTGACAACTTTTTAAAATTCAACACTTTTCTCAAAACTAAAAGTTTTATCGTCATTCTTTTTTATTTCGAAATTATTTTACCAATTTTCTCAAAATTAGAATTTATCAGAAAATTTGGATTTTTTCTAATCGCCTTGTTCTCAAAATTTCAAATTTCTGCTCAAAAATTTCTCTGGACTTTTTGTCAAAATTTCAAGCTTTTCTTAAAATTTTGACTTTTTCCTTGAAATTTCGACCTTTTTAAAGTTCGACAATTTTTTTAAGCTTCCAGTTTATTTTTACAATTTATCTTTTTGGTATTTTTTAGTTTTTCAAAAAATTCAAATTTGTCTAAAAATTTCAGGTTTTTAATTTGTTCTGGGTTTTAATTTATTGTCGAAATTCGACTCTTTTTTGTGAAATTTTACCTTCTTTTGATAAAACTTTTGATAAATTTATTTTTTTCGAAATCTCTTCCTTTTTCTCAATTTGTTTGAAATCTCTTCCTTTTTCACAATTTTTCGAAGTCTCTATTTCTCAAATTTTTCGAAATCTCTTTTTCTGAAAATTCTGCTTTTTCTGGAAATGTCAACTTTTATTTCGATATTGCTTTTTCTATAAGTTTAGATTTTTTCTCATAAAAGTAATTCAACTTTTTTTCATGAAATTTCAAGGCTATAGAAAATTTAAAAAAGTAAAAATCATAAGAGAAATATTTTTCAGAAATTTCGACTTCCGAAATTGATCTTTTTCTAGAAATTTCAAATTTCATAAATTTATAAAAATGTTAATACAAGTTAAGCAAATATTTTGGAAAACAACTTCTTGAAATTTTAGCAAAATGTAAAAATTTCTAGAAAAGTATTTTTGCAAATTTCGACTTCTGTAGATCACTTGTTTAATGAGTACTTTACTTTTTACTTTAATGAGTATTTTCTGAATGTCTGTTCATTCAAGCTTTTTTAGGAGAATTTAAAGAGCCGAAATTATCTTTTAAAAGAGCCGCATGCGGTTCGTGAGCTGTGGTTTGCCGACCCCTGGCCTATACTGTCGAAAATATTTATCATATTTTATCAGTTCGGTTTTATAGAAAGCCACTCAGCAATAGACTAGGTACATAGAATTACAGATGGGATTGGAAAAGAAAGAAGTTTGCTGAGTTATCCTTCTTGATGTTGCGCAAGCCTTTGATAAAGTGTGGCATGATGAACTAAAATATAAGCTTAATACGCTACTCCCACACAAATACGCAGAATTATTGGAATCCTATATTTCAGACAGAGCCTTCAGAGTAAAAGAAGAAGAAGCATACACTGAATTAAAAGAAATTGGAGCAGGAGTGCCACAAGGAAATGTATTAGGACCTATCCTGTACCTGTTATACACTAGTGATATACCATACTCAAAACAAAACACTGTAGCTACATTTGCAGACTATACCGCTACGCTAGCTGTAGAAAAAAGTCACGAAAAAGTCGCAAATAAACTGCAAAGTACAGTTAATCACAATATAGATAAATAATTGCACTAAAAAATGGCATATTAAATTGAACGAGTCCAAACCTGTACACATCAATTTTACAAACAAAAATAACCAACAAATTCCAATTAACATTAATAATGCACGGATTCCTTATGCAAATGCAGCAAAATATCTAACCATTGCACTAGAAGCAACACTTCGCTGGAAGGTCAACGTTAAAAAGAAAAAGGAAGAGCTTCAGATAAGATACAAGAAAATGTACTGGTTACTTGGTAGGCAGGTATCAAGATATTACAAAATACTTTTGTATAAATTCTCAAACCAGCGTGAACTTAAGGCTTGCACCTCTGGGGATGCACCAGCAAAAGTAATATCCTAACCATCCAGAGATTTTAAAATAAAGTATTGAGAAACATTGTTAATACATCTTGGTACATCAGAAAAAAAGTGATCTTTACCGACACCTTCGGGTGGACATCGTTGACCAGACTATTACCAAACTTGCAAGGAGTCACGAACAACGACTCCATCAACATGTGAATGTCGAGGCGATCCAGCTCCTTGATAACACTAATATGACAAGAAGACTTAAGAGATTGAGGCCCTTTGAGCTAGTCAAGTGGCTGTCGCGTTGCCTTGGTGAAAAAGTAGAGCTTCTGCGGTTTTGCTTTACACTCTAGTTTAGTGTTATTAAGTTATATAGACCCTAAGGCAAGTAGGACTTTAGTTTTAAGATTTCAAGCATAGTTAAGTTAGGCTAAAACAAACATACTTATTGACCATCTCTTTTGATGAGATTGTAATATTAGTAACCTTTCGGGGTGTTTCTTAAATAAAAAAAAATTGACTTTGGTAATCAACATTTTTGGATTCCATTCAGACATTGAGGTGTCCAATTGAAGGCACCATCGACCTCTGATAGTGACATAGTTCTTCTTCTTCAAAGCACCTCTGAAAATTTGGAGGTTGAAAGGAGGCTTAATATTTTTAACAAATTCTGTTATCTTTCGTTTAGTTTTTAAGAAATCGTGCTGTGATTTGCAGGTGAATCGCGAATTTCATACGGCAGCTTTTTAGCATATGACTACATAATATAAATGCTCAACGAAGCATAATAAATATTCTCTTGGGGAAACATAAGTGGATAACAACGTTGTAATGATGTATGGAAAATTGAATGAAGACTTTTGGTATTGAATTACACAAATGACAGCGACATAAAACTAAACATAACACTCACCTTGGGAATATAAGGCAGAGCCTCTTTCAAAGTATTGCGGTAAAAATGAGCCTTCTGCGTTGGATCCTTCATATTTATTACGTCGAGGAACTGGAGTGCATGTACTGCTGGATCACTGAAAAATAAAAAAAGAAATATGCAAAGTAAGTTTGACTTTCACAAGAAACGCAAAAATACAAGATCAAAGGAAATGTTTTCATTGAGTTTGGAGTGTATTAAAAAGAACATGCATATACCAGTCGACTATTGGTTTGTTAACCCAGAAATAGTTTACTTCCAAAGGGTGACATTTTTTCCTAAATAACTACCTTCTGACATGGACTCGTTTGTAATAAGGGATGATATTCAATTTTAAACGTATTGACTGCAAACTCTCGCATCACGGTAAACTATTCTGAGAAAAATCGTACTTATTAAACCTTAAGGTAGAAAGGCATTAGATAATAATAACAACAAAAATGGACTGACATTTTTTATAGCATTATGTAATGTTATTTAAAAATAAATTATTAAAAAAATTGAAAAAAAAAAGATGATTTGAGAAAATAATTTATTTCAACAAGTTCAGTCCCGATAAAAATTGAATAAAACTAAAAAAGGTGTAAAATGAAAAAAAGAAAATTTTTTCGATTTTAAAAGAGGATTTTTTGGTCTAAGAAAAGATTAAATTGAATGAATGGTTCTTTTTTCAATAAAATACTTATAAACATATTAATTTTATTATGTATTCAAATAGTCCACATTACACGATTTCATCTAATTAATTCTGTTATCCCTATTGCTTACATCTACCAGCTTCATCAAATCTGATTTAAAATGAAACAGGGAAATCAAAGTATTTTTTTACAGTTTGGCACTCACCTAAAATATTTAATGAGTGTTAGAAGTTGGGCCGTCGGTCGTTGCCTAGTGTCCTTGCTCAAGAGCCTTGTAGTTGCTTCCTGTAGTGGCAGTGGAATTCTGGGCATAATGTTATGCACTTGATCCTCCAGCTGTAATTAAATGTGAACTTGGAGAGGTCTTAAAGTATCTTTAAAGCGATTGGTGTAAGTTTCGGATACTACTCCAACGAGTAATTTCAATAATAGCTTCACAAAACTAATTAGAGTTTGGGCAACTTAATAAACTTATTATTTGTAGGCCAATGGAAATTGGAGGACTGTCCTCCCTTTAGTTTCATAATATATCAACCGTCATCAGAATTCCATTAGGAAATATAACATTCAATGTTGCGTTTTATTGTCATTATTTATTACATATTAAAAAAAATGCAATAAAATTGTTGTGTTCTTTCGTATAGGGCGAGAAATTCGATAGCTTCAAAATTGGAATATTGACTAGATTATCAATACTATTCATAATTTATGAAAAGTAACAAAAAATACACCAAAGTAAATCATGAAAACTCTACAAACGCAGTTGTAAGTCGCCTTACTTCAATTTGGAAAAAAACTACGATATAAATTTTATTATAAATCAAAGAATCATTATATGAAGAGAAATAACTTCTAAACCCAAAGGAAATTTGTTTATTTCTTTTACAGAAGAAAAAGAGTAACGTTTACTGAGAAAAATAAGCAAATAATAAACTAACTATTAAATAAACTTTAATACTTTACTGCGAAAAGAAATCAAAACATCAGAAAAAATGTTTAGGCAAAAAGAGAACCAAAAAATTTTGCAAAAAATGGAATTTCCTAAAAAAAGGTAAACATTTCCAGAAGATATTCGAAATAAATTGAAAAAAGAAGTAAAGTTGAATTTTAACTATGAGAAGTTTGTGTAAAAAAAATGTCACTAGGGAAGAATTGAAATATGTTGAAAAAAGTCCGAAGGTCAAAAAACTTCCAGAAAAATGGTTAAAATTTTGAGAAAAAGACGAAATCAGAAAATATTTTAAATTTTAAGAAACACTCGAAAAGAGAATAATAAACATTTCTCGAAGAAAGAAAAAGAATTTTAATTTCGTGAGCAGACTAAATTTTTTCTCCATTTTTTTTTGCAGAAAAGTTGAAATTATTTGGACAAAAACCAAAACAATTTTAATTTAAGAAATTTTGAGAAAACACCAAAGTTTAATTTTAAATAACAGAAATTTCTATAAAAAAATGTCACTAGAGAAGAATTGAAATATGGTGAAGAAAGTCCAAAGGTTAAGAAACTTCGTGAAAAAAAGTCAAAATTTTGAGAAAAGACGGAATCTCATTAAAATATTGTAAATTTTGAGAAACACTTAAAAAAGGAATAATAAATATTTCTTGAAGAATCAAAAGTAAAAAAAAAAAACAGTTTGTATTTCGAAAGCAAATTTTTTATCCATTTTTTTTGCAGAAAAGTTGAAACTATTTGGACAAAACTAAAAACAATTCGCAATTTAAAAAATGTTGAAATTTTGAGAAAAGACCTAAATTTCTAACAAAAGATTGCGATGCATAGAGAAAAATCGAAATTAAAAAAAAAGCTTTACAATAAAATTACAACTTTTTAGAAAAAGGTGGAAATTTTAAGAGAAAATTCTGAATATTTATACAATTTGTCTGAAAAAAAGTTGAAATTTTGTCTTTAAAAAATGTAGATTTTATTTTCCACAATTTTGATACCTTTCAAAAACCTCGACTTTTTCAAAATTTCGACGTTTTTCCCCAAAATCCACTCCTAACATTCTTATTTTGTTAAAAGGTAGACTCTTTTTAAATTTTGACTTTTCCAAAACTGTCTGCCTTTTTTGAAAACTTTGGATTTTTTTTGGAAATTTTTTTAAAATTTTTACTTTATTCGAAAATTTAAAGTTGTTTAAAACGCGGCATTTTTCCAAAATGTAGACTCTTTTTGTTACTTTTAACTATTTTGCAAAATGTTTTTTATACTTTCGCTGGTTTTTAAAATTTATGACTTTTTTATAAATCTCATCTTTTTTCAAGTGTCGACTTTTTTCAGCTTTTTTAAAAATAAATTTGGTCTTTTTTGAAAATTTCGACATTTTTTCAAAATTCCAACCTTTTTGAAAATTTCAAACATTTTTACTATTTTAAAAAATGACATTTATTTCTCTTTTTAACCAACTAAAATTCTTTGTTCCTCAACATTTTTTTTAGGTTTTTCTAATTTTCTGAAAGTTTAGGTTAAGTTTTTTGATAATTTTCACTTGTCTTCATTATGCGGGTTCTTTGAAATTTTTCGGCTTTTTTTTTGAAAATTGAACTGAAAATGCTTCAATTTTTTAACTCTCTAAAATTTTAAAGATGGTCAAAACTTTCAGAAAGAAAAAAGTGACACTTCGAAAAACGTCGAAATGTTTAGAAAAATAAAAAATAATCTTGCGAAGTAAAAAGTTGCGAAATTTTTTGAAAATGGTTAGGATTTATAAAAAGAATTAAAATGTGGAAAAATGACAAAAATTTAGAAAAACATCAAGATTTTGAAATCAGAATTGTAAACATTTTGAAAAAAAGTGTAACTACGAGAAAGTCGACATTCTTAAATAAGGCAATTTCTTAAAAAAAAGCAAAATTTTCTGAAAACGTTCAATATTTTGAGAAAAGGACAAAATTTTGAAAGGGTAAAAATTCTAAAAAAAATATAAATTTTTAAATGCCGCAACATCTTTTAAAAGCTTAGACTTTAAAAACAATAAATTAAAAAAACATCTAGTTTTTCAAACAAACAATCTCAATTTTCAAAAAACTCGTATTATTACACCAATTTCACAAGTAAGCAGAAATTCCTAAAATTAAAAAAAAGTCAAAATCAGAAAAAGTCGAAATTTTGAAAAAAGTTCAAAAAAAATTTTCAAGATATGACGAATCTTGGAAAAATTTTGAAATTGTTTTAACATAAAAATTGCGATATTTTTAGAAGTTTATATTTTTAATAAAAGGTTGAAATTGTGAAAAAAGGTCAAAATTTCCAAAATATGTAAAATATCGAAAGACTTAAAAAAAAATAAATAAATTAACAAATAAATAAATAGATAGATAAATAAATACATAAATGAAATACAAATGAATAAATAGATTAAATAAATAGCTTTTAAAAAAACAATTTAAAACATCAAATTTACAATAAAGTTGACATTTTCAGAGATTGGAAAGAGCCAAAATTTTTAAAAATATCGAAAAAGTCGAAATTGTTTTAAAATAAATTGAAGGTATTTTCAATAGAAAAAAATTGAAATTTTGATAGATCGAATTTGTTGAAAAAAAAATAAAAATTTGAAACAGGTCCAAATTTCTAAAACAATCAAAATTTCGAGAAAAAATGGAAATTTTAAAAGCGGTCAAAACTTTCAAAAATAAAAAAAAGAGACCCTTTGGAAAATGCCGAAATATTCGGATCAATAAAAAAAATAATCTTCAAAGAAGGAAAAATAAAAGTTTTTTGAAAAAGGTTTAGATTTACAAAATGAATAAAAATTTTGAAAAGATGACAACATTTTGAAAAAAGCATCGATATTTTAAAAGCATCAGATTTTTTTTTGAAAAATGAAGAATTTTTAAAATAATTTGAAATTGTTAAAATTTAAAAAAACGTGTAAATTTAAGAATATCTGAATTTTTAAAAAAGTCGATTTCTTCAAATAGGGCGCTATTTTTCGAAAAATATATTATTTCAAGAAAAGTTCGAAATTTTGAATAGAATTGCCAATCAGCAAAAAGTAGGAATTTTTAAATGATACAAAATTTTTTAAGTCAAGCTTTCAAAAAATTCAAATTTCAAAAATTCACGTTTTTAAAAAATACCAATTTTCAAATAAAAAGTCGAATTATCAGAACAATTTTATAAGTAGGTAAACATTTTGAAAAATGATAAAAATTTTAAGAAAATCGAAATTAAAAAAACTGGACAATTCGGAAAAATGTTAAATAAAGATTTAAAAACTAACACATTTAAGAAATGACGAAGTTTTGAAAAAAATTGGAATTGTTTTAACATATAAATTGTTTGAAAAAAGGACAAATTTACAAGAAGAGTGAAATTTTGAAAACGTTCGAAATATGATGAATAAATGAATAAATGAATAAATGAATAAATGAATAAATGAATAAATGAATAAATGAATAAATGAATAAATGAATAAATGAATAAATGAATACATGAATAAATGAATGAATGAATGAATGAATGAATGAATAAATGAATAAATGAATAAATGAATAAATGAATGAATGAATAAATGAATGAATGAATGAATGAATGAATGAATGAATGAATGAATGAATGAATGAATGAATGAATGAATAAATGAATGAATGAATGAATGAATGAATAAATGAATGAATGAATGAATGAATGAATGAATGAATGAATGAATGAATGAATAAATGAATAAATGAATAAATGAATAAATGAATAAATGAATAAATGAATAAATGAATGAATGAATGAATGAATAAATGAATAAACGAATAAATGAATAAATGAATACATGAATAAATGAATAAATGAATAAATGAATAAATGAATAAATGAATAAATGAATAAATGAATACATGAATAAATGAATAAATGAATAAATGAATGAATGAATGAATGAATGAATGAATGAATAATGAATAAATGAATAAATGAATAAATGAATAAATGAATAAATGAATAAATGAATAAATGAATAAATGAATAAATGAATAAATGAATAAATGAATAAATGAATAAATGAATAAATGAATAAATGAATAAATGAATAAATGAATAAATGAATAAATGAATAAATGAATAAATGAATAAATGAATAAATGAATAAATGAATAAATGAATAAATGAATAAATGAATAAATGAATAAATGAATAAATGAATAAATGAATAAATGAATAAATGAATAAATGAATAAATGAATAAATGAATAAATGAATAAATGAATAAATGAATAAATGAATAAATGAATAAATGAATAAATGAATAAATGAATAAATGAATAAATGAATAAATGAATAAATGAATAAATGAATAAATGAATAAATGAATAAATGAATAAATGAATAAATGAATAAATGAATAAATGAATAAATGAATAAATGAATAAATGAATAAATGAATAAATGAATAAATGAATAAATGAATAAATGAATAAATGAATAAATGAATAAATGAATAAATGAATAAATGAATAAATGAATAAATGAATAAATGAATAAATGAATAAATGAATAAATGAATAAATGAATAAATGAATAAATGAATAAATGAATAAATGAATAAATGAATAAATGAATAAATGAATAAATGAATAAATGAATAAATGAATAAATGAATAAATGAATAAATGAATAAATGAATAAATGAATAAATGAATAAATGAATAAATGAATAAATGAATAAATGAATAAATGAATAAATGAATAAATGAATAAATGAATAAATGAATAAATGAATAAATGAATAAATGAATAAATGAATAAATGAATAAATGAATAAATGAATAAATAAATAAATGAATAAATGAATAAATAAGTACATAAAAACATAAATTAATAAGTAGAATTTGAAAATTTTGAGAATTAAACTTTTCAAAATAAGTCAAAATTTGAAAAAAAATTGAAAGTTTAAAAAAAGTGAAAGCAGAATTTCTAGAAAAAGTGAGCATTGAAAAATGTTAAAGTTTTCACAAAAAGTCGAACTTCTCAAAACAAATTTACAAAATAGTCGAAATTTACGCAAAATTTGAAATTTTAATAAAAGTTGGGAAAGATCAGAATTTAAAAAAAGGTAGGGTTCTTCAAAAAATATAAATTTTGTAAAAAATAAAGTCGAGAAAAAGTTTGCATATTTAAAAAAGGCAAATCTAAAAAAAACGAAATTTTTGAATAAATTAACCTCTTTAAAAAATCGGAATTTCAAAAAAAAAGGTTTCATTTTTTAAAATAAATATACAAAAAGTCAAAATTCTGAAAAACACTTACTTACTTAAACATTTTAAGAAAAAGAGATTTAAAAAAAATGGATAAATTTGAAGAAAAAGTTGAAATTCTCAAAAATGAATAAAAAAATTTTAAAAATTGGAATTTTCAAAATCAAAGTTGTCGATATTTTAAAAAAGATGGACATTTTCAAAAGAAATAAACATTTTCAAAAAAAAGTTGAGTTTTAAAACATGAAAACTTTAAAACAAATCAATTTTAAAAAAATTCGGGTTTTTTAAAAAAGGGCAATTTTCAAAAAAAAGCCGAATTATCAGAACAGTTTTACAAATAGGTAGAAATATTGAGAAGTGATAAAAATTTAAGGAGAACCGAAATTAAAAAAGTAGAAATTTGGAAAAAGTTAAATAAATATTTCAAAAACTGACAAATACTTCAAGAAATGACAAAATTTTGAAAAAATTTAAAATCGTTTTAACATGAAAATAGTTTCTTTTAAACTTTTAACAAAGGGTCGAAATTGTTAAGAAAAAATCGAAATTTCGAAAAATTGTGGAAAAATGGTAAAAAATTTACAAAAAGAGTGACATTTCAAAAAATTTCGAAATATTCAAAAAAAAAATAAATAAATAAACAATGAAATAAGTAAATAAATAAATAAACAGAGACAAAAAATAAATATCGAAAAAAAATCGAGATGGAAACCGAAATATTCAAAGCAAACTAAACAAATAAATATGTAAATAAATAAATAAATAAATAAATAGAGAAATAAATAAAAATCGAAAATTTTGAATATTGAACTCTTCAAAAAACGTCAAAAATTTGAGAAAAAGTTAAAAGTTCGAAAAAAGTGAAAATAGAATTTCTAAAAGAATGAAGTTTTTAACAACTCCTGTTTTTAAAAATACAAAAAATTTTCCATAGGTACCAAAGAAATCGATTTCATAGAAACAGGTCGATATATTCAAAATAAGTCGAAATATTCAAAATGGGTTCAACTTTTTAAAAAATACGAACCTTTCAGAAAAATTTAAAAGTTTGTGAAAAAAAACAAATAAATAAAAAAAAAATTCAATCTTGGGAAGAATCGAAAGTTTCAAAATTTTTGAAATACGCAAAAATTTCAAAAAAATCGACATTAAGTGGACATGTTGAAATATTGCCCTTCAAAATCGAAATTTTCGAATGTATCGAATTATAAAACATATGAAGATAAAAGTAGAAATTTTTAACAAAATTTCCAAAAAAGTTGAAGTATTCGAAAAAATTTGAATTATTTAAAAATGGTCAGAAATGAAATAAAAATATTCAAAGTGCGTAGAAATCTTTAAAAACTGAAAATTTCCAGAAGAAATGAGCATTTAAAAAAGTTAAAGTTTTCACAAAAAGTTGAACTTCTCAAAACAAATTTACAAAATAGTCGAAACTTTCAAAAAATTTGAAATTTTAGCAGAAATGGAAAAAAAAAGTTGGGAAAGATCAGGCATTAAAAAAAGGTCGAGTCCTTCAAAAAATATAAATTTTGTAGAAAATAAAGTCTCGAAAAAGTTTGCATAATAAAAAAACCCAAATCTAGAAAAAACGAAATTTTCGAATAAATTCACCTCTTTAAAAAAATCGGAACTTCAAAATTTTTTAAAAATCAAAATTTCGAGTATCATTGACACTCTGTTATCAGTAATGCTATGTTGACATAGCTTATCATCAATTATAGAAACAAAAACATTATTATTTGTCTGACTTTGAGATGAGGTGTTCCTCAGGGCACGACTCTGGACCTAGTTAAAATTTCGAGTATCATCAATGTGACATCTATGTTAACATAGCTCACCATCAACTATAGAAACAAAAACATCATTATTCGTCTGATTTTGAGATCAGGTGTTCCTTAGGGGACGTCTCTGGACCTAGTTAACATCTCTAGTATTATTGATACTCTTATAAATGTGACATTTATGTCAACATAGCTCATCATCAACTATAGAAACAAAAACATCTTTATTCGTCTAACTTTAAGATGGGGTGTTCCTAAGGGGACATCTATGGACCTAGTTAAATTGGGTTATATACGCCCACTAAAAGCTTCCAAATCACAGGTTTTGGAGCTCAAACCGCAGTTGTTTTTCATCAGATTATATTTCCTCGATTGAGCACATTCAATTTTAATGAAAGGATTAGAAACTGCTCAAGATTAAATGAATAGTTTTAGATCATTATTAAAATGCTCAAAGTTCAGCGAATTTGTTCGAGTGAAATTTATGTGGGATAAATGGAATTTTAGTTATTAATCTTCTCAACGGAAAAATGCATTTCAGCGAGCAATGTGAAAGTAATCGATTTTCTTTAATAACTTCAGAGAAAATAAATTCCAGGACATTCCCGATAAAATATGTCGTAAGCAGAAAATTTCGATTGCATTCTTACCAAGCTGCAACTCGAATATTCACAATAAGAAAGTGTTAATCAGAAACTAAACAAATACGAAGCATTTTAAAGAGAACCCAACTTTAACATGACAAGAGTAAAGTAATTTCTAGTTTCCAGCAGAATTCATGTTATAAAACAACGAAGAAAACTGCCGCTAAACAAAATAATGATTTATGTTGGAAAACTTCGCCCAATTCCCGCATAAATTTGTATAATAATTATAAACAGCAAAACAGTTTTAAAGTTAACGAACCAACTTCGAATTTGCGGTTGGGCTCAAAGTTTCAATATCTGGGCAACTTCGCTTTGTGCTCCTAAAAACATCAATATTGATTCAGCCATCACTTTGATGAAAATCGGGATAACTCCGCCGAGTCGACTAAAAAGCTAAAAAAATACCTCTAAACCCTTTTACTATTAAGTAAATAACGAGAAGAGGTCTAGAGAGCATTTATAAAGAAATTGTTTTGTTGCGAAATTTTTTCAGTGATTATCTTTTTAATAAATCTCTAAGCAGCGACTGTCAGACAACGCAAAGCCTAAACAGGTGTGTCTAGGAGCATGAAATTTGATACAGGTGTTCCCCGTAATACGTAGGTGAAGACTAAGAGAGGATTTTTTAAAAGTCAGCCTCAAAGATAGCGAAATGGGCATTAACAGATAGACGAGTTTCATGAAATGAATAATACACAAAATTGTATTTAAAGTTGCCTAGAGGGATCAATGCGTCTCTCGATACGAATTTATCCAAATTTTTGGAGGTAATTAGTGCATGTTTTATGGTTTTACCAATTCTTTTCGTTTAACTTCTAAAAATATAAGTTTTACACTTGACTTGGATTTAGCATTTTCAGATTTTGTTTCGAAAATTTCGACCCTTCAAGTTCCTTTTACGTTCCGTGTTTAAATTTTGAACTCGACAAATTCTTTCAGTTTAAAGATAAAAATTTTAGGTGCGTTAATAACAGATGAAACAAAAATTAAAATAAAAATGCTTTTAGTAACGCATCAAATTTATTAAATTTATTAGGGTATATTTTCTTCGGGCCATCTTTCTTTGGATGAGAGAGCAAAACGTACACTTTGATAAGTAATTTTTTAAGCGACATAACAACGTTGGCGTTATCGTAATTCTTAAATTACTTAACGAAATTAGCTTTTTCAGAAAACATTTCAAGGCGAAATTTCTTTTACCGAGTTATTTAATTATTTCCCGTAAATACATAAAGAACGGAGATGATTGGACAAGTTAATTAAAGAAAGATTTCAAACGCGATTTTAGTTGATCAACAAGTTCAACAGAGAAGCACAAATTCAATTATGAGGTAAATTCGATAAAGAAAACAATTTATGATTCGTATCGAATTATAGCTGTAAGCCGAGAATTATTAATAAAAGAATGGGCAACACTGAATACTTTTTTTTTAAGGAAATTTCATCTAAATGCTGACCAATTTATTTCCACTTTTTATTAATTTGAAATAGATTTGTTTGAATAGTAACGAATATTCGTACTCGCATTCGCGAATATTTTCATGTTTTTTAATATTCGCATTCGCATTCGCAAGAAATTATCCGAATTTATTGCGAATATATTTGGCAATAACACGGAGGTCCATTGACCTGAGATCCGACCACGTCCGAAAAATAAATTATTGATACCAGAATTTTGTACTATTTTTGTACATTTTTGTACTGCTAAAAAAAATTTTTGTACCGCAACCCAAAAACCGAAAATGGCAATTTACAATTCGGATCCTAGGTCAACGTGAAAACCACAACTATCTTCAAAATCAAATCTGACTATGCCATAATTTTGTACTATTTTTGTACCTTTTTGTACCACAAGTTTTAATTTTTGTACCGTTTTAATTTCCAAGGAAAACGATA
Source organism: Dastarcus helophoroides (assembly GCA_028583605.1). Taxonomy (NCBI): domain Eukaryota; kingdom Metazoa; phylum Arthropoda; class Insecta; order Coleoptera; family Bothrideridae; genus Dastarcus; species Dastarcus helophoroides. The sequence continues at coordinate 32,433,660 of CM053331.1, read as the reverse complement.
TCACAACTCGGATCCCAGGTCAACGTGAAAATCACGACCATTTTAAAAATCAAATTTGATTATACCATATTTTAGTACTATTTTTGTACCCTTTTGTACCTTCAATTAAAAATTTTGTACCACCACCCCAACTGGAAAAAAAAAATATTTTAAATATTTCGGATCTCAAGCCAACGTGACAAACTGACGTACATATCTACATCAAAAATAAAATGTGACCATATCATAATTTTGTATTATTTGTGTACCTTTTTTTGCCATCAATTAACAATTTTGTACCACCATCCTAACTAAGTAAAAAAATATTGCAAAATTTTTCGAATTTCAAGCAAACGTGACAAACTTAAGTACACATCTACATCAAGAATAAAATCCGATTATACCATAATTTTGTACTATTTTTGTACCCTTTTGTACCATCAATTAAAAATTTTGTACCACCACCCCAACTAAGAAAAAAAATATTTTAAATTTTTCGGATCCTAAGATCACGTGACAAACTGAAGTACATATCTACATCAAAAATAAAATCCGATTATACCATAGTTTTGCACCACTTTTGTACCCTTTTGTACCATCAATTAAAAATTTTGTACCACCACCCCAACTAAGAAAAAAAATATTTTATATTTTTCGGATCCCAAGTCCAATATATATATATATATATCAATAATTCCGAATTATTGAAAAAGTCAAAATTTCGAAAAATGGGAGGAATTTAAAAATTTTGAAAATCTGAAAACTCAAAAACTTTTAAAAAAAATCGACATTAAACAAACTTGGAGATTTGTCAAAAAGTTTATAATCAAAATTTTTCAGAGAATGAATTTTTCAAAAATATAAAATTTTCATAGTAGGTTAGGATTCTGAAAAATTTTTAGCATTCAAAAAAATTAAAGAATTTGAAAATAAGTTTTGGAAAAGTTCGAACAATAGTTGAAATTTTGAAAAATGTCGAAATGTAAAGAAAATTGAACAGTGTTTAGCGAAATTCAGCCAAAATTTTCGAAATATCTAAATACCTACTCAATAAAATCCAAGATTATCAGAAAAATGGAATTTTTTAAAAGGGTTAATATTTTGAAAAGTTCATGTTTTGGATACTTCAAACATCGAATATTTTTTTAAATATTCGAAAATTTTAATTGCCAATTGTCAGAAAAATATCACCAAATAAAATTTAAAAATGTGTCAAAATTTTCCAAGAAAAGATTTTTCAAAAAAAATTAAAAATATTAAAAAAATGTCGAGATTAAAAAAAAATGCTTAGATTTTAAAAAAATCGAAGTTTTTGAAAAAATGTTGAGAAAAACTAAAAATTTTGTAAAATAGTTGACAATTTTAAAAAAATGTTGACATTTTAGATAAAATGTAGCGATTTAGCAAACAGGATAAATTTTCAAATTTTAGTTTCAGGAAAAGTATGAAATTTCCTAGTCGAACTAGTCGAATTTTGAAAAAAGAAATTTTAAATTTTGAGAAAAGGGTAAAATTTTGATAGAAAATTTAAAAATTCAATAAAAGCTGACATTATAAAAAAACAAGCTTCTAAAAAATTGCATTTTCAAAAAAAGATAAAATTTTTAAGGGGTTTTTAAGTTAGAAGAAATGTTGAAATTTTCAAAAAACGTAAATTCTTTAAATAAAATCTAAATTTTCGAACAAAAACCAAACATTTAAATGTCAAAATTAAAAAAAATCGAATTCACCAAAAATAACCTTTCTGAAAAATCGAAATTTAAAAACAATTTCTTGAAAAGTAAAAATTTTGAGAAAGAGTTAAATGATTTAACAATAATACAACTGTGGACAAGAGGTAACATTTTCAAAAAAATTATGCTTTCCAATAACTCGACCAAAAATTTTTTTTGCCATTTTTTAACAGATATCTTAAATTTTCAAAAAGTCAAAAATTTTGAAAAAGTTATAATTATCAGAGAAGCTGACAACAAGAAAAAATTACTATTAGAAATAGTTTTTTGAAAAAAGAGTCAATATTTTTCATAAAGATGAAATTTTTGAATTAAAATCGATTATTTTAACAAAAAAGTTGTAATTTTGGAAAGAGTGAAATTTAGATGAAAAAATTTTGAGAGAAAATTTAAAAATTCAATAAAAGCTGACATTAAAAAAAACAAGTTTCCAAAAAACTGCATTTTCAAAAAAAGATAAAAATTTTTAAGTTTGAATAAATATTAAAATTTTCAAAGAACGTAATTTCTTTACATAAAATCTAAATTTTCGAACAAAAACCAAACATTTATATATATTTTCAATTTTAAGCACGTTTAACTGTTTAATTACAGAACATTTAATTGGTCGTTTGTCAAAACTAGATGAAAGTAAAGTCACGCCGAGGACGTTTGTATCTATGGATGTTGCGATGCAACCCGTGATACAAGCTTTGCCTCATCTACGTGAACTTTGCAATTGCAGTCTAGTTTTCATTAGATTCTAATGAAATTAGATTTCAATTGCATCGTAATAAACTTGTATATATTCGTATATACAAGGCTTATTATCTCAGCAGAGAGTAATGCTTCAATTAGCATGTGGCGAAAATGTCTGCGTAATAAACAGTTAAAAGTCAGTTACAAGTCACCCAATGGAGGTTTGCTCTCTTGGATACTTATACGACTGACTTACGGCTTTAAATTGGAAGTGTATACAACCACCGTACCATGCTGATGAGGCCAAGGAAGGCCGAAACTAGTCTATGGTTGCGGTTGTAAATATTTTCAATTTTAAGCACGTTTAACTGTTTAATTACAGAACATTTAATTGGTCATTTGTCAAACATTTAAATGTCAAAATTTTAGAAAATTGAATTCACCAAAAATAACCTTTCTGAAAAATCGAAATTTAAAAACACTTTCGTGAAAAGTAAACATTTTGAAAAAAATTAAAATTTTGAGAAAGAGTTAAATGATTTACCAATAATACAACTTTGGACAATAGGTCAAAATTTTCAAAAAAATTAAACTTTTCAATAACTCGACCAAAATTTTTTGCCATTTTTTAACAGGTACCTGAAATTTTTAAAAAGTAAAAAATTTTGAAAAAAATCAAAATGATCAGAGCAGCTGACAATAAGAAAAAACAATTAGAAATAGTTTTTTCAAAAAAAGAGTCAATATTTTTGATAAAGATAAAATTTCTGAAATAAAATCGATTATTTGAACAAAAAAGTCGTAATTTTGGAAAAAGTGAAATTTAGGTGAAAAAAATCGGATTTTAAAATAAAATTGAAAGTTTCAAAAGCAAGCCCCACAAATTTAATGACCGAACTTAGTCCATTTTCTTTAAAAATAAATACTCAAAAAATTGAAATGCGAATCTTGTCCCCTGAAACCAAGAAAGATTAAAAAACACAACAAAGTTTGCCCTAACGCATTTCGTTTCGATAGCCAAGCTACCCTCTTCAGAGAGATACTGAGGACAGATGACAAGATTTGTATTTTAATTTTTGAAAATAACTATGGAGCAGTCTGTTCCACCAAATATTCAAAAAAATTCGAATTCAAAATATCGATGTTATTAATTAATTAATTCGTTACTACAACTGACTTTTTCAGTTCGATTATTATCAGATGTCGATACCGATGCTTAGGGGAAACCCGGGTAAAGTGAATACCTTTAACTGTTTTTGATTATTTTGATTCAGTTATAACTGGGGAAATTGGAACTATTATTTATAAACAGTCTTTATTAAATGAACTTACAGTATAGTATAATATTTGCCATTAATATTAGTTAAATTTTTAGTTATAAGTCAAGTTTACAACAGTGGCTTATTATCCACTTTGCCCGAGGCACCGGGTAAAGTGAATATGATACATGGGCAAAACGAATAACAACATTAATTGGCATGAGATTAAACTTACAAACAAAATAAACATTAAAAATTAAAAGAACATATTTAAAATATTTGTTTTCTGTTACACGTCTAATAATTGCAGTTATCACAAACAAAATTATCACTGTTCGAAGGCTGAACACTTCATGACAGCATTGAGTACAAATACTACATTGTATCCAGTTTTCCGTTGGCTGATCATCTCCTTCAATGTACATTTCACCGCAGAAAATGCACCTGATATTAAATTTCTTTATTTTCTTCTGCTTTTTATTATCTTTTGCACTCTTTTTCGTTTTTTAGCAGAAATTTTTAATTTAGCAGTCTTTTTGTCAGCAGTCTTCTTTGCGTTTTCAAATTTCTGTTTCTCCTCTTCCTTTGCTGGACTACTTGTCAGTATTGTAGATCTTTGTAACTTCCGTTTACGTAATGTTGTTGATTTAGGAGGCTGAGGAATAGGTTTTAAAACTAAAGGACTATAGTAGGTCTTAGAACATCCAGGTTCGGGCGAAGTGACGGGAACATCATTGCCTTGAGTTTCTTTCGTAGTTGCAGATCCCGTAGGAATGGAAAGACCTTCTTTAATGTTAACATCGTCTTGAGACTGACCCTGACCTAGAACTTCATTTGACGAAGAAACAGGTAAAGGATTAATGGATACTAAAATCTGTGAAATTTTTTCTTAAATAGAATTTATGACCGAATCAGATTGTTGAGTGTCATTTACCATTGAAGGTGGTATGGGTTGATCGTGAGTTTCAATTGACGGTGACGCTTGAACAACAGAAGTCGGCAAATCAATTATTTCCAGTGGGGGCAAAGTTTCAGCCTGAGTATTCAAATTTGATGTGCCTGCAAGTACCTCGGTTGGTGCAAAATGCTCATCACCAAAAGCGTGCTTGTTTACGGGCCATATTCCAGGTCGTTCAAATCCATGCACTGCATTGATGGCCACAGCAGCTTTGAGAAAAGCTGGTGCTAGTAATCTAGATACATCGTACTGGTTTATGATGCGGCCGGGGTGAGATTTTTGAAAAATGTTCACTTCCCTTTCAAAATGCGTTTTCAGTGGGCCGTACACAGCAACATCCATAGGTTGCATTTTGTGAGTAGTATGCGGTGCTAAGGATAATATCACCACGTTATTTTTGGTAGCGTACTCAAGTGCAGGAAAGTATTTGTGGCTTTCATGGTTATCTAATAATAATAGGACCTTTTTGTCTGCTGTTGGCCTCACTTGGTCTACAAAGAAATACAGTCAGTTCAAGAAAACTTCGCCTGATGCCCAACCATTAGGGGTACACGTTCCTTGAGTCCCTGGTGGACTTCCATCAAGAAGTCTTGGTTGCACCTCCTTTCTTGCAAAAATTAGAAAAGGTGGAAGAAAACTACCAGCTGCATTACAACACCCGATAACGGTGGTTAATTGACCGCGTTCTGCACTTGAAATCATGCCTACTTGCTTTTTCCCTTTTACGGAAAGAAACTTTGGGGGCTTATTTGAGGTCGTTGATATACCAGTTTCATCCATATTGTATAGTCTGGAGGCTTTGATGTTATTTTTTTCAATGGCAGATTCAAGATTTTCATAAAAATGGTCCACTTCGCGGCGATTAAATCCTTTCGCTCTCGCCACAGATGTTGATTCTGGAGTTCTTAGCGTCAAGTTGGTATGACGAGATAAAAATCTTCGCAGCCATTCTTCTCCAGCTTTTTTATTTTTATTCCAACTCTCAGGGTATTGCAAATTGTTGCGTTGTGCATACTCAAATGCTAAACTCATAAATTCATCCCGAGTGAGGCCGACAAACACTGCGTCCATATTTTGTAGGTAAGTCACCATTTCAATTTCTTGGTTCTCCGTGAATGTAGGACGGAATTGACCGAGCTGTGAAGAAGCAGTTCCACTTTTGACACCTCTGTATAGGGTGGCATATGCAAGTCCATATTTTTTGGCTGTCCCTTTGATAGATTCTCCCGCCTTACATAAATTTATTGCAGTCTGCATAGCATCTTTACTCCAAGCACCTTGCGCTGTCTTTCTTTTATATCTATTGACCATCTGACCGGGCAAAGAGAATAGGGTGTCCACTTTGCCCGATTCGCTTTGCCCTTCGGGTACATTTTTGAGGTTATCCCAAATTATTAAAAAAAATGTGCATCTAAACTCGTCATTTATACATATTTGAGAGCTATATAATCATGAATTAAATCCTTCTCATAACTAACAACATCTCACAAATAATATTATTGTTATAAACGAATAGCTTACTTCTTAAAATTAATATTTTTCGCACAAAAACACACTTCGTCCACTCACTGGGGCCGCGCGAGGTAAACACGTGCCGGAGGACTTGCCGCGCATGAAGCGGCATCAAGCGACCATTACAGTGACAACGCCGTTGTCGGCTAACGAACAATTTGGGAGTAGTGGGCACTATTCGCTTTGCACGGGGTATCCACTTTGAACGGGTTTCCCCTACATAAGGTAATCAGGTCGCAATTTTTTTTTAATCTCGTTTTCATTTTTAGTAATTGCATCATATTTTGTATCTGAGTAAATTGGTTAAATTGAAATTAGAATATTCCAATAACAGTCGCTTCTTGAACTCTTCTCTTCTAATAAACAACAGAGCGTTGTGTAAGACAGCATCTATTATTGCAAAACTTCATTTAGAACGCAAAAAGGTTCTAATTGAACAAACGGTTGTGTCAACGTCGGCACTTTCTTAATTACAGAGCAAATTAACAGAAAGCGGAATTTTAATTACGAGTCACTTACAAGTTCTAGTTGCTTCAAGTAGGCTGATGTGGAGTTTCCAGCTTGAATGAGCGGCTTCCCGCGGTTAAAAATAGCGCACACCACCATCCCCAAGGAAAACATGTCACTGAGAATGCTACATACGGATTGCGTCTGGGTCTCGGGCGCTGTAACAAAGAAATGATTTCGGAAATTGCTGGAGCTGTACTTTTTTCCAAATTGACGGTTATTTTGAGGGCGAACGTATTCCTATTGATTTTAATGAATTGAATTACAAATCTTGTCTCCTGAAAAAAAAATTTAAAAAACAAAGCAAAGGTTGCTCTAACGCGTTTCGATAGCCAAGCTATCATCTTTAGAGAGATACTACTGTTAGTATCTCTCTGAAGATGATAGCTTAGCTTTCCAAATGTTTTAGAGCAACCTTTGTTGTGTTTTTTTTTAATATTTTTTGGTTTCAGGGGGAAAGATTTGTATTTCAATTTTTGAAGATAACCAAGGAACAATTCGTTCCATCAAAAAGAAAAAAAATCTACCAAATATTGGACTTTTCATACTGCTTTTGTTTCGATATTTTCACAAAATCCTTGTCTGCAATGCGTTGTGTTTAACATAATTTGAAGCTAAACTAATTGGCCTTACTTTTTAATTTATGTGCACCATAGTGGGGTTTTTACATAACTAACTTCAAGGATTGTTTTTTTTTTCATTTTTGGATCATTAAGGATTTTGGGGGTGTGTTTTTTCAAAATAAATTTTAGTTGAAGTGACTGCAATTTATGTCAATTAAAGTCAGGAATAGTTTAATTTTTTTTAAATACATGTGGAGTATATACCTTATCTCGAAATTTTGCAGAGGTTCTTTTTGTAATGTAGTCGCACAGTAAGAAGGGATTTTTTGGAAATTCGACCTCTAAGGGGACCTAGAGCATTGGCGCATATACAATTTTTTTCTATGGGGGGAAGGCTGAAGAATGTGGACTTATAAATGTACGAAATAAAGATAATTTAAACTTGAAATAAAAATTTCGATAATCCATCTGTGGAATGTTGCTTTAAATAAAATTATCCAAAAAGGTGTTAGTGAGAAGTGTTCATTTTGATTGCTGCCTTAATTAACTAATTATTAAATAACTTTAATTTTTCACTTGTCTCTACAAAAACGTTTAACACTTTTTCGGGCGTAACCTGTTTTGATTTTCTATTTAAAACTAAGTTTAAATTATTTAAATCAGAAAATTATTTGTAAATTAGGAATTTTCTTCGGTGTCCATTTTTTTCAAAATGTGAATCTAGAAATTTCTATTTCCTTATTAAATCTAAAATGTCATAAATTTTACACTTTCAATTTCTTCTGACATTTTTCACGTAAGTAAAAGTTTCGACTTTTTTAAGAGATTTTGAGTTTTTTCGACGCCTCTAGTTTTTTTTTCGAAGTTTCAATTTTTTACCTGAAAATTTGCTAAAGCCCCATTTTTTAATCAAAACTGTGATATTTTTCTAAATTGCGATTTGAAATGCAGTTTTGACTTTTCCCCTCAAAATTTTGACTTCATGATCAACATGTCATTTCAGAACGATTTTCATTTTATTTTCTAAATAATGACTTTAAATTTAATTTAAGTTTTTTTTTAATAGTATTCTATTTTACATTTTCATGTAAAACTACATTTTCAATACAAACGCTAAATTTAGATTTCCTCTTCATATTTAACTTAATTATTTAAATATTTTCTATAACATCAGATTTTTCTGCAAAGGATATTTTTCCCTACCACTTCCACTTAAGAATCGAAATGTCAACAAACTTATTAAATAAATTCGCAATTTTTTAAAAAATTGGCTTTATTCTAAATATTTCCAGATTCAGTTTTTTCAAATATTTTGAATTTAACCTCAAAATTTTAACTGATTCGCAATATTTTAAGGATTTAGTTCAATTTTTTAAATTTTGAATTTTTGACATTTTTTGTCAATTTTTTACTTTAAAGTAAAAATTACGTCTTTGCTGTTTAATTTTTTAAAATTTTGATTTTATAATATCCAAATTTGTTAAGTACAGCCGACGAGTTATACGCGAATTGTACTTAATGGACGACGTAGGATTAAACTTGCAATTTAAGTTTACAGATCGTCTTCAATCACCATGAATTATTAAAAAAATTCAAACGATCTATTGCCATATTTAACATAGATGAACAAGTTGTGTAGCTTAAACTGTGTATGTTCATAGGCGCATCTAGAATAGGGCAGGGTAGAGCACTTGCCCCCCTAGCTCTTAAAGTCGCCGAAAATTTATATTCAATCAAAATTTCCAGTTTTTCTGCAGAATTCGTACTTTACTTAAAATTTCGAAATTTGACGATAATTTCAATTTTTTTCACATTTCGTGATTTAAAAAAAAATTCTTTAATTTATGGCACATGTTGGTTTTCTCTGAAAAATTTCGAATTTTTATAAAATTTGGTATTTTTTTAGAAATTTTGAGTTTTTTTTTGAATTTTTTTATCTTTTTCTCGAAATTTCAAATTTTTTTCAAAATTTGTTTTCGCTCTTGTGATTTTTTTCGAAATATACATAGTTTTCTCAAAACTGGTTCTTTTTTAGAAATGTTGACTTTATTTCAAATCGAATCCTTTATATTCCCAAAAATCTCAATATTTTCGTCCAAGTTTCTTCTTATTAGAAAATTTTGATTTTTTTTTCAAAATTTATCATTTTAAAAACAACCATTTTCAAAATTAAACCGTTTTTATCAACATTTAACTTTTACCAAATTTTCAATTTTTTCGATATTCTCTGAAAAATTTCGAATCTCCTCTCAATTTTGAAGTTTCACTTGAATATTTCAAGCAGATTTCTCAAAATTTCGACTGTTTCTACAAATTTCTTTATTTTTCTTAATATCTGGATTATTATGGAAATTTCAACCTTATAGAATCTAATTTTCCAAAAATTTTGATTAGATTCTTAGAGTTTGCTTTTTTTTCGAAATCTTGATTTTATATCTCAAAATTTGATACTAAATATTTCTGAAGGTTTCGACTCTCTGCTTCGTTCGTCTTTTTATCGAAATTTTGATTTTTCTTCTTCAGATCTTCCTTTCACTTAAAAGTTTCCTTATTATCAAAAATTCGAAATTTTAAAAATCGTTTTTTTTTCCTAAATTTTGCCAATTTTCTCAATACGTATTTATGTTGTTTCGAAATTCTGCTATTTTTCTTAATAATCTTTTTTTATATATTTTGACTTTTTCAAATTCCACTTTCCGGAAATTTCAAATTGTACCTCGCAATCTCAAAATTTTCCTTATTTTTATCTTTTATCTCGAAATGTTTTATGTTTCTGGAATTGTAGACTTTTTCCCCGAAATTCTCTAACTTTGATCGCAATGAAATATGGAGTGTTAATAAAAAAGCAACCATGTTGAGAAAATATTTTTGTATTTACTGAAAAAAATTGATTTTCTTTACCGAAATTTAAATATTATGTTAACATTTAAATAAAAAAGTAAATGTTTTTTTTAAATTTATTTAACATTTCTTCGGCCCAGTTTGGAAATATTTAAATTTTTATGGTTTGTTGACAATTTTCTAAATAATTTTTGAAATGCGACTACGTGATATTTAAATTTATTGAAAACGTCACTTCATGACAGTTTACAAATTAAGAGGTTAGTTTATTTTACATAGAATAGGAATAATGAAAAATAGGAGACCAAAAATTAGATTTGGAAAAAATAAAAATTTTGTTTTTTTGATAAATTAGGAAAATATAAAAAAATACATAAAAAATGTTGTAGCACTGAACATCGATGTTTCGCTCTCATTTGAGCTCGTCAGCAGTGCATAACATGGAAGGGAAACAATGAGGAAGAAATACTTAAAAATAGATTTCAGGGGTTAGGAACAGTAGTCACCAAGAGCACGTAAGTTCGACCCACAAGTGTAGTTCAATGCCGGAAGGGGTATTAGTCCTCGGAGTAGTTGTTTCTTGTGGATCGGGCTTCAAATATTTAAATTTTTAACACAGTAAATTTTTAACACAGTAAATTGATGATGAAACGTATATTCATGTTAAAATTTCTTTATTTTTCTTTTTTATATTTAAAAAAAAATTATTTTTAAGTATTTCTTCCTCATTGTGCCCCTTCCATGTTATGACTGCTGACGAGCTCAAATGAGAGCGAAACATCGATGTCCAGTGCTACAACCTTTTTTATGTATTTTTTATATTTTCCTAATTTATCAAAAAAACAAAATTTTTATTTTTTCCACATCTAATTTTTGGTCTCCTATTTTTCATTATTCCTATTCTATGTAAAATAAACTAACCTCTTAATTTGTAAACTATCATGAAGTGACGTTTTCAATAAATTTAAATATCACGTAGTAGCATTTCAAAAATTGTTTAGAAAATTGTCAACAAACCATAAAAATTTAAATATTTCCAAACTGGGCCGAAGAAATGTTAAATAAATTGAAAAAAACATAATATTACCGGTCAATAAGGGTCTACCATGAAGAATAAAAAGTAAATATTTCGAAAATAGTATTTTTGCCAAATTGCGATTTTATTTTAAATTCGACTTTTTTTCACAAAATTCGATTTTTTTCGATTTTTCGACATTTCCAATTTTTTCAGAAGGAAATTTGATTTTCTGAAAATGTTGACCTTTTCTCAAAATTATAAATTTTGCTGAATACTACTTTTTCAGCTCTTTCTTTCCTTTTCTTGGAAATTTGAATATTTTCTAGAAATGTCGATCATTTTCTCGAGATTTTGACAGTATTTTTCGAAATTCGTTTTTATTAATGTTCAGTTTTTTCTGATTTTTTTAAATTTGATTTTGTGGACTTCCACTTGTTATACAAATCTTGTCCTCAGAAACCAAGAAAGATAAAAAAATTACAACAAAAGTTGCTGTAACGCGTTCCGATAGCCAAGCTATCATCTTCGGAGAGATGCAGTATCTCATATTAGTATCTTTCTGAAGATGATAGTTTGGCTAATGAAACGAGTTGGAGCAATTTCTGTTGTATTTTTTAATATTTTTTAGTTTCAGGGGACAAGAATTGTATATTAGCTTTGGAACAAAACCCAAGATAAGTCTGTTCCACCAAAAAAAAATTTCCACTTGTTTCTCCAAATTCGTTTTATTCTCGGAACAGACAAAATTTGAAGTTTTGTTTCTCTAAATTTCTACCTCCTCCAAATTTCGACTTTTTCTTAAAATTCGATTAATTTTTTTAAAATCGAAACAACATCATAATTTCTAGAATAATATGTTTGGAATATTTCAAAAAAAAGCTTTTTGATTATCTTAAAATTTAAAGAAAGTAAAATTATGAAGAAAATATTGTTGATTATTTCAGGTTTTTTTTTCTAAATTTAATTAACTCAGGAAATTTTTCAAAGTTTGAAGTTTGACATTCGACATTCGACATTTTTATCAGTATTTTTTTCCTTTGCCAATTTTGATATTCTTGAAAATTTAACTCTTCTCTCAAATTTTGGTCTAACACAATGATTTCATTTTTTCCTCCAAAATGTCGCCTTAAAATTTTTTTTTTCTCTCTTTCTATAATGTGAACCTTTTGTAAAAATTGTCTGTTTTTTTTTGCCAAAAATTTTAAATTGAAACTAGAATTATCGAAGTTAGAGTTAGTGGGTCCATTCTGGCAGTACTTATGACCAGAGAGGTCCTTTATGATATTATTTTATGATATTGCGTCGAGTCTCTTTGTTATAAAAGCACAGGTTTTTATCCCTGGAATCCCGTAGTGCGAAGGATAACTGTATCACAGATTGTTTCATGTTTCAGACATAAGAAATTTTAAAATATTTGTATTATGATACCAAAAAATATCGGGCTTTTATTTTTGGGTTGGTAACCTAATATTCAGGGGTAGGCACCAGACAATTCTGGGGTGGGCACGGCCCACCCGGCCCTCTCTATATACGCCAATGGCCTAGGGACGCGTTAAAAGTACGCTGTGACAAGTTTCTGTGTCGAAATTTGAGGGCAGACAGCAAAATTAAGATTTTTGACAGTACGTTGGCATAGGGATGCACAAAATTTTGATACTATATTCAATTGATATATGAAAAAAGATGTATCGATACGTTTTGTAACATCGGTAAATTTATTCAATATTCGATCTATCGTATAAATCCAATGCCATACAGCAGGGCTTCTCAACCAGTGACCCTCATAATTTCACTTATTTTCAAAATTCTTAATTTTTAAAACAAATTTTTACTCATTTCAAAATTTCAACATTTTTATAACCTTAACTTTAAATGTTCGACATTTAAAACTTCTGCTTCTGTTTAAGTCTTCTGCTCTTTTTTAAATTAAGCTTCGAAAATTGCAACTTCTTATAAATTTCAGTTTTTAAGCTTCCAATTTTTTTGAAAATGTCGCGCTCTTAAAAAGTTAAAATTTTTGTTTGTATTAATTAAAAAAAACGATTTTATTTCAAAATTAAGACTTGCTCTCCTAGAATTTGCATTTTTTTACATTTTTGACTGATTTTCGATGTTCCTCAAAATTTTTAATTTTTTAAAACGTCGACTTCGATTTTTCAAAGGTTCGAAGTTTCAGAAAATTTCGACCCTTTTTAAAAATGTTGAAATTTCAATTATTTAGATTTTGTCGAAAAGTTCGATTGTTTTTTTGAAAATCTCAGCTTTATTGATAATTTCAACTTTATTGATAATTTCAACATTATTATCAAATTTTCGATTGTTTTTTTAATTCAGGACTTTTTTCAAAATTTCTAACTTCTTTAAAAATCTTAATATTTTGTAAATTCCATTTTTAATTAAACTTTAAATGTTGGCTGTTTTGGAAAATTACGATTTTTTAAAGATTTTTCCATTTTTTTGAAATTTGCTGCTTTTTTGAAAAACCTTAATTTTTTTAAAATTGTCAATGTAATTACTGAAATTTCGAAACTTTTTCAAATTTCGACTTTGTTTTGAGACTTCCACGCTTTTTCCAAAACGTTAACTTTTTTTAAAAATGCCTTCTAAAAATTTCGACCTATTTAAATTTATCTATTTTTCCAAATTTCAACTTTTTCGAAAAGTTGAAATTTTTTTCGAAATATTTTTTTAAACCTTTTTTAAATTTCAAATGTTTTTGAAAATTCTTTCATTTATTCAATTTTCACAGTGTTTCCTTAAAAATTTTGACTTATTTCCAAAATTGCTTTTTTTAGTTCTTTGACCATTTATCAATATTTTAATTTTTTAAATTTATCCGATTTTTTTTCAGAATTTCGACTAATTTTTTTTTTAATTTTAACTTTTTATAAAAATGTCGACATTTCTCAAAAATTTTCTCTACAATTTCTACTTTTTTTCAAATATTCACTTTTTTTTTAAATTTTGGCTTTTTTAAATTTTGCGACATTTTTTGGAGTTAATCTATTCTTCCAATTGTTAAAAATTTTGGTGTATTTTTATTTTTCAAAAATTTAGATATTTTAAATTGTGTGGGTTTTTAAACACTCAATATTTAAACTATTTTTACAATTAAATATGAATTTTTTACAAAATTTCAATGTGTGACTTTTTGAAAATTTTTATTTCTTATAAAAATTTTTGTTTTTCAAAATTTTCAAATTTATTCAACATTTTAAGATGTTTTAAACATTGTGATTCTCATTTTGACTTTCAAAAATTTAGTATTTTCAAAAATTTGGAATTTTTGAACATCTCGCATTATTTTTAAAATTTTAGAATTAAAAGTTTCGACTAGTTGTCAAAATTTTAACTTTTGTTGAAAAACCTAATCAAGTAAATAATTATCCATTTAAAAAAATTCAAAATCATGATTGAATCTAGTTGAAATGTTGAATTTTTAAAAAAGATTCAAAATTTCAAAAAAACTAAAAATTCTAGGGAAAGTAGAAATTCTCCAGTTAAAATTTCCAAAAAAAAATTGAAAAATTTCGAAACTTTCATAGACAGTAAAAATTAAAAAAAAAATTTAAAAACTAACTTAATTTTCGAAAAAAATTTAGATTTTAATAAATAGCTTGAAGTTTAAAAAATATTTAAAATTATGAAGAAATGTCGAGATTAAAAAATGAAGAATTTTCAGTAAAATCTCCTAGAAACCCAAATATTCGAAAAGCCAAAATTTCGAATAGACAAAATTACCAAAAATTTCGAAATTTTTGTTAGTTAAAACTTTGAAAAACGAGGTGAAAAATCATAAATATTAAAAAGAAATTGAATTAAAAAATGTCGAAATTTTCAAAATAAAATTAAGATTTTCAAAAAAAGCCAAAACATTGAAAAAATCGATATTTTCAAAAAAAGTCAAATTTTCGAAATAAATCAAAAGTTATAAAATGCAACGAAATGTTTCACAATAATTTAAAATTTTAACAAAAGAATATTAAAAAAAAATCGATATTTTCAGATAAAGGCAAAATTTTAAAGAGAGCAAAATTTTTAAATGTCAAAATTTTAAAAAACGACGGAATTTCGAAACATTTCTAAATGAAGAATTTTCAGTAAAATCTCCTAAAAACCCAAATATTCGAAAAACCAAAATTTCGAATAATCAAAATTACCAAAAATTTCGAAATTTTTGTTAGTTAAAACTTTGAAAAAAAAGTTAAAAAATCACAAATATTAAAAAGAAATTTAATTAAAAAATGTCGAAATTTTTAAAATGAGATTAAGCCGAAATGAGAAAAAGCCAAAATATTGATTGATATCTTCAAAAAAGTTCAAATTTTCGAAATAATTCAAAAATTATATAATGCAACGAAATTTTTGTGAAATATTTTAAATTTTTAACAACAGTCTATTAAAAAAATCGATATTTTTAGATAAAGGCAAAATTTTAAAGAAAGCAACATTTTTAAAGGCCAAAATTTTAAAAAACGATGGGATTTCGAAACATTTCTAAATGTTCACTGAAAATTAGAATTTTAAAAAGATCAAACAAATGTCAACATTTTGAAAAGATACTGTTAAAAGTCGACCTTTCCAAAAAATTCATGGATCTTGATAAAATGAAGAAAATTTGGACAAAGGTTTAGAAAAGTTAAAAATTCGAAAACTAATTTAAATTTCAAAAATAATTAAATTTTTAAAGAAATATGGAGATTTCGAAAAAATGAAGCATTTTTATGTTTTTTTCAATTTATTTAACATTTCTTCGGCCCAGTTTGGAAATATTTAAATTTTTATGGTTTGTTGACAATTTTCTAAACAATTTTTGAAATGCGACTACGTGATATTTAAATTTATTGAAAACGTCACTTCATGACAGTTTACAAATTAAGAGGTTAGTTTATTTTACATAGAATAGGAATAATGCAAAATAGGAGACCAAAAATTAGATGTGGAAAAATAAAAATTTTGTTTTTTTTTTAATAAATTAGGAAAATATAAAAAATACATAAAAAAGGTTGTAGCACTGGACATCGATGTTTCGCTCTCATTTGAGCTCGTCAGCAGTGCATAACATGAAAGGGGAACAATGAGGAAGAAATACTTAAAAATAAAAATTTTTTTAAAATATAAAAACGAAAAATAAAGAAATTTTAACATGAATAGACGTTTCATCATCAATTTACTGTGTTAAAAATTTAAATATTTGAAGCTCGATCCACAAGGAACAACTACTCCGAGGGCTAATACCCCTTCCGGCATTGAACTACACTTGTGGGTATTAGCCCTCGGAGTAGTTGTTTCTTGTGGATCGGGCTTCAAATATTTAAATTTTTAACACAGTAAATTTTTAACACAGTAAATTGATGATGAAACGTCTATTCATGTTAAAATTTCTTTATTTTTCGTTTTTATATTTTAAAAAAAATTTTATTTTAAAGTATTTCTTCCTCATTGTTCCCCTTTCATGTTATGCACTGCTGACGAGCTCAAATGAGAGCGAAACATCAATGTCCAGTGCTACAACCTTTTTTATGTATTTTTTACATTTTCCTAATTTATCAAAAAAAAACAAAATTTTTATTTTTCCACATCTAATTTTTGGTCTCCTATTTTTCATTATTCCTATTCTATGTAAAATAAACTAACCTCTTAATTTGTAAACGTCATGAAGTGACGTTTTCAATAAATTTAAATATCACGTAGTCGCATTTCAAAAATTGTTTAGAAAATTGTCAACAAACCATAAAAATTTAAATATTTCCAAACTGGGCCGAAGAAATGTTAAATAAATTGAAAAAAACATAATATTTCCGGTCAATAAGGGTCTACCATGAAGAATGAAGCATTTTTAGTTAAATTTTCGAAAAAAGTCGAAATTTTCGAAGAGCCTAAATATTGAAGAAAACTGAAAATTATCAAAAAATTCAAAACTTTCATAAAAATGTTGGTGAAAGTTTGAAAGGAAAATAAATGCCATTTTTTTAAAAAATTAAAATTTTTGATTGAATATGTTTAAAAAAAATTGCAAATTTTAAAAAGAAGCGAAAGTGTTAAATAAATTAGAAATTTTGCAAAACAGTTCAAAATGTCAAAAAAGTCGACATTTTAAGAAAATGTCGCAATTTAATCAACTTGAATAAAGTCGAAATTTTTAAGAAATAAAAAAAATCCAGTGGTTTCATAAAAGGTACAAATTTTGGGAAAAGTCGAAATTTAAAAAAAATTAAACTTTAAAAAAGTAAGAATTTTTGCAGTTTCAATTTGGAAAAACTTCCCAATTTTTAAAAAGTCCAGGTTTCCAAAAGGTGTCAACATTTTGGAAAATAAATCTACATATTTAAAAGCAAAAATTAGAAAAAAAAACAATTTCTGGTAAAAAACAGAAATGTAAAAAAAGTCCAACTTTTGAAAATCGAAAATGTTAAAAACCCAAATTTTGATAAGAAGTTGACATTTCTTAAAAAAATCTTAATATTGAAATAAAACCGAAATTTTGAAACAAATCGAATTTTTCAAAAAACTGGATATTTAAAAAAATATTCAATGTCAAGCTTTCTAAAAAATTTAGAATTTTCGAAAGAGAAAGATTAAAAAAAAATAAGATCAGAAAAGTCGAAATTTTCAAAAAGGTAAAATTTTAAAAAATGTCGAAAATTTCGA
Source organism: Dastarcus helophoroides (assembly GCA_028583605.1). Taxonomy (NCBI): domain Eukaryota; kingdom Metazoa; phylum Arthropoda; class Insecta; order Coleoptera; family Bothrideridae; genus Dastarcus; species Dastarcus helophoroides. The sequence goes on along the minus strand of CM053331.1, from coordinate 32,415,961 downwards.
CCGTTGAGAATTGTGAGAAGAAAATATTGAAGTAAAAGTTTTGAAAAACTCGAAATTTTAATGAAAAATTAAAAATTTGAAAACAAGATGACTATTATAGAAAAATTCGTTAAAAAACACTCTACATTTTGATTTTTTCGGAGAAATTGAAATTTTAAATAAAAAAAGTTGAAATGTTTAAAAATTCAAATTTTTCAAAAGAGTGAGCTGTTTGATAAGTCGATTAAAATTAAAAAAGATCGAAAGTTTCAGTAAAGTAGAAGTTTTTAAAATGGGCAAATTTTTTAAAAAAGTTTATATCTTCGGAAAAGTCGATACTTTGAAAAGAATATTTTCAAGAGAATTTGAAAAAGAATTAAAAAATCAAAACTTTGGGAAAGGTTAAGATGTTAAAAAAATACTTAATTTAAAAACGAAGAAATTAAAAAAAAAGCGATTCCTAAATAAATTATATAAAGTAGTGGCCGTGGAAATAGCGAATGGGATCGGGTGACATATCAGCTAGTATTTTAATATAAAAAAAAAGTATTTGGTATCAAGTTGTATGCATTCTTACAAATCTCTTATGACTTGAGTTTATTATTTCGAAACTCCAAGTTGAGAAACTTTTTTTATCCAATTTTCTGGTTGGAGAATTATATCTTTTTGTTCAGAGATTCTCCACGAAAAATTCCCTTGGTATTTGAATGTATACAATGTGCAGGGCCTTAACTCCATCTAATCTACCTTCTAAATTTGATGATAAACTACCATCCTTATTAGAATTTTTAATATAGAGGAAGGAGAAGTAATTAGAAATTATAACGTATGCAGAGCTGCTTAACTTCGCTGGAATGCACGCTAAATTTGAAAAGATTCTGCTGGTGTAATTTTAATTTCGCCCGAAATGCCATTTTCTTGGAATAATTCTGGACAAACATTTTCTCTAAATAAATCCTGACCCTACCGTATTCTTAGCCCGAATAAATTCCTTTGGTTCGAAACATTATTCGGATCAAAAGGCGAAGGCAATTTATGTTATTGAATGGGCTACCGCCAAGTGGCAGAGCATTGAAATATCCAGTGCACAATGTCTGTATATCGCACAACGATTTCAACATATAAATCAGGATGTTGACTTACCAACCCCCTGACGCAACCGAACAGGGGTTTTCAATTCACTAAATAGATAAGAAAACTTCTGTCGGATGTTCTTGACAGTCTTACAAGCGCCGGAGATAACATTAAGCTCGGAACATTTAGTACGCCATATTTGTTGGCATTATTGAGTTAGTTTTTACGTGTCAGCTTCCATTGTTGTAGCTCGCTTGAATTAACTTATCTTCACTGGGAACGGGAAATTTCTCCTTAAAGGAAATATATTTTCATTCAATCACTCTACTACGTTTACCTTATATTTTCTAAAGAAGCGCTGGCTTGGGAATACAAACTACTTATAACGCCACATCGCTACAAAAGTAATAATTGAAGCATTCGTATCGTTCGTTACTAAAAAAAGTATTTCGAGTAAGTAAACAATCACATTTAAAGCTGTTATGATTATAGTATCATGATTATAGTATATTGTTGTAAGCTGTGGAGTACGAAAGAGTGAATAAAGAAGTTAAAGAGAAGGCTAGACATGACAAAAGATCATTAATATACAAAATGATAGAAAAAGTAGAAGAAGCAGCACAAACACAATATGAGAGGACTCCATAGAAACATTAAAGAAATAGCAAGAAAAAATTATAGACAGGAAGAACCAATTTTAAGTAAGGATGGAGAATTTTTTGGAGTGAATGATGAAGTAAATAAAGAAGATAAAAAGAAGGCTAGACATGACAAAAGATTATTGATAAACAAGATGGCAGAAAAAGCAGAAGGAGCAGCACAAACACAATATGAGTGAACTCTATAGAAACACCAAAGTAATAGCAAGAAAAAATTATAGTCAAGAAGAACCAATTTAAAGTAAGGATGGAGAATTTTTTTAAAGTGAATAATGAAGTGAATAAAGAAGTGAAAAAGAAGACTAGACATGAAAAAAGATCATTGATAAACAAGATGGCAGAAAAAGCAGAAGAAGCAGCACAAACACAATATGAGTGAACTCTATAGAAACACCAAAGTAATAGCAAGAAAAAATTATAGACAGGAAGAACCAATTTTAAGTAAGGATGGAGAATTTTTTGGAGTAAATAATGAAGTGAATAAGGAAGGTAAAAGGAAGGCTAGACATGACAAAAGATCACTGATAAACAAGATGACAGAAAAAGCAAAAGAAGCAGCACAAACACATAATATGAGTAAACCCTATAGAAAAACCAAAGTAATAGCAAGAAAAATTTATAGACAGAAACGACCAATTTTAATTAAGGATGGAGAATTAATAACTTCAATGGATCAACAAATAGCAAGATGGGAAGAATACTATACCGAATTGTTGGAAGGGGATACAGAAGATGATGAAGCAGTAAAGGAAAATCAGAACCCACGAAGATTGGAAATCAGCATTGATAAACTACTACAACAACTAGAGAAGTAGAGGAAGCTATGAAGAGTATGAGAAATGGAATGAGCCTAGGAATAGATGACATCTTTCCCGAGATATGGAAGATAGATATAAACAGCACAATTCAAATTGTAACTCCACTTATTGAACAAATTTGGATCTAAGAAATCATGCCAAAAGAATAGACCAATGGACTAGTAGTGAAACTGCCTAAGAAAGGACACACTAAATCATATAGACCCATTAGCCCAACGTCATTTCTTCTTAAAACAATGGGGAAAATTATGAACCAACACATTAAAAGCCAAGTACTGTCAAAGAATTCGCTTCATAAAAATCAATATGCCTATCAAGAAGGCAAACCACAGAGTCAGCTTTACACAATCTTGTCAAAAAAATATAAAGTGCACACTCAAAGAATTGTAAATTTATAGACATAGAGGGTGCTTTTGATAACACCTTATATGAATCCATAAAGGCACCAGCTATCAAAAAAGGTTTTGAGAAACCTACCATCGACTCGATCATCTCCATGTTAGACGGTAGGAGAATTAAAGCAACTTTAGGCAGTAATTAGTCACAGTGAGCGCAGCAAATGGTTGTCCCCAAGGAGTGTTTTTTCTCCACTGCTGTGGTCCATCATAGTTGATGACCTCCAAATATACTGTATTACTTGGGCTTTGAGGCAATAGGTTATGAATATGATATTACTGTCATTATCAGGGACAAAAACGATATAATCCTGTCGGATTTAAGGCAAAAAGCCCTGACCACCATTAACAACTGGTGTTCAAAACAAGGGTTAAGTGTAAAACCAAATAAAACAATAATAATTTCTTTCGGGAAGAGAAGGAAGCTAAATCTAACAGCTCTTACTATGAATGGAGTTCAACTTAACTTCTCAAATGAGACCAAATATCTAAAAATAGTCCTAGACCATAAGCTTACCTGAAATCCTCATTTGACTAAAATAATCAAGCGAGCCACAACAGCTTTTTGGAAGTGCCGCAGATTATTCACCAAAACCTAGGGTCTGAAACCCAAAATCATGTATTGGTCATATAGGATGATAATTACACCCCTGATCACATACGCTTTTTTAGTATGGTGGCCACAAATAACGAAAAAGACAGCACAAAACCAACTGAAGATTGTTCAAAGAAATGCATATCTGGGCATAACAGGCGCAATAAACACCAGCCTAACAGCAGCAATAGAGGTAATGCTAGGTCTAACTCCTCTCCACCTTTTAGTGAAGAGAGAGGCGATCAAAGGAGCTTAAAGATTACTGCAATTAAAACAATTTAAAGAAATAGACTTCGCCGGTCACATAAAAAAATATTGAGAACACAAAGTCCAAATTTCGAGCAAACACTCGATATTTGCAAGATACCAAATTGTATTTTGCAAATATCGAGTGTTTTCTCGAAATCTATACTTTTGTTCTCAATAGTTACCTTTTTTTAAGGCCAACATTGTTTACAAACTTAGACTATTTTCTAAAAAAAATGACTTCCCAAAGAGAGAGAAGGTAAAATTTTGAAAGAGGTGGCTTTTTTAATAAAATTTGAATTTAATTTGCTAAAAAAGCCTAAATTCCAAAAAAAGACAAATTTAAAAAATAGAAAATGTTGATTCTAAATCAAAGTTTCAATAAGCAGAAAATGTCTAATTTTAAGAGACAAGTTAACATTTACAAAGCCAGAAGAATTTAAAATTCGGAGAAAAATTCCTTTGCAGAAAAACTCAAACTTTAGCACTGTTTTATAAAATACTGAGAAAAAAATTGAAGCGTCAAGAAAAAGACAATTGCGAGAAAAAGAAAAAAAATCGAAATTTCCAGGATTAAAAATGTCGAATTTACATATATAAGTCAACATTTTCATAAAAAAAAACTTTAAAAAAATTAAGAAGGACAACATTCTAAGCGAGAAGTTAAAATTTTGAAAAAAAAAATGGATTCTTGCAATACTAAATGATATTTTGAGAAAAAATTGAAATTTCAAGAATTTGGGACGAAGTTTAGTTTAAAATTAGTTGAAATTAAATAGACATTTCCAAATTTCCACCAAAATATCGAACTTCAAAAAAAGGAACATCTCAGAGAAAGTTAAGTTTTTAGAAAAAAAAGCCTAATCTGGTCAATAAAGTTGGACTTAAACAAAGGTAAATATTGAGAATGGAAGTCCAAATTTCTAGAAAACACCCGATATTTGCCAGATAAGGAATTTTTATTTTGCAAATATAGAGAGTTCTCGAAATTTGGACTTTTGTTCTCAATAGTTATCTTTTTCAAGTCCAAAATTATTGACAAAATTAGGCTTTTTTTCCAAAAAAGAGACTTTCCAAAGAGAGAGAAAGAGAAGGTAAAATTTTGAAAGAGGTGGCTCTTTTAATAAAATTTAAATTTAATTTGTAAAAAAACCTAAATTTTGAAAAAAAGACAAATTCCAAAAAAAGGCGAATTTCGAATCGAAATTAAAATTTCTGGAGACGGAAAAAGTCCAATTTTGAGAGAAGTCAGCATTTCTGGAAAAATAACCAAAAAACTTTGGTGAAAATTCATAACATCCAGAAAAAAAACGAACTTTAAAAAAATTGTTATGTCTCATAGAAAGTCAATGTTGAGAAAAAAGTCGCATTTTGAAGTAAAATATAACCTAAAAAGCAAATAATTAAAAAAATCTGAAAAAAAATTGATAAGAGGACGAGTTTCGGGCCAAAAGTTTAAATTTGCAAAAACACAAAAGGTGTAAATGAAAAAACAGTTAAAATTTGTGGGGTAATTGTTGCTTTTTTAATAAAATTTGGGCCTACTTTCGAGAAAGAAAAACTCAAATTTGGAGAAAAAAAAATTTTAAGAAAAAAAATCGATACTTTGAGGAAAAGGGAATGTCGAAGTTAGACATAAATGTACATTTTCAGAAAAAGCCAAACATGGAGAAAAATGAAGGCAAAAAAAACAAACTATAAAAGTCGAAATTTTCGGTAAATCATTATTTCAAGTACATCGTATTTTCTCTAGAATTTTCGAAATGAAATCGTACCTAAGAAAAGAATCAAAAATAATCTTTAATTTTCCATACAAAGATGAATTTCAAAGAAAAAGTCGAAATTTTGATAAGGGACGAGTTACGAGGTTAAAAAAAATAATCGAAATTTTGGGAGTATTTGTTGCTCTTTAAAAAAAAAGCCTGCTTTCAAGAAAAAATAAACCAACGACGACGACGAGTTTAGATGCAAAGGTTAAAATTTATAGAAACACAAAATATCAAAATAAAAAAAAACAATCGAAATGTCGGGAGTAATTGTTGCTGTTTTTAAAAAAAATGGGATACTACTTTCGAGAAAAAAAATCAAGATTTCCAGAAAAAGAAATTTCCAGGGAAAAATCCATATTTTGCTATTTAGAAAGCATATTCAATAGGAGGAGGTGGCACAGAAGCACATATAGAGCAACGAATAAGAAAAGCAAAACAGGCGCTTAGCATGCTAACAGAAGTATGGAAATCGGGACAAATAAGCAAAAGCACTAAAATTAGAGTGTTCAGTAGCAACATAAAACCAGTGCTGATGTATGGATGAGAGACTTGGGCCCTCTCCAAAATGTCAACAAAGAAACTGCAAACATTTGTAATTAGATGCCTTGGAAAAATAATGAAAATATATTGGCACAATAAAATATCGAAAGTAGAACTATGGAAGCAAACAAACCAAACACGGATAAAAATAGAAATCCAGCGAAAAGAGTGGGGCCGAATAGGATACATACTAAGAAAAAAAGATGAGGACATCATCAAAAAAGTCAGATGTCAGCCACAGGACAGAGACACCGAGAAATATCGAGTGTTTTCTCGAAATTTGAACTTTTGTTTTCAATAATTACCTTTTTTAAAACCAACATTATTGTCAAATTAGGCTTTTTTCTATAAAAATGACTTTCCAAAGAGAGAGAAGGTAAAATTTTGAAAGGGTTGGCTTTTTATTAAAATTTGAATTTAATTTGTAAAAAAATCCTAAATTTCGAAAAAATAAATTCAAAAAAAGGACAAATTTAAAAAAAGACAAATTTTGAATCGAAATCGAAATTTCTAAAAGCGGAAAATGCCTAATATTAAGAGACAAGTTAACATTTCCAAAGCACAGAAGAATTTAAAATTTGAGGAAAATTCTTTTTTAGAAAAAATCAACCTTTAGCAATGTTTTATAAAAGTTGAGAAAAAAATTAAAGTGTCGAGAAAAAGACAACTGCGAGAAAAAAATCGAATATTTTGGGAATATAAAACGTCGAATTTACATATAAGAGTCAACATTTCCATAAAAAAAGCTTTGAAATATGAAAAAAGACAAAATTCTAAGCAACAAGTTACAATTTTGAGAAAATGAATTCTAGCAATAGTAAATGAAATTTTGAAAATAAATTGAAATTTCAAGAAATCGAATAAAAGTCTACTTTGAAAACAGTCGAATTTAGACAGACGTTTCCAAATTTCCAGCAATATATCAAGCTTTAAAAAAAGAAATATCTTAGAGGAAGTCAATTTTTTAGAAAAAATGCCTAATTTGGTGAAAAAAATTTGATTTAAACAAAGGTAAATATTGATAACAAAAGTCCAAATTTCGAGAAAACTCTCGATATTTGCAAGATACCAAATTGTATTTTGCAAATATTGATTGTTTTATCGAAATTTATACTTTTGTTCCCAATAGTTACCCTTTTTAAGTCCAACATTTTTTGCAAAATTAGACTTCTAAAAAATGACTTTCCAAAGAGAGAGAAGGTAAAATTTTGAAAGAGGTGGCTTTTTTAATTAAATTTGAATTTAATTTGTAAAAAAAGCCCAAATTTAAAAAAAAAACGACAAATTTAAAAAAATAGACAAATTTTGGAATCGAAATCAAAATTTTTAGAAGCGGAAACTGTCTAATTTTAAGAGACAAGTTAACATTTTCAAAGCACAGACCAATTTAAAATTTCGAGGAAAATCCCTTTTCAGAAAAAATCAAACTTTAGCTCCGTTTTATAAAATATTGAGAAAAAATTGGAGCGTCCAGAAAAAGACAATTGTGAGAAATAAAATCGAAATTTCCAGGATTATAAACGTCGAATTCGCATATAAAAGTCAACATTTTTATAAAAAAACTTTAAAAAAATTAAGAAAGACAAAATTCTAAGCAAGAAGCTAAAATTTTGAGAAAAATGGATTCTTGCAATAGTAAATGATATTTTGAGAATAAATTGTAATTTCAAGAATTCAAGAAAAAGTCTAGTTTAAAAATAGTTCAATTTAAACAGACATTTTCAAGTTTCCAGCAAAATATCGAGCTTCAAGAAAAGAAACATCTCAGAAAAAGTCAATTTTTTAGAAAAAAAGCCTAAATTGGTCCAATAAAGTTGGACTTAAACAAAGGTAAATATTGAGAACATTAAGTCCAAATTTCGAGAAACCACTCGATATTTCCAAGATAAGAAATTGTTTGTATTTTGCAACTATAGAATGTTCTCGAAATTTGGACTATTTTTCTAAATAATTACCTTTTTTAAGTCGAACATTATTGACAAAATTAGGCTTTCTTTTTCAAAAAAGAACTTTCCAAAGAGACAGAGAAGTTAAAATTTCGAAAGAGGTGGCTTTTTTAATAAAATTTGAATTTGATTTGTAAAAAAACCAAATTTCAAACAAAAGTCAAATTCCAAAAAAAAGAGAAATTTCGAATCGAAATCGAAATTTCTGGAGACGAAAGATGTCCAATTTTGAGAGAAGTCAACATTTCTGGAAAAATAACCAAACAAATTTGGTGAAAATTCATAAGATCCAGATAAAAATTGAACTTTCAGAAAATTATTGTCCCATTGAAAGTCAATGTTGAGAAGAAAGTCGAATTTTGAAATAAAATATATCCTAAAAAAGCAAACTATAAATATAATCGAAATTTTGATAAGAGGACGAGTTTCGAGCCCAATGTTGAAATTTGCAAAAACACAAAAGGTTAAAATGAAAAAACAGTCAACATTTCTGGGGTAATTTTTGCTTTTTTAATAAAATTTGGGCCTACTTTTGAAAAAGAAAAAACCAAATTTGGAGAAAAAAAATCGAGGAAAAAATCGATACCTTGAGACAAAGGGAATGTTGAAGTTAGAAATAAATGTACATTTTCAGAAAAAGCCAAACATGGAGAAAAAGAAGGCAAAGAAAACAAACTCTAAAAAAGTCGAAATTTAGAGTAAATCATCATTTCAAGTACATCGAATTTTCCCTAGAATTTTTGAAATGAAATCGTATTTAAAAAAAGAATAAAAAAAAAATGTCCAATTCGAAGAAAAAGTCGAAATTTTGATAAGGGGCGAGTTTCGAGGCAAAGGTTGAAATTTGTACAAACACAAAAGCTTAAAATTAAATAAAAAATCAAAATTTTGGGAGTAATTGTTGCTTTTTTAAATAAAATTTAATCCCACTATTGAGAAAAAAAACCAAAATTTCGAGAAAAAAAATCCATATTTTGAAAATGGAAATGTCGTATTTTAAAATAAATGTACATGTACAAAAAAAGCCAAACATTAAGAAAAATGAAGGTAAAGAAAAGAAATTCTAAACAAGTCGAAATTTTTAGCAAATCATCATTTTAAGTATGTCGAATTTTCCCTAGAATTTTTGTAATAAAATCATACTTAAGAAAACCCTTTCCCTGGCAAGATCAACCGTAAGATTCCTACTTAACGAAGAAATTTATCGTAAGCACAAAGCCTTATGGGCATCAATAACAACATGCCGACAAACTCACGCATTCATTAGAATGCCGTGCAGAGAAAGGGCAAAACTATGCCTACAACTCTCAAGGAATAATCTCAGGAAACTTGTAGGGATTTGGACAGGTCACTGTCGATTAAACAAACACCTCCTCAGAATAAGAATTATAAACGACCCGAGTTGCAGAGGGTGTTTAGAAGAAGATGAGAATGCCGAGCACGTGATGTGTCACTGCCCGGCACTAGCATCAATCAGAGAATCCACGCTGGGGGACTTCTGGCCTAGTGTGGCCAGTTTGAGAGAGGCGCATCCAGGGGACGTTCTTCAGTTTCTCAACAAGGTTGGGTGGCTAAATGAATGACCAAGGACACCTCAATCGCGGGGATAGCACAATGGGCCCGAAAAGGGTGGCCTAAGTGCTGGCCTAAACTTTAGGCAACCCACAACGAATCCAGAATCCGTACTTAAGAAAAGAATTGAAAAAAAAATGTCGAATTTTCCATATAAAGATAAACTTCGAAGAAAATGTCGAAATTTTGATAGGAGGCCAAGTTTCGATGCAAAGGTTAAAATTTATAGAAACAAAAGGTTGAAATAAAAAAAAACAATCGAAATTTTGGGAGTAATTGTTGGTCTTTTTAATAAAATTTGATCCCATCTTCGAGAAAAAAAAACCCAAAATTTCGAGAAAAAGAAATTTCGAGGAAAAAATCCATATTTTGAGAATGAAAATGTTTTATTTTGAAATAAACGTACATGTCCAGAAAAAGCTAAAAATTGAGAAAAATAAAGACAAAAAAAGAAATTCTAAACCAGTCGAAATTTTTAATCAATCATTATTTTGAGTATGTCAAATGTTCCCTAGAATTTTAGAAATTAAATCTTACTTAAAAAAAGAATAAAAAAAATATCGAATTTACCATACAAAGATGAATTTCGAAAAAAAAGTCGAGATTTTGATAAGAAACGGGTTCCGAGGCAAAGGTTGAAATTTATAGCAACACAAAAGCTTAAAATAAAAAAAACACAATCGAAATGTTGGGAATAATTGTTGCTCTTTTTAATAAAATTTAATAATACTTTCGAGAAAAAAAAATCGAGGAAAAAATCCATATTTTGAGAATGGAAATGTCGAATTTTGAAATAAACGTACATGTACAAAAAAAGCCAAACATTAAGAAAAATGAAGGTAAAGAAATGAAATTCTAAACAAGTCGAAATTTTTAGCAAATCATCATTTTAAGTATGTCGAATTTTCCCTAGAATTTTTGTAATAAAATCATACTTAAGAAAACCCTTTCCCTGGCAAGATCAACCGTAAGATTCCTACTTAACGAAGAAATTTATCGTAAGCACAAAGCCTTATGGGCATCAATAACAACATGCCGACAAACTCACGCATTCATTAGAATGCCGTGCAGAGAAAGGGCAAAAAGAACTATGCCTACAACTCTCAAGGAATAATCTCAGGAAACTTGTAGGGATTTGGACAGGTCACTGTCGATTAAACAAACACCTCCACAGAATAAGAATTATAAACGACCCGAGTTGCAGAGGGTGTTTAGAAGAAGATGAGAATGCCGAGCACGTGATGGGTAGCCCGGCACTAGCATCAATCAGAGGATCCACGCTGGGGGACTTCTGGCCTAGTGTGGCCAGTTTGAGAGAGGCGCATCCAGGGGACGTTCTTCAGTTTCTCAACAAGGTTGGGTGGCTGAATGAATGACCAAGGACACCTCAATCGCGGGGATAGCACAATGGGCCCGGAAAGGGTGGCCTAAGTGCTGGCCTAAATTTTAGGCAACCCACAACGAATCCAGAATCCGTACTTAAGAAAAGAATTGAAAAAAAAATTGTCGAATTTTCCATATAAAGATAAACTTCGAAGAAAATGTCGAAATTTTGATAGGAGGCCAAGTTTCGATGCAAAGGTTAAAATTTATAGAAACAAAAGGTTGAAATAAAAAAAAACAATCGAAATTTTGGGAGTAATTGTTGGTCTTTTTAATAAAATTTGATCCTATCTTCGAGAAAAAAAAAACCCTAAAATTTCGAGAAAAAGAAATTTCGAGGAAAAAATCCATATTTTAAGAATGAAAATGTTTTAATTTGAAATAAACGTACATGTCCAGAAAAAGCTAAAAATTGAGAAAAATAAAGACAAAAAAAGAAATTCTAAACCAGTCGAAATTTTTAATCAATCATTATTTTGAGTATGTCAAATGTTCCCTAGAATTAAATATTACTTAAAAAAAGAATAAAAAAAATATCGAATTTACCATACAAAGATGAATTTCGAAAAAAAAGTCGAGATTTTGATAAGAAACGGGTTCCGAGGCAAAGGTTGAAATTTATAGCAACACAAAAGCTTAAAATAAAAAAAAAACACAATCGAAATTTTGGGAATAATTGTTGCTCTTTTTAATAAAATTTGATAATACTTTCGAGAAAAAAAAATCGAGGAAAAAATCCATATTTTGAGAATGAAAATGTTGAATTTTGAAATAAACGTACATTTCCAGAAAAAGCCAAGCATGGAGAAAAATGAAGGCAAAAGCAAACAAACTCTAAAAACGTCGAAATTTTCATTAAATCATCACTTCAAGTAAATCAAATTTTCCCTGAATTTTAAAAAAATCTCGAATTTTTCATACAAAGATGAATTTCGAAGAAAAAGTTGAAATTTTGATAAGAAAAGGGTTCCGAGGCAAAGGTTGAAATTTGTAGAAACACAAAAGCTTAAAATGAAAAAAAAACATTCGACATTTTGGGAGTAATTGTTGGTCTTTTTAATAAAATTTGATCCTATCTTCGAGAAAAAAAAAACCAAAATTTCGAGAAAAAGAAATTTCGAGGAAAAAATCCATATTTTGAGAATGGAAATGTCGAATTTTGAAATAAATGTACATGTCCAAATTTTCAATAAATTATTATTTTGAGTAAGTCGAAATTTTCCTAAAATTTTTAAAATAAAATCGTACTTAGGAAAAGAATTAAAAGAAAATGTCACATTTTCAATACAAAGATGAATTTCGAAGAAAAAGTCAAAATTTTGATAAGAGGACGAGTTTCGATGCACAGGTTAAAATTTTTAGAAACACAAAAGGTCAAAATAAAAAAAAACAATCGAATTATTGCTGTTTTTTAAAGAAATTGAATCCTACTTTCGAGAAAAAAAAACAAAATTTCGAGAAAAAGAAATTTCGAGGAAAAAAAATCCATATTTTGAGAATGAAAATGTTAAATTTTGAAATAAATGACCAGAAAAAGCCAAAAATTGAGAAAAATAAAGGCAAAAAAAGAAGAACAAGTCGAATTTTCGATAATAAGAAGGAATATAAATTTTGTTAGCAATAATTTCAAGGGAAAAGTTCAAATTTTACAGGAATAACAAAGTTAAAAATAAAAACAAACATTTTGGAAATCTCGATTCAAGAAATTTAATTCCCACAAATAGCCTAACTTTCAATAAAAAAAATGAAAACTCAAAAAAGTCGAATTTTGAAAGATTACCAAAAATTAAGAAAAAGTTTAAATTTAGAAAAAAGTTTGAAATTCTTACAGAAAAACAGATTTGTTAAGGGCGCCAGAAACTAAGAAATTTGTGACTACCGGTTTAAGTAAAATTTTCAGTTAAAAGTTCAAATATCAAAAAAAAGTCGAAAATTGTTTATAAACCCAACTCACAGAACTCATACTTTGGTGTTATGGACCATGTTTGACCAGTTCTGGATCAGTGAAAATATAAAAAATTTGTGTTTTCCAAACTGTGGTACACGTATCACCAGGGGTACGGGAAGAGTTTGGTGGGGGTACGAGCTCTACCAGACGGTTCCAGATGACTCAAAAATTAAAAATTGTTTGCTTAAACCTAATAAAATTGACTTAATCAGCAAAGCACAGCTTTAAAGGGTTTGTGCAGAATGCAGAATTATGTTTTGTTCAAATTCGTTGATACGTGCAGAAGCCTAACAGACAGACAAACACACTTCCATATTTATACATATTGTTGCGCGTGATCGGTTCGAAAATAAAAACTTCGTGAATTGTAATCACTTTATTTCAAACTTATTTCGGAGCACTATGATTCACTTACAGACGATCTGACTAACTAACTAACTTGATTAACTAACCAACTGACTGAGGGAAAGACGATTGCGTATTTGTAGGTACCGTTCCGGTTTCTAGAACGGAACTTCGCACAGATAAGACTTATCGCTTGCGGAAATATTTAGAGCGCTTATCTGTCGTATGATTGATTATCGCGGCCGCATCCCATTATCAAATGTTTCTATAGAGTTCCTTACATAATTACTTATACAAATTTTATAACTACATTTTGTTACAATATATTAGTTAGGATGCAATTTTTTAACGAGGGGTACTTAACGTCACGAACAATTATGGAAAGGGCACACAAATGTTGAAAGTTTGGGAAGCGCTACTTATAGTTGCCGCAAAAATCGAGTACCAGTACTTTGAAGTTAATCTGCAGGATATCATGTGCGTAAAAACCAGAATCTGAATCGTTTATGCAGTTATTGAACGTTCCAGATTCCCTGGCGTAGTGAGCCATCAAAGGACTTGTCAGATCTTAAAAAATCCATTCACGAACGCAGTCGGCATTCCTTCAATAAAAGTTCAGTTTATTTAACCATAAAACTCAACCCGTCCAATTACAAGATGAAAATTCGCGAGGCGGCCAATAAATCCTACTCTTCTAAAGCCGGAACATCTGCTGACATTTTTGCTTTAAGCTCGATAGGAATATTTGTCGAAATATGGATTGGAATTTCTTTATGAAAGCTCCAAATATAAAGGTATAGATAATGTATGCAAACGATATTCCAAAATACATCGAGCTTGAAGCATATAATCAATACCTATTTACTAAAAAGAAGATTGGTTAAATTTTCAGAGGTAATATTTTAAACGATGCATGTGTGAATATTTCATTGGATCCTTTCAATCCTTCGCTTGAATGCTTCGGAGATTATTGATGTTTAAAGCGATCGATGGAGAAGCTGATTTAATTCGAGCTGCAGCAAGAAATAGTAACCAAAGCGTTTTTAGTGCTTTCGATATGGTCCCTAATTTTTTCATTCACTGCAATGGCGGCTGGCGTATAGGCACTGTGGAACTGCAGCACTCCCAAGTTCGCTTACGAGTTTTTTTCTCAAATTTTCTGAACACTTTTCATTACACAATTTTTTGTAGAAATTTAAAATTTTCTTTGATTTCTTTTTATAGAAATTTTAGGTTTCTTTCACGAAGTTACGACATCTAAAAACCTATTTTATTTTTAATTTTGATCAAAATCACATTTTCAAAATCTAATTTCTGTAAAAGTTTTGAGGAAGAAATTAATATTTCGAGCAGGAATTTAAATATTAAGAAAAAACTTCAATTTCTTTGAACATGTCAACATTTTGAGAAAATAATTACAATTTCAAGAAAAAATCTAAATCCAACTTATCGCGCATTTTACTATTTCTCTAAAAAATAAGTCAATCTTCGAATTTTTACCCCAAATCCCATTTTGTTTAGAAATTTTGAGTTTTTTTCAAATATTTCAATTTTTTTTAGGAAATTTTGAGTTTTTCTGCAAATTTTCAATTTTTCCTAAATATTTTATATAAAGAAATTTTCCCGAAATTTCCATCTTTCTTAAAAGTGTTGTTCTTAAATTTTCTTCTAGAAATTCCAACTAAAAAAAAAATCGTAATTTTTGGAGCAATTGTTTCCTTTTTTAATAAAATTTGATCCTAATTTTAAGAAAAAACCCAAAATTTTGATAAAAAAGATTTCGAGGAAAAAAACATATTTTGAGAATGGAAATGTCGAATTTTGAAATAAACGTACATATCCAGAAAAAGCCAAACATTGAGAAAAATGAAGGTAAAGAAAACAAATTGTAAAAAAGTCGAAATTTTCAGTAAATCATCATTTCGAGTATGTCGAACCTTGCCTAAAATTTTCGAAATAAAATCATACTTGAGAAAAGAATTTAAAAAATATGTCAAATTTTCCATAAAAAGATGAATTTTGAAGAAAAAGTCAAAACTTTGATAAGAGGACGCGTTTCGAGGAAAAGGTTGTAATTTGTAGAAACACAAAACGTTAAAAAAAAAAACAATTAAAATTTCGGGAGTAATTGTTGCTCTTTTTAATAAAATTTGGTCATACTTTCGAGAAAAAAAAAACCCAAATTTCGAGAAAAAGAAATTTTGAGGAAAAAATTGGTACTTTAAGAAAAAGGGAACGTCGAAGCTAGAAATAAACGTACTTTTCCAGAAAAAGCCAAGCATGGAGAAAAATGAAAGTAAAAAACAAACCAACTCTAAAAATGTCGAAATTTTCGGTAAATCATCATTTCACGTACATCGAATTTTTCCTAGAATCGTTAAAATAAAATCGTACTTAAGAAAAGAATTTATAAAAAATGTCAAATTTTCCATAAAAAGATGAATTTCGAAGAAAAATTCGAAATTTTGATAAGGGACGAGTTTCGAGGCGAGGGTTGAATTTTGTAAAAACACAAAAGCTCAAAATAAAAAAATTTGGAAATCTCGATAAGAAATTTAATTCCCAACAAATAGCCTAACTTTCAATAAAAAAAATGAAAACTCAAAAAAGTCGAATTTTGAAAGATTACCAAAAATTAAGAAAAAGTTTAAATTTAGAAAAAAGTTTGAAATTCTTACAGAAAAACAGATTTGTTAAGGGCGCCAGAAACTAAGAAATTTGTGACTACCGGTTTAAGTAAAATTTTCAGTTAAAAGTTCAAATATCAAAAAAAAGTCGAAAATTGTTTATAAACCCAACTCACAGAACTCATACTTTGGTGTTATGGACCATGTTTGACCAGTTCTGGATCAGTGAAAATATAAAAAATTTGTGTTTTCCAAACTGTGGTACACGTATCACCAGGGGTACGGGAAGAGTTTGGTGGGGGTACGAGCTCTACCAGACGGTTCCAGATGACTCAAAAATTAAAAATTGTTTGCTTAAACCTAATAAAATTGACTTAATCAGCAAAGCACAGCTTTAAAGGGTTTGTGCAGAATGCAGAATTATGTTTTGTTCAAATTCGTTGATACGTGCAGAAGCCTAACAGACAGACAAACACACTTCCATATTTATACATATTGTTGCGCGTGATCGGTTCGAAAATAAAAACTTCGTGAATTGTAATCACTTTATTTCAAACTTATTTCGGAGCACTATGATTCACTTACAGACGATCTGACTAACTAACTAACTTGATTAACTAACCAACTGACTGAGGGAAAGACGATTGCGTATTTGTAGGTACCGTTCCGGTTTCTAGAACGGAACTTCGCACAGATAAGACTTATCGCTTGCGGAAATATTTAGAGCGCTTATCTGTCGTATGATTGATTATCGCGGCCGCATCCCATTATCAAATGTTTCTATAGAGTTCCTTACATAATTACTTATACAAATTTTATAACTACATTTTGTTACAATATATTAGTTAGGATGCAATTTTTTAACGAGGGGTACTTAACGTCACGAACAATTATGGAAAGGGCACACAAATGTTGAAAGTTTGGGAAGCGCTACTTATAGTTGCCGCAAAAATCGAGTACCAGTACTTTGAAGTTAATCTGCAGGATATCATGTGCGTAAAAACCAGAATCTGAATCGTTTATGCAGTTATTGAACGTTCCAGATTCCCTGGCGTAGTGAGCCATCAAAGGACTTGTCAGATCTTAAAAAATCCATTCACGAACGCAGTCGGCATTCCTTCAATAAAAGTTCAGTTTATTTAACCATAAAACTCAACCCGTCCAATTACAAGATGAAAATTCGCGAGGCGGCCAATAAATCCTACTCTTCTAAAGCCGGAACATCTGCTGACATTTTTGCTTTAAGCTCGATAGGAATATTTGTCGAAATATGGATTGGAATTTCTTTATGAAAGCTCCAAATATAAAGGTATAGATAATGTATGCAAACGATATTCCAAAATACATCGAGCTTGAAGCATATAATCAATACCTATTTACTAAAAAGAAGATTGGTTAAATTTTCAGAGGTAATATTTTAAACGATGCATGTGTGAATATTTCATTGGATCCTTTCAATCCTTCGCTTGAATGCTTCGGAGATTATTGATGTTTAAAGCGATCGATGGAGAAGCTGATTTAATTCGAGCTGCAGCAAGAAATAGTAACCAAAGCGTTTTTAGTGCTTTCGATATGGTCCCTAATTTTTTCATTCACTGCAATGGCGGCTGGCGTATAGGCACTGTGGAACTGCAGCACTCCCAAGTTCGCTTACGAGTTTTTTTCTCAAATTTTTCTGAACACTTTTCATTACACAATTTTTTGTAGAAATTTAAAATTTTCTTTGATTTCTTTTTATAGAAATTTTAGGTTTCTTTCACGAAGTTACGACATCTAAAAACCTATTTTATTTTTAATTTTGATCAAAATCACATTTTCAAAATCTAATTTCTGTAAAAGTTTTGAGGAAGAAATTAATATTTCGAGCAGGAATTTAAATATTAAGAAAAAACTTCAATTTCTTTGAACATGTCAACATTTTGAGAAAATAATTACAATTTCAAGAAAAAATCTAAATCCAACTTATCGCGCATTTTACTATTTCTCTAAAAAATAAGTCAATCTTCGAATTTTTACCCCAAATCCCATTTTGTTTAGAAATTTTGAGTTTTTTTCAAATATTTCAATTTTTTTTAGGAAATTTTGAGTTTTTCTGCAAATTTTCAATTTTTCCTAAATATTTTATATAAAGAAATTTTCCCGAAATTTCCATCTTTCTTAAAAGTGTTGTTCTTAAATTTTCTTCTAGAAATTCCAACTAAAAAAAAATCGTAATTTTTGGAGCAATTGTTTCCTTTTTTAATAAAATTTGATCCTAATTTTAAGAAAAAACCCAAAATTTTGATAAAAAAGATTTCGAGGAAAAAAACATATTTTGAGAATGGAAATGTCGAATTTTGAAATAAACGTACATATCCAGAAAAAGCCAAACATTGAGAAAAATGAAGGTAAAGAAAACAAATTGTAAAAAAGTCGAAATTTTCAGTAAATCATCATTTCGAGTATGTCGAACCTTGCCTAAAATTTTCGAAATAAAATCATACTTGAGAAAAGAATTTAAAAAATATGTCAAATTTTCCATAAAAAGATGAATTTTGAAGAAAAAGTCAAAACTTTGATAAGAGGACGCGTTTCGAGGAAAAGGTTGTAATTTGTAGAAACACAAAACGTTAAAAAAAAAACAATTAAAATTTCGGGAGTAATTGTTGCTCTTTTTAATAAAATTTGGTCATACTTTCGAGAAAAAAAAACCCAAATTTCGAGAAAAAGAAATTTTGAGGAAAAAATTGGTACTTTAAGAAAAAGGGAACGTCGAAGCTAGAAATAAACGTACTTTTCCAGAAAAAGCCAAGCATGGAGAAAAATGAAAGTAAAAACAAACCAACTCTAAAAATGTCGAAATTTTCGGTAAATCATCATTTCACGTACATCGAATTTTTCCTAGAATCGTTAAAATAAAATCGTACTTAAGAAAAGAATTTATAAAAAATGTCAAATTTTCCATAAAAAGATGAATTTCGAAGAAAAATTCGAAATTTTGATAAGGGACGAGTTTCGAGGCGAGGGTTGAATTTTGTAAAAACACAAAAGCTCAAAATAAAAAAAAAACAATAGAAATTTTGGGAGTAATTGCTGCTCCTTTTAATAAAATTTGATACTACTTTCGAGAAAAAAAAATTCGAGGAAAAAATCCATATTGCGAAAATGGAAATGTCGAATTTTGAAATAAACGTATATGTCCAGAAAACGCCAAACATTGAGAAAAATAAAGGCAAAAAAAAAGAAATTCTAAACAAGACGAAATTTTCAGTAAATCATCATTTTAATTATGTTGAATTTTTCCTCGAATTTTTAAAATAATATTGAAAGAATTGAAAAAAAAAATGTCGAATTTTCCATATAAAGATGAACTCGAAGAAAATGTCGAAATTTTCATCGGACGACGAATTTGTTTGAATGATGGTCCTTATTTAAGTTATATGGCAATAGAGATTAACAATGTTTGTGAAGAACAAATATATTCACGTTCTACATACAACTCTCTAAAAAACGGTTGCTAACATAACTAACTGTTATTTGTTTCATTTAACAAGGTGGAGGTATTTTGATTGTCTCGCTCTAACACTCCCCCTCGAATGAAATGCCTCTACGTTGTGATGCCGCTGTCGACCTTCAATATTCCCAATAACTCCATGCATTTATGGTGTTTTTCCCTTGGGAGTGCTTTCGTGAAGATGTCGGCTGCCATCTCGGAGGTTGGAATATATTCCAGCTCGATGTGTCCACTTTTCAAGATTTCTCGCACGTAATGATGTCTTACATCAATATGTTTCGATCTTCCGTGGAATACTGGGTTTCGTGCGAGTAGTTGAGCCCCTCTGTTGTCATTAGCAATTACAGTTGTTGCGGTTTGTTGGAACCCGATTTCTGATAAGAATGCTCTTAGATACAAGGCCTCGCGAGCAGCTTCTGTTAGACTCATGTATTCGGATTCAGTTGAGGACAGTGCAACTGTTCTTTGCTTTCTTGATTCCCAGCACACTGCGGCATTGTTCTTTGTGAATGCGAAACCTGTATAGGACCTTCGGTCGATTTGACAACCAGCCCAATCTGCGTCTACGAAGCCTTTCAGGTTTCCAGGACCTCTTCTGTAAACGATGCCGTAATCGATGGTTCCCTTCAGGTATCGCAGGACTCGCTTTGCAGCTTTCCAGTGTTCTTCTCCGTAACATGTGTTAAACTGGCTTAGGTAGCTCACCGCATAAGAAATATCAGGCCTGGTAGCTACCGCTAAGTAGTTTAGTGCTCCAATTAATTCCCGGTAAGGTTTCTTAACATCGCATTTTTCTGGGTTTTCTTCTTTTGCGAGTTTCTTATTAGGCTCCATGGGAGTTGACACTGGGTTTGAATTTTCCATTGCAAATTGATGTAATATCTCTCGAATATAACTTGACTGCGACATTGTTATGCAATTTCCTATCAAGATCTCGATTCCTAAACAATACTTTACGTCGCCCAGATCTTTCAATTCAAAATCTTGCATTAGTTCGTTTTTAATGAAGTTCAGATTCGATGTTTTATTATATGCAACGAGTACATCGTCAACGTAGATTAAGACGATTATCAATTCGCCCCCTCGTTTCATATAATATACACATGGATCTGCGTTGGTTGGTTTCAGCTCCATACTTTGCAGTTTTTCGTCAAATCGTTTGTTCCACTGATGACCAGCTTGCTTGAGTCCATACAGTGCCTTCTTGATTTGGCAGACTTTATCGCCTTTTGTAATTTCGTTTAACATCTTCTTTGCACGAACGCCTATGTAGTTATTTCGGTTTCGTTTTATAATTTCTTGCAATAATTCAACAAGGAGTTGTGGTTTCTCCATGTAAATTTCTTCATCAATTGTTCCATTTAAATATGCTGTGGTGATGTCGAATTGGTGAATTTTCAGGTTGAATTCCGCTGATAATGCTAACAGCAATCTGACGGAACTTAGTCGTGCCACGGGAGCAAATGTTTCGTGAAAGTCTACGCCGGGTTGTTGCGTGAAACCCTTTGCGACTACCCGAGCCTTTCTTCTCTGGATGCTTCCATCAGCATTATACTTGTTTCGTAGTATTGTTCTGCAGCCGATGACTTGTCTATTTCTTGGACGATCGACGATGTTCCAAGTGTCATTTTTAATGAGACATTCTATTTCATCGACGATGGCGCTTTTCCAATCTTCTGAGTTTGGCCCATTGATTGCGTTTTTCCATGAGATTTCAGTCATATATGCGAAGTTCGTTTCGAAATTCTCAATTTCATCAGCCGAATTTTTAGAATAATGTTCGTCTGATTCAATTTCCGATGTTTCTTCTTGGCTTGCAGAATTGATCAGATTGTATTGTTTCCTCGGACGGCCGGGTTGACCTGTCTTCACTTTCTTTGGACGGCCAGGTCTTCTTTTGATAGCTTGTTGAGGTTTGGTATTGACCATTGGGAGTTCGTTGATCTCTTCTTCAATATCGTATTCCTTGGGTGTATGTTCGGCAGACGTTGGCTTTTCATCGGAGTTGATGAGAAGTTCAATGAACCTTGGTTGGGCTTCTTCAGGTCGTTGAACTCGAGTCGAATCACCAGATTTTGCAATATTCTCCCCCTTAAACATACTATTAGTGAATTTTATGTCACTGGCAACAATAACCTTTTGAAGACTAGGTATCCAGATTCGATATCCCTTGGATTGTCCGTCGTATCCAACAAATGTGCCCTTCAGACCGCGCTTATCAAACTTTCCCTTCTTTGGATTCTTGTCGAGCGTATAGATTTCTTCCCCAAATGTTCTGAAGTGCGTCACGTCTGGTCGCCTATTCTTCCACACTTCGAATGGCGTTTTTCCGTTTAATACGTCCGTGATACAGCGATTCCTGGTGTAATTTGCAGTTGCAATTGCTTCTGCCCAAAATGACTGTGGTAGCCTCGATTGAGACAGCATGCAGCGTGCCATTTCGACCAGAGTGCGATTCTTTCGTTCCGCTACCCCGTTTTGTTGTGGCGTGTGCTTGATTGTCAGTCGGTGATGAATTCCTTGGCTTTTTAAATATGCATTGAATTCGTTGCTACAGAATTCGCCCCCATTGTCAGATTGAACAGCTTTCACTTTCTTCCCTGTTTGGTTTTCTACGAGAGCTTTGTAGTCTTTAAACACTTGAAGAGCTTCATCCTTCGTTTTCAGAAATCGTACTTCACTCCAGCGTGAGAAATCATCGGTGAATGTCATAAGATATTTCGCTTTTCCCATGCTTTCCGTGCGAAATGGTCCGCACAAGTCAGTGTGAACGATATTCAGAAGTTCACTACTTCTCTCTCTATGTTTTGGAAATGGTTGCGCTGTAAGTTTGTTTTCCAGACAAATTTCGCATGGTGGCATTGATTTGTCGTTTCCCAAATCTAGACCTAATACAGCTTCTTTCCGTTGCATTTCTACCAAGTCGCTTCGATTTAAATGACCAAATTTCTGGTGCCATTCCATTAATTTTGATTTGGTACTCTCAGTCGTAATTGCGCAAGCATGTTCGGGGTTAGTTTCTTCAATATAATATAGGTCGCCTTTTCTGTAGGCAACCAGCAATACTTCTCCATCGCAATTTGTTACCATAGCTTGCTTTTTGTCGAAGTTCACGATATTTCCGTTGTCGACGATTTTCGAAACTGAGATGAGATTCGTTCGTAAGTCAGGTACGTGCAACGTATTTTTCAGCTTGAAATTCTTGACATTATTGCCCACTGGAGCAGAAATTCTCACCGTGCCCTTCGCGGTAACTTCGGCTGACGCGTGGTTCGCTAATTTCAGTTTTCCACTATCTGAGTTTACAATTTCGAAAAACTTTTCTTTGTCATTACACAAATGTGAAGTACATCCGCTATCTAGACACCAGCGATTATTTCTTTCGCCATTGTAAGCAACTTCTTCCGCGGTAAATGCAGAAAATGACACATCTTCCGCGATGGTGGCTTTCTCACGTCGTTCTGGACGCCTTCCATTGTTGTTTACTGTGTTTTGGGTACATTCAGCTGCTTTGTGCCCCACCTTTCTACAACGATGACATTTAAATTTAAAATATCCGCTTGAGTTTGGTTCCTTTTTTGCTTGAATTTTTCGTTTGTGTGACGAGTTTCGTGCTAACAATGCGTCTTGGTTGTCATTTTGAGAGCGTTGCTTCCTCGTTGCAGACTCATCTAAAATTTTCACCTTGAGGATTTCGGGATCTGGCAAGTTGTCACGTGATTCAATAGCACATCTGAAGTTTTCGAAACTTTCGGGTAGACTGTGTAACATGATAATGGACTGTAATTCGCTGCAGACTTCGATTGATAGTTCAGAGAGTTTATTAATGACGTCGAGAAATTCTTCTAGGTGACGTTGTACATCGCCTTTTTCTTCTAACCTTTGCGTTATGAGACGCTTCCAAAGTGATGCTTTCCGGGCCGGACCTTTTGATTCAAATATGGCTTCCAATTTCAACCAAATTTCCCTAGCCGTAAGACAATTTTTGACTTGTTTTAATTCAGCGTCATTAATCGCTAAATACAAATCTGCTTTGGCTTTATCGTCCTCTTCTTGCCATGCTTCTATCGCTGCAGGAGGTGCTGAAGGCTTTACTTTCTGTCCGTTGGCGTATGCCCATGTTTTATTCTTTGTCATTAGAGCTTGCATTCGTAATTTCCACGTATCATAATTGTCTCTCGATAGCACTGGAATACGCGAGATGCTTCCTGCTTGGAATTCCATGATTCACACTTGACAAGTGCGTTACGTCACTGTCAGCTTTTTCTCAAAATGTTATTAATTTGCCACTTCCCACTTAAATTAACACTTAGCGTTATTCTGGGCCCATAACCTGTTTGAATGATGGTCCTTATTTAAGTTATATGGCAATAGAGATTAACAATGTTTGTGAAGAACAAATATATTCACGTTCTACATACAACTCTCTAAAAAACGGTTGCTAACATAACTAACTATTATTTGTTTCATTTAACAAGGTGGAGGTATTTTGATTGTCTCGCTCTAACAGAATTTCGATGCAAAAGTTGAAATTTGTAGAAACAAAAGGTTAAAAAAAAAATTGAAATTTAGGGGGTAGTTGTTGCTCTTTTTAATGATATTCGATCCTCCTTTCGAGAAAAAAAAATCCAACTGCAGCACTCCCAAGTTCGCTTACGAGTTTTTTTCTCAAATTTTTCTGAACACTTTTCATTACACAATTTTTTGTAGACATTTAAAATTTTCTTTGATTTCTTTTTATAGAAATTTTAGGTTTCTTTAACGAAGATACGACATTTAAAAACCTATTTTATTTTTAATTTTGATCAAAATCACATTTTCAAAAACTAATTTTTGTAAAAGTTTTGGGAAAGAAATCAATATTTCGAGCAGGAATTTAAATATTAAGAAAAAACTTAAATTTCTTTGAACATGTCAACATTTTGAGAAAATAATTACAATTTCAAGAAAAAATCTAGATCCAACTTATCTCGCATTTTATTATTTCTCTAAAAAATAAGTAGTCAATACGGTATCTTCGAATTTTTACCCCAAATCCCATTTTGTTCAGAAATTTTGAGTTTTTTTCAGATATTTCAATTTTTTAGGAAATTTTGAGTTTTTCTGCAAAGTTTTCATTTTTCCTAAATATTTTATATAAAGAAATTTTCTCGAAATTTCCATCTTTCCTGAAAGTGTTGTTCTTAAAATTTCTTCTAGAAATTCCAACTTCTCCACATTTTTTTTGTGTTCCTCTAATTTGCTCTAAAAATGTCAAGTTTTTTCACGACACTTTGACAATTTAAAGTTCATTTTATTTTGTAGTTTTGACCAAAAAAGTTTGGAAAAAACCCTGAAAGCTCTATGAAAATTTTAACAGTTTGGAAAAAACAAAAAATTTCCACTTTTTTGTAATGATAATTCAATTTTTTTTTTCAAAATTCGATTTTTTCTCTAAGAAATTTTGCTTTTTCCCAATTTGTGTTTTTTTCTAAACATTTTACACAAAGATTTTTTTTGAAATTTCGACTTTTCCTGGATATTTTGTCTTTAAAATATTTTTTCTTGTAGAAATTTTAATTTTTCTCTAATTTGTTTTGGAAATTTAAAAGTTTTCTAACGAAATTTTATTATTTTAAAGTTCATTTTATTTTGTAATTTTGATAAGAGTCTGAAAATTATTAAGTATAAGTTTAGGGAAAAAAAACTTCAAATCTGCATAAAAATAAGGAAACTGCGAAAAATATTGAAATTTCAAGAAACAATGAACCTTGTAAATTTCAACCTTTTTTACAATTTGATATTTCTTTAAAAATTACTACTACTGTAGGACCAAAGGAAAGTCTGAATCGGAATTTCCAGTTTTTCTAGAAATGTTAAATTTATTTTTGAAATTCTCAAGTTCGAATTTAAAATTCAAATTTTAATAAAAAAAAAGATCAAAGTTTAAAAATTGAACTCAAAATTTCAAGCGAAAGCAGATCATATTCCTAGAAAAAGTTGAAATTTCTTACTAGTAAACAACATTTTTCAAAAAAATAACATTTTCGGAATTAAAGAAAAAAAATTTTATTTGAAATAAATTAGTTGTCAAAAATATTCTCATAATTTCGACTTCTTAAGTGAAAATTATTGAAATTTTTGAGAAAAAGAGTCAACATTTCTAGAAGAGTTTTAAAATTTCGAAATTAGAATTAATCGAAACGTTGAAAAAAATTCATTAACAATTTACTGTTCTAATTTAAAAATTGAAACACAGAACTTGTCCCCTGAAACCAAGAAAGATTAAAAAACACAACAAAGGTTGATCTAACGCGTTTCGACAGCCAAGCTGTCATCTTGAGAGAGAAACTCACAGCTTGGCTGTCGAAACGCGTTAGAGCAACCTTTGTTGTGTTTTCTAATCTTTCTTGGTTTCAGGGGACAAGTTCTGTGTTTTAATTTTTGAAGATAACCAAGGACCAGTCCGTTCCATCAAAAAATGTTCTAATTTATTTTTTTTTCTAGTAATTTTAAAGTTCTAGAGAAATTTCAAAAATCAAATATTCCAGTTTGATGCCAATTTTTTGTGATCAAGTTTTTTTTGGAAATTTGTTTTAGAGCTTTGCTCAATTTGGAAAATAGAAATTTTTGTTATTAATTTTTTTTAATTAATATTAAAAAATGTAAATTAAAAAAAAAACATTATTACTTTTGAAAAATAAAGCTCAAATTATCAGAAAAATCGAAGATTTAAAAAAAAAATTCCATTTTTAAAATGGTCAACATTTTCAATAATTTTGGAAATGTGAATAAAACACGAATTTTTGGAAAAATATCGACATTTAAAATAAATTGCAGAGTTTTTAACTAAATTTTCAAAAAAGGTGAATTTTTTGAATATTGGAGAATACTCAAAATTATTGAATAATTCGTAATTATCAAAAAAGTTGAAATTTTGAAAAAAGTCGAAATATTCAATAGTTCGAGTTTAAAAAGAATTGAAGTCGAAAATTTAATTGGAAATGTTTAAAAAATGTATAAATAAAATTTTTAAAAAAGTTTAAACTTTTCAAAAAAAAAAGTCAAGTTTTCAAAGAGTCGAAACTTTTGAAAAAAAAGTCAAAGTTTTGAAATGGAGTCGAAATTTACGAAATATTAGTCGAAAATTTCAATAAAAGGTTTTAAGAAATGTCCGACTTAAAAAGAGATCACAATTTTCAAATAAATGATTGAAAGTTTGCAAAAAATATCAAAATTTTGAAATAGTTGAAATTAAAAAAATAGTAAAAATTTTTAAGTTTTCCAAAAATTTTAAATTTTGGAAAGTAACTAAAATTTAAAAAAATTCGAACATTTGAAAAAGATCGGAATTTTCAACAAAGTCGGAATTAAAATAAAGAGTCGAAAATTTTAAAGAAGTGGAGATTTAAGAAAAGGTTAAAATTTTCAATAGAGAAAGTCGAAATTTGTTGACAAGGAAAAAATTTTCAAAATCCTTCAAATGTCCGAAAGAAGTCAAAATTTTGGAAAAGAAGAAATTTTCAAAAAGAAAAGTTCGACATTTATAGTGGAAATTAAAAAAAATAACAAAATTTACAAAGGATTTGAAATTTTTTATAGAATTTACGAAATACTTCGAAATTTTAAATAGTTGGGAAACTTGCACTCAACTTTTCAGTAAAAATTAAAATCAAAATATTAAAAACAAGTGAAAATTATCAGATAGATCGACGTTTTCAAAAGTCGAAATATTGAGAAGTTAAAATTTTGGAAAAAGTTTAAATTTTTGGTAGTTAAAATTTTAAATCAAAGTGAAATTTTTTTTAAAGTTGAAATTTTAGGTCAAAAAAATTAAAATTTTGAAAAAATGTTAAACATTTCGTAAAATTTCAAAATTTTCAAAAAAATCGAAATTTTGCAAAAATTTTGAAAATTAAGAAGTAGCGAAATTTTCAACAACAAAAAATCAAAAAATAATCGAAATTTTGTAAAAAAAAGTCGAAATTTTGAAAAACAGTTGACATTTTAATAAACACCAGTCGAAATTATTAAGAATAGAAATTTTCAATAAAAAAATTATAATTTTCCAAAAAGAAATTATAAACAAAGATGAAATTTAGCAAAATGTCGGAAGTTTAAAAGTTGAAAAAATTTACAGTTTCAGAAAAAGTACGAATTTTGAAATGGTAAAAATTAAATCTTGCAATGCAGTCGAAATTTGGAAAAAAATCCTTTCCAAAAACGCGACATTATCAAAAGTTTTCGTTGTCAGGAAATCTAGGGTTTTCGAAAAGTAACGTTTTGAAAATGATAAAATTTTCAGTCGAAATCTTAAAAATGTTAAGAAACTAAATATTGTCGCAGCACCCCCATTAGTTTTGGCTACGAGTCGCCACTGATTCACTGTATTGTAACGCAATGTAAATAGATGAAATAGGATTTAGAATAGAATTGTAGAATTTAGTGAATAAAAAAAGTTTCTAGAAGGATCTGATAAGGGGAAAGCGGCCGCGATAACGAAACAAATGACAAATAAGCGTTCCAGAAATTTCGGCAAACGATAAGCCTTATCTGCCGAAAAGTTCTAGAAGCCGGGGGCCAAAACTATAAAAAGGCGGTCAGCTTTCCCCCGAGTCAGTCAGTTAGAATCAGTGCAATTAGTGAGTTGGTAGAAGTCAATAATAAGTGAGTTAATTGTCAATTGTGGTGATCCAAGTTGAGTTTGGTAATAAAGTGGGTATAATCCATCACGTGTATCAATTCGAAACGATAACGCACGTAACGAAAGTTTACGCTAATTTCGTCCTTAAATCGTATTCTACAAATGTCGCTCTTCAAGACCTGAAGCAATCGTTGATAAAACCAAAAGTGTATCTTGAGGAAGTTGTATTTATCAACCTGAATTTTTGTATTTATTCCCAAAACTGGTAGTATCATCCACAAGTAATTTTTTTTTTTTCATGTTGCGATTACTATAGGAACAAGTTCTCCAGTAACGAGCGAAATCCATGGCATTAGAGCCGATTTAGTATTAAGGGTAAAAACCGAAGTTGTAATCCATTAGTCGTAAAGAGCAAACTTTTCTACTTACCCATATAATCTAAATTCGGTTGGGCCATTTTAGATAATCTAGACGTCCAAGGCTGGCAAGGGACCGGCTCAACTCCATCCACATCGTTGACTCTTTCTGAAGGAAAAATTATGATTTACTAAAAAATTAATTCGCCAACTTCCCGCCAACTTTATTAAAAACCTAACAGAGTATTAATAATTTATGGAGTTTCGTAGCACATGAACGGCGTCGAGAAAAGCCGGAGCTTATTATTTCGACATTGTCATTTTTCAAAGTTTTTAAAACCCCTTTAGCGGCGAACCGCAAGTGTTTAAATTGCTGATCCGAGAGTATCGATATCTGAGAAGCTTGTTTTGTCCCGTTATAAAGAGATTTAGGATTTTGCGGCCCGGTTTTATACTTTTTAGTTTAGTTCCCAGCTTTTGTATTATATGAGAGAGGACGTATTCCTTTGGAAAATCCCTCAAACTTTACGATAGTCATGCTTTCATTGTAAGACGTATGTTACATATAAAAGAATAATGGAGATATTAAATGACAAGGAGGAAGACATTATTCCTATATTTATTGGCATAATTTACAGCTCAAATGAAGGTGTTCTAAAAAATAAATTATTGAAATATTTAAAAAGTTTTTTATAAATTTCTCATCATATCCAATATTAACAACTAATAGTATATTGTGTATCTATTAGTTTAAGCAATAGATTCCCGGACGATGATGTAAATTGTGGCCGAAGTGTTAGCCAAGGCTAACAAACATCGAAGTCCGGAAATGTGCTTTTGATACGAGTTACATATATTATTTTTTTCTGAAATCGCAAGCAATATTACTTAAATTAAGAAATGTTTATAAAGTCATGGGGTTCTTCATTGTCATTTAATTTTCTTTAAAATCGTTGCCTTGACAATTACTCTTTGTTTCTTATTAGCCTGTATGGAGAAGTTACCTAGTTTCTCAGTCTAGGACGGAAATAATTTTCCCAGACTGTTTTCTGATGGTTCCTCAGTGACCGAATTAAATATAGAATAACGTATTTTGGGGTCTGAAATTGTGCCGAGAAAGTAGGCATTCTCAAACGATTTCAGGAATAATAAATTATTTCAATAGTTTTTCACATTTCTTATCATATCAAATATTAATAATTAGAGACCGGATTTTGGGTAAAATCCTATGATCCTACCTTTTTACCATTTTCGCCGTTTTTTATGTGTTATTGCCTAAATCCCAATTTTGCTTGTTTTTTTTGCTTCTTTATACATTGTTTTAAAATATTTTCAGACTGTTTCGTGCCTATTTATCCTTTTTTATTGATTTATCCGAGTACTTTTATACATCTGAAGAATTTAAGCAGAAATATGTATACATGCGTAATTAAATAAAGCAATAAAATGGAAATTTAATATATCCTAATAACAACAAGAAACTTCAAAAATAAATTTATAAGAGACAATTTAATAACAATTACTCTTATGACCCACATAGTTGCCTGTTTGAACTCGAAATTTTCAGTAATTTAAACTTTAAAGTCTAGAAATAAGTTGACACCTAGAATAACTGTCTAAATCTCCAGAAAAAAGAAACCATAATTTACAAAAAAAAAGATTTAAAGTCAAAATTGTCAAAAAAAAGGATAAATTATAAGAACTACAAAGCAAGTTTAAATAACCAATTTTAGACAAAAAGTCCAAATTTTAAAAAGATCAAATCAAACAACGATCAAAATTCTACAATTTCTAAAAATTTTGAAGTTTGGAGCAAAATTTAGAAAAGTTTTAAGGTTTCTCAAAACCTTCATTGTCTTTTCAAAATCCCCAGTAAAAATGTTTTAAAAAAAGTTTAATTGTTGAGACAAAAGTCAACATATTTTGAAAAAGTCTAAATTTTGAACCACTGCCAATGTAAGGATTTTGAAAGAAAACCCCAAATTTATTAGACTCGTTTTTTTTTTCAAAGCGTCTTTAATTTTAGCATTTTTAAACTCGAAAAATTCTAAAAATTTTATAAATCAACTGTTTTTCCAAATATAAATTCTGTTGTCGTAATGAAAAATAAAAAAATTTCAAATAAAGACGAAATTTAATAACTAAGATCGAAATTTCAATGTTAAATTTGAAACGTCAAACTTTTTAAAAGTTTTTTCTTTAAAACTTTGAGAAAAAATCAAATTTTTGGAATAAAAGTCGAAATGTCTAAACAAGTCCACTTAACTTCGGTTAAACTGGTTAGTTATAAATTATGAAAAAAATCCTGAATTTTGAATCCTGAAGTTTAAAAATGCTCCTTTTTTGTGTAAAACTGCAATTTATAAAAGAATCGACATAAGACTAAATTTATAGAAGAAATTCCTAGAAAAATGATTAAAAAGTATCTTCTCAAAATTATAGATTTTGAATTTTTTATAAGGAGGAAAATATTCAAAATTTAAAAGTATTTAAACTTTAATTTTAAATACTTTTTAAAACATTATTACAAATCCCCAGTTTTTCTTAAAATTTCATGTTTAAAATTAACAGATCGCTTACAGATAAATTTTGATTTTTTCTTGAAATCTAATTTTTTTCCAAATGCAGAGGTTCAGCATAAAACTTTTAAACTGCAAAATTCGACATTTTTTATAAAATTTCGAACATAGGGCCGAAATTTCGAATAAAAAGAAAGATTTCAAGACAAGTTTAATTGAAGTACAAATCTTGTTCCCTGAAACCAAGAAAAATTAAAAAACACAACAAATGCTGCTTTAGTGCTTTTCGATAGCCAAGCTATCATCTTCAGAGAAATATCTCTTTATGAAGATGATAGCTTAGCTATCGAAATGGTTTAGAGCAACATTTGATGTGTTTTGTAATCTTTCTTGGTACCAGGGGGCAAGATTTGTGTTTCAATTTTTAAAGATAATCAAGGACCAGTCCGTTCCATAAAAAAAAGTTCAAATAATTTAAACAAAATTCTCTTAACCTTGAAATAGTTGTTTTTTTTTATTCGAATTTTGGACTTTTAATCTTAAAATTTTGACTCGTTTTAAAATGTGTAAACTTCAAACGAAATCCCAAATGTAAAAGCCAAAATTTCTGGGAAAGAATCGAATATTTGAGATAATAGTCCAGGGTAGATAATTTTTGAAACAAAAAAAAATTATAGTAGGATGAAACCTATTAGAAAAGGAAGATAATGCAATAAAAATAAAAGAAAAAATGAATTACGGGCGATCTAAGGTCGGGAAAGGGTAGGGGGTGAGATTTTAAGGGTAAAAAACGGTTTATCTCGATTTCTGGCAAAAATACAAATACAAAAACCAGGTTTATGGTTTTTATTTTTATCTTTTACAAAAAAATTTTGTTTTTCACGAAATTTAGTGAAAACTTATTTTTTTATATCCCAAAGACGCTGTTATTTTTTTTGATTTAAAATATTTATTTTTTCACTTTATTTTGACTCAATATCGAAAAAGCACCGTAATTTTCAATCGAAAAATCTCACGTTAAAATTTTAGCTTTTTCAAAAAACTCGGTGGGCTTTTTGTTCGTTGAAATGTTTACTTTCTGATGGTGTAAAAAAATATACATTGCTATGGTAAATCTTTTAATAACATTCAAAAAAACGAAAAGTACTCCAATTCGAAATTTTTTTTTATCTTTATGTACAATTTTGAGCTATTTGTTAAAATTTATACTTTAATTACTCGAAAAACGTAAGATTTCATTTTACATTAATAAAAAAAATTACAAATCCAAAAAACATAAAGATTGCAAGAAACATATTTGTTTTAAATATTAAAGATTGGATTTTAAGGGGATTTAACGTAAAAAATATGACTGTAGCTATGCCTTTCACTAAAAAAAGTTTATTTCTTAAATTCTCATTACATTTATGTCCTAAAAAATTAATCTTTTTATTTATCAAAACATTGTCTTCAATTTTAATCACTTATCCATCAGTTTTTGTCTCTTTGATGGTATTTCTTCATCGTTAAATTCAGCAAACCTTTCCGATTCTACTAGATCTTCGAAGTCTTCAAGACCATCATCGTCTTCGTCTCCAACATCATTTCTAGTTTGCACTGGTTCTTCATCCACAATTTCATCTAGATCATTAACTTCCTCGTAGGTTTCTTCTACCACATTGGCGCATTTTTCAGAACCATGACAATTTGAACATAAATTTGTGCATTTTAAACCATGTTTTCGGCAGCCACATATTAGTGGATTTTGGGCCCCATATGAAATTTTCTTTAAGGTCTCCAAACACATTAGGTGCTCCCATCTGATCTGTCTACACCAATCCTTCCCTCCTCTTAGTAGAGAAGCCCCTCTGGTTGGGAAGTCCTGATGTATAAGCCATTAAAATCAAATTACGAAAATTCCCAATAAAATGGAAAAAAAGAGATATTCTGGCGCGATAATAAGTCCACATTAGGATGAAAGCTACAGTTGATGTCTAAATAAACTTCGGATTTCACATTTTAGAATCCATCACATAAATACGTTTCATTTTTGTTTTCTGTCTTTGCAAACATCATTTTTATTCATTTCCGAGTTCCTTTATTTACCAGGTCAGATATTTACAGAAGACGTTTCTCCAACAAGGTATGGAATGAAAGATTTATTAACCTACCTGCCTACACCTCGAGCTTTGAAATATCGAGAAAATATACTCGCGCTGCGACTTAAAACTCCTATTTATTTCGTAGTAAGCGCAACAAGTCCTGAATAGAAAACTCCGGGGATTCACTAAGGAATTCACTTTACCGGAACAAAACTTCAAAATGAAAAGCACCGAAATGGATATTAAGAAAAATACGGCGACATTCTTCCTCCTCGAATCCTCTGCATTTCCCCATTCTCTCATATTCCTACATATCGATTTCCCCAAATAAGATTAAAGCAGCAGCAATGTCTACCAACTTACAAGTGTCAATGATCTTTCATCAGTCAGCGCCTGACGTATGAGTTGTACGTGTTTCAATTAGTTCGAAAGAAAGTTCACCTTTCTGAAAACTTAAGTAGACCAGACTGTTGGAAGACCGTTCGATATCCGGAGCTTGCTTTCGCAATTAAGCCAAGAAAAGTGATCTTTTCTTTCCAAGGTAATTCTGAAGGGCGGAGGTAATAAAGGAAAGCGTCAAATGGCAAAACTCTTTTCAGTGTAAATGTCAATCCAATTAGGAGCGAAAACTAAAGGAAACTTTAAGGAGAACGAATGTCCTGCAGCGAAAATAGTTACTTATCTTTTCAGCTGGATGACATATTGTGCTAAAAATTTTATATGCAAACAATAAAATTTTAAGTTTTACTGAAACACACAAGAAATTGCACGAGTGGACTATTTAAAAATATTAAATAATTATAATTGCCGACGGTTGTCTAGATTAGTTTTTTGTAAAAAATGGAACCATTATTTCCTTGTTTTCTACAAGTACTATCACGGAAGATGCTCGCTGGAACTAATAGGATTGATGCCCCCATGGGCAAGGTCCTTGAGATATAGTAGACAGTCGGAGACAGCAAATTCCTGTGCGGTCCAGTTTAACACAGTGAGGACTTCTGTCTATGGAGACTTTTTTTTATAGAACTTTCAAGTTATGGAACTTGTAACCGAAAGAAATTTTCCCCAAAAATTACAACCTATCCTCGTTTAAGAAGGCGGTTCATCGCGATCTATCCTTGTTTCCGCATCCTACTCGCAGTGCTTTGAAAGCATAATGGGTTTTCCCTTTGCGAGTGGATTAAGCTTAAAAAAAAATAGTTCACTCTAGGGTTTAGCAGAAGAACGTGAAACATCTGGATTCTGGATTCGTTGCGGGTTGCCTAAAGTTTAGGCCAGCACTTAGGCCACCCTTTCCAGGCCCATTGTGCTATCCCTGTGATTGAGGTGTCTTTGGTCATTCATTTAGCCACCTTGCTGAGAAACTAAAGAACGTCGCTTGGATGCGACTCCCTCAAACTGGCCACACTAGGCCAGAAGTCCCCCAGCGTGGATCCTCTGATTGATGCTAGTGCCGGGCAGTGACCCATCACGTGCTCGGCATTCTCATCTTCTTCTAAACACCCTCTGCAACTCGGGTTGTTTATAATTCTTATTCTGTGGAGGTGTTTGTTTAATCGACAGTGACCTGTCCAAATCCCTACAAGTTTCCTGAGATTATTCCTTGAGAGTTGTAGGCATAGTTTTGCCCTTTCCCTGCACGGCATTCTAATGAATGTGTGAGTTTGTCGGCATGTTGTTATTAATGCCCATATGGCTTTGTGTTTACGATAAATTTCTTCGTTAAGTAGGGATCTTTCGGTTCATCTCGCCAGGGGAAGGGTTGAACGTCAAACATAGTTCGTAAAAATTTTAACCTAATGATAAAAATAGGAGTGGTGAAAATGCATTCAATTATTCCTGAAATTTTGTTTCAGAAGTGCAATATTTTTTAGAAGTTTGATAGTTTTGATGAAGATTTGGAGAATAAGTTCGAAATTTCAAATAGAAATTCTATTATACAAATCAAAATTTTATGTAAATGCTACTATCATGTTTTTCGAAGTGTTTATAAAAATGAACAAATTTTAAAACTGGGCGGAAAGTGATTCGTAATCGTCATTTTTCGAAACGTACCTGTGAATTCCAGGCCGGCTAGCTTCCACGTTCCTTTCTGTGTGACTAGAATGCTGGCAGGACACACGTTGCGGTGTAATACATGTCCAGAATAGTGTAGAAAGGATAATGCCTCCGTTATCTGAAACGAATGTGTAATCAGTCAGCTGTTGACATCGAGATGAAATCTTGGGTGTACGTGTACCACAGCTCGTAAGCGGATATTGAATACATCAGTAACATGTGTATTCATTAGATGACAATCCCTGTCAAGCATGTAGGATGGGGCAGAATTTTTATTCTAACGGACAATTTGTAATAGAATATAAGGCTATCGACTTTAAAGGGAATTAATGAAACTGAAAAAATCCCCATTAAAAAAATTATGACATTGCTTTGTCTTTTTTAATGTTTTATGTTTTTGGATTAACGAACGAAAGAGCTAATTTATTGAGCTTACAAAGTGTTACAATTCGACTGGTGGTGTAAATAACACTCAAATATTTTAAATGTGGTTATCAGATTCATCGCTTTTGATTTACTCAAAAACCATTGGATCAATATACATTGGAAGCGTTAAAATCCACTTGGCTTAATTGTAATAAATCAAGCTTTAAATTAAATTTACAGCTGGAAAAACCATTGTTTAAAATGTCGATAAATAATATTGTTGCGTGTTATCGGTTCAATAATTAAAACTTCGTTAATTGTAAACACTTTATTTTCAACTTATCTCGGACC
Organism: Dastarcus helophoroides; assembly: GCA_028583605.1. Lineage (NCBI taxonomy): Eukaryota > Metazoa > Arthropoda > Insecta > Coleoptera > Bothrideridae > Dastarcus > Dastarcus helophoroides. Next base: position 32,380,218 of record CM053331.1, on the reverse strand, counting down.
ACTAGAATTATGATTCACTTAACTGTCAGTCTATCTATCAGACTAACTGACTAACTGAGGAAAAGACGACTGCGTATTTATACCCTTCCGGTTTTCTAGAACAGATCTCCGTACCGATAACAGTATCGCTTGTGAAAACGTCTGGAGCGCTTATCTGCCATATGATTCATTTTCGTTGCCACTTCCCATTATCAATTATTTCTAGTATACTACTCAATCACTAACACAAATTTTATAACTACAGTTTATTACAATATTTTATCTTTTGACGCATTTTAACTAGGTCAAAATTACACCAGTTTTGGCTGAAAACTAACGAAATTCAAATCATTTTTTATATAATTTATTAGAATTTATTTGTATGCAAAATCTTAATTTTTACGTTGACGCTGTGAGCAATAGTGGGAGCACAAAATCATTTTAAAAAATTCGGCTATCATTCAGAATTTTGACTTTTTAAAATTTCCCCTCGAGAATTCTTCTTGAAACTTCATTTTTTTTGGCAATTTGAATTTTTTGAATAATTCGATTGTTTAAAAAATTTCGATTTTTTAAAAAAATTTCGATTTTTTAATCAAGATTGATATTTTTTCAAAATGTCGACCTTTTTTTGAAATAATTTGACTATTTTTGAGATTGCAAATTCTTTTGAATATATGTATTTCATCTTTTTGTTTGTTTGTTTGTTTGTTTGTTTGTTTGTTTGTTTGTTTGTTTGTTTGTTTGTTTGTTTGTGTGTTTGTTTGTTTGTTTGTTTGTTTGTTTGTTTGTTTGTTTGTTTGTTTGTTTGTTCGTTCGTTCGTTCGTTCGTTCGTTCGTTCGTTCGTTCGTTCGTTCGTTCGTTCGTTCGTTCGTTCGTTCGTTCGTTCGTTCGTTCGTTCGTTCGTTCGTTCGTTCGTTCGTTTGTTTGTTTGTTTGTTTTTCAGTTTTTGAGGATAACCAAGGACCAGTCTGTTCCACCAAAAATATTTCGTCTTCCTTTTTTAATCTCGACCAAATTTAGATTTTTCTTTTGAATTTGAAATTTTACCCAAAATTCGACTTTTCAAAATTTCGAGAAATATCAAGCGGAGAATTAAAAACAAAAATCAAAATTTCAAAAAAGTCGAACTATTTAAAAATATTGGAATTTTCAAAAAAATCAAAATTTTGAAAAACGTTGTAATTTTGAGCGAGCCAAAAATTTTAAAGTAAATCAAAATTCGAAGAAACATTCGAGTCAAGAATCTGAAGAAAATTCTAAATTTTTTAAACAAGTCAAATTTTTAAAGATCAGAATTTTTAAAGAATGGAAAGTATGAAAATAGTCGAAACTTTGGCAGAGTTAAAAGCATTAAAATTTATAGAAAAAGAAGTCCAATTTTCGACTTCTTCCAAAAATTCGACTTTCCAAAAATTCTGACTGAAATACTGACTTGACTTTTTCTAGAAATTTTAATTTATTTTAATGTTTTCAACTCTGCCAGAGTTTCGACTTTTTCAAAATTGTCACTCTTTGAAAATTCTAATCTTTAAAAATTTGACTTTTTTAAAAATTTAAAATTTTCTTTAGATTCTTGACTTGAATTATTCTTCAAATTTTGATTTATTTTAAAATTTTCGGCTCTCTCAAAATTACAACGATTTCAAAATTTTGATTTTTTGAAAATTCCAATCTTCTTAAATTGTTCTACTTTTTTGAAATTTTGATTTTTGTTTTTAATTCTCGACTTGATATTTCTCGAAATTTTGACTTGTTTTAAATTTTCGAATTTGAAAATTTCGACATTTTTTCAAAATAGGACTTCTTTAAATTCGACTTTTTATCAAATTTCGTCTCTTTTCAAAATGTTGACTTTTTCAAAATTCTTTGTGAAAAATGCGAATTTTTGAATTTTTTGAAAAATGTCAGCAATTTAATGAGGTTAAAATTTTCAAAAAATAGGGATTTTCTAAAGAATGAAAATCTTGAACTTTTTTTGTATTAATTTTAAAAGGTCAAAATCTTTAAAAATGGTCAAAAAACTCAAAACAAGGAAATTCTGAAAAAATCAAGATATTCAAAACAAAATTTGATAAATAGTTCAATTTTGAAAATTATTTTAAATTAAAATAAAATAGAATTCTTAAAATAATTCAAGAATTTCGGAAAAAAGTTGAAAATTTTCGAAAAAGTCAAAATTTTAAATAATAAATTTTGAAAATTTGGTCGAAATTTTTCTTTTTCTTTTAATATTATTTGCAAAAGAATTTTCGACTTCTTCCAAAAATTCGACTTTCCAAAATTTCTGACTAAAATTTTGACTTGACTTTTTCTAGAAATTTTAACTTATTCTAATGTTTTTAACTCTGCCAAAGTTTCGTCTATTGTAAAAATTTCCACTCTAAAAATTCTAATCTTTAAAAATTTGACTTTTTTAAAAATTTAGAATTTTCTTTAGATTCTTGGGTTGAATTATTTTTCAAATTTTGATTTACTTTAAAATTTTCGGCTCTGTTAAAATTACAACGTTTTCAAAATTTTGAATTTTTGAAAATTCTAATCCTAAATTGTTCGACTTTTTTGAAATTTTGATTTTTGTTTTTTAATTCTTCACTTGATATTTCTCGAAATTTTGATTTGTTTTTAAGTTTTTAATTATGAAAATCTCGACATTTTTTCAAAATAGAACTTCCTTAAATTCGACTTTTTATCAAATTTTGACTGTTTTCGAAATGTTGACTTTTTGAAAGTTCTTTGTTGAAGTTTCGAATTTTTGAATTTTTTGAAAAAAGTCAGCATTTTAATAAGGTTAAAATTTTCGAAAAATCGGGATTTTCAAAAGAATGAAAATCTTGAACTTTTTTGTATTAATTTTAAAAGGTCAATATCTTTAAAAATGGTTAAAAAACCCAAAACAAGGAAATCCTGAAAAAAATTATCAAACGGGTCAATTCTCAAAACTATTTTAAATTAAAAAAAACAGAATTTTTAAAATAATTCAAGAATTTTGGAAAAAAAGCCAAAATTTTGAAGAATAAATTTTAAAAATTTGGTCAACATTTTTCTATTTCTTTCTATATTATTTGCAAAAGAATAAAACTTAAAAAAGTCGAAATTCTTAAAAATTTAGAAAAACAAAATTTACAAAAACTTTCACATTTTTAAAAAAATTAAATTTTGAGAAAATCGAATTTTTGAAAAAGTGAACATTTTGAAGAAAATATAAAAAGTTTTGAAATATCGAAATTTTCAAAAGAATTTAAATTTGAAAAAATTTTGAAAAATTTTGATATTTTCAAAAAAGCTGAGATTTTGAGGACACTACAATGTAGAAAATTTGAAATCTAAAAGAAATCAAAATGTATATAAAAAATCAATTTGAAATTAAAAAAAAAATCGAATTTTCAAGAAATGTTTAGATGTTAAAAAATTTGAACATTGAAGAAAACTTTTAATTTTTCAAAGAAATACACATTTTCAAATGTCAAAATTCTGAAAAAAAATTCCGAAATTTTGAGTAAAATCCAAAATTTTCAGAAAAAATCGAAATTGTCAAAGTCCAAAACCTTTAAATAAGTAGAAATTTTTCAAAAACGGCAAATTTACACACAATCGAAATTTTGGGAAATTTCGAAAATTTGGTCGAAATTTTCCTTTTTTTATAAAATATTTGCAAAAGAATAAAACGTAAAAAAGTCGACATTTTCAAGAAATTAGAAAAATCAAATGTGCAAAAATCTCCACATTTTCGAAAAGGTCAAAATTTTGAGAAAAATCGAAATTTTAAAAAAGTGAAAATAAAAAAAAATTATAAAAATTTTGAAATATCGAAATTTGGAAAAAAAATTTAAATTAAGAAAAATATCAACATTTTTAAAGATCAAAAATTTTGATATTTCCAAAAAAATTGAAATTTTGAGGACACTACAATTTAAAAAATCTAAATCTAAGAAAATCAAAATGTATTTAAAAAATCAATGCAAAATTTGCAATAATTCGATTTTCCAAAAAAGTCGAAATTATAAAAAATATTCAAGAACACATCTAATTTCTCAAAAAAATAGACATTTTAAATGTCAAAATTTAAAAAAAGCCCGCAATTTGAGTAAGATCCGAAATTTTCAAAGAAAATCGAAATTGTCTAAAAAGCGCCAAACCTTCTAATAAGGAGAAATTTTTCAAAAACAAAATGTGAAATTTACAAAAAATCAAAATTTTGAGAAGTTTTGGAACGTTGGTCGAAATTTCCCTTTTTTTATTTGAAAATATTTGCAAAAGAATACAACCTAAAAAAGTCGACATTTTTAAGTTTTAGAAAAACCAAATTCACAATTATTTCCACATTTTCGAAAATGTCAAAATTTTGAGAAAAATTGAATTTTTAAAAAAGTGAAAATTTTTAAAAAATTATAAGAATTTTGAAATATCGAAATTTTTAAAAAAATTTAAATTAGAAAAAATATCAACATTTGTAAAGATCAAAAATGTAGATATTTCTACAAAAATTGAAATTTTTAGTATACTGCAATTCTAAATTTAAGAAAATCAAAATGTATTTAAAAAATCAATTCGAAATTTGAAAAAAAATTCGATTTTTCAAAGAAAGTCAAGATTTTAAAAAATGTGAACATTCAAGAACACATCTAATTTCTCAAAAAAAAATAGATATTTTTAAATGTCAAAATTTTGAAAAAACCCACAATTTTGTATAAGATCCGAAATTTTCAAAAAAATTGAAATTATCAAAGTTCAAAACCTTCCAAAAAGTAGAAATTTTTCAAAAACGTGAAATTTACAAAAATTCAAATTTTGAGAAGTTTTGAAACTTTGGTCGAAATTTCGCTTTTTTTATTATTTGAAAATATTTGCAAAAGAATATAACCTAAAAAAGTTGACATTTTCAAGTTTTAAAAAAACAAAATTCACAATTATTTTCACATTTTTGAAAAAATCAATATTTTGAGAAAAATCGAATTTTTAAAGAAGTAAACATTTTTAAAATATAATAAAAATTTTGAAATATCGAAAATGTCAAAAAAATTTAAATTTGGAAAAATGTCGACATTTGAAACATCAAAAATTTTGATATTTTCAAATAAATTGTGATTTTGAGGACACTACAATTTGAAAATGCTCGAAATTTAAAATAATCAAAACGTATTTAAAAAATCAATTCGACATTTTTGAAAAAAAAAATGGATTTTTCAAAAATAGTTGAGATTTTAAAAAATGTGAACATTCAAGAACACATCTGATTTCTCAAAAAAATAGACATTTCTAAATGTCAAAATTTTGAAAAAACCCGCAATTTTGAGTAAGATCCGAAATTTTCAAAAAAAATCGAAATTGTCCAAAACCTTCCAATAAGTAGAAATTTTTCAAAAACCCGAAATTTACAAAAAATCAAAATTTTGAGCAGTTTTGAAACTTTGGTCGAAATTTCGCTTTTTTTATTTGAAAATATTTGCATAAGAATACAACCTAAAAAAGTCGACATTTTCAAAGTTCTATAAAAACCAAATTCACAATTATTTCCACATTTTCGAAAATGTCAAAATTTTGAGAAAAATCAAATTTTTAAAAAAGTGAAAATTTTGAAGAATATATAAAAAATTTTGAAATATCCAAATTTTTTAAAAAAATTAAATTTGGAAAAAAGTTGACATTTGTAGAGATAAAAAATTTCGATATTTTCAAAAAAAATTGAGATTTTGAGGACAGTACAATTTTAAAATAATCGAAATTTAAAATAATTAAAACGTAATTAAAAAATCAATTCTATATTTGAAAAAAAATCGATTTTTCAAAAATAGTTGAGAATTTAAAAAAAGTGAACCTTCAAGAAGGCATCTGATTTCTCAAAAAAAATAGACATTTCTAAGTGTCGAAATTTTGAAAAAAGCCGAAATTTTGAGTAAAATCCGATATTTTCAGAAAAAATCAAAATTGTCAAAGGTCAAAATCTCTTTATAAAAATGAATTTTTACAAAAACGGTAAATTTACAAAAAATCAAAGTTTTGAGAAGTTTTGAAACTTTAAGTAAAAGTCAAAATTGTGAAAAAAGGTTTTCAGAAAAGTAGATATTTTGAAAACAAAGTCGAAATATTAAAAGATCGAACTCTTAAGAAGACGAAATTTAAAAGAAAAATACAACATTTAGAAGAACCAAATTTTCAAAAAAAAGGTGATTTTTCAAGAAAAGGTTAAACTTACCGAGAATTGACATTCTGAAAAAATTCGGAAATTTCAAAAGTTAAAACTTTAATAATGTCAGTATTTTGAAAATAATTAGGAATTTTTATATAGTCGAAACTTTGATTAAGTCCTAATTACGACTTCACTAAGGTTTTCAAATTTAAAAAGATCAACATTTTCGAAAAATATGTATTTTGGAGAAAGATCGAAATTTTTAAGAAGTCGACTTAAAAAAAAAACCCAATCAACTTTATCAAAAAATCGAAATTTTCCACAAAAAATCAAGTTATTTAAAAAAGTGGATATTTAAAAAAAATATTCGAAAAATTTTTAATTTCTGAAGGAAATCAAAATTTTTAAATGTCAAAATTTAAAAAAAATACTGAAATTCTGAATAAAGTCTCCATTTTCAAAAAAAGTTCTTCAAAATAGTAGACATTTTTTAAAAGTCAATTTTACAAAAATCAAAATTTTGAAAAATTTTAAAACTGAGGAAAAGTCAAAATTGTGAAAAAAGGTCCCAATTTTCAAAAGATTAAAAATTTTGAAAAATAAGTTGATATCTAAAAGGTCAAAATTATAAAAAGTCGAAATTTAACTAAAGTGAAATTTTTTAAAGCATCTTAAATTTAAAAAGGGTTAAAATTTTTCAAAATAATCTTAAATTACGAATAACCTTTATTTTGAACAAAGTCGAAAATTTAAAAATAATCAAACCTTTAAGGTTATCAGTATTTTAAAAACTGAATAGTCAAAATTATGAAAATGTTTCAATTTATAAAAAAGAAAATATTTTGAAAAAAAAATTGAAATTTTAAAGTGTCGAAATTTAAAAACAAATTCAAATTTTCCATTAGATTTAAATTAAAAAAAAGTAAAACATTTTCAACATACGTTAATTTTACAAAAAAAAAACATTTTAAAAAAGTCGAAATTCTCAAAGAAAAGTCAAAACTTTGATGAAACTTCTTAAAAAAGCTGTAATTTGGAAAAGAGCGCAGTTTTCAAGAATGTCAGTATTTTCAAAAAAATTAGACATACTAAAATTAAAGTCGAAACTTTGCCGAAGTAATAATTTGGAAGGATAAACATTTTCGAAAAGAAGTATAAATTTTGAGAAAAGATTTTTAAACAAGTTATTTTAATTTTAAATATTTATATTATTTCAAAGAAGTTAACTTCAAAAAAATTAAATGTTTTAAAAATTTAAAATTTTTTTAAAAGTCTAGATTTTTATAAAAAAATAAAATTAAAAAAAAATTTAGTATTTAAAAATAATCGGATTTTTCAAAATGGAACAAGTTTTCAAAAAATGTCGAAAGTCACAAAATACAAACAAGAAATTGGAAATTTCTAAACAAAGCCTTAACTTTAAAAAAGATAAAATCTTCAAAAAAGTTTATATTCTTAAAGAAACACGATTTAAGCATCGCTGAATTTACAAAAAAAATTGAAATTTAGAGTCTTAAAAGTCAAAATTTTGGGAAAAAATCAAAGTTTTGTAAAAGTTAAGATTTGGAAAAGGTAATATTTTGAAAAAATAAAAAACTTTAAAATTTCCAAATATTTAAAAATATTAGTTTGTCGAAATTTTTTGAATAGAAACGTAAAAATTCTCTGAGAATTTAATATTGGTAAAATGAGTAAAAATTTTGGAAACATCGAAAATTTCAAAATTATTCAAATTTTCACGAAATTAACATTTTCAAAAAACGAGTAGTAGTAGTAGTAGTAGTATTTAAAAACTTTGAACCAAGTCAAAATGTTGAAAGAGCCAAAAGTTTAAGAAAAGTCGATTTCTCAAAAAAAAATCATTATTTTTTAAAAGGTCAAAAGTTTCAAAAATAGTAGAATCCGAGAAAAAAATTCAAACAAAAATTACTTAATTAAATTATTTTAATTTAATTTTTGAAAGTAGAAGTTTTAAAAAAGGTCGAATTTTACGATGTTTTAGTTTCGAAAAACTATCGAAATTTTCAGAATCTAAAGTAAAAAAATGAAACAAAATTTTGAGAAAAAGTCAAGCAGAAAACTGGAAAAAATTCAAAACTTTTAAAAAGTCGAATGATATTTAAAAAATAAGAATTTTGAAAAAGTAAACATGCGAAAAGCGTCAAAATTTGATAAAAAGACTAATTTGACGAAATTCTATTTTGAAAAAATGTCGAACCTTTCAGAGTCGAAAATTTAAAACTTTTAGAGTCGAAAATTTAAAAGTAAATTGAAATTTTGAGAAAAAGTCAAGCAGAAAATTGGAAAACGATTCGAAACTTTCAAAAAGTCGAATTATATTTAAAAAAGAGGAGTTTTGAAAAAGTCAGTATTTTGAAAAGCGTCGAAATTTGATAAAAAGTCGACTTTGTCAAAGTCCTATTTTGAAAAAGTGTTGAAAAGTCACTTTAGCTAAAATTCATGGCAAAATTACCGCACTGCATACAATCACTTCCAAAAAAATCGAAATCAAATGCTTTATGGAAAGCAGTTGACGATATCCACATGGTTATCTGTCAAGATCTCAGTAAGCGTCTGATTTTTGTTTCTTGACTAACGAGCGAGTAACTGCACGTTTTGTTTTTTCAACTTTTGAAAGCTTGTTATTTCATGAGCTTTCACTTGTGCAAAGAAAATTCCCTTTATTGTAGAGAATCTTAAAATCTAGATTTAATTTCACGAATTCTCTGAAAGTTACAAATTCTTAATTTGTCAAATAGGTTCCTTATATGACGGAAGGATCTGCTAGAAACGATTTTTCGAAGTTCAACCCGTAAGGAGGTGAAAATGGATATCAAATTTTAAATGTTATAAATTTCCGGGCTTCTTCTCTCGCAACTAGTGAGTTTCATTTAAGTCATAATGAGAAGTGTAGTTTTAGGGTTATGCTTGGACTTTATTTCAATATTTGCACCCTTTTATATTATGATTATGATGAATATCAATAATAATTAAAAGCTGGTGCTTTTTAAAGGTGCTGAAAGCGTTTTAATTCATGTTTAATGTGTAAGTCTTCCCTCTAATATGGTCCTAGTGTTACGTTTAATAATAATCTACTCTAAAAGCATCAAATCTTAGAAATTTAGCTCGTCTAGCTCCTAAAAACTATTAAATTGTTTTACCTTTTTTTTTACTATAAAAGAGCAAATTGGTGGTAATTTACAAAGCAAACTTAATTTTACCTTACCAAGTAAAATTATTGACGAGACATCAACGTTTATTACCGTCGTATTTTAAGAAATATAGCTCAATTTATAGGGTCGACAATTTCAGGTAAAGACAAATTTCCTCCCTTTACGAGGCTTAACAAAAGACAGGAAAATGACAACAAGAAAATCTGCTAATAAATAGTCATCCCATTTACAAACTTAACGTTTAAATGGAACACAGGCAGATTTGAAAGCTAAAAAATTACGTTGTCTCTAATGACAACCTATTATTTTATCTGAGTCATGTGGAATTTCCCTCAAGAGTTTTAAAGCGCTTGTAAGAGTTAAAGTGTAATTAACGGTTAAGAGGAGATGAGATCGCAAGAAATCAGAAACTAAATTAGAGCTTGATGTAATTGATTTCAAGTTGCGTTCGGTAACGTTGTAACATAAATTAGTAAATTATGAGACATCGTCGACGAGACCATTTATATGTATGAGCATGAAGAAGCCCCCCCAAAGCTCGAATAATCGATAGAACTGTGCAACAAGTGCCTAATTATGCTTTAAGCCCCATAAACCTATTTCACTCGACAAATATTTGAAGGAACGTGTTCCGTGATTGTTTGAACTGACATAGTTGGAACCGAAATTAAGTGGTACGCCAGTGAGATTCCCATTTTTAATAGCATGTTAATATCCCTTTTAACTCTCCCAGGAAACACTCGGCGCCTCAAAATGAGGAAATCTGTAAATATTTCAGCAAATGAAAATTTCATTTGTACGTACACTTTTCTGAACGCTTTTTCATTTTATTTAACTACACGCGGAACCATTTATTTATGGCGTCTGTCTTTTCTCGCAAATATGCAACTGCAACTGCAAAGGTTGAACTTTTGATTTTTATTTTTAAAAATTTCGACTTTTATTAAACATTTTTTGCTTTTTATAAAATTGCGACATTTAAACATTTTCTTTCATTCCAGAAATTAGAATTTCTTAAATTTCCACGTTTTTTTAAATCATCAACTTTTTTTTGAATAATTCGACTCTTTTGGAAAATTTCGATTTTCTCATAAAATTGATTTTCTTTTCAAATTTCTGCTTTATTTTGATTTTGAAATTTTTAAATTGTGCGTTCTTCAATATTTGGGCTTTTTTGAAAATATCGATATTTTTGAAAATTTTTAAATTTAAACTGAATTTTTTTCAATTTTTCTTTGACAATTAAATATTCTAAACTTTTTGAATATTTAAACTTCCTACAAAAATTTATTTTTCCCCACATTTTAACTTTTTCTAAAAGGTTGAATTTGTGGTAATTTGATTTTTTAAAATCGCCATTCCTTCAAAATTTTGGCTTTTTCTGAAATTGCGACATTTAAAAATTTTGTTTCATTCCAGAAATTAGTCTTGAATTTTCACGTTTTTTGAAATTATCAACCTTTTTTGTAGAATTCGACTCTTTTGAAATATTTTGATTTTCTATTAAAAGCGATTTTTTTAAAAATTTCTGTTTTGTTTTTTCAAAATGTAATTCTTTGTAGATTATAAATTTTTTGAATGGTGCTTTTTTCAATATTTTGACTTTTTTGAAAATATCGACATTTTAGAAAATTTTGACATTTATAAATTTGACTTTTTTCCAATTTTTTTTTTGAAAATTAGTGTTCGAAATTTTTTTAAAAATTTTCATTCTTTTCAAAAATTTACTTTTTTCCAAAATTTATTGGAAAATGTCGTATTTCTGGTAAATTTGCTTTTTGTGAATTTCCTTTCTTGGAAAATTTCGACTTTTTCAAAAATTGCAGTCTTTCTTCACAGTTTCGACTTTTCTTCGAAGTTTCAAGTTTTTTCAAGATTACGATTTTTTTTGGTGAAACGGACTGGTTCTTGGTTATTTTCAACAAATGAAATGCAAATCTTGTCAGCTGAAACCAAGAAAGACTAAAAAAACAACAAAGTATCCCTCTGAAGATGACAGGCTGGCTATCGAAGCGCGTTAGAGCAACATTTGTTGTTTTTTAATATTTCTTGGTTTCAGAAGACAAGATTTGTATTTCAATTTTACCATATTTTGTAAATTTGACTTTTGAAAAATTATGCTTTTTTTTTGAAAGATTGACAAATTCGATTTTTCTTTTCATAAAATACGACTTTCATAATGAATTTTGGCTTTTTTAAAATTATGACATTAAAAATTTTGTTTCTTTTTAGAAATTACAATTTTTTTGAATTTCGCATTTCTTGATAAATATCGACTGTTTTTGAAGAATTCAACCCTTTTGGAAAATTTCGATTTTCTCATAAAATTGATTTTCTTTTTAAATTGCTGCTTTATTTTTTCGAAAAGATTTGTTGTACATTTTAAAATTTTTGAATTGTGCGTTCTTCAATATTTGGGCTTTTTCGAAAATATCGATATTTTTGAAAATTTTTACATTTAAAACTGACTTTTTAAACATTTTTTTTGACAATTCAATATTCTAAATTTTTGAATATTTTCTTCTTTAAAATTTTTTTTTTTTCCAAAATTTTAACTTCTTCCAAAAGGTTAAATTTCTGGTAATATAATTTTTTTAAATCCCCATTCTTTCAAAATTTCAGCTTTTTTAAATATCGCGATCTTTATTCACATTTTTGACTTTTCTTGGAAGATTCGAATTATGATATTTGGTACATTTGATTTTTGAAAAATTCCCATATTTTATTTGAAAGGTTGGACTTTTTGATATTTATTTTTAAAATTTTGGATCCTTATTAAAAATTTTGACTTTTTCCCAAATTGCGACATTTAAGAATTTTGTTTCATTCCAGAAATTAGTCTTGAATTTTCACGTTTTTGGAATTATCAACCTTTTTTGTGGAATTCGACTCTTTTGAAATATTTTGATTTTCTATTAAAAGCGATTTTTTTAAAATTTCTGTTTTGTTTTTTTTCAAAATGTAGATTCTTTGTAGACTTTAAATTTTTTGAATTAGGTTTTTCTCAATATTTTGACTTTTTTAAATATATCGATATTTTTGAAAATTTTGACATTTATAACTTTAATTTATTTCCAATTTTTATTTTGAAAATTAAGTATTCGAAATTTTTTTCAAAGTTTTTGATTTTCAAAAATTTACTTTTTTCCAAAATTTTAACTTATTGAAAAATGTCGTTTTTTTGGTAAATTTGCTTTTTGTAAATCTCCTTCCTTGGAAAATTTCGACTTTTTCAAAAATTGCAGTCCTTCTTCTCAGTTTTGACTTTTGCTCAAAGTTTCGAATTTTTTTAAGATTACGATTTTTTTTTGGTGGAACGCACTGGTCCTTGGTTATCTCCAAAAATTGAAACAAAAATCTTGTCCCCTGAAACCAAGAGAGTTTAAAAAACACAACAGAGTATCCCTCTGAAGATGATAGGTTGGCTATCGAAACGCTTTAGAGCAACATTTGTTGTGTTTTTTAGTCTTTCTTGGTTTCAGGGGACAAGTTTTGTATTTCAATTTTTCAAGATTATCATATTTTGTAAATTTGACTTTTGAAAAATTTTGCTTTTTTGTGAAGGATTGGATTTTGACAATTTCGATTTTTCTTTTCATAAAATACGACTTACATAACAAATTTTGGCTTTTTCTAAAATGTTGACATTTAAAATTTAGGTTTTTCGGAAATAAGAATTTTTTTGAATTTCGCATTTTTTGATAAATATCGACTGTTTTTAAGAATTCGACTCTTTTGGAAAATTTAGATTTTTTAACAAAATCGATTATTTTAAATTTCTGCCTTATTTTTTTAAAACTTACCGTTTTTAGATTTCGACTTTTTTTAATTGTGGTTGTTTCAATACTTCGACTTTTTCGAAAATATCAACATTTTTGAAAATCTCGATATTTTAGAAAGTTTTCACTCCTAAAACTCGAACTTTTTTCCAAATTTATTTTTATTTCGAAAACAATACTTAAATATTTTTTCCAAGTTTTCACTATTTTCACAAAATTTTTTTCTCAAAAATTTTAATTGTTTTGATTTTTTTGTAAAACTGATTTTTACAATAGCATTACTCTGAAAATTTCGACTTTTTTCAAAGTTTTGAGATTTTTAAATGTATTAAATTTAAAAAAAAAATATTTCTTAAAATTTTTTGACCTTTTCAAGACTTTTTTGATATTTTTACCTCGACTTTTTTCTTAACAGTTCATTTTTTTTAAAATGCAACCAAAAAATCGGAAATATGAGCATAAAGTTGAAGAAATATTTTTAGAATTTTCAAGCAAGGTGTTTCTGATGTTTAAAGTTTCAAAGTTTTATCTTTACGGTTAATACAATTTCAGAGTAAAATCAAAAAGGGGGATCAGGTCCAAAAATTTACCGAATTTCTACAAAATTGTTTCTCGAAGGTGTTTAAAATAAATTTTCACAAAATATCTGCCTTATGTGATTTTGAAATTAAGGAGAAAATTTTAAACCAAAACTGGAAACTTTAGAAAGTGGAAAAAACTTTGGAAATTAAAATATGTTTTTCCAACGTTTTATTGACGAAAACAATTGCGGTTGCTTTTTAATAAAAATTAATTACCAGCGCGTCGGCACTGACACAGTAAATATTTATATATACATTTTTTTTTTGGTGGATCGGACTGGTCCTTGGTTATCTTCAAAAATTAAAATACAAATCTTGTTCCCTAAAACCAAGAAAGATTAAAAAACACAGCAAATGTTGCTCTAACCCGTTTCGATACCCAAGCTGTTATCAATTGTCTCTCTGAAGATGATAGCTTGGCTATCGAAACGTGTTAGAACAATCTTTGTTGTGTTTTTAGTCTTTCTTGGTTTCAGGGGATAAGATTTCTATTTTAGTCTATACAAGGTAATTTATGAGGAAGACTTTTTAAGAGAACATTTTGCCTCACGCTAGTTTGTTTTTACACAGCCTTGAGTTCACGTGACATTGACCTAATGTGACCTTATAGCCTATGAACTCAAGACCGTATTCGAGTTCATGTAATCTCGAGATTACATGACGTTTAACTCACGTAACTTTGACTTTGGATTCAAGTTACCTTGAGTTTACGCGACCTTAAACTCAGGTGACTGCAAGCTGACATGAATTTAAACGTACGCGACTTGAGATGACCGAAATATTAACTCAGATGACTTTTAGCTCACGTGACTCTAATTTAACGTGACTCCAATCTAACGTGACCTTGATCGCATGTGTGTGTCGTACTAATGTACTAAATGTCTATATACATGTACAAGGTGATTGATGAGAAAGGCTTAAATCTAAGAGAACATTTTGTTAAAAAAGCTATCTTGTTTTCACACAACCTTGAGTTCACGTGACATGGAACTAACGTGACCTTATATACTATCAACTCAAGGCCATGTTGAAGTTCATGTATTCTTGAGATTACATGACACTGAACCCACGTAACTTTGAACTAGCATCACTTTGGATACAAGTTACCTTGAGTTTACGCGACCTTAAACTCAGGTGACCACAAGGTAACATGACTTTAAACACACGCTACTTGAAATGACCGAATTACTAACTAAGGTGACTTTAGGCTCACATGACTCCAATCTAAGGTGACCCCAACCTAACGTGAACTTGATCGCACGCGTGTGTGTGTGTGTGTGTGTGTGTGTGTGTGTGTGTGTGTGTGTGTGTGTGTGTGTGTGTATGTGTGTGTGTATGTGTGTGTGTGTGTGTGTGTGTGTGTGTGTGTGTGTGTGTGTGTGTGTGTGTGTGTGTGTGTGTGTGTGTGTGTGTGTTTTGCACTAATGTACTAAATGTCTATATACATGTACAAGGTGATTGATGAGAAAGGCTTAAATCTAAGAGAACATTTTGCCTCACGCTAGATTGTTTTTACACAACCTTGAGTTCACGTGATATTGAGTTAATGTGACCTTATAACCCATGAGCTTAAGGTCGTGTTCAAGTTCATGTAATCTTGAACTCACGTAACTTTGACTTAGCATGACTTTGGATTCAAGTTACCTTGAGTTTATGCGACCTTGAACTCAGGTGACCTCAAGCTGACATGAATTTAAACGCACGTGACTCGAGATGACCGAAATATTAACTCAGGTGACTTTAAGCTCATGTGACTCTAATCTAACGTTACCCGAACCTAACGTGACCTTGATTACATGTTTTTGTGTGTTGCACTGCCGTACTAAATATCTATATACATATACAAGGTGATTGATGAGGAAAACCTAAATCTAAGAGTTTGTCTCACGCTATCGTGTTTTTACATAGCCTTGAGTTCACGTGACATTGACGTGATGTGACCTTATATCCTATGAACTCAAGACCGTGTTCGAGTTCATGTAATCTTGAGATTACATGACGTTGAACTCACGTAACTTTGACTTAGCATGACTTTGGACTCAAGTTACCTTGAGTTTACGCGACCTTGAACTCAGGTGACTGCAAGCTGACATGAATTTAAACGTACGCGACTTGAGATGACCGAAATATTAACTCAGGTGACTCTTATCTAACGTGACCCCAACCTAACGTGACCTTGATCGCATATGTTTGTTGCACTGACGTACTAAATATGTATATACATATGCAAGGTAATAGATGAGGAAGACTTAAATCTAAGAGAACATTTTGCCTCAGGCTATCTTATTTTTGCACAGCCTTGAGTTCACGTGACATTGAGTTAATGTGACCTTATATCCTGTGAACTTAGGGCCATGTTCCAGTTCAGGTATTCTTGAGATTACATGACGTTGAACCCACGTAACTTTGAACTAGCATTTCTTTGAACATAAGTTACCTTGAGTTGACGCGACCTTGAACTCAGGTGACCTTAAGCTAACATGACTTTAAACACACGCGACTTAAGATGAACGAATTATTAACTAAGGTGACTTTAAGCTTACGTGATCCTAATCTAACGTAATCCCAATCTTATTTGACCTTGATCGTATGTGACCTTGAGCTAATGTAACCTTTAACTTACATGACCTTGAGCTTACGTGACCTAAAATTTACGTGATATTTAGCTCATTTGACCCCAAATTTACGTGGCCTTGAATTCAAGTGACTCTGAGATCACATGGACTTGAGCTCCCGTAATCTTGAGGACACATGTTCTAAAGCTTTTGTAATCTTAATGTCGCGTGACTTTGAGATCAAGTAAAGTTGAACGCATGTAATCTTGAACCAGCATAAATTTGAACTTAAGTGACTTTAAAGTTAGATGATATTGCAGTCCCGTACATTAAGACAAGGTGACCTTGAGCAAATGTAACCTTGAGCTTACCTTACTCTAACCTCATGCGACTTGACCAAACCTGACCTTCAGCTCACGGCCAGTAATATCAAGTAAAGTTGAACTCACGTAATCTTGAATTAGCATAAATTTGAACTTAAGTGACCTCAAAGTTAGGTTATATTGGAGTCCCATACATCAAGCTAAGGTGACCTTAAACATACGCAACTTTGAGCTAATGTAACCTTGAGTTTACGTTACTCTAACCTCACGCGACCTTAACCAAACGTGACCTTCAGCTCACGTGACCTTGAGTTCAAATAAAGTTGAACTTGCGTTACCTTGGACCAGTATGAAGTTGAACTTAGGTGACCTTTAGGTTAGGTGATATTGAAGTCTCGTACCTCAAGCTACAGTTACCTTGAACAAAAATGACCTTGATCAAAGGCGACCTTGAGCTAATGCAACCTCAACATTATGTTAGTCTAACCTCACGTGACCTTGACCAAACATGACCTTGAACTAACATGACCTTGAGCATATGTGATCTCGGATTAACATGACCTTGAGCTTATGTTATTTTGAATTAACATCACCTCGAGCTCACATTACCTCGAACTTAATCACCTTGACTTCATTGACCTTAAACCTAGGTAACCTTGAACACAAGAGGTTCGGAAATCACGTGAATTTGAGCTTACGTGATCTTGGGCCCCAGTAATTTGGAATTCAGGTAAAATTGTTACTTTGATCACAGGCTACCTTGATCCTTGTCTTCATGTCACCTTGAACGTACTATAGGATCTTAGCGTTGCGTAATTTACCATGACATTTATCTCGCGTAATCTGGATTTTTGAGATCCAGAAATTGAAAAAGGTCAAAATTCCAATTTTCGAAGAAAATAGTATTTGAAATTTTAGGACTCAGACGTCCAATTTATATTTTACATCTTGATCTCTAGAAAAATATGTGACGCGAATAAAATGTTCTACGATACAAAATTATTCCACAAACTTAGCACTGTCGCTGTTACGTGTTCCATAAAAACAGAAATGTTAAAATTTTTGTTAAAAACAGAATACATTCCTATATCATTTAAATTGATTCACTTGGAGCAGCTAAGGCCCTTTAATTTAGGTTACTTGTTCATGAGTATTCGGCCTTTAGAGAAGTCTCAAATAAGCAACTACATATATGTCATTTTATTCAGCGGCCGACGACTCTTCCTTATTGTGGCCCAAACATAGTGTAACGAAATGTAAATTATAGAATTTAGTACGTGAGAACATTTTCTAGAAAGATCTGATAAAAGGTAAAGCGGCCGCTATAACGAAGCAAACGGTAGATAAGCGTTCCAGAAGTTTCGGCAAACAATAAGCCTTATCTGCGGATTTTTCTAAAACCTGGGAGCCAAAACTATATAAGGCGGTAGCCTTTCCCTCGAAGGAGTCGGTCAGTATAGTTAGTGAGTTAGTAGTTAGACGTCAATAAGTGAGTTCATTATTCAGTTGTAGTGTTCCGAGTTTAGTTTGGAAATAAAGTGGGTGTTATTCAATCCACGTGTTAATTAATTCGAACCGATAGCCCATAGCAATATGATAATTGCATGGTAATAAGTCGGGATTATAAGGAGGGTGTCCTAATGTTGCCCAATGCATTTCCTCTAATGTTTAATGTATCAAATTCGCTGAGGGGGGGCATTGCCGTGAGGAAAAATCACCAAAAATTCGCGCCCCTGCCGCCAATATACACGTTTCGCTTTATCCAATAGCTGGCAGTAATAGGCAGTATTAATTGTATGACGTTCATGAAGAAATTTGACGTGTACAACTCCTTAAAAATTCCAAAACACTGTCGCAAGAACTTTTTCAGCTGAGAGGCGAGTTTTGCCTTGACGGTTGCACCTTCCCCCTTTCTTCTCCACTTCATGCTTGCTTGTTTAGATTTAGGGGTGTAATGGTGGACCCTAATCTCATCACATGTAACGATATGTTGCAAAAAACCATCACCTTAACGTTGAAGACGTGAAAGATGGCGCTGACAAATCTCCAGACGTTGTTGTTTCTGTTCCTCAGTCAAAAGACCAGGTACCCATCTGGCAGAAATTTTTCAAAACCCCAGCTCATCTGTAATGAGGGATTAAGCCCTTTTAAAGCCCTATCTGAATCCCTATCTGAGCTGCAATTTTACTAACTTTTAAACGACCATCATCTTCTAAAAGGCGCTGAAGAGCGTTAATCTTATTCGAAGTCATATTGGTCCGAAGATTACGGACATGGGGTTCATTTTCAACTTCAGTTCTTTCTTCCAAAAATGTTTTGTGCCATTCATACACTTGAGTTGTCTTCAAATAAATATCCGCAAACTGTGCTTCTAATATGAAAGAAATTTAATTATAGTGCGCTGCGCAACGTGCGGATGAATCTCTTGCTCACTCATTGTATTTACAGCTTACGAGCGGCGAGAATGGAATTTACTTGAGCGCAGGAAGTCCCGTGATATCCCTACCTAGCATGTCTAAGAGTATGCGCACACTTCCGATGCCCTCATGGCGACATGAAATTCATAGTTGTACTAGTACATTCTAAAGAAATGATTGCTAATAACTAATTAATTAATTAAATAATTAAACATTTTATTAGAATATATTAGAAATAAACGTACTAAATTAAAAACGATCTATTAACTCACAATTCTCTCGGCTTATCGATAAAATGTTAATACTGGTAATGAAATAAACGAACTTTATTGTCAATCAAGCGATGAGAAAGTTTCGTAGCGTTTCCATTTCAATCGAATAGGGAGCAAATTGAACACAAACCGGATTTATAAACCATGTTATCCCATAACTTCTACACTATAGCTGAATCCGAGATACTCACCTGTAAAATCCCATACTTGTATTCAATGTCTAGAAAGTTGTATTCCCTAGAGTGCGGCGGTCTCGCCCCCGCCGGCATCTGCGATCCTCCAGTATTAGTAATTCCTCCGTGATTGTGTCCGCCTTCTTGGGCCGCCAATATGTTAGCTAAGCTGGCGTATACGCGTTCCGATGCGAACGCCAGCGTTTCCGCACATTCTTCGACAGGGTGGAGGACGTGGAGTATCTTGGGGTGGCGAAATCTTGCGAGCTGCCGCACAGAGCTTCGAAGTATTTCCGTTACCGTCTCTTTCCGCTTCGGTTTGTGCAACTTTTCGGCGCAACGTTTCTCGAATAAAAACACGGAACATTCCTGAAACAATATATGAGTTTTAGTTACCACATAAAGGGTCATTTGGGGAGTCTGGAGGGAAAAGCTAAGAAACTTAATCAGGATCATATGGCTTACACTTTACTGATACAACGTCTGTCTTTCCTGCTTGTCCTAAGATGTTCTAATGTTAATATACTCTCTCTCAGAATAATATACTGGGTAAAATATAACGAGAGAGTTAGACAGAGAGTATAATATTGTTGCGCGTTATCGATTCGAATGATTAACACTTGGTGAATTGTAACCACTTTATTTCCAACTGATTCCGGAACACAATTGTAATTTACCAACACTGTTTAATTAACTAACTAATTCATTGACTTCTAACTACCTGACTGAGGGAAAAACGACCGCCTCATATAGGTCCCGCTTCGGGTTCTAGAAGGAACAAGCAGATAAGACCTATCATTTGCCGAAATTTCTGGAAGGCTTTTCTGCCGTTTGATTCATTATCGCGGCCATTTCCCATTATTAAATTTTCAAAAAAAATCCTAATAAATTTTATAATTAAATTTTGTTAGAATATATTGAGAGAGCATGTTCGTAACTCGTGACGATCAAGGGTGATGGTAAAGCAAAGTTTTTCCCAAATCCAAAATCGTTTAAGAAAAGAAGTCTTCACTTAAAAAAAATCGAGATTTATATAAAACAAAAACGAATTACCCAAGCATCAAAAATGCTGGCTTTTTGAAACAGGTATTAACAATTTTTCTCAAAAATTGCCGGAGCTTTGATCGTCAAGTCAATCAATTTCAAGTTTCAACTATAAAACGATTTAAGATGGTGTGGATTTTTGATTTGACAAGGATTTTAGTTATGCAATTTGAATTTTTTTAAACTTTCAGTTTCTATCTCCAAATTCCTTACATTATTTTATTGAATTTTTAAATTTAACATGAAATGCATATACTCGTACTTTTTTTTTATTTTACTTTATGCGTCCTAACCTGGTAACAATCATCCTTGACATTTTCGCCAATCAAGTAAAAATACAGATATTTCTAACTGTTAAAAAGAAAAATTTTAATTACTGCAAAATTAATTTAATATGATGCGCTACAATTAAGGAAAGAAATGGGATACCATTATATAAAATTGCCCGAAAAAGAGAGAAGACGAAACAAAAAGAAGGAATTAACACAGGTATTTATAAATAATTAATAGGGCTGCAACGCAAGGAGCGCTCACGGTTTGGAATTCAGTACCAATTATTCCAGTTTCGAGTTCCTATTATTTTCAAATGCTCCTGTAATTGCCTTCATTTAAACTAAAATTGATGAGGCTTTAAATCTCATTGTCTGCCTTCTGAATCGATGGGGGAAAATTCGAATTTTACACTTTGTATGCAGTCGCACCTCCGTGTGTCCTAACTAATAAATAAAATATAAATAGAAGTGAAATATCGCGATCGCTCGTGAATCCTGTACGATTTTAAATTCAATCTACGTTTCCAATTTTAAAGGATATGGCGCAAAAACGTCAGGCTTTTGTTGAAGGTCTTTTCACCTTCTGAATTTCATTTAGAAATGGGATCAGTTATTTTATTTAATGGCGCATTTTTCGCTTTCACGAAAAATATTTCCACCCATATTGTATTATACCAGACACAAATCAAACCCTTCTCGGAAGGATAATGAAAGAGGGCCTGTAACTTAAAAAAAATCGGATCCAGAATTTTCGTTTAAATTTACACGAGTTAAAGAATAGACGTGGAACATGATTTAAATGCCTTTGTTAAATTAAAATTTGTAGATTGCACGTTTTGCTTTTAAATTTTAATTATCTGATTTTTTATCCCATTTGCTTGTTTTGATTTTTTAAAAATTTGTTAAAGAACATAAGATTAAATAAACACATAACATTAAATAAATGTGCAAATTAAAATGTATTTTTTATTAAACGTCGAAAAATTATCGAAGAAGATCGAAATTTATGAAAGGCCAAAACTTTGGGAATAAGTTGAAATTTTCTAAAAGTCAGCACTTTGAGAAAAAATATCGCAATTTTCATAAAGACAAAAGTTGAATCACAATTTTCAAGAAACAATGCAATTTTTAAAAAAGGTGAAGACTTTAAAAATAGATCACAGTTTTCAAAAAGGTCGTGGAAAAAGCCAAAATTTTCGAAAAAAAAATGTTAAAATGTTCAGAACAAATTTTGCTAAAATCTTAAAAAATATCACAAATGTGTAAGTCTAAAAAAAAAGTAGCAATCAAAATTTAAAAAGAAGTCGAAATTAAATAAGAAGAAGAGTTTCGCCTCTGGTATGGTGGACATACTGAGTTAACGTGCTCTGATGTTTTGAAATTGGCTTTTTTCATTTTGGTATATTTCCTTGTATTTTATTTTTTATCTATTGTTTCTTTGTTCCTGAAGAAGCCCCCTTCGATGGTGGGCAAAACATCGAACAGTTTTAGTAATTCTTTGACACAGTCCAATCCCGGAAGAGTATATCCTGTATAAAAATAATATTTTAGAAAAGATCGACATTTTCAAAATAAGTCGATGTTTTTTGAGGAAATCCGGAATTTTTAAAAAATTCCAAATATTCCATGAGAGTTGAAATTTTTTTAAAAAAAGCCAGATTTATAAATCCGCCGGGAAAACTCTAACAATTAGCCAAAATTTTAAAATATACTGAAAATTTACAAAAAAATTTGAACATTTTAAAAAAGGTCGAAGTTTTCTTAGGAAAAGCCAAAAGTTTAAGTAGTCGAAAATTTAAAGCCAAATCTTCGAAAATAGTCCACATATTTTGAAATAAAAAATATGAAAATGTCAGTCAAAATAAATTATTCAATATTATGAATTTTTCTCGAAATTTTCAAGTTGACTTCAAAAAAAATGGAAAATGAAGAAAGGTTGAACAAAAATAAAAACTTCGGAAAAAAGCAGTTAATTTAAAGAAAAATGGACAATTTATTTAAAGTTCGAACAATTTTCAAAAAAATCAAAATTTAAAAAATTTTGCAAATAAGTCGAAACTTTCAAAAAGTGACTTTGACTTTAAAAAAATTTCGGAATTCTCAAAAAGTTAAAAGCATTTAAAAGAGTAAATATTTTAAAAACAGATTTCAAATAGGATGAAAAAAGTCAAAATTTTCAGAATTACAACTTTAAAAAAAAATTGCAAACCGTTTACATCCTAAAAAATGTCTACATGTCTTTCCTATTCTGTGTAAAATAAATTAACCTTTTTTTGTCAGCTGACATAAGGAGATGTTTTGTAAAACTAAATATTACGTAGTTGTATTTCAAAAAAGTGGTGATGGCGCGTGCATAAGCAGCTGCTAAATATATGCTCCATTAATAAACCCAAATTCTACGGGAATTAATGAGCGATTATTTCTGAAAATTGTGGTAAACCAAAGGTGTAAACAATCAAAACAGTGTAGTGATTAAAACAACACTAGAGACAAACAGGTTAGTGCAAAAATTAGTAATTTAAGGTAAGACGCTGCATTTGTATTAGCTCTGATAAGAGATAAGAAACCGTGACCTTCGAGGAGATAGTCCGGGGAACGGTTTCTTTCGTGGAAAAGACGTGCATCACAACATATAGTAATCAGATTAGGAATCAGCGCTGAAATAAAGAAATAAACATGGACAAGAATTATATGAGAGACGCCGACATGGAGGAGTCCTCCATAGACGAAGGAGGCAAGAGAAAAAGGGTACAAGAAGAAACCTTAGCGAGAACAAAAAAAATGTCGAGAACGCCAATAAAGACAAAAACAATTGATAACGAGGATAAGCTTGATCTTATACTAAGTATGATGCAGGATATAAGAGAAGAAATGCAAGAAATAAAAAATGAACAGAAAAAATACAATAACGACATTAGAAAAATCCAAATTGAAAACACCAAACTAAGAGAAGAAAACGAGAGAATTATAAAAGAAAACGAGAAAATGAAAAGGGATATAAAAATAATAAGCAATAATTTGGAGTGGATCGAAAAAGATAAAAGGAAAAATAACATAATTGTCAACGGTCTAACAGTAAATACAAACGACAATGCAATTTTAATTACAGAAATGGAAAATTTCTTTAAAGAAAAATTAGAAATACAAACCAGAGTTGAAGAATCTTACAACATTGGTAGAAATATATATCTTGTGAAACTGCAAAATGAAAATGAAAAGAAACAGATTATAAAAAACAAATCAAAGCTCAGAAAAATTAATGAAAAAATTTTCATAAATGAAGACTTGACGCATAAAGAAAGGGAGAAGCAGAGACAACTAAAAAATAAAGCAGAAGAGGAGAAACTCATGGGTAAGAATATCAAAATCGGATATAACAAGATAATAGTTGATGGAGAAACTTGGAAATGGAACAAAATCAAGGAAAAATTAGAAAATACAAATTCAAAAAACTGAGCAATAAATCTAAAGAAGTAAATAGTATGATGACGAACAAGGCAATGAAAATGGATACGAAAACAATAAAAACACAACAATAGAAAAAATAAATAAAAAGGAAAAAACAGGAAAAGAAATTTGGAAAGTGGGAACATGGAATGTTAGAGGACTAAGGGGAAAAGAGGAGGAACTAATAGAAGAATTTGAAATGACAGGGATCCAAATATTAACAATAACAGAAACGAAGAAGAAGGGGCAAGGGGAACTAGTGCTAGAAAATGGACACCTTTTAATATACAGTGGAGTAGAACAAAATAAACATGCTGCGGCAGGGGTTGGGTGCATAATAGAGAAAGGATTAGTAGATAATATACTAAATTGGGAAGGCATTTCTGAAAGAATACTAAAAATAGAATTTGATGATATATATGGGGAACGAATATGCATAATAATAGTGTATGGACCAAATGAAGATGATTTAGCGAGTAATAAAGATCAATTCTGGGAGAAACTAACATTGGCCACAGAGACAGGTAAAGGTAAAATTATCGTAATGGGAGATTTTAACAGTAGGGTGTGTAAAAGAGAGAATAGAAATGTAAATGTAATTGGAAACTGTGGGGAAACAAAAATAAACAACAATGGGTTAAGAATGACAGAATATTGCATATTGAACGATCTCATAATAACAAATACGTTTTATGAACACCAGGATATACATAAATTTACAAGAATAGCGGAAAACAGAAAAGAAAGATCCATAATTGACTACGTACTTGTGCAAAAAAATAATAGGAAATCGATCACGGATGTAAGAGTCAAAAGAAGTGCGGAAATATTCAGTGATCATTACCTGGTTGTAGCAAAAATTAGGAAAAAGAAGAGGTGTAGGAGTGACAACGAACGACACGAAACTGCACCAGTAAAAAAAGAAAATATTAAAACATACAGATTAAGAGAAAAAGATATAGCAAACAGTTATCACCAAATTCTTGAGGAAAAGATAAGTAATATAGAAAAGGAGATTGAACAAAAAGATATTGAAGACATATGGCAAATATTTAAGGAGGTAGTAATAGAAGCAGCTAAACAAGCATGTGGCACGATTATAACCAACGCCAATAAAAAGTTAACTGCCTGGTGGAACGATGAAATCAAAAAAGAAGTTAAATTAAAAAAACAAGCGTGGAAAGAGTACTTAAATAATAACACCGCACAAAAATACACTTTGTATAAGGAAAGAAGAACCAAAGTAAAAAAAATGGTTTTGGAAGCTAAACAGAACGCATGGGAATGTTTTGGGAAAAAAATGGAGGAGACAAATAAAGGAGATCGCAAGCTATTTTATAAAGCAGTGAAGAAAAGGAAAAGAAAAGAAATTGACGACTATAACAAGCAAAGAAGGCGCGTTGCTAAAAGATGAGAATTTAATTATGAACAGATGGAAAGAATACTTTTACGAACTATTAAATCCACTGGAAACAGAGACACAAGAAGGCAAAGAGGTAACAACAAATGACACAATAGCAGATGAAGAAATTGAAGTACTTACGATAGAGGAAGTTGAAGAAGCAATCAAGGCAACAAAATGTGGAAAAGCGCCCGGACATGATGGAATAACACCAGATATGATTAAACACATGAGGAAGAACGGTGTAAAACTCTTGTACAACATTTGTAATAAGGCATGGATAAAAGGAAACATACCTAAAGATTGGGGAATAGGTGTTATTATGCCCATATATAAAAAGGGAGATAGAAAACAATGCCAAAATTATCGAGGTATAACTTTATTGAGCACGGTAGCAAAGATATATGAAAGGGTGTTAGCAAACAGGCTCCGTTTAGTAATAGAAACGCAATTAAGTGTATCCCAAAGTGGATTTAGAAGAGGCCATAGTATACAGGACCATATATTCACGATGAAACAACTTACGGATAAAATATTAAGACAACGGACAGAGGCATATCTAGCGTTCATTGATCTTGAAAAGGCTTTGGACAGAGTACCCAGAAAAGAAATATGGATAAGTTTGGAACAACGAGGAGTCAGCCGAAAATTAATTGCTGAAATAAAAAGCATATATGAGGAAAATGCAAATTACGTCAGAACGCGAAATATGCAGTCTTCTACTTTCTACACAAGAGATGGTTTACGACAGGGAGGAGTACTTAGCCCATTACTATTCATTATCCTGATAGATGACATACTCAAACAAACATGTACTAAAACAACAGGCCTACAAGTAGGATACTACAATCTACAAAAAGTCTGTATAAAAGAATGTGCATTTGCAGATGATATAGTAATAATGGCCAATTCACCCGAAGACCTACAAACTAACTTAGAAATATGGAAAGATGCTCTAGAATCTAAACAAATGAAAATAAATGTCAATAAAACAAAAGTGATGGCGATAACAGAAGATGAAAATAAAAAAATAAATATACGATTGGAAAATAAGGATATACAGCAGGTCAAGGAATTCAAATATTTAGGAGTAATAATAGATAATAAAGGAAATCAGGATAGGGACATCAATGAACGAATAGAGAAAGCATTTAAAGCATATTACAGTATGTGTGCAACCATAGTCAAGAAAAGAGAAATATCCAAAAATACGAAAATGTTGGTATACAAGACTATCTTCCAGCCGATACTACTATTTGGAAGTGAAACCTGGGTTTTAACGGAGAGAATGAAAAGCCGGATACAAGCAGCCGAGATGAAGTTCTTAAGAGCGCTAAAGGGAATAAGTAGAAGACATCGAATAAGAAATCAAAAAGTGAGGGAAGAACTGGATGCTAAGCCTGTATTAGAAATTGCTGAAGAAAAACAATTAGGTTGGTGGGGACATATACAAAGGATGAAAGATAACATGCAAGTAAAGAAAATATGGAAAGCAAGAACATAGGACCGGAGACGTAGAGGCAGACCTAAAGAAAGATGGGGTGACATCATTGATAAATTAATCAGAAAGAGACAATTAAACCTAAACGAAGCAAAAATTTTAGCGCTAAACAAAAAGGAATGGAAAAAATTTTGTGAATGAAATAGAGAATACCAATCCCGACACCTTACGGTATAAGGGAATTGATTATATATATATATATATATATATATATATGTATTTCAAAAAATATTTCAGAATATTGTCAACTTTCTTTACTAAAAGTTTAAATATTTCCAAAGACGAAAAAATGTTAAAATAAAATTAATAATTTTGTAAACGTCAAAATTTTCAAAAAATTGGAAATTTTGGAAAAAGATCGAAATTTTTTAAAGGGTGAAAATTTTCAAAACAATCGAAAAACTAGTAAAAATTTAAACAAAAGGCAAAAAGGGAAATTTTTTACACAAAAATCAAAATTTTCGAAATCATTCGAAATTTTAGGGTACGATTTTTCAAAAAAAATCAAAAGGTTCAAAAAGAATTAAAAATCTTTAAACAAAGCCATATTAACAAAAATGTCAAAGTGTTAGAAAAAAACTTCCAGAAAAAGTCGAAATTAAAAGTACTTCATGTCTCATCAGCTATTAACACTATACAAAGCTCAAGTTAGGCCAACACTAGAATATTGTTCTCATGTTTGGAGTTCACCCCCAAAACACCCTTTAGCTCTCTTGGATTCAATTCAAAGAAAAGCGATTCGCCTAATTGATGACGAGAGTCTGACCGATTCTCTTGAAACACTAGAGCACAGGCGTATGGTTGGTGACTTGTCTCTTTTCAACAAGTACTATCATGGAAGATGCTCGCAGGAACTAATAGGATTGATCCCCCAAGGGCAAGATTCTTGAGGCGTACTAGATAGTCGAAGATAGCAAATTCCTGTGCGGTCCAGTTTGACACAGTGAGGAATTCTGTCTACGGAGACTATTTTTTCTATAGAACTTCCAAGTTATGGAACTTGTTATCGAAAGGAATTGTCCCTAAAAATTACAATCTATCCTTGTTTAAGAAGGCGGTTCATCGCCATCTATTCTTGTTTCCGCATCCTGCTCGCAGTGCTTTGAAAGTATAATGGGGTTACACTTTGCGAGTAGATTAAACTTAGAAAAAAAAAATTCGATATCCTTAGAAAAAAATTGTGAGTCAAAATTTTGAAAAAAGCTGGAAATTTTCAAGAAAACTTGAGTATTTTTAAAAATGGTGAACATTGTTTGGACACTTCACGAAACAGGAATTTTTAAAGTTAAAGAAGTCTAAATTTTAAAAAATATTTTTAAGAAGTCTAAAGACTGTATCAGAATTTTGAAGCTAATGCACAGACCAATTGGTTTGAACATTAATTAAATTGGAAGTTTGGAAATTAAAGACCGGTTTCGATCTTGTTAGATCTTGTCAGTCGATCTTTAGTTTCCAAACTTCGAATCCAATAAATGTTCAAACCGATTGGTCTGTGCATTAGAATCCTTGTCTTCTGGGAACTTTCCTAGAGAGCAACCGCTTCGCTAGGTGGCAGTGTTTCAACTGTTGGTAGTTCACTATACACACCTGGAGGGCTGCATGAATCTGCAGTCTAGGTTGTATTCTACTTGCATTAGAATTTTGAAAGACAAGCTACTTAAAAGTTTTAAAAATAATCAACGTTTTGAAATAAGTAAAAATTTTGAAGAAAGGCGAAGTTTTCAAAAAAAATTCAAACTTTTCAGAAACATTGAAATGTTAAACTCTTGAAAAATATCGTCATTTTAAAAAAGAAAGAATTTCTATTAAATTAAAACTAGCAGTTAAAATTAAAGAAAAAGTCCAGTGTGTGTGAGAGCTTTCAGTCGTCTGAGGTAGTACCACTTCACTAGGAGGCGGTGAAATGATCATCATGTTTCCATCTCTGACACGTGGGTCGGTTTCTGTTATTTTCCCTTTCTTATCCTGTACTTATCCTTATTTTTTTTTCACCTTCTCTGTTTTTTTTTTGTAATTTTCAAAAACAAAAATGATGGATTCTCTCCGTGTCAAAAATTCCGGACGTGAACTACCCTCTCGTTCGGATGTTCAGATGGGGGATGTGCGAGGGAATCCGAAATCGACGGAAAATTTTAATATGCCGCAGATCAAGTTTCTTTCAAATAATTTATTCAACTTCTGTAACATTCGGTTGCTAAACTCAAATTTAAACTCGGTTCATTAACGCCTTCAAATTGAAAGGCCCCATGTGCTGCTTCTGACAGAAGCCCAAGTCTCCCCACCCATTAATATGGTCCACTTGCTTTGCCCTAATTACGAGTTGCATTCAAAGTTTCGACACAAGAGGGAAAGAGGAAAGCTTTTACGCAATGCGACCTGTCCTGTCAACGAGAAGAAGCACTGGGATCTACTGATCATGATGTGATTTGGCTAAAAATCTGCTCCAAAAGCAAAGTAATATTGATTTGATCACTTTATTTGTCTCCAAACGATCCCTAATAGAGACTCTTCTCTTATCTCTCAGTAACCTTCGATCATCTTACAGACGAATTATCCAAACGCTAAGGTTGCCTTTCTCGGTGACGTCAAAATACACAACATTCCCTTGTTAACGTGTTCTTTCTGAATTGACGACGCGGAAAGTAAAAGCTTTTGCCATCACTTGTGGACTATGAGAATTGGTTGAGGAACCCACAAGAATTCCTGATGTAGATATCCATCAACCTAATCTACTCGACTTTCTCCTTTCAAATTCTCCAAATTTGTAAAAAATCATTGTGGCATTACCTCTTGGAAATTTTAATCAGAAGCTTGTAGCAGCCTCTCGCTGGCTTTATATACCATCTTCTTCTCAGCCACAGCCCCGTAGAGTTTGGTACTTTTTACTTTGCAAACTGGGAAGAATAAAAAGAAGTCCGCTTTAAGTCAGACAACCCTTCCTAACTCGTCGAATCCATCACTGGAATTATCCTGGTTGGTATGAAATGCTCAATTCTTCATTCTCAAAATAAGTCTGCCTTCAGTAAACCTTGGTTCAGCAAAAAATGTGCTCGGGCTGTCTTCTGCATAGCGCATATCGTTGTTGGAGAAATAATTACCCGGTAGAGACTACCACCTCTGTAAGTAAACAAAATTTTTGAAACCGGTTATTGACGAGGTAAAAAGTGATTTCGACCGTAAAATGCGCAAAAAGTTTATTAACTGCCGAACTGTTTTAGGTCCTTTTGGAAAGTCGATTAAAAAGAATTTTACTTCTTTATATTTTCGACCCTTACTCGATGACAACAACAATATTGCTACTACTTCCAAAGAAAAAAATGATTTGCTAGCCCTAATATTTGCTGAAAATTCAAACCTTGATTCTCGAAACGCAGAACCTTCTATTCTTCCTGAGGTTGGCACTGCGATGTCTGAAGTTGTTTTTAAACAACGTACAGTTAGGAAGATTCCTCTTGAGCTCGATACATCGAAAGCTTCTGGCCATGATGGTATTTCTGTTATTGTTCCTAAGAAGTGCGCTCCAGGTTTGATTCCTGTTCTAAGCAAATTTTTTACACTCTCTTACAACAAAGGTGTATTCCCTAAAATCTGGAAATCTGCTTGAGTGCAGCCTGTCCCTAAAAAGGGAAAAAGGGATCTGGCTAACAACTATTGCCCTATATCTTTGTTGTCCGTTATATCTAAAGTGATAAAAAAGTTATTAACAACAATATGCACAAATATTTGAAAAAGAATAGAATCACCTTGGATAGGCAATACGGTTTTAGACAACAACGCTCAACTGGAGATATATAGGCACATGTTTTTCATATCTGTAACTTAGCTATTGATAAACATGGTAAGGCTAGAATTGTGGTATTGGATATCCCAAAGGCCTTCGACAGTCTGCCACCGATTTCTTCTAGCCAAATTAACATCCTATGGTCTTTCTTCTGGGCTCAGTCAATTATTATCCAGTCCTCCTGTTCTAAGCAAATTGTTCACACTCTCTTACAACAAAGGTGTATTTCCTCACATCTGGAAATCTGCTAGGGTTCACTAACACCTCCAAAAGGAAAGACCCCATGTGCTGTCTCTGATAGAAAACCCAAGTCTCCCCATCCATCAATACAATTCATTTGCTTTGCCCTAACTATGACTTGCACACAAAATTTCGACAAAAGAGGGAAATTTGTGCTTTTACGCGAAGAGACCTGTCCTGTCAACGAGAAGAAGCACTGGAATCTGCTGACCATGATTGACTGAAAATCTGCTCCAAAAACAAAGTAATATTCATGTGTTAACTTTATTTGTCTCCAAACGATCCCTCATACAGATAGCTCTTCTCCTATCTCTCCGTAACCTTTGATCACCTATAGACGAATTATCCAAAAGCTGAGGTTGTCTTTGTCGGTGACCTCAACGTACACAACATCCCCTGGTTAAGCCCTGGTAGCAGAGGCTTTCGCCATCACTTGTGGACTATCGCAATTAGTTGAGGAACCCACAAGAATTCCTGATGTAGATACCCATCAACCTAATCGATTCGACCTTTTCCTTACAAATTCACCAAATACGTATAAAATCTCTGTGACATCATCGCTTGGAAATTCGGATCACAAGCTTGTAGCAGCCTCTCGCTCGCTTCATATACCACCTCTTTCCCAGACGCAGTCCCGTGGGGTTTGGCACTTTAACTTTGCAAACTGGAAAAAATTAGGAGACTTTTTTTCATTTT
This sequence comes from Dastarcus helophoroides, assembly GCA_028583605.1. Classification (NCBI taxonomy): domain Eukaryota; kingdom Metazoa; phylum Arthropoda; class Insecta; order Coleoptera; family Bothrideridae; genus Dastarcus; species Dastarcus helophoroides. The sequence continues at coordinate 32,348,452 of CM053331.1, read as the reverse complement.
TTCCATGGCAGAAAGTCTGCTTTAACTCAGACAACCCTTCCTTAGTCGCCGAATCCATCACGGAAACTATCATGATTGGTATGGAATGCTCAATTCCCCACTTCCAAAGAACGTCTGCCTCCAGTAAATCTTGGTTCAGTAAAAAATGTGCTCGGGCTGTCTCCTGCAAAAATCGCGCATATTGTCGTTGGCGAAATAATCCCTCAGTCGCGACTCGGACCATATTTGTAGATGTACGAAATTCTTGTAAACAGATTATTGACGAGGCAAAAGATGATTTCGATCGTAAAATGCGCCAGAGGCTTATCAACTGTCCGAACGGTTCCAGGTCCTTTTGGGGATTTGCAAAGTCGATTGGAAAGAATTTTACACCTTCAAAGTTTCCACCTTTACTCGATGATAATAGCAATATTGCTACTACCTTCAAGGAAGAGGCTGACATGTTAGCCTTAATGTCTGCTGAAAATTCCAATCTTGATTCTCGAACCTTCTATTCTTCCTAAGGTTGGCACTTCGATGCCTAAACTTGTTTTCAGACAACTCACAATCAGGAAGGTTCTCTTTGAGCTCGACACCTCGAAAGCTTCTGGCCTTAATGGTATTTTCGCTATTGTTCTTAAGAAGTACGCCCCAGAATTGACTTCTATCTTAAGTAAATTGTTTACACTTTCTTACAACAAAGGTGTATTCCCTAACATCTGGAAATCTGCCAGAATGCACAGTGTCCCTAAAAAGGGAAAAAGGAATCTGGCTAACAATTATCGTCCTATATCTTTGTTACCCGTTATATCCAAAGTGATGAAAAAGGTTATCAAAGGCTATTAATCGAGATTCTCAAAATTCTAGAGGAAAATAGAATCATCTTCGACAAGCAATACGTTCCACAATACGACAATACGACAACAACATTCCACTGGCGATCTACTGGCATATGTTACTCATATCTGTAACTCAGCTAGGGAAAAACATGGTGAGGCCAGGATTGTGGCATTGGATATCTCAAAGGCTTTCGACAGAGTCTAGCACCGATCTCTTCTCGCCAAATTAACATCTTATGGTCTATTTCCTGGACTCTGTCATTTGATATCCAATTTTCTCGCTGACAGATCTCTTCAGGTCATTGTCGATGGCATTTCATCCGAAACATTTGCAATTAACCATAGAAGCGGCTTTCAGTACAACAAAAGTGAAGCTAACATAAAAAGCGAGACCATCAAAACATTCCGACTCTTTCAGTGGCGTAACTGAAAATACTTTAGTAAAGGTACAAAAATTCAATTCATTTTCAAAACTATGTATATTTTATTAAATTGATTTTTTTAGAAAATTTTAACATATTAACAAAACGTATAATTAAAATTACATGAAAAATGTTTTTACTGATGTTTGAACAAAATTAATTTGGTTAGTGAACTTCTAAGTCGCTTTATATTTTGTTTGTCAAAGTCATTTTTTAAATCATGTTGAATTCGCAAATTAAAAAAAACGTTTCAAAATGAGTTTTATTAGCAGATTAGCATGTCTGTCTATTATTTCATCTTCTAAAAAATGATCACCAAAATTGTTGTAAAAAGTTTGAGGTATATCAGAAATTGTTTTTGAAATACAGTGAGTAATTATATAGGAACTTTTTTTTAAGTATAGACTGGTAGATTTAATTGATCTGAAACATTTTTCTGCAACTAAACAAATTTCTATAACAAAAGGTGAAGCTTTTGTTAAGGATGCATTAGCGTGAATTTTTTTTCTTTCTTGTAAATGAGAATGAGAAAAAAATGATCCGCTTTCAATCATATCTAAACATTTAATACAAGTTAAACATTTCTTAATTTGTTTAACAATGAACCCTGCTATGTAAATTACTACTTGCTGGACATAATCAGTCATCAACCAAGGTGACACGTCCAAGAAATTATGAGGTTCTAGGTCCTCACCTGTTGTTTTCATATCTAAAATATCGTCTGTTTTGGTAATATTCTCACTATTACAAAATAAAATTTGCATCGAATCAAAATTTACTACATTTCCTGTAACAGGTGCAGAAATTTGAGACTTAATTATTAGTCTTTTAAAAGCGGCTTCAAATTGTCTTGGTGTAGGGTTATTGTTGAAGCCACCTCTACTCCTAACTGAACCAAAAAACAATTCCAAATGATCTTGCGATAATGTGTAGGTGAGTAGATACTTAAGAAATTGTTTTTCTTCGATATAAATTTTGTATATTTCTTTTAAACTTGAGATATTTATTAAAAAGCCTAAAAAACCAGTTTTTAAGTTTGTGTTGATTATTGGTACATCATCACAAGTAATGTTTAAAATAGAATGAGTCATTTCATCGAAAAACAAAGAGAAATCAATTTTTGAAGCATTAGAAAAAGGTCTTTTAAAACTATATTTTGCAAATCTACTTCGACTATTAAAAATATCAAACAGATCATTAAAGGCTAACACAAATTTTGCGGTATTTTCACATCCAATGATGTCTGAATTTTTCAAATCTCTTGCCAAAAACATGAGTGCATCTGCAACACTCTTACTTAAAAGTTGTGTTGCAAGTTTTACTTTCATTTTATCTCCAGTATATTGAACGTGCCGATTTTTTAGTTTGGTTGCCGCGTGTAATCCAGAACCTTTTTGGAGATGATTTAAGTTTTCAATGAATTTCCAGTCGATTAAAATTCCATCTTCATCTTTCAGTACTCGTTGACAACCAAAGCAGTTTCTCACTAATTTTATCACGTGACATGCGTCAAGTAATATAAAAACTTTCTCTTCTGTCACAGGGTGTTTAAAATATGTAATTAAATTTTTAGGATCGGTAAAATTTGCTCCAAGATGCTTGGACATTGTGAAATGAACAGGTGCTCCATCAAATGTCAAAAACGAAATAATTATAGCCGTATCATTGACAATTTCCAAAGTTCTCATAATGACGTTCGCTCTTTCTTCCCCAGTTAAACCATTGATCAAAAAGTATCCTACGGGAAGTTTCCAATTTTCATTCAGGCAAACTACAATTAAAACCAATGCATCTTTTGCAGTTGGTATAGTGTCTGATTTCAATTTAGAGCCAATATCGATGTAACCTGTAAAGCGAGTGCCTGTCCATTCAACTTTCGATCGGATTGACATTTCGCCTACGACTAAATTACAAATCGGAAGTTTTCCCTTCTCCTTCATTTGAATTGCTTTGGTTGTCAAAGCCTTTAAAGCTTCGGAACTATATCTTGGTGCACCATTAACTGTTTGTAACCATTTTCCTATAGTTCTTGGATGAGGCAAAGAATCATTGAAAACCTTCCTTACAAAACTATAAGCTTTTGGCGAGTAAAAACAAAGAGTCAAAGCAAAAGACCTTAGTTCCGGCGAATATTTAACTTTTGTTTTTTTATTAAAATGATTGAAAATTGCAATAGCACTTGCAGGAACCGATGATTCAACAATTGCAGCAGAATTATCATTCAAAAAAGATTTATTTTTAAGAAGCTGAACCACTGATTTCAAATTAATAACTCTTTGGTGGAGACGCCGATTTTTCTGTCGCAAATGTCTTATTTTTCTTCTTTGGTTTTGAATTGTAGACCTTAAAATTCGGAATTTTGCTGTTTTAGTTTTAGTCGGTGATGAAAAATCCCCACTACTGAAATCACCAGCATATCTGATTTTCCTTAAAAAAAATGAACTTGGATAGTTTCTAATTATGTCTTTATTTTGCATTAACATACTTTTGTTTTGGTTTTGATTGCCTCAAAACCACTTCAGTCTCCGATGCTGTAGCCGTTACTGAAGACGATCTAGAAGGCATGTCTTTAGACCTAGTTTAAATTAAAAAAATGTTTTTTAGCAAAATGAGTAGTAATTACTTTAAAAGCCATTTTAAATTAACCAATATAGTGTACCAAATATTGTATATTCTGTTAAAGTAGAAAAATTATATGATTTCTTAAAAAAACTTTTATTATAAAAAAAATTACAAAACATTTCTCAAGATTTGTTACAATAAATCGAGTAGCATAAAACAGCTGTAAGTTCATGAAGCTTATATTTTTGTAGAAAGTTCCATATCCGGACCAGTTTTTCTAAATCTATAATTAAAAAAATTACGTAGATAGCTAAATCTGAAAATATGAAATATGAACTACTTTTTACTAGGAGGAGATCCTGTTGAAGATGTACCCGTAAAACTACTACTTTCATGAATATTATGCTCTTCATATATCTCCTTAAAGGAACTATAAAACATAGACATAATAAAAAAAAATAGTTCTAATTTACTCATTTTACCGTCACACTTAATGTGTCACTAGAAGAGTTAGAACATATTTTTGTTTGCGGATTATCTCTTTCGGGAGTTTTCAAAACTACGCTCTCTTTATCTTGAGACATGGAAGGTCTAGAAAAGTTTATGTAGTCATCGGGATTGCCGACAAAAGTGAAAATGCAATACTAAGGAATAACGGTATTTTTTGAATTTTCAACTTACTTGTGGCATCAAAAATTAAAATTTTACAATTTGCAAACTAAAATTATTAATATTAGTTTGGCTTTCACTTCCATCGGCACTGCGGACAAAAATTACGTACATTTTTATAGGGTTTATTTATTAATCAAAATATATGGTGGGCTGTGCAAGTCAGTACAAAAAAATATAAATACAACTTAATTAAAATAATATCTTAATAAAAAAATCGATCAGACATTCTTAATTCTATTACTGATAGAATTTTAGCAATTGGTTTTGAGGCTTACAGTCATAAGATTTTTTCATTTGAAAACTAAGTACAAAGTTATGTAATAATAATATAGATGTATTTCATAAAAAAACTTACAAAATATCTTTACTGAAAACTTTTGGAACCACTCCTTTTTTCAAAACTTTTCTACCACTTGGTTTATCTTCAATATCTTCAGGATGAAAATGCTCTGAACAAACTTCACTTTTGTCAGAAATGTATTTATTACCAAGTCCTAAGATTGAGAACCACTCATTTCTTAAATTTTGATCTTTTGGGAGCCTATTCAAAAATTTTAACGAAGAGCAGTAGTATATTCTACGCCTATGACTTGCTGTCAAGGTTACTTACCGATGAAAAGTTATTTTGTCGCTTTGAGCGATATTTTCACCAACTACTTGCCTTTTACGACACACAATGCACTGTCTAACCATTCTGTCTTCAAATTAATAACTAATAAACCAAAACTTCATCTAACTTTTAAAGTAAACAAAGACTAAACTGATGAACGACGTTGCCAAACTTGGTTGCTTACTACAAAATCTAGAGATTGTTAAACATTTTAATCATAATTTCAAGTATTTACATTTCAATTTATGATGACTTTCAAAATGCATAACTCAATTAATCATCTAAAAAATGTGTCGCATAAAAATAAACAAAAGGATACACTCGATTCTAAAAAGAACAAATCTTTATAAAAGGCAGGAAAAAAGAGTTGATGTAATTGGAATCACGGGTTACAAATCTATTTGTAAACATTCCGACTCTCATGCTGTCTCAAGTTTATGTTAGCTTCACTTGTGTTAAATTGAATGCCGCTTCTATATTAAATTTGAAATTCTATGCGATTAACGCAGGGGTACCTCAGGGGCCTGGTCTGTCTCCTACTCTATTTCTGTTACACAAAAACGATTTCTTAGCTTCAACTCCTTCCAATCCTATATACATGTACGCAGATGATAGTAACCTTGTGCCATCTTTTTCCTCCGAAAAACCATTACCTATCGCTGGTTTAGATCGACTAAGGGAACAGCAGATACGATTAATCGAGATCTCCAGATTATTCTGGAATGGAGTAAGAACAATTTGGTCGACTTCAACGCCTCAAAAACTCAGGCCGCGGTTTTCTCTAAGAAAACAGCAAGGACTAATGCAACAAACATACTAATGGACGGTAAAATCCTTCCGATGGGATCTTATCTATCTATCCTAGGAGTGAATGCGAGCACTAACTTCTCTTGGGACGATCATGTGCGCGCCATTGCCAAATTCGCCTCTCAGAAGGTAGGCTTTCTTTTTAGAGCTAAAAAGTACTTCACATCTCATCAGCTATTAACACTATACAAAGCTCAAGTTAGGCCAACATTAGAATACTGTTTTTATGTTTGGAGTTCGGCCCCAAAACACACTTTAGCTCTCTTGGATTGAATTCAAAGAGGAGCGATTCACCTAATTGATGACGAGAGTCTGGCCGATTCTCTCGAAACACTAGAGCACAGGCATATGGTTGGTGACTTGTCTCTTTTCTACAAGTACTATCATGGAAGATGCTCGCAGTAACTAAGAGGATTGATCCCCCCAAGGGCAAGATTCTTGAGTCGTACTAGACAGTCGGAGACAGCAAATTCCTGTGCGGTCCAGCTTGACACAGTGAGGACTTCTGTCTACGGAGACTCTTTTTTATAGAACTTCGCAGTTATGGAACTTGTTATTGAAAGGAATTTTCTCCAAAAATTACAACCTATTTTTGTTTAAGAAGGTGGTTCATCGCCATCTATCCTTGTTTCTGCATCCTACTGGCAGTGCTTTGAAAGCATAATGGGGTTACCCTTTGCGAGTGGATTAAACTTAAAAAAAAAGTTTCCTCGCTAACAGATCTTTTTAGGTCGTCGGCGATGGCATCCCATCCAAGACTTTTGCGAATAATGTAAGGGTTCCTCAGGGGTCTGTCCTGTCTTCTATTCTGTTTGTGTTACATATAAATAATCTCTTAGCTTCAAAAATTACGCAGATGATAGTAGCCTGGTGTCGTATTTTCTTTCTAACAACCATTATCTGTTGCTGCTTCAGATCGACTAAAGGAACAGAAAATACAGGTGATTATTCGGGATCTCGAGATCATTCTGGGATGGAGTAAAAAAAATCTGGTCGACTTTAACGCCTCAAAAACTCATCTCATCCAAAACATTTGCGATTAACGCAGGGGTGCCTCCGGGGTCTGTTTTGTCTCCTACTCTATTTCTATTTCACATAAACGATCTCTTAGCTTTAACTTTCAATCCTATATGCAGCAACGCAGATGATAGTAACCTTGTGTCATCTTTTTTCTCCGACAAACCATTATCTATCGCTGCTTCAGATCGACTAATGGAACAGCAGATACAGACAATTAATCGGGATCTCGAGATTATTCTGGAATGGGGTAAGAACCATTTGGTCGACTTCAACGCTTCAAAAACTCAGGCCGCGGTTTTCTCTAAGAAAACATCAAGGGATAATGCAACAAACATACTTATGGACGTTAAACTCCTCCCGATGAAATTTAATCTGTCTATCCTAGGAGTGAATGCGAGCACTAACTTCTCTTGGGATGATCATATGCTCGTCATTGCCAAATTCGTCTCTTAGAAGCTAGGCCTTCTTTTTAGATCTAAAAAGTACTTCACATCTCATCAGCTACTCACACTATACAGAACTCCAATTAAGCCAACACTTGACTACTGTTCTCATATTTAAAGTTTAGGCCCAAAGCACACTTTAGCTTTTTTGGATTCAATTCAAAGAAGATCCATTCGCCTAATTAATGACGAGAGTTTGGCCGATTCTATTAAAACACTAGAGCACAGGCGGATGGTTTGTGATTTATCGCTCTTCACAAGTACTTTCATGGGAGATGCTCACAGGAATAATAAGGGCAAGTTTTTTGAGGCATACAAGACAGTCGAAGACAGCAAATTCCTGTACGGTCCAGCTTGACACAGTGAGGACTTCTGTCTACGGAGGCTCTGTTTTCTATATAAATTCCAAGCTATGGAACTCGTTACCGAAGGGAACTTACCCAAAAATTACAACCTATCCTTGTTTAGGAAGGCAATTCATCGCCATCTATCCTTATTTTCGCATCCTACTCGCGGTGCTTTGGAAACATAATAGGGTTATCCTTTGCGAATGGATTGAACATTAAAAAAATAATGGCGGACCCTATATACTGATTTTATATGTTAGTTAGGAAGCTGTGAATGTATCTTCACTTTTATTCTAGCCAGTGATGCAGAGCAGACGTCGTAAATAATGAATGGAAATCAGACATCGTACTGTGCCGTGATGAAAATCAACAGCCTTCCATTTCATTAAAGGTATGAGCAAAAGCATATTTATCATTAAGGATGGAAGTCGAAATAGCACCAAAGCGGCGTATATTTCATCTTTGTGCCTCATAAAAACGGTAACTATCAGGCTTCACGCCACCTATAATCTGCCTGCAAAGGATATAAAAGCGCTTTGCGTGTTCGGTTTTAAAAGCAGCGACATAAAAACTAACAAATGTCGGAAATGAAAATGGAAGTGGAACATATCGAGCGAAAATTCCCATTTGAATTCGCAATCACCATCAACAAAACTTCGTCCGCCGAACAGTTTTCGCCACCGATGATAATTAATTACGCTAATTATAATCGGCGTTAAATATTTAAAGTTATTAATTTTTCTCCTTGATGCCATAATGGAAACGGTTCTGGTGTCACGCTAGCGGGAATTTATCGTGTAGCGGCAGGTTTGCAATCGAAATTAATGGGATTAAATATAAAGTTTGGAGCTTTGTTGTTACCTGTTGAGTTTACACAGCTTAACAACTTCAAAACACGACGCATTAAGTTCCTAATTTGGAATACCGGTAAATGCGTGCCTGTTTTCGCCCCGCTTTTGAATAATTCCAAATTTAATGAATTTGGCGAAAGTTTTTCATTCATTATTTATGGAACAAATCGGCTCACTTTCACATCAGAGCAGATACTGTTTTTATCCCCTCTTTGCATGAGACGGTACTTCGGATTTTAGGCACCAAAGTCAGACCTTTTTCGTCATCAGTAGAAACTGAATTTTAGGCACAATCAAGTAAGGTAAAAAAGTGAGCAAAATGGTAAATTAAACAAAAACGGACACTTAAAAAAGGCATTAAAAGGTTAAACGACAACCTAAAATGCGCCAGAGGCTTATCAACTGTCCGAACGGCTGCAGATCTGTAGTTGGCCCGTTGTAAAAAAAGGTTGTTCATCCCTGATTTAAATGAACCAGTAGACCTAGAATTGAATAAACTGTACCTTGGCACATGTTTGAAAAGCTAATCAAATCACGCCCTAATTTTTCCTAATGCTCTTACTGTTTCGTCGGTCGCAACATAAATTTGGTCTAATGGAAGCATTTATCTTCACGATTTCGCTTTTACAGGGCTTAATTAAGAATTCATTCGAAATAGCCAAAGTTCCATACGCCCCATTTAGAATGCAAATAAATATTCACGTACACAGCAACTTTAACGGTTTCAATTAGAGCGTCGGAACTTTCAAGGATGTTCGGCATGGAATAAGGATGTACCTTCGCTTGGGCCATTCCAATTATAAACTTAATCAGCACAAGAATACCGGAGTTTGTTTTCTTATTAGGCGAAATATCACATTCCCTCCCAACTTTCTGGCAAATTGTCGTTCCCCGCCCCAACGACGAGCCTCGTTCTGTACCTTGGAAACGACCACGGGGTATTCGGCCCGCCGATGTCCCAAATTAGATTAGAAAATTGAATTGCCAGACGAATTTGTGAGGTTAGCGTCATAACTTTACAGGGGATTTCTGTCGGATCGATCGAGTTCAGTGAGGAACCTTGATACGATCAAAGCGTTCCGAATGGAAGAGTAATGGTCTGTAAAAGATGATATCTTGAGAATCTTTATAACGGATAACTCAATTCGATGTAATAATCTAACGTCTAATTAATGTTTAATAAATTTGATGAAGCGCGGGCGGGTATGCTTTAACCTTACTTTTGATAAACACTAATTTATGAAGAAATGAGTAATTAGGTTTTCATTTAAAATCTATTTAAAAAATCTCAGACAACTCAGAGCCTAAACGGGTGGATCTAGAAGCATGAAATTTCATACAGGTTTTTCCTCTAGTACGTAGGTGAGACCTAAGGAAGGATTTTTCAAAATGCATCTTCTAACATGGTAAAAATGGGTATTAATGAATAGGCGATTTTTAGGAAATAAATAATACACGAAATTTTATTTAAAATTGTCTATAAAAACCATTGTTATTCAATGTGTCTTTATACCAGTTGAACCGATTATTGAATAATATTGATGAAAGGTGCTAAGCAGGCACGTAAGCAGGATTTTTTTTCGGGGTGGGCTGCGATTGTTCTGTTAAGACTACCTAGTCTTTCTAATGCACAGACCAATAGGTTTGAACATTTATTAGATTTGAAGTTGGAAAACCAAATACCAAAATCCAAACATCGAATCTAATAAATGTTCAAACCTATTGGTCTGTGCATTTGAATCCTTGTCTTCTGGGAACTTCCCTAGAGAGTAACCGCTTCGCTAGGTGGCTGTGTTACAACTGTTGGTAGTTCAGCTACCTATGATTCACTATACACGCCTGGAGGGCTGCATGAATTTGTAGTCTAGATTGCATTCTACTTGCATACCTCGTGTTTGTTTGCGTTTAGTTAGAGCTAGGAAGTCACGGTCCAATACCACTTTACTATTAATATTATTATTGTATACAAGTAAACTAAAATATAAAAAAATACACTAAAACCATTTCTAGAGTCTAATTGTTCTAACATTCTGACAAAGTAATTTAACAACAACGTTGCCTATTTATCTTAATTTAATTTCTAAATAAAAACAGATGTGTGGGTAAGATGATAAAATTGCTCCAAATATATTCCTTTTCTAAAATTTATCTTTAAACTGTCTTCTGTAACCTGCACTTTGTATGAAAAATTCTTATAGAAAGGGCTCTATTTAAAGACAGTTTGAAATCAGCTGGAGAAAAATCTTTTTTTTTTAATTTTTTTCAAATTTCGATTAAATTCATATTTATAACATTTATCTCAAATTTAAAGTTTGCACCCTACATTTAGAATTTGGATATTCTTTCTAAATTCTGGAAGATTAAATGTTTCTTTTTAAGTTCAAGTTTCTCTTAGCGTCCAACTCTTTTTCTAACTGGCAACAACTTCAATTCCTACGTTTTTTTTGGGTAATTTTGGGAATTATTGTTGCTATCTGAATTTGCAACGTCGAAATGCATTTGATTCTTCTGAATTTCGAAAAAAAATTTTTGCTATAAAGTTGTTTATCGTTTTTTTTTGTAAGTTTTATCTTTAATCTCAAAATTTCGACCATTTTTGGAAATTTATAATTTTTGCTAAATGGGAAGTATGTTAGAGGAAAGTCACCAAATATGGAATAGTATCCTAATATGGAATACCTTAATTTCTCTAAAAATATAAGTATGAAACGCAACACACGACCATCTTTTGTTTCATTCGCCGCACTCACACCATCGTGTCAGTTGCGCGAACTCTACACGTGTGGCAGGCGTGTTTTGTTTTGTTGTCACGCAGAAAATTTTAAAGGTAAGTAATAAATGAGTATTACCAGTTATTAGGTATACATAAGTGTTATACTATTTAGTATATCGATATTATGTTTATTTCAACATTTTGTGATCTTCAGTCATTAAAATATTGTGACTTGAAAAAATATTTAGACGAGTTTGAACTAGTATAAAAATCCAAATATGGACATTCGTCGGTGTCTAATTATGGAATATTCCATAATTAGGTCTTTATATTTCACATGATAGGTACTTGCTACTATTTCTTTAAAAAATTATATGTTATGTTTGTTTTTAGAATGTCGGCTTCACAATCAACTAAGAAACGAAAAATCTGGGATGAAGAAAAAATGGCAGAAGCTATAAAATTCGTCCGGGGAAAGAAAATGGGATATTTGAAAGCGGTACAGCATTTTCAAGTGCCTAGGACAACTTTATTTCGTTTATGCCAACAAGATGAACAGTAACCAGAAGTGGCAGCAGCTACTACATTAGGACGAAAAACTATATTGGGCTCCGAACTTGAACGTCAGCTAGTAGAATACATATTAATGATGGAGAGCAAGTTTCACGGTTTAACAAGAACTGATCTTCGCCGTATGGCGTATATGCTAGCAAAGCGAAACAACTTGCAGAATCCCTTCAGTAAATCAGGTATGGCTGGAAAAAAAGTGGTTAAAGTTATTTTTAAATCGTCATAAAGGTAAACTTGCGATATGAAGACCAACTGGAACATCTTTTGCCAGAGCATTTGGATTTGATAAAGAAAAAGTGGATGCTTTTTTCAACCTCCTTGAAGAGCTTTACACTAAAAATAATTATCTAATAAATCGAATTTACAACGTGGATGAATCAGGCCTCACAATAGTACAAAGTAAGATACCACAAATCATCGGTCACAAAGGTAAACGCCAGATAGCTGCACTGACATCAGCAGAAAGAGGATCTCTTATGACAATAGTTGTTTGCATGAATGCTACTGGTCATTTTGTGCCACCGTTCATTATTTTTCCCAGAAAAAATATGAGTGCTCAGCTAATGAGAGGCTGTCCTCCAGGATCAGTCGGAGTTGCACATCCATCAGGGTGGATTCAAATGAACATCTTTACAGACTGGTTCAGGCACTTTATTCAACACACCAACCCGACTCCTGAATCAAGGGTTTTACTGATACTAGATGGACACTATAGTCATACTCACAATATCGATATAATAGATATTGCTAGAGAAAATAACGTGGACATAGTTTCGTTACCTCCACATACCACTCACAAATTGCAGCCGTTAGACAAGACTTTCATGGGGCCATTAAAAACATACTACAGTGAGGACATACGCATGTGGATTAGAAACAACAACAGACCTCTAAGTCCATATGATACTGTGGAGCTGTTTGGCAAATCCTATTTGAAAGTACAAACAGGTGAAATTGCAGCCAACGGGTTCAAAGTCACTGGATTATGGCCTTTAAATAAAAATGTGTTCAGTGATGTGGACTTTATTGCTGCGCAACAAAATGCTGTAAGAGACGGTTGTACAACCAATATCACTCCACTGGAATCAAGATCTGAAACTGGTCAAGTTCTGATAGAAATACCTGTACCAGAAACAACTGCTAATGTACAACCTGACCTGCACCCTCGACTTCCGGGCAGTTTGGGTCTGGTGTCTCCGCATGCCATAAGTCCAGCACCAGAGAAACAAAGAAAAGTATCTAACAGAAGAAGAAAAGCTGCTGTAGCAGCAGTCATAACATCTTTACCCTACAAAAATGATTTAGTAAATAAAAATATGAAGAGACAAGAAAAAGAAAGTAAATTAGTCAAGACAAAGAATAAGAAGAAAACTGCGAAGAGAAAGAAACAAACGAAGAAAAATAAGGATGATTGGGAAGAAAAAGACTCTCAGGAACAGGACGATATCCAGTTTGATGAAGGCAGTGAACATGATCAGTTGATGGACCAAGTATCTCCTGACTCTGCTGATGCAGAATGCATGTTCTGTTCAAGTGGAGAAAGCTGAATTAAATGCTTAATGTGTGGGCTCTGGGCACATTATGATTGTGCTGGTCCAGAGTTTGATACTTGGATCTGTGACTTTTGCAAGTGAATTAAGTAACTTCTTTCATTTATCACAATATGTTATTTTTAATTATTTGATCTCATAGATATTTAGGTCTATTTTTGTTATTGATGTGATGATTTATGCTTATATTCCATATATGGGTACCTATTCCATATTTGGTTACTTATTTGTAATTTTGGTTTTTGTGTTAGATTGTAATTTAATAACTAATATATTTGATTAAAGGCTGTTAATTACTACATATAAATGTATGACTGATTAGTAATAACATTAAACTGTTTTCATTTCTATGAAGTTTTTTTTTTATATCCCTAAAACAAAATGGTATTCCATATTTGGTGACTTCCCTCTAATAATTTTACTTATTTTTCTCAAAATTCAAAGTTTAAAATCTTGGTATTTACTTCAAACCCACAAATATTTTTTAAACTTTGATTCTTTTTAGCATCCTGAAAATTTTGCCAAAATTTTTGTAAAAAATGTCAGACATCGAAATTCTGACTGAATCTTGGGTTTTTTGAATTTGGAATTTTAATTCGAAATGTCTAGAAAAGACTACATTTGGAGTGGACAAAATCGTTCTACAAAAAGTTTAATTACGACCGTGTTTATACTTAAAAATAACCAAAATTCATTATTAAACATTTCTGAAAATATACTTTTTTAAAAATTTTGGATTTCCGAATAAAATTAGGATGTGTTAATTCTTAATGTAACCTGTTCGAACTCAAAAGTTTTAGTTTTTTAAATTCAAAATTTTAGAAATAAGTTGACATTTAGAATTACTCTCTAAATCTGAAGAAAAAGAAGCCATAAAAAAAAAGATTTGAAGTCAAAATTGTCTAAAAAAAATTTCTCATTAACAAAAGATAAAATCTATTAACAAAAACTAATAACCCTCAACATTTTGTCTTGAAACAAAATTCAAAAAATAAACTTTGATATTTCCTAAAACTTTTAGTATTTTCTCAAAATGGCCAGGGGATTTTTTATAAATTAAATGAAGAAGAAAGTAAAAGAAGAAAGTAAAAATATTTTAAAGAAGTCTGAACTTTGAACCAGTGCTAATGTAAAAATTTTGAAAAATAATCTTAAGTCATTATGCTCATTTTTTTTTTAAATTTCGACTTTAATCTTGACATTTTTAAACTCGTAAAAAGTTGTAAAAATTTATAAATCAATTTTTTCTAAAAATATAAATTTAAAGCTGAAATGTCGTGATTAAAAGCACAATGAATTCTTAATTAAAGTTGAAATTTGATAACTAAGATAGAAATTACAATTTTTTTTTAAAAGTGTTTACTTGGAATTCGAATTTGGAGAAAAAAGTCGAATTTTCGAAATCGTAATCGAAATATAAACAAATCAACTTCATAACAAAAAATTTCGAAATTTTTTAGTATGAAGTTGAAACTTTTTGAAAAAATTAAAAATTTCGAATTAAGCTAATGGGTTAAAATTATTAAAAAAAATCCTGAATTTTCCAATTTAAAAATGCTAAAGTTTTGTGTAAAATTCGAAATTTATAAAAGAATCGACATTTTAGACATTTTTTTAAAGTTCAATCGCCATGTTAGAAAAATTATAGAAGAAATTCATGAAAATAACTTATTAAAAAATATCTTCTTAAAATAATGGCTTATAAGATATTTTGATTTTTTAGTAAAGAGCCTAACATTCAAAATTTTATTCAAAAATCGAATTTAAAATTTAAATTTTTAAATTTCAAAACTGCAAAACTATTATTATAAAATCCAAGTTTTTCTCAAAATTTGGTGTTAAATTTCAAAAAATCGCTTGTATAAATTTCCAGTTCTTCTCAAAATTTGATTTTTTTTTCAAAATAGGGAATTGAAGCTTGAAAAACTTGCAAATTCAACATTATTTTAATAAAATTCAAAACGTAAGATTGAAATTTCAAGTAAAAAAAGATACATTTCAAGAAAAATTTAAACTTTTCTAGAAACGAAATCTCAGATTTAAATGTCAAAATTTTGGAAAAAATTCAAATAAGTTTAAGGTAAACATTTTAAGATTTAGGGCGAGAATGAACTCGAAATTTTAAGAATTTCTTCATTTGAAAATGTTATACTACTTCTGAATATCCTGAGGATAACCCAAAATCCATTATTTTTTTAAATTTTGTCCGAGATATCAAAATATTCTTTTATTTATTGTGAGTTTTGGCCTGTTAATGCCTTTTTTTAAGAGTATTTTATTTTTTTGGTGCCTTCGTTAGTTTTTCGTTTTTGCCTAATTTAACATTTTGCTCACCTTTTTACCTTGCTTGTGCCTAAAATCCGGTCTCTAATAATGAGAAATGGCGCCAAATTTGAAAAAAAAACATCCTTGCATGTTAGTACGAAAACAAAATGATCCATTAATAATGGTTTTTAAAAAGGTCGCACATCATATTTAGTGTAAAGCCATCCGCGGGGAGGGCTGCAGCCCCCTAGCCCCCCCCCCCTGGTTACGCGCCTGGTGCTCAGTAGCTTTTTCCAAATTTTCTCCTTCATGTTAAAAGTTGCTATTTGCTTTACTTTGCCTCCTTCGACCACAAATGACAACTAAATTCCAGAAAATATGTACCGGGTATATTTCAGCAACGAATCAATTCACAGCTTTGGGGAAAAATTTTCAATTAGCAATTTTCAGCATGAAACTTTTAACCTTGAAAAATAGAAAATATTTTCCTTCAATTTTAGGCAAGGTCAGAGTAGTTACATCACATTTTTTAAATTATGTTCAAAAATCAATTTTTAATTCGAAAAACTTTTAAAAATCAAAAAGTAAGGCACCCGAAAATATTTTTGAAGTTCTAAAGTGACCGCTAGGTGGCGTAATAGATAAGACTAAATAAAAAATTAGGATTTTCTCGAAATTTAGCTTAATTAAGGTATATTGAAAATACATGCATTGTAATTGAAAAATAATTTCTGTTTGTTTTGTCTTACACTTTTTGTTCTGTCTTTAAAAATATAGAGGTGGAAAGACGTCGAAAAAAATGTTTTTAAATACCATTTACTTCAGTTAGCCTTAAAGAAATTTAACAAATTTAGTCTCTATAGAAATAGTGCTATTTAGTCTATCGACGGCACTTTCACGTGGTTTTATTTTAAAATTATTGTCGCTTCAACAGAGCGCTATATAAAACGGTAACAAATATCAGCGTTTTTCTAAAAAAAATTGAATAGAATGATATGTCAATTTGGATATCTTAAAATAGAGAATTAAAAGCCCTAAATATCAGCAAAAATTACAACCCGATATCTTTTGTCTAACCAAAGATATTGGCAAACAAAATTTAAGTTATGAATAATCATATAGTTTGTCTACAGAACTGGTAAAGTGGCCCCTGAAAAAAGTTAACTGCGAAAATGAAATAAAAAAGTGCAAACCTTTAAGCTTGCAAATGTGTTTACTACCTGCTCTTCTAACTGAATTGTTATTTCCGCTTTTATATTTCTTTATAAAATAAGAAGTTGGTTTAAGGGGACAAGATTTGTAGTTTTTAAAATTAAAAAGATTTTAATAAATGAAGAAGCATTTGACATGTTATCTAACCATTTATTTCGAATGCATGAAAATGCAAGTGATGCTGCTAAATTTACGCGTGCAGTATCCCGAAAAACGCAATCAAAGTGAAAGCGTTTTCCTTCGACTAATACATCGCATACGCAGCACAGGAAATGTGCCTGTTGATGTTTTCAGGAGATAACGTAGAGGTCGCATCGAGCAAATTATTATGAATGTTTTAGAATATGTGAAATTTAATCCTCATTTAAGTGCTAGAACAATAACTAATGACTTGGGGATATGCTAAACCACCCTTCAAAACCAGGCCCATGTGGCAGGTAGATAAGAAGTGGAAGTCAGTTATTATGGCCATCTAGGTCCCCAGATCTGACTTGCCTGGATTTTTATTTGTCAGGCGAATAGAAAACCTTGTTTTTGCCAACAAGCCTACAAAGGAAACGACATGATCGAAAGAATAAGA
This sequence comes from Dastarcus helophoroides, assembly GCA_028583605.1. Taxonomy (NCBI): domain Eukaryota; kingdom Metazoa; phylum Arthropoda; class Insecta; order Coleoptera; family Bothrideridae; genus Dastarcus; species Dastarcus helophoroides. Next base: position 32,331,010 of record CM053331.1, on the reverse strand, counting down.
AACACTATTTAGAGTGGTAGAATGGTCAATGGTAAAAGTTAAAATTGCAGTGTTGTTCATTCGTCAGAGGATTCACTGCATGAAAATGATGGGCTGCAGTCATTTTGAACATCTAGGGCTCCAGTCACTAGACGATATTAATTTAAGATTTTTAATGTAATACAGTGTTTTTTATTTACTTTTTTGAATATTAAATTGTTTCTTCGGTTAATTTTTTTTACATTATTCACTGTTGTTACTATTATATCATTGTAGGTATGTTAATTACTTATTTTTATATTATGTAAGACAAATTCTAAGCTTTCTCTGATTTCGTATTTTTAATGGTAAACAACGTCATCAAGCTCTTACGTTACTGAAATTTTATTTACCAATATCTCATGTTAGACAAAAAATATTGAGTTGTAGTTTTCACTGGTATTTAGAGCTTTCAATTCTCTATTTTAAGATATCAAAATTGACATATCATTCTATTTAATTTTTATATAACGCGCTGTAGCAACGACAATAATTTTAAAATAAAAACATGTGAAGGTGCTTTCGATAGACTAAATAACACTCTTTATAGAGAGACTAAATTTGTTAAATTTTATTGAGGCTAGCTGAAGTAAATGGTATTTAAAAATATTTTTTCCGAGGTCTCCCCACCACTTTATTTTTAGAGATAGAAGAAAGAGTGTAGAACAAAAACATATTAAAACTACTCTAGGATTACAATGCATAAATTTTTGATATACCTTAATTAGGCAAAGAAAATCGTAATTTTCCATTTAGCTCCACGTATTACGCCACCTAGCGATCTTTTTAGAACCTCAAAAATATTTTCCAGCGATTTTGCAGGGCCACTTTTCTTATTGAAATTTTTTTCTCAAAACTGTGGGATGGTTCGTTGCTGAGATATAGCCGGCATCCTTTCTTAGTTATTACACTAACTATACCCTAAATGTACCGGGTGGCCAGTACATTTAGGGTATAGTTAATGTAGTTCCGATCAACAACAAATGATTGGTATAAAAAATTCTCATTTAAACAAAGTTAATAAATTCCACTATTTAAGAATTTCTTTATAAAAGTTAATGCTGTTACAAAATGTAGTTATAAAATTTGTATTAATAAGGAATTTTCTAGATAAATTTGATAATGGGAAGCGACCGTGATAAGAAATAATACGTTAAATAAGCGCACCAGAAATTATCCCAAGCGATAATCTTATCTGTACCGAAATCCGTCTAGAAAACCATAAGACTATATAAACACGGTCGTTTTTCCCCCAATAAGTTAATTAAACGTTGAATTAGTTAGTAGATTAGTCGGTTAATTAGCCAGTTGGTCAGTTAATTAAGTGAATTATATTCTCAGTGTTCCGAAATCAGTTTGGAAATAAAGTGGTTACAATTCACGCAGTATTAATTTTCGAACCGATAACGCGCAACAATTGGTGTCAGAAGCGAAATTTGTTATGTGAATTGTGCTTTATTTCTCGCCAGAATTCGTGCGAGGTACCGAAATATGGCGTTATTGAATCGCAGGGATAATTAAATTTAGATTTTATCACGAACGTTATAAACTTAAAAATAGTCTATACGGGATGCGCCAAGAAAAATCTTGAACATTCTAGAAAGCTTTATGGAAACGAGATTAAAATCGGTCAAAATAGAACAACAATTGTAAGCGATATTAGCAATGATTAAAGACCAAACAGAACAAAGATGACGAGAAAAAGAACAGGAGGAAGAACGAAGACGATAAGAAAAAGAAGAAGAACAGGGAAGAAATGCAGACAAAAAAGAATTGCATAGCCTATTAGTAAATACAATAAAAAAATGGAGGTAGACGTTGCAAAAATGAAAGAAGAAATGACAGAACAAACTACAGTACTAAGAGATGAGATGGGCGAAGTCAAATGAGAAATTGGAGAAGTAAAAGTGGAAATTGCAGGAACGAAAAAAGAGATGGGCGAAGTCAAAGAAGAATTCATCAACAAGCTTCTTGATTTGGAAAATGCACAGAAGAAGATCAACGACATCGAAAATGTCAGGAAGAACTTGCTAAGTGGACAGTTCAATCAACATGAATCCGAATGTGGTGCTATTTCTTCCTAAAAAGTAAAACCTCCGATCTATGATGGACAAACATCCTTTCAGACCTACACAAAACAGTTCGCAGCTACTGCTAGAGTCAATCGATGGACGGAAGATGAAAAGGAGGTGACCTAATTAGTAGTATTCTTGCGCAAAAAAGCTCTGTAACCACCCCGAGTTCTATCTGACCATAAAATGGTTAACTAAAAAGATTTAGGAGCTGAGATTTGAAGACTTTTATTTGCAGCAAGTCGCCCAGTTGCAACTTCTAGTGAGGAAGCAGAAAAGTGAGGAAACGCTGCAAGAATTCGAGGCTGACATAAAAAGACTGGCGTATGTCGCCTATTCAACAGCACCAACCGACTTTGTGGAACTTTACTCAGCTAGAATTTTCATAGCAGAAATAAGAGACCCAGAAGTCCAGAGAGTGATACACTTGTCAAATTTCCGATCATCGAGAAAGTCACTGATTACTACTTTGGAAGTTAAAGCTGCTTACAAGGTTTCAGAGCCAGAAGCGTCACGGAGAAGAAGGACGGCCAACATCGAAGAGACCTCGAATGCCCCCGATCACGCGAACAGCATAAGCACTAACATAAAGGAAACGAACGCGAACATAAGTGCTTAAAGTAGACTCCCGCTAAAGTTGCGCTCACCGGACTGGATCGACCGCTAAGGTTGCTACTTCCCTACCATCCCTACCATTGTCGAAAAATATATATGTTGTATTGCTGCTTGTGCGGTTGAGTGGGTTATTCAAAAGTGGCGCTAAAACTCGGAAGTCTAATTCGTCGTTCCAAAAATTAGAGAGGGGGAATATCCGCGCAACTTTAGCGATCGTATCTTGTTAACTTTAACGAGCGGACAACTTTAACCGGCGCAACTTTAGCGGAAGTCGACTGTAGATAAAGGAAAAGAAGGAAATGATCAAAGAACTTAAGGGAGTTCTTAAAGGTAGGGGAAGGTTGCTCAAGTCGTACCGCAGCCAAAGTCGTACCTTAGTGATTTAATGCACTAGATACGCTATATGCAACTAAAAATACTATATTCACATAGCATAAGGTCATACTTGTCTGCATATTCATTAGTCCGCCCCTGCCGCATACAATTAGTTTTGTAAAAAATTCGTTATGAGTCCCGTGTTCATTAATTTTAAGGAGTGCTTTGGAATCATCCACAGTAAGTAAAAGCTAACTAAATATATGTTGCATGTTAAATATGTGTTATAGATCTATCGGCCTATTGTTTCCTGCATGGATTTTGTCAAATATTCAATCTGATATATAGTTTTAGGTTATTTAAAGCAGACTTTACATATTTCTTAAGTCGTACTCATATGCACGTCTTAACTCGTACCGGTGGTACGACTTAAGCTTCCGCACATGTCACGATATCCGCGTAGAAAAAAGTATTTTAATTTTCCTATTTTGTAAATAATTACAGATCCAACAAAATGTCAAAAAGGGTTTATAATGGCTCGAAACAAGAAGATATGGAGGAGGCATTAACTAAATTACGTAATAAGGAAATCGAGTTAAATGAGGCACATAGAACTTATAATATCCCTAAATTAACACTCCGTCGTCATTTGCGTGGATTAAATACTCATACAAGCTTTGGTAGACCAAAAGATCTAACAAAAGAAATGGAAAAGGAATTAGCTGAACATGCTCTTAGGCTGGAACGTTTTCTTTGATTTGACAGTCAAGTATTTGAGAAAATTGGCATATCAGTTGGTTGAAAAATATAAATTAAAACATCGATTCAACTCCACCAACGGGATGGCCGGAAAAAAATGGTATTATAAATTTATGAAAGACAACCCTTCCTTGGCTCTACGAATTCCAGAAGCAACGTCTATGGCAAGAGCTACTGCCTTCAATAAAGAACGAGTTTATGAGTTCTTTGACAAATACGAGCAAATATTGGACAAATATAAGTTCATTGCCAATCAAATATATAATATGGATGAAACCGGATTATCAACAGTACACAAGCCATCAAAAATCATTGCTGCAAAAGGAAAGCGCCAAGTGGTTGCAGTAAGAAGTGGTGAAAGAGGAATAACAACCACATGCGTTTGCACCATGAATGCAGTAGGTGGATTTGTACCACCAATGTTAATTTACAAACGTGCACGTATGAGTGATCACTTGAAAACAGGAGCGCCACCCGGAAGTGTATTTGCTTACTCGAAGGACGGTTGGATAACTTCAGAACTTTTCCTTCAGTAGTTGCAACATTTTATCGCCCATACACGGTCAGTGAAAAGCTATCAAAAGCAAGTTCTTCTTCTATTAGATGGTTATTCCACCCATACAAAAAATATTGACGCCATCTTACTTGCTCGTGAATATGGTATAATACTACTTTCCTTTCCTTTTCACACAAAACACCGCCTTCAGCCATTGGATCGGTCTTTTTTCAAATCACTAAAAACTTATTATAATGAGGCATCATCAGTTTGGCTACGATCAAATCCTGGTGAAACAATCAAACAAGTGAACGTTGCGGAGTTATTGGGTATTGCGTACCCAAAATCTGAACGCATGGAAATCGCCATGAATGGCTTCAGATGTACAGGATTATGGCCATTTAACAGATATGTCTTTAGAGACGAAGACTTTCCTTTCTCAATGGATAGTGATGACAATTCAATAATACCAAAATCCAGTTTTGTTCAAAATACGGAATGCGAAGAAATTGACTCTGCGGAAGAGAAAGACAGATCTCTTCCATCAACTGCAAAGATGCCTTCTCAAATGATCTCGCAAATAGATGTTGAATCTCTTCCAATTGATATTATCACTGATGATTTTATTTTTACCTTGCAACCTGAGACTACTGATAATGTAAAAAAAAACTTGAATGTTATTTCTCCAGTACCATCCTTGAATGACACATCGCGTAAACGCGTTTCTACTATGGAATGGCTTCGTCGTATAAAGATCACCTTCAAACATGTGTGGAACAAAAAAAAAATCTGTAAAACGAAAACTGGATGCAGGAGCATGCAAAAAGAAAAAATTAATAAAAATAAGGATTGGTATTGTAACTTCTGTGATGAAATTAGCAGAGAAAATATAATTCAATGCATAAAATGCAAAGTTTGGGTGCATGACAAATGTGCTGGGGTGTCAAAAGGTATTAAAAAATATTTTTGTATTGATTGCAAATAAATAAGTTCTTGTTTAACTGCTATATAATATGATTCTAGCATAGGTACCACTTAGGCTATAGGAGGTACGAGTTAAGAAACCAGTTTCCTAACTCGTACCAATTATACTTTTTTTTTAAATTTGTTATTTCAAAGAAATGTAACCATTATTGTTTATTACGTTTAAAGAAATAAAGACAGTATTTACTGAAATTGTCAATAAGTCTCACAACCAACAATTTTGTTACAAATTCTCCAATTTAGAGACAATTTTGGTTTAGGGGTACGACTTAAGCAACCTTACCCTATATCTAGCAGAAGCATAACAAATTAAGCTGCGGGAAAGCAGGGCACTTTAGAAGAAACTGCATGTCAACCCCCAAAAAGTCGACAAGCCCCACAGCGTAAAATCAAAAATCAGTCGGTGAAAGGGGGCCCTCACTGACTAATGTCGAGCAACCAGCCCCCAAAACTCTCCCTATCAAACAGATAAAAAGGTCCAAAGAGAGTTTGGTGGTACAAGCCAGCGTAGATGGAGGGAATGTACAGGTAACAGTAGACACAGGTGCCATGGTTACTCTGGGACGCGAGATTCAAGCAATACGTGACTGGCTAAAACCCAAACATAAACACGAACTGAGGAAATTTCTGGGATTATGCACCTATTACAGAAGATTTGTGAGAGATTTCGCCACGTCGCTGCCCATTACACAGACTACCAGAAGGAAGAACTCTGTATGTCTGGACTCCCGATTGTGATACCCCTTTCCGAAAACTGAAGGCACAAGCCCTATCTTGGCCTATACTCAGCGGAACGAAAAGTTCGTGTTAGACCGTTACCACCGATATAAGAGGCCGAGGGGCTGACTGGTGACGTCACACTTAGTAGGCCAAGGATTGTTCATCTATCTTTAGCGTAATGTTAGATAAATGTATAATAGTTGCCGGAATTGTTGCTTATTTGATTGTTAATAGATATTTTGTTGAATAATACACAATACACAGTTTTTCTGTAAAATAATATGATTTCAGCGGGTAATAAGTCAATCTTTTACAAGCGCCTAGCCGACACTGATCTGATATTTCAATGGCGAAATGTCGCGAGCGAAATTGGAACAACACGAACAAACCATATGATTCAGTGGAGTTCTACCTGGTTCTGCCATTATTTCAAAATCCTTTTTTTTTTTGTTTGTGTGTTTGTCAATTGACCTTTTCTTTCTTTCTGAAATTATTGCCTTCTTAGAAATATCTGAAAAAATATAAAGTGCTGTGTGTCAAAAACAATTTAGTGTTTTTTATAATTTAGCGAAACATGGGCGGAATATGCAGATGAGTAATTCTAATTAAACTAATCTCCTCTGCATGTAACTAATTTCTGACAGGAATTTCAATTTGAGTGGGAATATCCCAATTTTATTATTATTTTTCCGGGGTTTCTCCTAACCCCAGGGCGATAAAAAAATCACGATATTTGAGGATGAAAGTATTATTTTAATGCAAAAGGATTCAACTTTCAACCCAAAATGTTATTCAGAAAATTTTGTTAAATTTCAAAAAGAGAAAATCCAATATGGCGTCTATGAAAAACAACTAACAAATAACAAATAATTTTCTCAGAAATTATTCAACAAGGAAAATAATTAACTACGCCAATGTAAAGCCTTTAGGAAATTTTAGAAAAATAAACGAATTTTGTGGAAAAGTGGAAATTTTAAAAAAAGTACAATTTTAAATGGTAATTTCCAAAAACAAAGAATCTCCAATTTTGAAGTAAAAGTCAAAATTTGGGGAATAAGGTTAATTTCGAGAAACAGACTGACATTTCCAGAAATTTCAATTTTATCAAAAAAACCGAATGGACTTTAAAAAAAATTACCTTTGGAAAAAAATTGATAACAATTTTGAAAAAGAGATCGAACTTTTAATTTTAAATTTTTAAAACAAAGTCTATTTTTAAAAGAAAAATTGGAATTTCGAGAGTAAAGTTGTAATTTTTGAAGGACGAATTACGAGTAAAATGATGTTGAAAAAGTCGAAATTTTGAGGAAATAATATTAAAAATAAAAACCTAATATTTGCTAAAAACTCGAAAAATGTCCAAAATTTAAAAATGTCAAAATTTTGAAAGATCTAATTTTGTGGAAAGAATCCATTTTCAGAAAAATTCGGTTTTTTAGAAAAATATCTTAAATTCCAAAAACATGGTTCTCAAAATTTGAAATTCACTAGAGACATTGAATTTATAGGAAATATTTTTTCACGATATTCAAAAATTTCAACATTTCGATTTAATTTAGATAAAAAAGTCGACATTTTCAGGACCATAAATTATCACATTTTTAATTAAAAGTTAAAATTTGCTGAAGAAGACAAATATTAAGAAAAACGATAAGAAAAAAAAAATGATTTTAGAAACAAAAGTCCAAAAAGTTGAATTTTGAAAATAAAATTGAAATCTCGAAAAAGACGAATTTTGAATTTTACGAAAAGGACTATTTTAAGAGAGAAAGTCAAAATTTCAAAAAAAAAGACGAATCTACAGGAAAAAGTCGAAATTTCCAGAAATATTAAAAATCAAATTTTGAAATTAAAATCAAAATTTCGTTAAAAAAGTAAATTTTCAGCAATCGCTTAAAATTTGTTGAAGAAGACAAATATTAAGAAAAACGACGGAATTATAAAATAAATAAATGATTTTAGAAACAAAATCCAAAAAGTTGAATTTTGAAAATAAAATTGAAATCTTGAAAAAGACGAATTTTGAATTTTAAGAAAAAGACTATTTTAAGAGAAAAAGTCAAATTTTCTAGAAAAAAGACGAATCTACAGGAAAAAGTCAAAATTTCCAAAAAATATTGGAAATCGAATTTTGAAATAAAAATTTTCAGCAATCGCTCAAAATTTTTGAAAAATCAGGTTTAATAAAGTCGAAATTTTCAGAAAAGTTCAACGTTCAGAAAAATAATTGAAAGTCAAATTTAAAGACATGGAAAACTGGAATAGTCAAAAGAAAATAGAGAAATTTCGAAAAAAATAATCGTAATCCCGAGAAAAGGCGAAATTTCAAAAACAAACAGAAATTTCGCACGGAAAAACTAATTTTAATAAAGTGGTTGAATTTTGAGGTTAGTCGTTTATAAGAAAAACAATTTTTAAATCAAAATCGAAATTTTGAAAAAATGACCAACTTTGAGAAAAAAAATTGAGATTTCCAAGAACATATACGATTGGCTTTTGAGATGCAGTTAAAGTTTCGAAAAAAGGCAGGTTTTGTGGAAAATGTCAAAATTTCGAAAAAAAAAACGAATTTCGGGAAAAAAAGTAAACTTTCAAATACAAAAATTAATGTTAAAAAAATGGAAATTTTGAGAACAAGATCGGCATTTCGAGAAAATGACCAAAATTTCGCGAAAAAGAAATAAATTTCGAGAATAAAGTTGCTTCTGTTAGAAAAAATTTAAAATGCCGAGAGAATCAAATTTTGTCGAAATTAGGGAAAAATGTAAAAAAGCTAAATTTCAGAAAAAATATCGAAATTTTTTGGGTGAATATTTATTTTACCCTGATTGCTCGAGTCCGGGGGAAATAGGCGCCCCACCCTGTATCAGGAAATGTCCAATATTCAGATAAATATCGAAATTTTCACAAACAAATTGAAACTTCCAGAAATTTGGATTAAAAAATAATTGAAATTCGAAAGCGAAATTTTATCATTTTTATTCTTTTAAAAAAAATTTTAAATTTCCAAAAATATCTTTCAAAATTTCCAGATAAATATTTTTCTCATTAATTTTTATTCTTTTTCAAAAGATCGATCAAATTTTGAGGAAAAAACAAATTTTAATGAAGAGACTGTTTGCAGAAAGTTGAAATTTTTAGAAAAAGTCGAATTTAAAAAAAATGGAAATTTGGTTGATCAGAAAAGTTAGATTTTATTATGCAAGAAGAATGCAACCTAGACTACAAATTCATGCAGCCCTCCAGGCGGCGTGTATAGTGAATCATAGGTAGCTGAACTACCAACAGTTGAAACACTGCCACCTAGCGAAGCGGTTGCTCTCTAGGAGAGTTCCCAGAAGACAAGAATTCTATAATGCACAGACCAATAGGTTTGAACATTTATTAGATTCGAAGTTTGGAAACCAAATACCGGTTTCGATCTTGTTAGATCTCGTCAGTTTGGTATATCCAACTCGAATGCTAATAAATATTTGTGGTCTAGGTTGCATTCTTCTTGCATACGACATTGTTGGCTATGGCTATAGTTTCTCTATGGACCAATAGGTGGTAGTACTAAAGAGTCACTCGCTTGACGCCTGTGAATGTTTTAGTGCTTACTTGTCGGAACATTTATTAGCATTCGAGTTGGATATACCAAACTGACGAGATCTAACAAGATCGAAACCGGTATTTGGTTTCCAAACTTCGAATCTAATAAATGTTCAAACCTATTGGTCTGTGCATTATAGATTTTATTAATAAAATCGAAATTAAAAAGAAAAGAAAATTTTGTAAGAAAGGAAATTTAAGAAAAAAGTCGAAACATGTTTCAATAAAAGTATGAATTTCGAAGAAAAAAGGAAAATTTTTTGAAAAAGTTCTCCCAGTTGAATACATATAAATTTTGCTGCATGAACCAGAGGGAAGCCACGCACCTTGCCCTTCCCTGTTCTAGCTACGTTTGCATAGTAGCGTCGATTAGTTTAATAGACCATTAAAATGATTAGAAAATAATTAAAAATTGAAACACAGAACTTGTCCCCTGAAACCAAGAAAAATTAAAAAACACAACAAAGGTTGCTCTAACGCGTTTCGACAGCCAAGCTGTCATCTTCAGAGAGTTTCTCTCTGACGAAACGCGTTAGAGCAACCTTTGTTGTGTTTTTTAATTTTTCTTGGTTTCAGGGGACAAGTTCTGTGTTTCAATTTTTGAAGATAACCAAGGACCAGTCCGTTCCATCAAAATAAACGGTACTTTATTTTAATGCAATGTCCTTTTTTTCTAACCTTTAACAACCAGTATACTTACTGTATTTGCTCAAAGAAAAGGTGGCAACCCCAAGTGCAACACATCGTCATAATAGTATAAGCATAAGCAAAACAATAAGCAATCCAAGCTTTGAAAGAAGCCTCTGTTCGTGTTGTTTCGATTTCGTTCGCTTCATTTTGCTATATGAAATATCAGATCAGTGTCGGCTAGGTGCTTGTAATCTTTTCAGTTTCATCATTAATCATATTATTATTATATAAATTATAAGATCTTTATACAGCTGTATCTGGTTTCTGAAAGATAGAATTAACAAATCTTATTTTGTATTAGAAAGACCTAAATTAAAGGTCCGTTGACCATTAACTTAATTTGAAAGAGTATCTAATTTTCTTTTATTTCCTTTTCGAAGCCGATCGTTTGACTTGCAACAATAGTTTTTCAGTAGGGTATTTATAACAGAATTGATTATAATTTTGGTTATAAATATACTATTATGAATTTTACATTGCAACAAATCTAATAACAAATTATATTGCGTAATGTATTTCAATGGTATTGTTGATAAAAATTGCCTTTTATTATGAATACTTAGAAAAGAATCTTCTTGGTCATCTAAAATTGTATTGAAAATTATGTAGGCACATAAAACATTATTAGTGACTTTGTCTTTTGTAAACTTGATACCTCCTCTACTTAAATTTTTCATAAGGTTATAATTATATTCGATTTGTAGATCATCATTACATATTAAATTTATTTTACATGATTTCAATTTTTTTAACAAAATATAGCAACAATAACCGGTCAAGTAGGTAATAACCGGCATTTCCCACTTCACTTTTTCGATGTCCTCCTCGGAAATATGAAAATTAGGAACAAACCAACCTAATTTTGAATTTGTTTTCTCGACCTTTTCCGTCGCAAACTCATTATCATTATCATGAAAAGTGCGAATATTTAATGTGCCAAAGCAGGGTGATTTTAGAGACATCAGGGATTGTATTCTGATTTTTTTTCACACTCATATAACGTATAGAAATGTTATATTGTTTCCCCACCATTTGACGATATTTTCCAAGAGAATCTCTTTGAAATTTACCAAAAAGCCCATTTTCTCAAAACAATATTTTGAAATTTCTAGCATACCATAAATAGTATAATGTAAAGCTGTGAATGTTTGTGAACTTAAAGATTTTGAAAACTTGTCGCATTTTCTCCAAATTTCCAACCACTTTAGCATTTTGTTCAAAAATTTTATTTTGGGATCATTATTATTGGAAATACAAGTTATGGATTGTTGATATAATCATTAAGGCGTTTCCCTTTGTAGGGCGTTTTTAAGGTTTTTCCACCAGGTTAATATTATATTAATAAAATTAGCTGTATCATGGGAATGATATCAGAGCCAAATTGTAAGAGACCTTGAACAACAAATGGATTAAAAAAATTTAAAGCTAGCTGAACATTTTGTCTTTCAAAATTTGTCGGAAATAAGGCTTTTAAAGTTCAATTATAACCAAATTTTAACAATTTGTCATTTTCCTTACCATGAAGAATTTTTAAGCTTTTAAAGGATGCATATTGCAGATCAGAAGTCTCAAAATCTGGATAGGTAAAAACTTATTCAGGTTCTAAATTAAACCAGTTAATTTTTATACATTTTAACAAATGTACAGAGTTGAACAAATAAAATAAAGGCCGATTTACATTAACAGGATGAGGAAAAACGATACTCAGTTCCCTTTTGGGTAAAAAATTACACATTGCCTTACTATTAATAGCATTATTATCACCTAAAACACAAAATATTTTAAATCGAATATTCTCTAGTACCAAAATTATAGATTTTACAAAATTGAAAAGTATTTCATGATTAATCTTCCTAACTGGTGAAATATGTATGACTTCTTTAAAATTTGAAAGTACACTGCTAATCATAAAAGTAAACGCCGAATTTGCCAAAATCTTGCTATTAACAGCTGTTCCCACAATATTTCCTCCTTTATAATCCATAAATGGTTTTATATGAATTTCATCCATAAGCAAAATCATGTGTTTCTCATGATCTTTCAAATATTTATAAATATTTTTAGCACGTAATAAAAAAGATTACCTGTCTTCTAAAGTTGGATCAGTAAGAAAGGTGTTACATATAGATTTTAAAGTATTGGAATGAGGCAAAGTTAAAAATCCATGGTTCCTTAAAAATTTGTAGGCATGGGAACTAATTGTATTGAGTATCGAACATAATATTAAACTATCTGCTGAATATGGATATCTTATTTTGAGTAAGGTTATTAATTTCAGTTGTTTACATAAAAAAGACAATAATGAACTATTTTCTTTCTGTTTTAAACTGTCTACTATGCTACAAATTCGACTAATAATGCTGTTAAATCTGTCTTTTTCGTTTACTGACTGTTCAGAAGTGGATTGATAACTTTCAACATTTTCCAATTTTTCTATTTCATGAATTATTTCGGTTAAATCGTTGATATCATTTAAAATAAAAGGCGTTTTAAATTTACCTGTCTGTAACGAAATATTATGTCCATATAAGTAGGTATGTAGTTTCAATTCTGATTTAATATTTATGGAATAATTTATAACGGTACCCCGAGAAGTTTTTATTTTAAATAGGAGGACTTCATTTAAATTATTAATTATTTTATGCCATTTTCCTGGAGGTAACCATTTGTCAAAAATATTGGTAAATTCATTAAGGTTTTTAAAAAGAAACTGATTTTTTATATGCTTCAAATTCTTCCAGGCTATCTTTAACTGCCTTGCGCAAATTTTCTTGTTCTTTTATGAAGATTTTTTCGTCTCGACTTTTTTGGCTGACATCAGATTTTGAAAGATATGATAAACAATTTAAAAAAACTATTGGAACCGAACCTGATTTGAGCTTTGGACGTTGTAAAGGTACCTCTTCAACACCTCCAGATTTTTCCTTAAAATATGTACAAAAAGTTGTATACTTTCTTTTGCAAAGTGCTGTTCACAGAACCTGTTATTTTTTGTTGGCTAAAAATTGTCTCTGGAAATAGCCCGCAGCCATTTTCGTAATAGAATTGGAACTTTCGGGAAACTAAACACGTGCACACTTTTCTCATCGGTATAATTACCCCTACAACCCGGAACACAACACTTATACGGCATTTTCACTGACACTGTGTCGAATATTATAGTTTTCAAAAACTGAAAACTTTATAAAACACAACACATATTTAATATTTCAGGCGAAATGAAGCTTTACAATGACTTGCAAAGACTAGTTCAATCACCTGCTGCTCGTGAGTTTATTACTTGGGTCGCGGCGTTGATTGAATACATAAATATCAATCAACGGTCCCGGTTAAGGGTTTGCTGACGTCAGAGCACCTTGGTCTTCTCATCTAGGTGATGCTGGTTAGACACAGATGCCAGCAACGTCCACATTGGGACTGTACTGTCCCAAGTTCAAGGCGATGAAGAAAGAGTCATCGAATATTACAGCAGGATCCTGACGAAGCTTGCGAGGACCAGGAAGAGGAAGGAACTTCTTGTAATAATAAAGGCCGTGGAACACTTCCACAAGTAATTGTATGGACTTATTATTCGGCGCCTTTTTAGTTTCTTCGAATAAAGAACGCGGAGAGACAGACGGCTAAATGGTTAGAGAGGCTTCAACAGTATTACTTTAAGGTGCATTATTTATCGGATCGACAGCATAACAACGCTGAAGCTTTATCGGGAAGACCTTGTGGGGATTGCAAACACTGCAGATGAGTTGAGGAGCATGAGGTCATGTTGTATATAAGGGTCACGTCTGTCCAGCCAGAAGATTGATGGACTGTTGAAGTTCTTTGGGAGCTACAGAAGAGCGACGCTGATCGCTGAACGAAGCGGGAGATAGACCTGAATGAAAAAAAGTTTCCGACAGAAGTCCACCTCTTAAGAATTTGTGGGCCCAATGAAAATCCCTCCAGGTAGAGAACGGGGCGCTGAAAAGGGCATGGGAAAGCGCGGATGCAAAGCGTGTCAACTTGCAGTTGATGGTGCCTCAGGAGAAGATTCCACTGGTTTTGTGGAAGGTGTACAACGGGATGCGTATTGGATTTGCCTCTGGACTACAGAACCAACGGCGTATTGGATTTGCCTCTGGACTACAGAACCAGGCAAGATGTATGTGTTCCAGTTGGTTGGTTCTGACATCATGATCATGCACGCAAACGCGTTGGAGTAAAATACAATTTACAGTTGAGACAACATATTACTATTGATATACGTATTATTTTATTAATAATATTTTAGTTTTGTTATTGATGTTTTTTATTTATTTAGGCAGTAATTATGTGCAGGTCGGATTCAACTTTCGGATTGTTGGTTTAAATAGCTGTTATTGGAATACATTTTAAATAGGACTTTGTAAATTTTCGTTTGTTAAATGGGCCAGATTCAAAAAACTAACGCATATTAATGCATAATTTAAAAGAAGTGTGTGATTTACAAATTAATATACCTAACAGTGGATTGTGTGTATTTATATTATACAATAAAAAAAATAATATGTGGTTCCCAACTAATTTTAAGTTGAAAGAAATTGCAATTTCTGAACAATCTTTTCAAATTCGTCTTGGCATAAATTTGAAAAATGTTGCAAAGATGTGGCTGCAGGAATATAGCGAAATTACTAACACGAATTGGATTATTAAAAGTGGTCTTTACAATCCTCATACGTTTTTATTTTATAGTTGAAGTGAAAAGTTCTTTAGGTGTTTTGAGCGACTTTTGATAGGGGAAAAACTAATGGTTTGCGTTACCATCACGCTAATTCTCGTAGGTGACACGTTCTGATGTTTGCAGTTTATTTACAGAGTTAGTTTTCTGAATGGATACCATCTTTTTTTTAGCTTTATTTTTAACAAATTCAAAATATTAAAAAGCTGTATTGATTTAAATTTTCTATAAAATGAATTTACATTATTTTATTCATTTTTCTACCGAATAAATAACATTTTTTATTTACCCTTTGCCACACCTAGGGAAAAAAAGCAATACTAAAAAACCATACCATAAGTTTTATGATGCAGACGCATCATATGAAAAGTATAAAAATTAAATACCACTAGTTTATAAAGTGATATTGAAGCTACAATTTCTTCCAATAAGATAACTACTACACAACGCAGTTATCAAATCTGCAATATTTACATTTAACTAGGAATTAGGTACGGTCGAGAATATGTAAGAAATGGGCGTAAATTAAACACTCAATCATGACGTCAAAACCTACCAATTGGAACGCTTGTTTCATGCCCGGTTCTGTAGTCCAGAGGCAAATCCAATACGCCAACGGGATCCATAGTGAATATCTAGGGATGAATAAGACCCTGGAGAAAATTTGGAATCGGTTTTACTGGTTTAACTGCAGGGAGGACGTCGAGCGATGGTGTCGAAAGTGTGTCACCTGCGCTGCATACAAAGGTCCTCTTATAAGAACCAAAGGAACCTTAAAGCAGTATAATGTGGAAGCTTCATTTGAGAGAATTGCAATCGATGTGGCGGGACCATTTCCAGCATCAGACGATGGAAACAAGTACATTCTGGTAACCATATTTCCGAAAATGGCCTGAAGCTTATGCCATTCCGAATCAAGAAGCAACCACAGCCGCAAGGGTTCTTATGGACAACTTTATCTGTCGATTTGATGTTCCCTCGGAACTATACTTGGACCAAGGAAGGAACTTCGAATCGGGGGTCTGTCAAGAAGTGTGTCGCCTTCTTGGAATAAAGAAAACTCGTACGACACCTCTTCATTCACAGTCTGATAAAATGGTGAAAAGATTTAATAGGATCCTAGAGGAACATCTTTTGAAAGTCGTTTCCAAGCCTCAGACAGACTGGGACCGAGAACTACCGCTGTTTCTAGTGGTCTATCGTGCGGCAACTCATGAAACTTTAGGTCAGACTTCGGCAAAAGTGATCTTTGGGAAGAAACTGCGGCTTCCGCGTGCCTTGGTGTTTGGATCACCAAGGAAGACCTCAACGGAGACGATGGGTTTTATAGACGTCTTGAGGGAAGCGATATTGGAGAGGCATGCCTTGGTGCGGACGAAGATTAACTTGGCGACGGACCGGATGAAGACAAGATATGACGTAAACGCCAACCATGGTAATTTCAGCGAGGGTAAATTGGTATGGCTCTACAACCCTCAGCGGAGGAAAGGAGTTTCGCCGAAGTTTACGCTATCTTGGGAAGGGCCGTACAAAGTGCTGAAGAGGATCAACGTCTTGGTATGCAGGATCCAGCGGAGCCCCAGGACCAAGATCAAAGTACTACATCTCAACAGTCTGTGCAAATATAGTGGCAAAATGACTGATTTGAAAGATCAGTCTTAACAGGGACTGTGTAATAAAATGTAATTAAAAAATTTATTAAGGAATTTTCTAGAAAATTTGATAATGGGAAGTAGCTGCGATAATAACTTAAGCGACAGATAAGCGCTCCAGAAATTTCCTCAAGCGATAATCTTACCTGCATGGAGATCAGTCTAGAAACCGGAACGGTATCTATAAATACCTGGTCGTCTTTCCCTCAGTTAGTCAATGAGTTAGTTAATTAAACAGTGCTAGTGAGTTAATTAGTCAGTTGTTCACTTAGTGAATTATATTTGTAGTGTTCCGGAATCAGTTTGGAAATAAAGTGGTTACAATTTACAAAGTATTAATTTTCGAACCGATGACGCGCAACAAAAAATTGATAATTTCATATTTTAACTTTGAGAAAAAAATGACGCAATTCCAGAAAAAAATTTGAAATTTAAATCTATACAATGCTGATTCTAGAATGATTGTAGGAAATTTTGTCAAGGATTCAAAATTTGCTTGGTATGAACTAGTTACTTTTTTAACGCCACACTATGACAGTGGCAAACATTCTCATAAATAAGAAAGGAGAAAGTAAAAGCCTAGAAGATTGCAATCTACTTATTATAATTTTTCTTAGAAAGAAAATTAAATTTAAAAATCTTGTAATTTAGGAAGATTTCTCTTTTTTATGTTCAACTTTACTTTTTGTAAGTAGGTTTCAGAAGTGGGTCTCCACTAAATCGTTACCAACAAAATCTTATCCTACGTAAACTGAAAGGCGACTACGGCAAGGTAAAATGTATCTAAAATCTGAGTTTACTCTCAGTAAATAATAACGTTTCTCAAAGTAAATAACAGCCGAAGCAATTTATTTTACAATTTGGGGGAAATGGAAAGAAGGACGTTAACTAACATTTTAACTGAGCTCCAACGAGAGCTCTCGGTAAATTAAAGGCAATATTATTAAGTGAAGAGACCAAGCACTTTATCCGTGATTACCAATTAACAAATGTAATCTACCGGATGCCTGAAATTGATTGCTCTGTAAACAAACACAGATTGCATAAAAATTTTGGCTGAGATTTAAGTGGCATAAATATTTAACAATTTGCCTCGCACCAATAGAAACGTTATCAAAGATGGATTTTTTTACTGTTACTATTTCAACATTGCTAGCTAAGTCTTTTCCATAAATGCGTCTCCAATATAATTTTATTTAAGGTGCTGAAGATGTCAAAAGTTCTTACGATTACAATTCACGCAGAGAAAGTCTCGACTGATCAATAATTCAAAAATATGCAATCAACTTTAATATAAATTAAACAGTTTGATCAATTATTTCCAAAAGCAAGAAACTGTTATTCTAATAAAATTTATAACGATAGAAACAACAATTACAATCAGCTTTTTATCTAAAAAATCTTCGCTTAAGAAACTTTTTATTATAAAAATATCGATAATGAGCAGAGAAAATTGGGATAAAATTCTGCAAGTTTAATGTTGTTCTTTTTTCTTCGACAATGAGTCTCAGGCGCAACAAACACCCGCAAAGCTCGCAATCTAAAAATAAAACTGGGATTCTATGTTCCGAGGAAAATTTAACTAGTTTAAGCTGATTTAGTGCGCCACGAAAGTCTCAGTAACTAAGCCGCCAACGCTGGTTAAAGTTATAAAAGTAAGTTCCCACTGTATTCCCGTGAAATGCAATATCCCAGCCTACATTCGGGTGACTGTATTTTGCGGTCGTTGCCGAGCGCGCCGGGTACGTTTTAATTAATGATATATTTAAGTTATGGAGGCTTGACTCCGTATTTTCGAGGTGCATTAAGCCCACCTATAAATAATCTCTTTCGTAAAAATTAAGCGGAAGATGGGCAAAAATGTGCTTTTGAAGGCTTGGGTTAGCTAAGAAAAAAGAAAAATTAAAAGCAACGTCCTTGCATCCGTCATGTGTTCAGTAACACGAAGGCAGTCACATTTTTTTTAACAATTTCTTCAACAATTTCAGATTTTCGATTTTTTTTGTTAATATGTGGGTATTTTTATATTTTTTAGTAGTCCAACTATTTTGTCGAAACTATCTGAAGTTTGGAATTTCAACACGTTTTCAAAGATCTAGAAAGTATCTGTCTTTTTTTCTAACTTTATTTTTAATAAAAGCCAATATTTCGATAAAACGTCGCAATTTTGAAAAACGGTTAACATTTTTACTATAACAAAACTCATTTCTTTTAAAATTTCGAAAAAAGTCAAAATTGTCAAACAATGTGAAATTCTTCGTAACAAGTTGCAAGCTCTACGTCCATTTTCTGTCCCATCTTTATGTCCCCAGTTATTGATTATCAAAGTTAGAAATTGATTTTTTTTCTTTAGATGACGATAACTTGGCCAATAACCATCATAGAGGGCGTGAAAACTGGCCAAATTAGAGGATTAAATTACCTAGAAGGGGTTTGTGATGAGATCATTGAAAAAAATGTATTAAAGACCTTCTAAGAGCAAAGAATTTTTTTAAAATTTACCTTGCCAATGAATTTCTTATGATTTCCCAAGAACTGTTAAAAAAAATGTTGAACTAAAGATCTGAAAACTAAAAACAGTGACCAAAGTAGCCAAGAGGATGCTTTGTAGCTTAGGACCCACCCTTTTAGGTATCTTACATCACATAGTTCGAAGCAGTGACGTATCCTAACTTTTACGAATTGGGAAGCTGGCCGAAAACGCTTTTAAAAGATTTATTAGAATTTTGCTTTCAACTGATTACATTTTAAATGCATTAGCATTCAAAAAGTAATATTTCTTTTCCTCGTGTTTCAATTAGGCAAAATGTCGAAATTCATAACTATTAAACATTATTAACGACTAAAACAACAACGAAATGTGGAGAATCAAAATTTTAAAACAAAATTCAAATTTCAAGAAGATATTAAAAAAAAAAGTCCATTTGGATTTTTACTCAAAATTTCAAATTAAAATTCTTAGTTAAAAGAGAACAAAAATTTCAAGTTTAAACTCAAAATTTATTTTAAAATATTATAAATGGAAACTTAACCAAGAATATACTTTTTATGTGAGATTTTCTTTGAAACTTCAACATTTAAAGAAAATCGAAATTATAAGAAAATGTAAATATATTGTTTGAGAAAGTCGAAAGTTTCAAAAAAGTTCAAATTATCAAAAAACCAGAATTTCTAAAAAACCGAAATTGCAAAAAAAAGATGTCAAAAATTCAACATTTTAAAATGTCTAAATTTTTAAAAATTTAAATTTTTTAAAAGAGTTCAAAATCTCCAGAAAAAGCTGATATTTCGAAAATACGTCCAAACTTTCAAGTGACAACTGTGACAAGTCCAAATTTTCAAAGAGTATCAATTTTCCGAGAAAGTAGAATTTTTCAAAAGAATTATACTTAAACGTCGAAATTTTAAGAAAAAGTTGAATTTTCGATAAACTCGAACTTTTCAACAGAAAGTCCAAATTTTGAAAAAGGTAGGAATTTTTAAGTCAAAATTTAAAAAAGTCTACATTTCCATAAAAAGCTGACATTTAGAAAAAATAGACATTTTTAAGAAATAGTGAAAATTTTGGATAAAAGATCCAAATTGTAGAAAAAATCAAATTTTGACAAACGTCAAACATTTCAACGTAATTAAAAGCTCAAAAGAAAAATCGAAACTTTTTAAAAATCCTAAATTTTCAAAAAAAGCGAATTTTTCTATCAAATATCGATATTGTAAAAAAAAAATCAAAAGTTGAAATTTCCAAAAATTCAAACATTTAAAAAAAAGTCCAAATTTTTACAAAGGTCGAAATTTTCAAGTCAATATTTCTAAAAAGCCCAAACTTCCATACAAAGATGACATCTAGAAAAAATACACATTTTAAAAAAAAATTATGGATAAAAAATCTAAATTGTAGAAAAAAATCAATTTTTCACAAACGTCAAAAACTTCAACAACATAAAAAATCTCAAAAAAATTAGTCGAAACTTTTTAAAAATCTTAGAGTTTCAAAAAAATGCGAATTTTACTATCAAAAGTCGATATTGAGAAAAAAATTTAAAAAAATTTGAAATATCCAAAAATTCGAAATTTTCAAAAAAATCCATATTTTCTTAAAGAGCGAAACTTTTAAGTCAATATTTCAAAAAAGTCTAAATTTCCATAAAAAGCCCATATTTAGAAAAAATGGACATTATTTAAAAAAATACTAAAAATTTTGGATAAAAGATCTAAATTGTAGAAAAACTCAAATTTTCATAAGATCAAAAATTTCAACACAAATAAAAATCTCAAGGAAAACAGCAAAAGTTTTTAAAAACTCTAAATTTAAAAAAAACAGCGAATTTTACTATCAAAAAGTCGATATTGTGAAAAAATAAATAGTTCAAATATCCAACAGTTATTTAAAAAAAAGGTTTGATTTAGATAAAATCGTATTTGGAGAGAAAGTCAAAAATTAAAAATAGGTCAATATTTCGAAGAAAGTACAAATTTTCAGTCGGAATATCAAAAAATGTCTCAATCTACCTGAATTTACAAAAAAGTTGAAATTTTTTACGAAGTCAAATTTTTAGAATATTTAAAATTTTCAAAAAAAAGAACATTTTTAAAAAAAGATCTTTTAAAAAAAGTTCAAGTTTTCAACAGAAAACGCATTTTAAAAAAAAATTGAAATTTACAAAAAAGTCGAAATTTTCAAAAAAGTATCGATTTTTCGAAAAGTAGAAATTTTCAAAACAAAAAATTATACTTAAGCGTGGAAATTTTGAGAAAAAGATGAAATTTCGAAAAATTCAAAGTTTTTAAAAAAAGTCCAAACTTTCACAAAGATCAAAATTTTTAAGTCAATATTTCAAAAAAGTCGAAATTTCTAAAAAAAGCTAAAATTAGAAAAAATTGACATTTCCTAAAAAATAGCCAAAATTTTGGATAACAGATCTAAATCGTAGAAAAAACCAAATTTTCGCAAAGGTCAGAAATTTCAACAATTGAAAATCTCAAAAAAAAACCAGTCAAAAGTTTTTAAAAATTCAAAATAAAAGAAAAGCGATTTTACAATCAAAAAAGTTCATATTGAGAGAAAATGTCAAAAAAACTTGCAATTTCGAAAAATTCGAACCTTTCGAAAAAAGTCCAAATTTTCAGGAAAGTCGAAATTTTTGGTAAATATTTCAAAAAAGCCGAAATTTCCACAAAAAGCTGAAATCTAGAAAAAATTGACATTTTTTTAAAAAATAGTCAAAATTTTGGATAACAGATCTAAATCGTAGAAAAATTCCAACACAATTAAAAATCTCAAAAAAAATCAGTCATCAGTGTTTAAAAAATTAAAATTTAAAAAAAGCGAAATTTACAATAAAAAAGGTCCATATTGAGAAAAAGGGTCAAAAAAAAGTTGAAATTTCTAAAAATTTAGACTTTTCAAAAAAAAGTCTAAATTTTCACGAAAGTCGAAATTTTTATGTAAATATTTCAAAAAAGTCGAAATTTTTACAGAATGCTGAAATCTAGAAAAAATTGACATTTTTTACAAAATAGTCAAAATTTTAGATAACAGATCTAAATTGTAGAAAAAACCAAATTTTCGCAAATGTCAAAAATTTCAACACAATTAAAAATCTTAAAAAAAGCAGTCAAAGGTTTTTAGAAATTTAAAATTAAAAAGAAGCGAATTTTACAAACAAAAAAGTTCATATTGAGGGAAAGGGTCAAAAAAAGTTGAAATTTCGAAAAATTCGAACTTTTTGAAAAAAGTCCAAGTTTTCACGAGTCGAAATTTTTAAGTAAATATTTCAAAATAGTAAACATTTCCATAAAAATCTGAAATCTGAAAAAATTGACATTTTTTAAAAAATAGTCAAAATTTTAGATAATAGATCTAAATCGTAGAAAAAAACCAAATTTTCGCAAACGTCAGAAACTTCTTCACAATTAAAAATTTCAAGAAAAACCAATCAAAAGTTTTTACAAATTCAAAATTTAACAAAAAGCGAATTTTACAATAAAAAAATTCCATATTGAGAGAAAAGGTCAAAAAAAGTTGAAATTCTGAAAAATTCGTACTTTTCAAAAAAAGTGAAATTTGGAAAAAATGAAACTTTTCAAAAAATGTCCAAATTTTCACGAGTCCAAATTTTTAAGTAAATATTTTAAAAAGTCGAAATTTCCACAAAAAGCTGAAATCTAGAAAAATTTGACATTCTTTAAAAAATAGTCAAAATTTTGGATAACAGATCTAAATCGTAGAAAAAACCAAACTTTTACAAACGTCAAAAATTTCAACAATTAAAAATCTTAAAAAAAACAGTCAAAGGTTTTTAGAAATTTAAAATTAAAAAGAAGCGAATTTTACAATCAAAAAAGTCCATATTGAGGGAAAGGGTCAAAAAAAGTTGAAATTTCGAAAAATTCGAACTTTTTAAAAAAAGTCCAAGTTTTCACGAGTCGAAATTTTTGAGTAAATATTTCAAAATAGTAAACATTTCCATAAAAAGCTGAAATCTAGAAAAATTGACAGTTTTTAAAAAATAGTCAAAATTTTAGATAACAGATCTAAATCGTAGAAAAAAACCAAATTTTCGCAAACGTCAGAAATTTCTGCACAAATAAAAATTTCAAGAAAATCAATCAAAAGTTTTTACAAATTCAAAATTTAATAAAAAGCGAATTTTACAATAAAAAAATTCCATATTGAGAGAAAAGGTCAAAAAAAGTTGAAATTCTTAAAAATTCGAACTTTTCAAAAAAAGGTGAAATTTGGAAAAAATGAAACTTTTCAAAAAATGTCCAAATTTTCACGAGTCAAAATTTTTAAGTAAATATTTTAAAAAGTCGAAATTTCCACAAAAAGCTGAAATCTAGAAAAATTTGACATTTTTTAAAAAATAGTCAACATTTTGGATAACAGACCTAAATCGTAGAAAAAACCAAATTTTTACAAACGTCAAAAATTTCAACACAATTAAAAATCTTAAAAAAAACAGTGAGAGGTTTTTAGAAATTTAAAATAAAAAGAAGCGAATTTTACAATCAAAAAAGTCCATATTGAGAGAAAAGGTCAAAAAAGTTGAAATTCCGAAAAATTCGAACTTTTCAAAAAAGGGTGAAATTTGCAAAAAATGAAACTTTTCAAAAAATATCCAAATTTTCACGACTCAAAATTTTGAAGTAAATATTTTAAAAAGTCGAAATTTCCACAAAAAGCTGAAATCTAGAAAAATTTGACATTCTTTAAAAAATAGTCAAAATTTTGGATAGCAGATCTAAATCGTAGAAAAAACCAAATTTTTACAAGCGTCAAAAATTTCGACGCAGTTGAAAATTTTAAAAAAAGCAGTCAAAACTTTTTAAAAATTCCAAATTTTCAAAAAAAAAGCGAATTTTACAATCAAAAGTCGATATTGTGAGAAAAAGTCAAAATTTTGAAAAAAAGTATGTTTTGAAATGGAAATGTTTTGAAATAGAAATGTCGCAAAAGTCAAAATTTTAAATAATAAATGGAAATTTAAAAAAATCGAATTTTTTCAAGAAAACAAAAATTTTCAACAAAAATGGAATTTTTCAAAAATAATGAAAAATTACAAAAAAACGAAAAAAAATTGACATTTTAAGAAAAAAATTAAAATTTTGAGAAAAAGTCCAATGTTTGGGAAAATGTCAATTTTTCGAAAAAAAAAACCAATTTTCAAAATAATTCGGAATCAATATTTCCAAAAGTAATCCTAAATTCTAGAAAAAGTTAAACTTTATAAAAGACTATACGTTTTTTAAAAGTGGTCAAAATGTCACGAAGAGAAGAAGATTTTAGAAAAAAACAAATTTTCAAAATGGTTGAAATTTTCAACAAACTTAGCTAAAAATTATGAATAAAAGTGTAAATTTTATTTAAAAATAAATCAAGATTTTGATAGCCAATTGAGATTTTTTCTAAAATTTGTAGTCAAAATTTTAGAAAAAACCGAATTCTTTGATAGTTTCAATTTTGTTTATTTCCAAAAAAGTCGAGATTTTCAGTAAAAAGATTTCAGAGAAGGTATTTTTAAATATTTTCGAGAAAAAGTTGATGGTTTGAAAAATCTTAAATACTTCAAATAAATAGTTCAAATCTCCAACAGTTATTTTTGAAACAAGGTTTAATTGAGATAAAATCGTATTTCGACAGAAAGTCGAAAATTAAAAATAGGTCAATGTTTCGAAAAAAGTACAAATTTTTAGTCAGAATTTCAAGAAAATGTCTAAATTTAACATGTCAATTTTGTTACCTGAATTTGCAAAAAAGTTGAAATTTTTAGAAAGAGTCAAAATTTTCAGAATACTCGAAATTATGAAAAAAAAAAAAGAATTTTTTAAATTTTTTGAAAAAAAGTCAACATTTTTAAAGAAGTCGAATTTTTTAAAAAAAGCTCAAATTTTCAGCAGAAGCTACAACTTAAAAAAATCGAAAACAAAAAGTCAAAATTACGACATAAAATTCAAAAAAAATTTCAGAATCGTATCAATTGAAAAAATATACCTTTTTTAATATTTTGGAAGTTTGATTTAAAATGATCAAAATTTTTAAAACAGTAAACTGGAATTTCAAGAAAAAAAAATGGAATATCTTTGTAATGTTGCAACTTTCACTAAAAACCAGATTCAAAAAAAGACAAAATTTCATAAAAAAAATCAAAATTTTGAAAAGGTTAACATATTCAGAAAAAATTTGGGAAATTCTAAGAAGTGAAAATTTTGAAAAAAAAGAAGTATTACAAAAGGTAACATTTTGAAATGTCTAATTTTCAAAGAAGTCGAAGTTTTTAATAATAAATTTAAGTTTAAAAAGTCGACTTATTCAAAAAAACCTAAAATTAGAAAAACATTCGACAATAAAAAAACAATTTCGAAAAAAATCGACATTGTCAATAAAATGCGCAATGTTTCACACTCCTCGACACGAATAAATTCCGATTAATTATGTCAAAAATAAGTTGAATTTCTTAGTTTACAGAACAATTGTTAAATTTTGATCATAAACGTTAATAACATCAATAAATAGTGGTCGCAGCTGTTGTGTAAAAAGAGAGGTTTTAAAATAAAATGAATAAGAATATTTTCATTTTGTAAGAGAAGCTGTGCTTCCTTAGCTTCCATGAACACGCCACTGTTTCAAAGTAAAAATGAAGTTTAAATAAAATAGAAAAAATAACCCGTTATTTATTTAATGTTCCAATTTTGATAAAAAATTAAAAAATCAGGGACATTTGCAAAAAAAGATCGAAATATTCAGCTTTTTTCAAAATTTCTGATTTTTCAAATTTTTGGCTTAATTTTTACTCCAGTCAAAAAATTCGACTCTGAAATTTGAATTGTAAGTAGGAACTAAAAATTTTGGATTGAAGTTTTTTATATCTTTCTTCTCAATGTCAGCCCTAAGAGAATTTTTGGGGGCAATTATGAGGTCCAAGCCCCCTACATTTTATGTATTGCATATTAAGGACTTAAGTGTGTTCTATTTCCAAATTGTCCCCTCGGGACCCTCCGCCGGATAGTTGAGGGCGGGGGAATCAGCAGAAAAAGAAAAAATCTATTTTACTTTTGTCCTAGGTTTATATCTACAATTTTCATTTTGACTAAAATTTTCAATAGTCGATTTTTTTGTAAATTTCGACTTTGTTCAAAACTAAGATTTTTCAAATTTTTAGATTTTTTGAACATTTTGAGCCTTTTTATAATTGCGATATTCCTAAAAACTTTTACATTGTTTCAAAATTTTAACTTTTCTCGAAAATATTTTACAAATTTCGACCTCTTTTGAATATGTCGACATACTTTTTTTTAAATCCTGACTTTTTTTGAAAAATTTCACTTTTATCAAAAGTCAATATTTTTAAACAATTTCAACCTGTTTTGAAAATTTCGATTTCATTGTAAAAATTTCGAAAATTTTGAATTTTTTAAAATAACTGAGGTTTTTAAAAAAGTGTAATTGTAAGAGTCAGATTAACAAAAGGTTGACATTTTCAAGTTAAAAGAGAAAAAAAGACTGAATTTTTAATAGGAAAGAAAATTTTGGAAAAAGATCATAATTTTGAAATATAACTAAAAAATTGAAAAACTTTTAAAAATAACTCAAGTATCGGAAAAATTTCCAGATTTACCAATAGAATTCAAAATTGCGAAATGAAAAAGCTCCGAATTTTGCTCAGTTTTTTACTTTCTTTTTAATTTTAACTTTTTTTGTAAATCCGATTATCTTGGAATTCAGTTTTTCTAAATCATGAATATTTTCGCAAAAGTTTCACTTTTTTTGAAAATTTCGACCATTGTTTTCACTATTACTCGAAGTTTTGACCTTCGAAAATTTCGACCTTTTCTCCAATCTTTAATTTTTATATAATTTTGACTCTTATTTAAAAAATTCGACTTTTTTGAAAATTTTGACTTTTTGAAAAGTTGCATTTTCAAAATTTTGACTTTTTTGAAATTTTTGACTTGTTTTCAAAAGTTCCACTTAATAATTTTATTGATTTTATCATCGAAATGTCAACTTGTTTTCCAGGTTGCTTTTTTGAGAATTTGAACGTTTTTTAAAACTTCAACTATTTTTTCAAAAATTGAAAAACAAATCTTGTCCCCTGAAACCAAGAAAGATTAAAAAACATAACAAAGGTTGCTCTAATGCGTTTCGATAGCCAAGCTTCCCGGTCTTTTTTTAAAAGTTTCAAAGTTTTCAAACCATTTTCAAAGTTTCTTCGTTTTGAACATTTCGACTTTTTTGAAAATTTCGACTTCTTTAAAAAAATTCGACTTTCTAAAAAAATTTTACTTTTTGTTGAAATTATGAATTTTTGTAAATTTAACTTTTTAAAAACTTTGGTTTTTTCTTTCTTTAAAAAAACTGTCCTTTTAAACCGTAATTTTTTAAAATTTTGACTTTTTTCCAAACTACTATCCCCATATTAAATACAACAAAATGTGTTTTGGTGGCATTTTTTATATTCTGTTTTTTTTTAACTAAATAGCTCTAATTAGAAAACTGCATTATTTATGAGAATTCTCATTGATACCGTTTTACATGGTATTTTCCAATGAACCTCACTAATGCAATAATAAACAAAAACTTTTCTAGAGTTTCTTCTTCTAGTTTTAGAGCTCAATTTCCACTTAACCATTCTAAATAGAGAAATTCAGGGATTTTGTTAATTGAAAGTTGCGAAGAAGTAAGTTGTTAATTATAAATGCAAATGATGTACTTTCAGCGTTAGCTGTTATAGTAAGCAGCAAAAGTTTTCCATTTTCATGAAAACAACTGGCGCATTCGCCAAAATTGGAAGTTTCAGCCTTCGTAACAAAAGATATTTCGTTAATTTATTGAACGCGTGTTTCAGCCTCAACGGGAAGTTGCGCGTTTAAAAGGAAAGCTAATTTTAATTTACCGGATGTGCATTATGTACTTTATTTACAATACATTTCCATCTGCCTTACTTAAGCGAGCAATTTCCATATGCCGCTTTGTGCCGCCATTCTTCATATTGTTCATTTCCTGTTAAACGCTTTTATATCCCCGTGCGCTTTAATCACAGCAGCATGGGGTTTCTTTTATGTTGATGTATTTAAAAAATGAGCAAAGGATTCAACTGCACCCTTATCCAAAACGGATTACGTATTATGTAAGCTCTTGACGACGCTCGGCTTACTTAAATCTCGAGTAAAGAGAGGCAAAAAAGATTAAAGAAGTAGATACAGAATTCTGCTTAGGAAACATGTTTAATATTATCTCTTGATGCCGCATTAGATCTATATTTTTTATGGGACATCTTTCTTCGAGTTTGGCACAGGGAAAATCATCTAAAATTTTAGGATTTTTTTATAACCCTTAACTGTCCCCAGTGAATCAGTTTTCAGTTTTAAGTTGTCAGTTATCAGTTTTCAGTTTTTAGTTTTCAGTTTTCAGTTTTCAGTTTTCAGTTTTCAGTTTTCAGTTTTCAGTTTTCAGTTTTCAGTTTTCAGTTTTCAGTTTTCAGTTTTCAGTTTTCAGTTTTCAGTTTTCAGTTTTCAGTTTTCAGTTTTCAGTTTTCAGTTTTCAGTTTTCAGTTTTCAGTTTTCAGTTTTCAGTTTTCAGTTTTCAGTTTTCAGTTTTCAGTTTTCAGTTTTCAGTTGTCAATTTTCAGTTTTCAGTTTTCGGTTTTCGGTTTTCGGTTTTCGTTTCTCAGTTTTCAGTTTTCAGCTTTCAGTTTTCAGTTTTCAGTTTTCAGTTTTCGGTTTTCGGTTTTCGGTTTTCGGTTTTCGGTTTTCGGTTTTCGGTTTTCGGTTTTCGGTTTTCGGTTTTCGGTTTTCGGTTTTCGGTATTCGGTTTTCGGTTTTCAGTTTTCAGTTTTCAGGTTTCAGGTTTCAGGTTTCAGTTTTCAGTTTTCAGTTTTCAGTTTTCACTTTTCAGTTTTCAGTTTTCACTTTTCAGTTTTCAGTTTTCAGTTTTCAGTTTTCAGTTTTCAGTTTTCAGTTTTCAGTTTTCAGTTTTCAGTTTTCAGTTTTCAGTTTTCAGTTTTCACATTTCAGCATTAAACATTCAGCAGTCAGCTTTTAGTTTTTAGTTTTTATAAATTCCTTATTCACTTCGGTGAGTCATTTATTAAAGAGTTTCAATATGTTTAGTTTCGAATTTAAAGCAGACAAAAGTATGTGGTGGGATTGTATTGTGCGAGAAAATGATTTTAGCTGAAACATGCATATATCACAGAGTTGATAGCTTTTGATGCATCTAAAAAAATATATCAAATCGAAATTTTTATGTTTAGAAGATTTGATGATTTTTCCACTTCATTAACTCGGCTACAAATCGAAAATATTTTAATAGCTTGTTCAAACAGTTGACCCCTTTTAATTAAACGTGGCTCTGAAGCGCCTGAAATATTCAATATTCGATTCGACCGAATGAATTTTCAAATAAAACATGCAAGATTCCGTTTTATTACTTTATGATTAATTGTGCTTTTTATTATTTGAAAGAAGCGTCACAGACAACAGTTTGCAATATGAAGTGTTATTTATTTTCGATGGACTCTATTGATTTGTCTGTTTGAGTGTATAAAAGTTTGTTGACCTAAATAGAGAGAACACACAAAGCTTTAACAATGTCAATACAACCTGTTGAAAGTTCGTAGGTGTTGGCCGCGTATCAATATGGAATTTACACTTTTTAATCCATATCCGAGGAATTTCGTATTTTCCCTACTCCTGTTTTCATACATTGTTGTAATTCATAACAAACGAGGGGACTATCAATATACGATATAAAAATTCAGGAACGCAAAAAGTTGTTGTGTTCAGCAGCTCTATTGTTTGTGTTTCACTGCTCTGGCATCAGTTATTAACAAATGGACTCTTAGAAGCAATCACATTCGCCCTGAAATTTTCTATTAGCAAAATGAACATTTAAAGGGTAGTGCATTAATTTTGATTGGCTTTTGTAGTCGTTCAAGTTTACTTTTGAAGCTAAGTTTTTAGTGTTCAGTGTTCAATGTTCAATGTTCAGTGCTCAGTTTTCAGTGTTCAATGTTCAGTGTTTAGTTTTCAATGTGGTTTAGTGTTCAGAGTTCAGTGTTCAGTGTTCAGTGTTCAATGTTCAGTGTTCAGTGTTCAGTGTTCAGTGTTCAGTGTTCAGTGTTCAATGTTCAGTGTTCAGTGTTCAGTGTTCAGTGTTTAGTGTTCAGTGTTCAGTGTTCAGTTTTCAGTTTTCAGTTTTCAGTTTTCAGTTTTCAGTTTTCAGTTTTCAGTTTTCAGTTTTCAGTTTTCAGTTTTCAGTTTTCAGTTTTCAGTTTTCAGTTTTCAGTTTTCAGTTTTCAGTTTTCAGTTTTCAGTTTTCAGTTTTCAGTTTTCAGTTTTCAGTTTTCAGTTTTCAGTTTTCAGTTTTCAGTTTTCAGTTTTCAGTTTTCAGTTTTCAGTTTTCAGTTTTCAGTTTTCAGTTTTCAGTTTTCAGTTTTCAGTTTTCAGTTTTCAGTTTTCAGTTTTCAGTTTTCAGTTTTCAGTTTTCAGTTTTCAGTTTTCAGTTTTCAGTTTTCAGTTTTCAGTTTTCAGTTTTCAGTTTTCAGTTTTCAGTTTTCAGTTTTCAGTTTTCAGTTTTCAGTTTTCAGTTTTCAGTTTTCAGTTTTCAGTTTTCAGTTTTCAGTTTTCAGTTTTCGATTTTTAGATCGAGATGCATATATTACAGTTTTTGAGTTAATTTAAAGGGCTTTTAAGCGAAAAAACGTAACACGTTAGTGATAATTAAGTTGGTTACACACATCAAGTACCACGTCCGATCGTTTCATTGGACGATTAACAATATAGCGAGCGCTCAGGTAATTCTCAGAATCCATCAATTCATTTGATTAGACTTGGGTGTCGATACATCTCAGGCCGCTAACATTAGCAGTAAAGGACGTCTGCTAAATGGATTTGCTTGGTAAATTAATTACATATCTCTGGCTTTCAAACACATTTAGGTCTTCGGTTAATTCGGATCGGAGAGATAGGTCCCACGATATAGTTCCAACATTGTGCTAACGACTTATCTCCATTATTCGTCTAATAGCCATTGTTAGATGAAAGTAATTGACTTTAACCAGTCGTTCCTACAGTTGGTGTTAATTAAATGCGTTTACTTTTTCACGCCCTTTTAGGCAATAAAATTAAATATGATCTTACGTTTGAGAAAGATAACGGAAATTGAAAAATAAATTTTGTCCCCTGAAACCAAGAAAGATTAAAAAAAGCCAACAAAGGTTGCTCTAAACGTTTGTCGTGTTTTATAATGTTTCTTGGTTTCAGGGGATAGGGTTGTTTTTCAACTTTTAAAGATAACCAAGGACCAGTCCATTCCACCGAAAAAAAAGAAAAAAAAAATAATAAAAAAAAAGATAACGGAAAATTAAAATTTTTACACAAACGTGTTGTATTACGAAGTTTTCGACTTTTGAGTTGTCGGTTGTAAAAATTTGCTTGACACTTTTCTTTTTTTAACGTAAAAATTGCGAAAAAAGACTCAGAATCTTAAAATATCAGAAAACATATTTACGGAAAAGATGGACATCTCGAAGAAAACCATTGAAATTTCCAAAGTTTTTCTTAAAACTTGACGACTTGAAATCAAAATTTTTCAAAAAAAAACAAAGTTATAAATTACCACTTTTGCCTCAAAAATGGAACATTGGACGTGGAATTTATAATTATTTTCTGTATATTTTGAAGTGAAAATCCGAAATTCATGTTTAAAGTCAAATTTTCAGCAGAAAGATGAAAATTGAATCGTCAAAAATTATGTTCGAAATTTGAAGTTTAATGTCAAAATGTTACGTCATCAACATTTTCAAAATTGAATGTAATGATTCGTAAAACTTTGGTATTTCTACAAAAGTGTCTTACGATTTCCAATCTAAAGTCGACATTTGAAGATTTGAAAATATGGAAATTGAGCCAAAATTTCGATAAGTTATTAAATGTGCATAAAAAAGGTACTCACAAATTTGGTAATTTTTCTTTCAAAGCTTCAGTTTTGAAGCCAAAATTTTGATTTTAGTTAAAATTATTATGGAACCATAAGGGTTTTTAAACATGATTGAAATTTAAAAAAAGGAGACTTAAAAAAAGCGAAAATTTGAAAAAAAGTAAAAGTTGAAGAAGAAAGTCGAAATGTTTAAAAAAAATTTTAAATTTTGAAAAGTTGCCCAAGTTTTTGAAAAACTCAAAATTTCAAAGATCAAATTCGAAAAAAAACAAAATTAAAAAAAATTTCGAAACTTGAAAAGATCAAAATTTTTAAAATAATCGAATTTTTTTAAGAACCGTAGTGGTTGTCAAGCAAAATTAAAATTTAGAAAAATTAAAATTTTTGAAAAATGTCAAAATTTTAAAAATGATAACGTTTCAAATTATTTCGAAGATTTTCAATTTGAAGAAGTCAAAATTTTTAAAATAGCCAAAAAGTTCAAAAATTACAGCATTTGGCCCTTAAAGAGCCAAAGCAAAAGGTCCAATTTTTAAAATATTCGAAGATTTCCTAAGAAATCTAAATTTTGGAAAATGTGGACATTTTCGTAAAAAATTAGCAGAAAAAGTCAATATTTTGATAAAGGTCAAAGTAATGAAAATCTTTAACATTTCTAAAAAAGACGAAATATTGATAAGTAGTTCAAAACGTCAAAAAAGTTAAAAATAAATGTCAAAACTCGGGAAAACTCGATATTTTAAAAAAAATTAAATATTTTAGGGTCGTGTACCAAATTTAAAAAAAAATGAGAGTTTAGAGTGGGGATTTTCAAAAAAAATCAGTTTTCAGTTTTCACTTTTCACTTTTTACTTTTCACTTTTCACTTTTCACTTTTCAGTGTTCAGTGTTCAGTTTTCAGTTTTCAGTTTCAGTTTTCAGTTTTCAGTTTTCAGTTTTCAGTTTTCAGTTTTCAGTTTTCAGTTTTCAGTTTTCAGTTTTCAGTTTTCAGTTTTCAGTTTTCAGTTTTCAGTTTTCAGTTTTCAGTTTTCAGTTTTCAGTTTTCAGTTTTCAGTTTTCAGTTTTCAGTTTTCAGTTTTCAGTTTTCAGTTTTCAGTTTTCAGTTTTCAGTTTTCAGTTTTCAGTTTTCAGTTTTCAGTTTTCAGTTTTCAGTTTTCAGTTTTCAGTTTTCAGTTTTCAGTTTTCAGTTTTCAGTTTTCAGTTTTCAGTTTTCAGTTTTCAGTTTTCAGTTTTCAGTTTTCAGTTTTCAGTTTTCAGTTTTCAGTTTTCAGTTTTCAGTTTTCAGTTTTCAGTTTTCAGTTTTCAGTTTTCAGTTTTCAGTTTTCAGTTTTCAGTTTTCAGTTTTCAGTTTTCAGTTTTCAGACTTTTTCCCTAATATTGCGACTTTAAGCCTGCAATTTATGTCGAATTGTCTTATGCAAATTTTGATTTTCCTTAATAAAATTTAAACTTGAATGTGGAGAGCGTAGAAAAACACAAAAC
The DNA here is from genome assembly GCA_028583605.1 of Dastarcus helophoroides. Classification (NCBI taxonomy): domain Eukaryota; kingdom Metazoa; phylum Arthropoda; class Insecta; order Coleoptera; family Bothrideridae; genus Dastarcus; species Dastarcus helophoroides. The sequence goes on along the minus strand of CM053331.1, from coordinate 32,297,481 downwards.
TGATATTTTTTAGAATTGTTGATTTTTTTAACAGTTGACCTTTTGAAATTTCAAATTTTTTTCTTGAGTTTTCGACCATAAGCTCGTAAATATAATTAATTTCAAATTCAGACCAAATTTGGATTTTTAATTCGAGGTTTAGAAAAGTTCTTTGGAATTTTTGAGATTTAAAGGATAAATTTTAATTAAACATATTTTCTAAAAAAACATAAAAATTTTGAAGAAAACTAAACCGAAATTTTTTCGAAATATAAACTATTTTTTTCAAAATCTTGAAATTTCAACTTTTTTTTCTCGAGTTCTCGAGCATAAGCTCTAAAATATAATTAATTTCAAATTCAAACCAAATTGAAATGTGGAGAGCGTTGAAAAACACAAAACTGGTATTTTCTAGAATTGTTGATTTTTTTAACAGTTGGCCCTTTTGAAATTTTAATCTTTTTTAGAGTTCTCGAGCATAAGCTCAAAAATTTTATTAATTTCAAATTCAGACCAAATTTCGATTTTTGATTCAAGGTTTAAAAATTTTGAGGAAAACTAAAAGGAAATTTTTTCGAAATTTACCCTTTTTTTTAAATGTTGACATTTGTTTTGAGAAAATGAGGAAATTTTCAACTTGTAAACTGAAGTACCAAATTTTAGCTCACCTTGTAGTCGCTTTTCCTGTACGCATCGTGTATTTTCCAAACGAGTTCAGGGCCGGCACTCGCGGTTTGTTTACCGATTTCGAAATATTGTCCGATCGGGTTCGATTCCAAAGGGCTCTGGGCTACGGTACTGCTTTTAAATTTCGAGAACATAGCAGTGGCAGGCATGGAAAACGGTGGGCCTCGGTATAAATCAGTATCTGCTATTCACAATTTCTAAATGTATCATACGTTTTCTAATTTGCATTTCGACGTTTGACACGACTATAAAAAATAAATTTATCCGTTATCACTAATATATTACTGGGAGGCGATCACTAGTTTTCTTTAAGATGACTGACTTCACTTGGGGCTCATCTGTAACAAAAATCGAAATTAGAATGTGTAATATAACTCATGCAAGGCAATGAAGTGGAAGAAGTATTTAAAGGGCAAGAATGACGCAAAGATTTAACAAATGTGTTACAAAATATTTGGCAGAAAAACTTTTGTCCGCGCGGGAATCGAACCATGTCTATCATATTTACTCAACGTATTTTACTAATTTTACAAAAGTGCAAAACAGATTGGATATTTTAAAGATTTCTAGAACAATGTTTTTAATTTAAAGGCTACATTTTTTACTAAGGTCCAGTTAAATACACCAGAACTGTACGTCAGATTTTTGTCAATTTTATATTCATGTGTTTACTATCGATTAATAAAATATTGAAAGTATAGCTCCTTATTTAAATATCGTTCTAATGACTGAATAACCTTACCAATCAATTTGCAGCACCTATTACACTTTCAGTAAATGTTTTCAAAGCCAAAACTTCTTATCCAGATATATGTGTACCTCGATTAAAATCAGAAGCGAAAGGTATTTTTTCACGACCTGATTTTGTGAATATTATTGCTGCCTAAAATTTACCATCATTTTTGCCAGAAAATAATTTAACTGAATTATTTTCTGATGCACTTAATTTACCAAATATTATTTTAACAACATTAATGACAACTGCGTAGGTTGAGGTTAAAAAGAATAAAAAATGTCTTACGTAATACCACATTTAATGATTATTTGAATATGTTGGTCATCAAGAAAAATATGGTGAGAAACTGAAATACAAATCTTATCCCCTGAAACCAAGAAGGATTAAAAAACGCAACAAAGGTTGCCCTAACGCGTTTCGATAGCTAAGCTATGATCTTCAGAGGACAAGATTTGTATTTCAATTTTTGAAGATAACCAAAGACCATGAAAAATATGGTGCAGAATATAAAAATTTTGGATAATAGTAATAGAATACTTTGGATGGTCGTAAACCGAATTTTAGTTATAAAAATAAAGTTGGCGTGCTTTTTTATAGTTTAAGTAGAACATTCATTTGATCTCTTAAGACAAGTTTCATAAAAAAAAACGATATAACAATTTATTTTCATGATAACAGGAATAATTTTGATGAAAGAAATACACCATTTATCATAGTTTGTGTTTGGGAGAGTGGCTTGTTATTTAATTTTGTCCCGTATCGCTCTCGTTTGTTTAAAAGCGGCCAATAACACTCAAATTTCTGTGAGAATGTCAAGTAATTTTAAACGAGTTTGTATAAATCGTTAGAGGCCTTTTTAGTTTCTTTTGCCATTCTGTTCTCTTTTGTCTCCTCGTAATTGGTTTTTTTAAGTAAAGAAAAACTTTGCTTTTAAAGTATACTTCTTAAACACAGTCTATTCGTTGGATAAGGCGAGACGACATAGTTTAACTTGCTGAAAATTCGCCTCGAATAAGTTTAAAAGATCAGGAACGTGATATATATTTGGAATGTATCTTTCGGAATGAGACCGGAATAAATAAATATTTGAATTTTAAATTTGCACTTTTGTATTTATGTGCGGTTACAGAATTTTCCCTACATACGTGTCGAACTGTTGGCAAATATATTTCCTAAAAAACTCAAGGAAAACGAATCCTGTAGAGAAAAAGTAACGCAGATTCACTTCAGTTGACAAAAGGTTGTATTTGCTTGTGAGAGGAAGATTTTTGTTCGAATCTTATCCCCACATTTGAACTGAAACACGAATGCATGCCAAATATCAAGTTTAAATTAAAAAAATTGTTTAGAGATCGAAAGCTTTTATTCAAAATTTTCCCCGAATTACTTTTTCAAAATTTCGGTTTTAAAACCGATTTTTTAAATTGTAAGAAATTTCGACTTTAGATTCAAAATTTTGACCTTAAATTCAGAATTGTGACCTTAAATTCAGAATTTTGACCTTAAATTCAGAATTTTGACCTTAAATTCAGAATTGTGACCTTAAATTCAGAATTTTGACCTTAAATCCAGAATTTTGACCTTAAATTCAGAATTTTGACCTTAAATTCAGAATTTTGACCTTAAATTCAGAATTTTGACCTTAAATTCAGAATTTTCAGGTTAAATCCAATCTTTAGAGAGTCTTCATTACTTTTAACAGAGTGTTTTTTTCTGACCGAAGCTGTCCAATTTTTTTCTCAAAGTTCCGATTACGATTCCGGAAATTATTTTGCTTTGGACTAGAAATTTGGAAAATAATTTTTTTAATTTCGAATATTTTTCTTGAAATGTCAACTAAACTATTGAAAGAGTTTCGACATTAATTTTTAATTTTTACCTCAAAACTAAAAACGTATAAATTTTTTTAGTTTCAAATTTTGTATTTTTGAATTTAGCCTCCACACTTTGGCTTTAGACTAAAAAAATTCAAGAAAATTTGTATCTAGACGAGTTAGTTTCATATTCAGTAACTTTTATTTCTTCGAATTTTGAGTTGACAGTTGATATTTTGATATAAAATTACAATTGTGAAAATGGCTAAGGTATCCAAAAAAACAATTTTTTCGAAATTAAAATTCCATTTATTTTTAATTACAACTTTCATTTCAAATATTGTATTTCATAAACCTTATTTTTTTTCAAAATTTTGGACATTTAGGCCAAAATTTTGACTTTATTTTATTTTAAAACTGAAATTTCCAGACTTAAGGTTAAATTTTGGAATTTGAAATCAGAATCTTAAAAATACGTTCAATTTTTCCAAAAAAAATTTAACTTCAATCTCCAAATTACGTTTAAATGAGAAATTAAGAGAAATTATTTCGAAATTCTTTGAAATTTTAAAGCTTTTTCTAAAAATTTTCATTTCTGTGTCAAATTTTTGTTTTACGAACCTGATATTTCGACGAAATATATTTTTCTGTAATTTAAATACATTTTAATTATATTTTGTCGACTTTGACATTTTTTGATTATCGATATTTTTTTTTTTAAATTTAGAAAAATTATTACAAAATGTGAAGGATTTTTGTATGAATTTATTTAACATCGAAATCTTGAATATTATAAGAAAAATTAATCAAAATAATCGTATTTTCGATTTTTTTAAGAACATTTCAATTTCATAGTTTTAAATTAAAGATCGAAATATCCAGGTAAATGTCAAACTTTAGGAAAAAGGTGGAAATTTCTAAAAAAAATTATTTAAATAAATTAAAACCAAGATTTTTTAAAAAATTGAAATTTTGATAAAGTGAAGATTTTTATAAGTCAATATTTAAAAAAATGGTCGACAATTCTGAAAACCAAAATGTAAAAAATGTCGAGACTAAAAAAATATATTTTCAAAATAATCGAATTTATTAAGAAATCGTAGTGATTGTCCAACAAAATTGAAATATGGAAAAAATGGATTTTCAATAAGAGTAGAAATTTTTGGTGGAACGGACGGGTCCTTGGTTATCTTTGAAAATTGAAATACAGAACTTGTCCCTTGAAACCAAGAAAGATTAAAAAACAGAACAAACGTTGCTCCAACGCGTTTCGGCAGCCAAGCTGTGATCTTCAGAGAGAAATTTTAAAAAAGTAAAAATTTTAAAAAAGTCAAAATATCTAATACAATTCTAAATTTTGAAAATCGAGATAGTTAAAACAATTCAAAATTTTGAAAAAAGTAGAAAATTTTAAAATAATCAAAATTATTAAGGATGTGTAGTGGTTTTCAAACAAAATTAAACTTTCAAAAGAATATTTAAAAAAAAGTCGAAATTTTGAAAAAGTCGAAATATTTCAACATATTCAAAACTTGATTCAAATTTTTTATAAAACCTAAAAATTTAAAGAACCAAAAAACATTACAATTTTGAAATTAATCGAAAGTTTCAAAAAAGACGAAATTTCGAAAAATGTCGAAGCTTTCGTAACAAGTTACCAAAAGCAATTAAAATTTTCGTAAAAGTCAAAGCGATGAAAAAGTACAATATTTCTTAAAAAAGAAGTCGAAACATAGACAAATATTCAAAAATTTTAAAAAAGGCTAATTTTTGAAAACATTTCAATACTTGTGAAAACTAGATATTTAAAAAATTTAAAATATTTAGAGTTGTACAGCAATTTAAAAAAAAATTGAAATTAGGAAGTCAAAATTTTCAAAAATAATATCGGCACTTTAAAAAAGTTCAAATTTTGAAAAAGAATGGAAATTTTCAAAATAATAAAAATTATTAAGAAACTGTAATAGTTTTCAAACAAGCTAGAAATTTAAAAAAAAATAAAGATTTAAAAAAAATCCAAATATTGTAAAAGTTAAAGTTTGTAAAAAAGTCGAAATGTACAAACAAAATTCAAAATTCTGCCAAGTTGCCCAATCCTAAATAAAAAATTTAAACTGAAACAGCCAAAATAGTTAAAATTTTGAAAATAGACAAAATTTTCCTACAAAATCGAAATTTTGAAAAATGTTGAAGTATCTTTGTAAAAAGTGACCAAAAGAAGTCAAAATTATAAGAAAATTCAACATTCTAATAAAAATCGAAATATTGACAAATAGTGGAAAATTTTAAGAAGAAGAATACTTTGAAAAAATTGCAAAAACTAGGTATTTTTTTAAAAAATCAAAATTTTTGAAGTGGCATACCAATTCTTCAGAAAAATTGGAATTAAAAGTGAAGATTTCTAAAAACTAAAACAAAATTTTAAAAGAGCCAAATTATTAAGAAATGTCTAAATGTTTAAAATAATTAAAGTTATTAAGAAACCTAGCGATTTTCTAACAAATTTGAAAATAAAAAAAAATATTTTCAAAGAAATCAAGATTTTAAAAAAGTAAAAAAATTCAGAAAAGTATAAATGTTTAAAAATCTGTTCAATATTTCAATAAACTCAAATTTTTAGGGGGCTAGAAAAGTTAAAATTGTGTAAATAATCCAAGATTTTCTAAAAAGTGGAAATTTTGGAAAATGTTGAAGTTTTTGTACGAAGTTACGAAAAGAGGTTTAAATTTTTATAGAAGTCAATATTATGGAAAAAATTCAACATTTTTAAAAAAGTCAAAATATTGACAAATAGTCAAAAATTGCAAAAAAAGGTGAAATTTTAAAAAAATTTCTGAGACTGAAAAAACTCGATATTTAGAAAAAATTTCAACATTTTTGGACTCGTACACCATTTTATAACAAAATTAAGATTTGATAGTCGAAATTTTCCAAATCAAAATTAAAATTTGTAAAAGTCAAAATTTTGAAAAAGTCGAAATTAAAAGAGCCAAAATTATTAAAAAACCGTAGTAGATTTTAAAAAACAGAAAGAATTATAAAACAGTCAAAATTTTAGAAAAGTAAATATTTTGAAAACTCCAAAGTATTTAAGAAATTCAAAATTTTGGAAATATATTCAAACTAAAAAATACGACATTTTAGAGCCAAAGAAAGTTGGAATTTTGCAAATGGTTGAAAATTACCCAAGAAATCAACATTTTGAAAAACGTCAAAGTTTTCGTAAAAAGGTATCGAAAGAAGTCAAAACTTTTTAAGTCGAAATAATGAAAAAGTTTCTGGTTTTCTAAATAAATTAAAATATTGACAAATGGGCAAAAATTTTTAAAAAGGGAAAATTTAAAATCTGAAAGTCGAGATTAAAAAAAACCAAAATTTAAAACAGATTAAAATTTTGAAAATAGTTGGAATTTTCAAAATAATCAAAATTATTTGGGAACTGCAGTAGTTTTTAAACATCATCGAAATTTAAAAAAAAATGAGGACTTTTAAGAAATAGAATATTTGAAAAAATTAAGACCAGTCAAATCAGTCAAAATTTTATAAAAGTAAAAATTTTGAAAACTCCGAAGTGTTTAAAAAATTCAAAATTTTGAAACTATATCCAAACTAAAAAATATATTTTAAAGAACCAAAGAAAATTAGAATTTTGAAAATGGTAAGAAATTGGCCAAAAAATCGAAATTTTGGTAAATGTCAGTTTTCGTAAAAAGTAAAGAAGTTACAATTTTTAAGTCGCAACTAAAAACTTTCAGCTTTTCCAAAAAATCAAAATATTGAGAAATAGGCGAAAATTTCAAAAAAGGGAAAATTAGAAATTTTAGTCAAGATTTTTAAAAACAAAACCAAAATTTAAAATAGATCAAAATTATAAGGAAACCTTAATGATTTTCAAACATAACTAAAATTTAAAAAAAATGAAGACTTTAAAAAAAATCGGAGATTTGAAAAGAGTAAAAATTTTAAAAGATAGTCGAGATACTTAAAACAATTTTAAATTTTAAGAAGGGGCACAAGCTTTTAAGAAACTCAAAATATCAAAGACCAAATCCCAAAAAAATCCAAATTAAAAAAAATTTCGGAACTCGAAAATAAATATAAAATAAAAATATAAATATAAAATGAAAATAAAATATTCGAATGTTTTAAGGAACCGTAGTGGTTGTTAAAGAAAATTGAAATTTGGAAAAAATGAAGATTTGAGGAAAAAGTCAAAATTTTGAAGATATCTCAATTTTAAATTCTTTCGAAAATCTTCTTTTTGAAAAAGTCAGAATTTTAAAAAAAGTCGAAAAATTTATTAAATTAAAAATTCGGTTTTTAAAGGGCCAAAGAAAATAAATTTTTAAAATAATCAAAATTATTAAGGAGCTGTAATTGTTTTCAAATAAAATTGAAATTTGGAGAAAATGAAGATTTTCCAAAAAGACGACATTTTCTAAAAGTTAGGATTCTTCAAAAAGTCGAAAGGCCTAAAAAATTTCAAAATTCTGCAAAGTTGCCCAATCTTAAAAAGAGAATCGAAATTTTAAAGAGCCAAAAAAAGGTAAAATTTTTAAGAGTCGAATTTTGATGGAGGACTGATCCTCGTTTATCTCTTTAGTGTCTCTCTGAAGAGGATAGCTTGGCTATTGAAAGGCGATAGAGCAACGTTTGTTGTGTTTTTTAATCTTTCTTGGTTTCAGGGGTCAGATTTGTACCTCAATTATGAAAAGAGTAGAAAATTTCGTATGAATCTTAACTTAAAAAAGGTGGAAATTTTCGTCAAAAATTACCAACAGAAGTCAATATTTTTTTAAAGGTCAAAAAAACGAAAAAAATTAACATATCTAAAAAGGATGAAATATCGATAAATAGCCGAAAACGTCAAAAAAGGCAACATTTTGAGAAAATGTCAGGAAGAACTCGATATTTAAAAAAAAATCAAAAATGTTAGTACTGTACCAACTTTGAAAAAAAATAAATGAAATTTGAAATTTAAGATTTTCAAAAAGTCAAAATTTCAAAGTAGTAAAAATTTTAAAAATGTCAAAATTTTAAAAATATTAGAAATAAAACGAAATATAATGGTTTTTAAACAAAACTGAAATTTGGAAAAAAATTAAGATTTTTCAAAAAAAATCCAAATTTTGAAAAAATCGAAATTTGAGTGTTTAAAGAGCAAAAGACTATTTTTAATATAGTCAAAAATTTCCTAAAAAATCTACGTCTAAATTTTTATTAAAGTCAAATTTATGAAGAAAGATTCAACATTTCTAAAAAGGTCGAAATATTGACAGGCAAAAATTCCAGAAAGGCAACATTTTAAGAAAGGGCCATGACGTTAAAAACACTCGATATTTTCGAAAACAAAAATTCAAAATTCTTGGAGTCGTATACCAATTTTCAAAGAAAAAAAAATGAAATTTGAAAGTCAAGATTTTCAAAAAAAAATCAAAATTTTAAAAAGTAAAAATTCTGAAATAATTTGTAAATTTTCAAAATAACCAAAATTATTAGGAAACCGTAATGGTTTTCAATCAAAATTAAAATTTGAAAAAAAAAAAGATTTTCAAAAAAGTCGAAATTTTGAAAGTCGAAATTTTATACGAAGTTGAAATGTTCAGAACAACTCAAATCTTGAAAACGATGTCCAAACTTTTAAACTTTTGTAGAGTCAAAAAAAGTCGAAGTGTTTATAAAAAGTTACCAAAAGAAAACAAATTTTGATAAAAGTTAGAATAATGAAAAAAATTCAACAACGGAAACATTGACAAATGGCAATAAATTTTAAAAAAAAGCAAAATTTGAAAAAATGCCAAAATTGGAAACATGTACTAAAAACAAATAAAACATTTTAGGGTCATATACCAATTTTCAAGAAAAAATTGGAACTTGAAGGTTTCTATTTTCAAAAAATATCAACATTTTAAAAAGTCAAAATTTTGGAAGAAGTCGAATTTTGTAAGTCAGAATTTTGAAAAGAGCCGAACTGTTTAAATAAAATCAAAATCTAAAAACCATTGTCCAATTTTTAGGAAATTCGAAATTTTTAAGAGTCAGAAAAGCTGAATGTTTAAGCCAGTCGAAAATTTCCCAAAAAATCAAGATTTTAAAAAATGTCGAAATCTTCGTAAAAAGTTAGATTAAAAGTTCCACCGAAGCCAAAATTATGAATAAAATTCAAAATTCAAAAAAGTCGAAGTATTGACTAATGGTTCTAATTGCAAAAAGGCAAAATTAAACAAAAAATATCACCACTCAAAAAACTCACAACTTAAAAAAAGTGAAAAATTTTCGGAGTCTTACGATAATTTTTAATAGGAAGGTTGAAATTTTCAAAAAGAAAATCTAAAGTTTAAAAAGTCAAAACTTTTTGAAAAAGTCAAAATTTTCGAAAATATACAAACAGATTTTCAGAAACAAAATCAAAATTTTAAAATATCAAATTTTTGAGAGAAAGTCAAAATTTTCAAAAATATAACAAACAAGAGATTTTCAAAAACAAAATAGGAGTTAAAAAAATTCAAAATTTTGAGAAAGAGTCCAAATTTCCGAGAATGAACAAACATTTAAAAAATGGCAAACTTTTCAGAAAAATAAAATAAATCTTCAAAATTTAAAAACGAGGACATTTTAAAATATTTCGACAATTTGGCGAAACAAAGGGCTTAATTTTTAGAAAATTTAAAATTCACTAATTTGAAGAATAGTCGAGGTTTCAAAAATGGTCCGAATTTTAAGAAAGTCAAAATTGTAAAAAGTTTAAATTTTCAAAAAAGTTAAAACCTTGGAAAATAGAAAGTTGCTAACGTTTTTTAAAAATTCGAAATTTTTGAAGAGCGTAATTTTTAAAAATCATTATTTATAAAGTTGATGCGTATGTATTTTAGTTATTTATTCCAGTAAAATCAACCCTGACAACAAAATATGCCAATTTTACAAAATAATTGAATTCTCTTCAATATCATTTAAATTCCAAAGATATTCGGTTTACTGGGGGCCAAAGTTTTAAAGAGAAAAAAAATTTCCATAATATTTATATCAATTATGTTTTCTGGAAATTACTCCATGTAATAAGAAACGAAACTGTCAGTAGTTTATTTGACCTAATTTCCACGATTTTTTACAATTGCGTCATTACGAGGTATGGAACTTAATTGACAGAAACGCGGCACTTGCCCTTTTGTGTTTATTTTGTGCAGTAATTAACACAGACATTGGAATCGATATTAAATTCATTTTACGTGTTCGGCAATGAAAATTTATTTCCTACCCGAATGTTTATATTAAAGCGACGGATCTATAATTTGAAAGCAAGTCAACCCCTTTTATCATCGATATGTTCTGTGCCATTCAACGGGGATCAAATTCTCATTTGTTCGCTGCTAACAAATGATCGCAAAAAGAGGGAATTAAGTTACGGAAAATAAATTGATTCGGAATAAGAAAATTCTGGAATTTTTCACAGGCCACAAAACTTTGGAACTTTAAACTTTGAACTTTGAACTTTGAATTTTGAATTTTGAATTTTGAATTTTGAATTTTGAATTTTGAATTTTGAACTTTGAACTTTGAACTTTGAATTTTGAATTTTGAATTTTGAATTTTGAATTTTGAATTTGAATTTTGAATTTTGAATTTTGAATTTTGAATTTTGAATTTTGAATTTTGAATTTTGAATTTTGAATTTTGAATTTTGAATTTTGAATTTTGAATTTTGAATTTTGAATTTTGAATTTTGAATTTTGAATTTTGAATTTTGAATTTTGAATTTTGAATTTTGAATTTTGAATTTTGAATTTTGAATTTTGAATTTTGAATTTTGAATTTTGAATTTTGAATTTTGAATTTTGAATTTTGAATTTTGAATTTTGAATTTTGAATTTTGAATTTTGAATTTTGAATTTTGAATTTTGAATTTTGAATTTTGAATTTTGAATTTTGAATTTTGAATTTTGAATTTTGAATTTGAATTTTGAATTTTGAATTTTGAATTTTGAATTTTGAATTTTGAATTTTGAATTTTGAATTTGAATTTTGAATTTTGAATTTTGAATTTTGAATTTTGAATTTTGAATTTTGAATTTTGAATTTTGAATTTTGAATTTTGAATTTTGAATTTTGAATTTTGAATTTTGAATTTTGAATTTTGAATTTTGAATTTTGAATTTTGAATTTTGAATTTTGAATTTTGAATTTTGAATTTTGAATTTTGAATTTTGAATTTTGAATTTTGAATTTTGAATTTTGAATTTTGAATTTTGAATTTTGAATTTTGAATTTTGAATTTTGAATTTTGAATTTTGAATTTTGAATTTTGAATTTTGAATTTTGAATTTGAATTTGAATTTTGAATTTTGAATTTTGAATTTGGAATTTTGAATTTTGAATTTGGAATTTCGAATTTCGAATTTCGAATTTCGAATTTCGAATTTCGAATTTCGAATTTCGAATTTCGAATTTTGAAAAATGGTCCAAAAAAGCAGAAATTTGTTTTTTGAAAGATAGCCAAAATTTTTAAAATTGTTTAGTTTTGAAAAAAGTCAAGTTTTGGTAAAAGAGAAAAAAAAAGTCGAATTTTTGCAAAAAGTGCAGCCTTAAAAACTCAACAATTCCAAAAAATGTAAAAATTTTCCAAAAAGATGAACAATTTTCATAAGTTTAGAAATATTCGAAAAAGTTAAAATTTACAAGAGGCAAAATTTTTAAAAGAGTTAATTAAAAAAAGATTAAGTTTTGAGAAAGAGTCGAAAGCCTAACAAAAGTTCAAATTACTCCAAGAAGTTGAAATTTGCAAAAAAATTCGAAAAAATAAATGACCAAATTTTTGGAAAACCTAAAATTTTCAAGAATGGTCAAAAAAAGTCAACATTTGATTTTTTAAAGGATAGCCAACATTTTTAAAAGTGTTTAAATTTTGAAAAGGTCAAATTTTGGTAACAAAAATTAAATTTTGATAAAAACATTTTAATTTTGACAAACAGTCCATTTCAAAAAGTCGAATTTGTTGAAAAAGTCTAGCTTTAAAAACTCGACATTTTCAAAAACCATAAAAATTTTCCATCAAAATGAAAATTATCATAAAATACAGAAATATTCAAAAAAGTCAAGTCGGAATTTCCACAAAACCGTCATTTCCAAATAAGCTGAAATTCTTTTGAAAAAATCAAAATTTGCGAGAGGCAAAATTTTTCAAAAAATTAATTGGAAAAAGTTGAAATTTTGAGAAAAAGTTGAAAGTTTTAACTAACTTCCAAATAACCACAAGAAGTTGAAATTATGAAAAATGAAAGGTCGAATTTTTGGAAAAAGCCCACCTCTGCTTAAAAACCTTTACATTTCCAAAACCCGTAAACATTTTCCAAAAAAATGAAAAATTTTCAAAAATTATAGACATTTTCAATGAAGTCAAAATGTTTATTATCAAAGCAATCTAAACTTTAGAAATTTGCAACAAATCGTCATTTCCAAAACAGTGGAAATTTTTTTGGAAAAATCAAAACTTTTAGGAGGCGAAATTTTCAAAAAAAATTAATTGAAAAAAGTTGAAGCTTTGAAAAAAAGTCGAAAGTCTTAGCAAAAGTCCAAACTACTACAAGTAAAAATTTGCAAAGACAATTTAAAAAAATTACAAAATTTTTTGAAAACCTAAAATTTTGAAAAATAGTCGAAAAAAGTCAAAATTTGTTTTTTGAAGGATAGCCTGAATTTTAAGACTCTTTAAATTATGAAAAAAGCCAAATTTTGGTAAAAAAGGTAAAAATTTGAAAAGTATTCAATTTCCAAAAAAGTCGAATTTTGGGAAAAATTTGAGCTTTAAAAACTCGACATTTCCAAAAACGGTAAAAACTTTCCAAAACAAAATTTTTATGATATTCAAAAAGTCAAAATTTTAAATTTAAAAATAAAATCTAAACTTTTAGTCGAAATCTCCGAAAAACCGCCATTTACAGAAAAGTTGAAATTCCTTTGGAAAAATCGAAACATTCAAGGCACAGCATTATCAAATAAAATGATTGTAAAAAGTTTAAGTTTTGGGAAAAAGTAGAAAGCCCAAATTACCACAAATTTAAAAAAATGAAAGTCCTAATTTTCAAATTAAATTGGAAATTTGAAAAAATCCAAACTGCAAAAAACTCGACACTATCAAAAACAGTTGAAATGTTGAAAAAAGCTGAAATTTGTAGTAAAAACTTGAAATTTTCTGTCAGATTTTCAAAAAAATCCGAAATTTTTTGTAGAAAATTTAAACTGTCAAAAAAATTGAAATTTAGAAAGAGTCGAAATTTTGAAAAAATGTGGTCATTTTAACGGAAGCATAGAAATTTTGCAATAAAGTCGTAATCCTGAAGAAACTGCAATTATTCATAGAATACATTTTCAAAAAACAACTAAAATTAACAACAAAATTGAAATTTTGCAGAAAAAATCGAAATTTTCAAAAAGGCATTTTCTTTAGAGCAGAAAATTTTGAAAATTCCAAGTTTTGAAAAAATCAGATTGTCGCAATCATGAAAATGTTCAAGATGAAGAAGAAACGTTGAAAAGAGTTCAAACTTTGGAAATAACAGTCAAACATTGAAATACAAATCTTGTCCCATTAAATCGAGAAAGATTAAAAAACAAAAAAACTTTCTTGGTTTCGTGGGACGAATGTTGAAAAAAATGAGATTTTTTTCCAATTTTTTCCTGATTTCTTGATCCAGAGGCAGACCTGCCCCACCCTTAGTCAGAAAATGTCCAATATTGAGATAAACGTCGACATTTTGTTAAACAAGTTGTAATTTTCAGAAAAATAAATTTCAATTATGAACAATTCCAGGAAAAATTTTCTCGCAATTTTTTTCTTCTCACAAAATTTCCAAAAAGATCATTATCAAAATTTCCACATAAATATTTTTAGTTTTTTATTAAAATATCGATCAAATTTTGAGAAAAAAAGGTAAATCTTGATAAACAAGCCGAAATTTACAGAAAAACAAAATTAAAATAAAATTCGAAATATTCGGAAAATAAAACGATGAATTTTGAGTTCAAAATTCGAAACGTCAAGAAAGTCAGATTCTGATGAAAGAAACTGAGAACTGAGAATGAGTTTGTTTTAAAAAAAATTTGTAAAAAAGACGAATTTCGGGAAATAAGTCGAAATTTCGAGAAAATATCGATATCTCAAAGAAGGAACGAATTTTATAAAAAGTCTTCTCAGTTGAATATAAATTTTCGTTTAGCTGCATGAACCAGAGGGGGGCAAGTGCCCAACCTTGCCTTATTCTAGCTACGCCTAAGCTATCAAGAATAGGCCAAGTCGCCGAAGGAAGTTTTCAAAAAAACGAGGATGTTGAAAAGTCAATTAACCGTTCAAAGCCGCCTAGACACGAATGAACGACAACCAGATAGCAATCTTTTACATACAAATTTTAAATTCCAATTTGCAGAATACATTTTGAGGTCAATATCATTAGCTTTTTTTATAAAGCCTCATCTCCCAAGGTCCTTTCCGCCTTGCCAAAAGAGATCAATTTAAGCCGCGACATTAAAAAATACGAAACCGAATTATCTCCAAACATAATTAGATGTTTTTCTTCTGTTGGGGATGCCGGCGAACAGCTTGGGTTGCCTCAAAAGGCACATCGGATGACGCAAATGAAAGGTTTACAGCTGTATTTGAAAGTCTATTTTTAGAAGTACAGGCTCGAGGTCGTGGGTGGGCAACTCAGCCATCAGTGTGGAAGCATTGAAAACTGAAAGCCTCACGACCTGACCTGCGAAACGCCACCGCCACAATCGTTCGCTAAAACAGCCCCCGACATCATCTGTCCCGGCCACGTCTCGCACCTATACCCTACACCTGTCCATGAATTAAACATCATTCAAACATCAACTCAACCCGCTCGCATCTGGTTGGGGTTGGATCTGACGGTATTGATTTCGCATAAGATAAATTGTTGTTTAATGCTATTCAGGCACCGCGGGGAAAATACCCTCAATTACGGGACGCTATTACTAAAAGACTAATAATTTTTATGAACTTTCTTTCCGTAAAAGTTGGCATGAGGAAAATATGAGCGCTTTAAAATAATGCAATGAATGGGTTTTTTGAAGTGGAAACTTCTTTCGGGACATTGAACAATTTTTGGTAGGAAAAATATATAGTTTCGTGTGACCAACATGGTATTGTCGCGTTACCAATATGCTTTAATGTTAACAGTAGTCCCCATTACTGCCTTATTTTTTTTTTAAATGTTAAGTCATCAATTTTTCAAATGACGTTTTTCTTCGAGCAACAATTACACAGGCCCACAAAAAAAAAAGTGGTGTGTGCTGGGTGTCGGACCCACATAGTCCGGCGTATTTTTTCCCGCTGAACACGAATCTGTAGTCTAAATTGGGGGTCAAACTGCTAAAAGTAGAGAAAAACCAAAAAAACGGATAAAAATCACGATCTCGTATTTTTTTCTGTTTGCTATTATCATTCTTATAATTTTCGTCTTTTCCTGACCCTTTTTTCTTCAAATGACCTGTGAAGTGGATTTCTGCTACGTTTTGTTCCTTTTTCTTGAGTTTCTCTGTGTAGCATCCAACAGTAATCTGCAAACATATTTATTCCCCACTGTCCCTGAAACCGCCGTTCAAACTCTTTGAGATCTTGGTGAAATCTTTCTCCTTGCTCTTCACTGAAGTCTCCGTTATTCTCCGGGAATTGGTCAAGATGCGAATCAAGGAAGTGCATTTTCAAATTCATTAGGCAACCTGAATGCTGAAAATTTCTTATCATATTTGCCACAATGTTTTTGTAATCAGCATCCTTGGTATTGCCTAAAAATTTGGTACACACTTCCTTGAAACTTAACCACGATGCCTTTTCTTGGTCATCCATGACTGCAACAAACCCTTCATCTTTGAATAACTTTCGGATTTCCGGTCCATCGAAGATGGCTTCCCTTAGTTTAGCATCAGATTTTTTTTTAAACACAGTACGCAGGTACGTAAAACATTCACCATCTTTATCAAGAGCTTTGACATACTGTTTAATTAAGCCAAGTTTTATATGAAGAGGAGGAATGAGAATTTTGGCTGGATCAACAAGCGGTTTCTTTATTATATTATGTGATCCAACCTTAAATGAAGATCGTAAAAGCCATTCTTTTTTTACGTAGTGATTTTTTCGATCCCTACTGTCAAACATACACAAATAGCATGGATATTTTGTGAATCCAGATTGCTGTCCAAGGATCATGGACAAAATTTTTAAATCACCACATACTTGCCACTCATGTTCTTCGTACTTTATTTTCTTTAGGACAACTTCGAGGTTTGAATACTCTTCTTTAAGTACAGTGGAGTGGGCTAAAGGTAGAGGAGCGAATTTGTTGGTGTTGTGGAGAAGGACTGCCTTAAGACTCTGTTGAGACGAATCAATGAATAACCGCCAATTTTCTGGCTCATATAAATTTGGCTTAAATTCATCGATAAGTCCTTTTACATCAGTGGAATAGAGTAAATCTTCATTTTTTTCAAAATATTTACGGAAGGCTTCTTCTCGATTCCGATAAAACGAAACTTTAGTACCTTTTGTCAATAGATTTCTCTTTTTCATATTCGAAGCCAATATTTCAGCCGCTTCTTTTGAGAGTTTAGCCTCTCTGAATAAATCATTCAGATGTTTTTGATCGTATTTTTCCGGCTTCCGATCTTCACCAATAGGTATGTATTCTTCATTGCTCGAAAACTCTTCTTCCTCAGATTCGCTAGAAATGTTTTCACTACTAGTATCAAACTCTTTATCAATAAAAGCTGAATTTTCAGGATCGACGTCGACTTCCATTGTGTCTAATCCACTAGTCAGACTGTCTTGTGACGTGTCATCTTCTAAACCTTCTATGAAGTTTGCAACTGGTTGTTGAACACTTGACACAGAAGGATAAGAAATTTTATCCTTATGCATTCGGCCCACAGTGTTGACATTTGTTGTGCAAAAGTAACAATTACTTGCATCAAGTGGCTTTTTCCATATCGCTGGAGTTTTAAATTTAAGATTCGCCTTGACCTGGTGCTTTTCAAATCTATTGATCATATTATAACATGAGCCACAAACAAAATTGGGTATCCAATTTTTGAGATCGAGGGAAACTTTCATATTGAAGCACTTTTCATACAAAGTCACGAAACGATCTGTTAGTTTCTTTGTATTTTTTATCCCTATGTACTTTGTACAAACGTAGCAAAAAGCATTGGGATTTCCAGTACATTTGTGATTGCCACGAGTACTAGAAGTTCCAGCAAAATTTTCAGTAGAAGAATCCATGAAAATAAATAAACCCCGCACGCTAGAATACCTAGGCCTAAGTATGAGGGCTTTCCGACTTTGACAAGGACAATGTCAACTCGTCGTCGGACACACTACGGCATCATTCTCATATTCTAGCGCTTCCCTGCAAAACAGCGCGCCTTCGCTGGCTTCGATACGCCGAAATGTTGACTAGCGAATCATTCTACACATCCCGATAAAGGGCAGTTGTCATCGTAGTCCAATCATTCCGGAGTAGCAGGTTTCTGCCGGTAAATGTACCGATTTAGTTAACCATTTCCTTATTTTTTGTCAAAAACAAAATATCATCTATGTGACACTTAAATAAGACACAATAAGTAGTGAATTAACGTATTTGCACATTACGGTTGGATATTACAGAGAGAAACAAGTAGAAACTGCAAGATGATAATATCATACAGAAAAAAATACGAGATCGTGATTTTTATCGGTTTTTTTGGTTTTTCTCCACTTTTAGCAGTTTGACCCCCAATTTAAACTACAGATTCGTGTTCAGCGGAAAAAAATACGCCGGACTATGTGGGTCCGACACCCAGCACACACCACTTTTTTTTTTTTTTTTGTGGGCCTGTGTTATCAATTTTATTTTCTTAAATACGGTCCTGCTTTTTTATAATATCCTGTGATTTCAAAATAACTGTGTTTGTATACATTCAGATCTTTTTTTTTGATAAGTATACCCATACAGACGTTTTAGAATTTTTTTGTGTCTGTCTCTCGGTCTGTCTGATTGTTTGTCCGGGTTAATCTCGAAAATAGCTAAACATTGGTAAAATAATTTCGAAAAAAACTAAATGTCGATAAAACTTCCAGTTTCTATAAAAATGTTGAATTTTAAAGGAAGGTCAAAATTTATCAGATAAAGCCAAAATTTAAGAAAAAAACGTCGAACTTTTCAGATTAAGGTCGATATTTCGAGGAAAAAGTCGAAATTGAGAAAAACGTAGAAATTTCGAGAAAAAAATCGAAATTACGAAATATTTCGAGAGAAAAGTTGAAATTTGGGAAAAAAGTCGAAATTTCGAGAAAAAAGTCCAAATTTGCGAGAAAAGTAGAAATCTCGAGAAAAAAATTCGAAATTTCGAGAAAAATGTCGAAATTTTGATAATAAGGACAAAATTTCGAGAAAAAAGTCAAAATTTGAGAAAAAGGTCTAAAATTGAGAAAAAAAACGAAATTTCAAAAAAAGTCGAACTTTTCAGACCAAGGTCGAAATTTCGAGAAAAAAGTCGAAATTTGAAAAAAATGGAGAAATATAGATAAAAAAAGTCGAAATTACGAAATATTACAAGAATAAAGTCGGTATTTGAGAAAAAAAGTCGAAAATTGAGAAAAAAAAAACGAAATTTTGAGAAAAAGTCGAACTTTTCAGACCAATGTCGAAATTTCGAGAAAAAGTCGAAATTTGAAAAAAACGTAGAGATTTTGAGAAAAAGTCAAAATTTAAAAAAAAAGTCGAAATTTCGAGAGAAAAGTCGATATTTCGAGAAAAATGTCGAAATTTTGATATTAAGGTCAAAATTTCGAGAAAAAAGTCAAAATTTGAGTAAAAAGTCGAAAATTGAGAAAAAGAAACGAAATCTCGAAAAAAAGTCGAACTTTTCAGAACAACGTCCAGATTTCGAGAAAAAAATCGAAATTGGAAAAAAACGTAGAAATTTCGAGAAAAAAAGTCGAAATTACGAAATATTGCGAGAGAAAATTCGAAATTTGAGAAGAGTCGAAATTTCGAGAAAAAAGTCCAAATTTGCGAGAAAAGTAAAAATTTCGAGAAAAAAAGTCGAAATTAAAAAAAAAAGTTGAAACTTCGAAAGAAAAGTCGAAATTTCGAGAAAAAAGTAAAAATTTCGAGAAAAATGTCGACATTTTGTTAATAAGGTCAAAATTTCTAGAAAAAAGTTAAAATTTGAGAAAAAGTCGAAAATTGAGATAAAAAAATGAAATTTCGAAAAAAAAGTCGAACTTTGAGAAAAACGTAGAAATTTCGAGAAAATTTGGGAAAAAAATCTAAATTTCGAGAAAAAAAGTCGAAATTTAAAAATAAAATCGAAATTTTGAGAAAAAAAGTCGAAATTTGCGAAAAAAGTAGAAAAAAAAAGCGAAATTTAAAAAAAAAGTCGAACTTTTCAGATGAAGGTCGAAATTTCGAGAAAAAAGTCGAAATTTGGGAAAAAAGTCGAAATTTCGAGAAAAAAAGTCAAAATTAGTCGAAATTAGTCGAAATTAGTCGAAATTTCGAGAAAAAAGGCGAAATTTGCGAAAAAAGTAGAAATTTTGAGAAAAAAAGTCGAAATTTAAAAACAAAGTCTAAATTTCCAGAAACAAAAAGTCGAAAGTTAAAAATAAAATCGAATTTTCGAGAAAAAAAATCGAAATTTGCGAAAAAAGTAGAAATTTCGAGAAAAAAAGTCGACATTTAAAAATAAAGTCAAAATTTGAGAAAAAAGTCGAAAAAAAACGAAATTTAAAAAAAAGTCGAACTTTTCAGATTAAGGTCGAAATTTTGAGAAAAAAGGCGAAATTTAAAACTAAAGTCGAAATTTCGAGAAAAAAAGTCGAACTTTGCGAGAAAAGTAGAAATTTCGAGAAAAAAGTCGAAATTTGCGAAAAAAGTAGAAATTTTGAGAATAGAAAGTCGAAATTTCGAAAGAAGAGTAAAAATTTCCAGAAAAAGTCAAAATTTGAGCAAAAAGTCGAAAATTGAGAAAAAAAAACGAAACTTCGAAAACAAGTTGAACTTTTTAGGCCAAGGTCGAAATTTCGAGAAAAAAGTCGAAATTTGAAAAAAACGTAGAAATTTGAAGAAAAAACGTCGAAATTTAAAAAACAAGTCGAAATTTCGAGAGAAAAGTCATAATTTCAAGAAAAATGTCGACAATTTGATAATAAGGTTAAAATATCGAGAAAAAAGTCAAAATTTGAGAAAAAAGTCGAAAACTGAGACAAAAAAACGAAATTTTGAAAAAAAAGTCGAGAAAAACGTAGAAAAAAGTCGAAATTACGAAAAATTTCGAGAAAAAAGTCGAAATGTAAAAATAAAGTCGACATTTCGAGAAAAAAAGTCCAAATTTGCGAAAAAAAGTAGAAATTTCGAGAAAAAAGGTCGAAATTTAAAAAAAAAAGTCAAAATTTGAGAAAAAAGTCGAAAATTAAAAATAAAGTCAGAAATTTGGAGATTTAAAAATAGTTGAATTTAGGTCGAAATTAAAGTTGAAATTTTCAGAAAATACCGAACTTTAAAAAAAAGATTTCGAAAAAAATAAATTTGCCAAAAGTTTTCAAAAAAGATAAAATTAAAGAAAAACGTTGAATTTCGACAATAGATTAAAACCCAGAACAAATTTAAAACGTAAAATTTTTAGACAAATTTAAATATTATGAAAAATTGTAAAATTTTGAAAAGAACAATTGTAAAAAAATGAAGGCTTAGAAAAATTCGTCGAACTTTTAAAACGTCGAAGTTTCTCAGAGAAGAAGAGAGAAAATTTGCATTTTTCAAGAGAAAGTCAAATTTTGAGATTAAATTTTAAATTTCGAGAACAAGACGAATTAAAAAAAAATCCAAATGTTCAGATAAATTCGAAATTTGATAGAATTGGTAAAATAATTCCGAAAGAAAAGACAATGTTGGTACAACTTCTAGTTTCAAGAAAAACTTTGAAATTTAAAGAAAGATCGAATTTTAAGAAAAAAAAATCAAATTTTTAGATGCCAACATTTTAAAAATTGACGAATTCGTCGAAAAAACCGCAGCTTGCAGAAACAATAAGAAGTCGAATTTTAAAAGTCGAAATTTGAAATAAAAACGAATTTTGCGAACCAAATCCAAATTTGTAGAAAATACATTAAAGTTTAAATGTTTTGTAAAAGTTAATATTTGAACAAATGGCTTAATTTGGAAAAAGGATTAATTTTGAATGGAATATAAAAATTTCGATAAAAGTGTTGAAGGTCAAAATTTCCCAGAGATAGTCAAATTTTGTTGATTAATTCGAACATTTTAAAATTATTTAGATAAATTTCGAAAACAAAATCGCAATTTGCATAAGCAATAAAATGTCAAATATTAAAAGTCGAAATTTCGAAAAAAATTCGGATTTTGGGTAAGAAGTTTAAATTTGTATAAAATAAATAAAAGTTTAAATATTTAGTAAAAGTCAATTTTGAAGAAAATGCCGAAATTTGGTAAAAGGACGAATTTTAAAAAGAATGAAAAAGTTCTAGAAAAAAACTGCAATTTAGAACAAAGTCGAAAAAATATAATTTTTGAAAAAGGTGAAATTTGAGAATAAATTTAAATTTCAAAAAAAAGCCACTTTAAAAAGAGGGTCGAAATCTTCAAAAACTATTTTACTCAACATCTCCAATTACTTCAAATTGTTGCTTTTTTTTTATTAAAAAATCGAGAAAAGATGAATTTTTGAGAAATAAGTTGAATCTTCCAGTAAGTCGAATTAGAAAAAGAGTAAATATTTTCACAAATTGTTAAGTTTTGAGAAGAAAGGACGATTTGGGGTAAAAGTCAAATTTAAGAAACAAAATGGATATTAAAAAAGAAGACTAATTTAGAGAAGAGTTAAAAAGATCGAAATTGCGAAAAAAAGACAAATTTTGAAGTAGAGGTCTAAATTTTGAGCAATAAAAGATCTTTTGGGCTGACTATTGTTTCATTTAACTACATGATTCAGTCTCTGTCCCATATTGTGTCTGATTTATCTAATTTAATTTTGAAATAAAATGCAAAAGTCAGAAATAAAAATTTGTGGCTCTTTGAGATTCACGAAATCAATTTTTTTATTGCGGCTGGCTCTTTCGGTTTAAAAGTTTTCCGACCCCTGCTCTATACTAATTTTCGTCAATATTGAGTAGTTTAACCGTGAAAAACAGACAAAGAAACAAATAGACTTTTGCATTCAAATATTGATAAGGATTTGGTATCCTGAGATACGCAAGCTAAACTGTTGGCTACGCAACGGCTCTAGATTATTTTCTGCTTTGTATAAACCAACTAAACCTTTTATGTAATAGGCTAGAGATTTACATTTTTATTCAGGTTATATTTTACGAAAAATTTTCTTGATTCTATTACATTATGTCACATTTCATGAAAAATATCCCTCTAGGATCATCTTTATAAAATTCGACACAAAAAAGATTTTTGTCGTCTTTCCCAATTCCAAGTTGAAAGAGATGTAATAAAAAAAAGTGTTTTTGCATAATGATTGCATTAGGTATGAAAATGTAGCTAAAAATAGGTGCCCCATTTAAATATAATGCCTGTTTGTATCACTCGTATTACACCAGAGAATAGAAAAAAGAGGAATACGTGTGTTCGTAGTTACGTTTTTGCTTTATTGCATAACTACACATATTTGTGCATGCGAACTTCCATTAAAATTTAATTGAAGCATAGAGCTTTCCTAAGTAGAATTTATTGCGAAAAGTGTATGAAAATATGTGCTCGTAAGCAAAATTTCCACTCGCTTTCGCCAAATCGAATATTCCTACAGCTGGATATGAGTTTTATTGAATATGAGTTGATCACTGCTGGTTATAAATATCGAACAAAATCATGGCTTGAATTACCTCTAATTACTCTTTCAAAAATACTTTTACGAGTAGATGATTTCGTTTATGTAAACAAAAAAAATTAACTACCAGTTGACCCCTGTGCAAGGTGCAATAAGTCACATTTTAAAACAAAATAATTTCTCATTGGATTGTAATAGAATACTGCAGCTCGCAATTCTTTAAAATTGTAATTTTTTCTGAAAATTTTTGACACTGAATATTTCAGCATTTCAAAATACCTACTTTTATTTTCAAAATTTCGCCTTTTTTTAAAGTATAAATTACATCAAGGATTTCCACTGTTTTTTCGAAATTTTGACTTTTCTTAGAAAGTAGTTATTAATTTTCTGAAAATTTCAGATGTTGATATTTTTCTCAAAGTTGATGGTTTAAAGTCACAGAAGCTGAAAAGCGAATGGGAAATTTAAATAAAATGGTCAAAAATTCTAGACCGAATTCGTATTCGATATTGTTTTCAACTTTTGTGTTTCAAATTTTGACTTGTTTGCGAATTCGACTATTTTCAAACCCCTTTGCGAACAGTTTGAACTTGCAATATTACAATATTTCAACTTTATATTCAAAATTTTCAGATTTTGTTTTCAATTTCACCTTTTTCAGACATTAGATCGTTTTCTTTTTAAATTTCGACTTTCTATGGCCAATATATCTTCTCTTTTTCAAAGCTGATTTTTTCCAGGTGATGGACTTCGAAATTTTGATTTTTTAAAAACTTGGACCTTTTTCACATTTTTGACTTTTGAAAATTTCGACCTTTTTTTAAACCTTGTTTTTTTTTTCTGAAAACTTCGAATTTTTGTAAATTGGACTTTTCAATAAATTCTCCATTTCGTAAAAAAATTTAATTTTTTTTCAGAATCTGACTTTTTAAATTCTAATTTAAAAATTTTTGAACGAATTTGTTTTTCGAGATTTTGACTTTTCCTAAAAACTGCGGGGGTTTTTTAAAATTTTAATTTTTCGTGTTTCCAGTTTTGACAATTTTACACATTACATAATTTTCAAGCAATTTTTTTTGAACTATTTGAACTTGTCTGCACAATATTCTAACTTTTTTCCGACATTTTTAGTTTCATTTAAACTTTACATTTTTTCGGAATTTGCGTCGTCTATTTAAAAATTTCGACTTTTTTTCGTCAAGATTTCGATTTTTTCTTGAAGCTAACTTTTTCCAGATCATGTACTTTTTTAAAAATTCCACCTTCCTACAAAAGTTTGTTTTTTTAAACTTTGATCTTTTTGAAAGTATCAACTTTTTTAAAGACGACCTTTTTTAAAGTATCAACTTTTTTAAAGACGACCTTTTTTAAAGTATCAACTTTTTTAAAGACGACCTTTTTTAAAAAGCTTTGCTTTTTCTCGAAGCTTCCAAATTTATTAAATTGGTCTTTTTAAAAAACTCGCTTTTTCCTAAAAACTTCTATTTTTTAAAGAATCTGGTTTTTTAACTTGCGAATTTTAAATATTTTGAACTAATTATTTATTCGAGAAAATTTTGATTTTGAAATTTCAGCTTTTTTGTTTTAAAATTTGGCAAATTCCAGTTTTTCGAACACTCTTTTTAAGAGCTTGGACTTTCCTGCACAATATTCCGATTTTTTTTCCTAGAAATTTTCAATTTTTTTTCGACCTTTTTTCAAAATTTGCCTCGTTTATTTGAAAAGTTCGATTTTTTATCATCAACACTGTGACTTTTTGTCAAAGCTGACCTTTCCCAGGCTGTGAACTTTTTCAAAAATTCGACCTCTTTACAAAATTTTGATCGATTAAAAAAACTTTGAGCTTTTTGAAATTGCTAACTTTTTTCAAGACGAACTTTTTTAAAAATCTTTAATTTTTCTAAAACTTTCGCATTTTTGAAAATTCAACCTTTCGAAAAATTGGACTTTTCCTGAGAACTTGTAGATTTTTGTAAAATCTGGTTTTTTAAATTGTACATTTTAAAAATGTTGAAGTCATTCGTTTTTTGAGAGAATTTTGACTTTTTCAAAATCACGACCTCTTTTCAAAATTTCGACTTTTGCGTATTAAAATTTGAACTTTTTTACAAATTCCACTATTTTCTAATACTTTTTTGACAAGTTTGGACTTGCTTGCAAAATATTCCAACTTTTTTCTCGGAATTTTCAGTTTCTTTTGCAACCTTTTTTCAGAATTTACCTCGTTTATTTAAAATGTTCGATTTTTTTGTCATCAACACTGTGACTTTATGTCGAAGCTGACATTTCCCAGGTTGTGAACTTTTTCAAAAATTCGACTTCTACAAAATTTTGATCCTTTAAAAAAATGTGCTTGTTGAAATTGCTAACTTTTTTCAAGGCGACCTTTTTAAAAATCTTTACTTTTTCTCAAATCTTCAAATTTTTGAAAATTCAACTTTTCGAAAAATTTAACTTTTTCTAAGAATTTGTAGATTATTATAAATTCTGGTTTATTAAATTGCAAATTTTAAGAATTTTGAAGTCGATCATTTTTTGAGATAATTTTGACTAATTTGAAATCTACGAGTTTTTTTAAAATTTCGGCTTTTGTTTTTTAAAATTTGGACTTTTTTACAAATTCCACTATTTTCAAATACTTAAAAAGTTTAGATTTGCCTCCACAATATTTCAACTTTTTTCTCGTAATTATCAGTTTCTTTTTCTACGTTTATTTGAAAAGTTTGATTTTTTTATCATCAACACTGTGACTTTTTGTCGAAGCTGACCTTTCCCAGGTTGTGAACTCTTTCAAAAATTCGACCTCTTAACAAAATTTTGATCCTTTAAAAAAATTTTGAGCTTTTTGAAATTGCCAACTTTTTTTAAGACGAACTTTTTTAAAAATCTTTACTTTTTCTCAAACTTTCGAATTTTTGAAAAATCAACTTTTCGAAAAATTGGACTTTTCCTGAGAACTTGTAGATTTTTATAAAATCTGGTTTTTTAAATTGCAAATTTTAAACATTTTAAAGTCATTCGTTTGTTGAGGGAATTTTGATTTTTTCAAAACTACGACCTTTTTTTAAAATTTCGGCTTTTGTGTATTGAAATTTGGACTTTTTACAAATTCCACTATTTATAATACTTTTTTTGCAAAGCTTGGACTTGCCCGCACAATATTTCAACCTTTTCCGCGGAATGTTCAGTTTCTTTTTCAACCTTTTTTCGGAATTTGCCTCGTTTATTTGAAAAGTTCGATTTTTTGTCATCAACACTGTGACTTTTTGTCGAAGCTGATCGTTCTCAGGTTGTGAACTTTTTTAAAAATTCGACATCTTTACATAATTTTGATTCCTTAAAAACTGTGCTTTTTGAAATTGCTAACTTTTTCAAGACGACCTTTTTTAAAAATCTTTACTTTTTCTCAAACATTCCACTTTTCAAAATTCAACTTTTCAAAAAAATTTAACTTTTTCTAAGAATTTGTAGATTTTTATAAAATCTGGTTTTTTAAATTGCAAATTTTGAAAATTTCGAAGTTATTCGTTTTTTGTGAGAATTTTGACTTTTTTTAAAATTACGACTTTTTTTTAAATTTCGGCTTTTGTGTTTTTAGATTTGGACTATTTTGCAAATTCCGCTATTTTCAAATACTTTTTTGCAAAGTTTGGACTTGCCTGCACAATATTCCAACTTTTTTAAATATTGAAATACAGAACTTGTCCCCTGAAACCAAGAAAGATTAAAAAACACAACAAACGTTGCTCTAGAGCAACGTTTGTTGTGTCAGGGGACAAGTTTTGTATTTCCATTTTTCAAGATAATCAAGGACCATTCCGTTCCACCAAATCCAACTATTTTCTCGGAATTATCAGTTTCTTTTTAATTTCATCTTTTATCAGAATTTGCGTCAGATATTTGAAAATTTCGACTTTTGATCAACAACATTTCGATTGTTTCACAAAGTTGTCTTTCCCCAGATTATGGATTTTTTCAAAAATTTGACCATTTTACAAAATTTCGATATTTTTTAAAAACTTTGAACTTATTGAAATTTTCAACTTTTTTGAAGGCGAACTTTTTCTACAAAAATTACTTTTTCTCGAAGCTTTTAAATTACAAAAATTTGCCATTTCCTAAAAAATTTAATTGTTTTTAAGAATCTGGCTTTAAAGTTGTGAATTTTAAAAATTTTGAATGAGTTCGTTATTCAGAAAAAATTTGACTTTTTTTAAACTTGGAACTTTCTCAAAATTTCGACTTTTTTGTTTCAAATTTTGATTCTTTTGCAAATCGGATTACTTTCAAACACTTTGTTTGACACATTGAACTTGCCTGCAAAACATTTCAACTTTTTTTTCGAAATTGTTAGGTTTTTTCAATTTCCTTTTTTTTTGTAGAATTTACATCTTTTTTTTTAATTTTCGACTTTCTATGATCAATATATCTTCTCTTTTTCAAAGCTGATTTTTTTCCAGGTGATGGACTTCGAAATTTTGATTTTTTAAAAACTTGGACCTTTTTCACATTTTTGACTTTTGAAAATTTCGACCTTTTTTTTAAACCTTGTTTTTTTTTTTCTGAAAACTTCGAATTTTTGTAAATTGGACTTTTCAATAAATTCTCCATTTCGTAAAAAAATTTAATTTTTTTTTCAGAATCTGACTTTTTAAATTCTAATTTAAAAATTTTTGAACGAATTTGTTTTTCGAGATTTTGACTTTTCCTAAAAACTGCGGGGGTTTTTTAAAATTTTAATTTTTCGTGTTTCCAGTTTTGACAATTTTACACATTACATAATTTTCAAGCAATTTTTTTTGAACTATTTGAACTTGTCTGCACAATATTCTAACTTTTTTCCGACATTTTTAGTTTCATTTAAACTTTACATTTTTTCGGAATTTGCGTCGTCTATTTAAAAATTTCGACTTTTTTTCGTCAAGATTTCGATTTTTTCTTGAAGCTAACTTTTTCCAGATCATGTACTTTTTTAAAAATTCCACCTTCCTACAAAAGTTTGTTTTTTTAAACTTTGATCTTTTTGAAAGTATCAACTTTTTTAAAGACGACCTTTTTTAAAGTATCAACTTTTTTAAAGACGACCTTTTTTAAAGTATCAACTTTTTTAAAGACGACCTTTTTTAAAAAGCTTTGCTTTTTCTCGAAG
The DNA here is from genome assembly GCA_028583605.1 of Dastarcus helophoroides. Classification (NCBI taxonomy): domain Eukaryota; kingdom Metazoa; phylum Arthropoda; class Insecta; order Coleoptera; family Bothrideridae; genus Dastarcus; species Dastarcus helophoroides. The sequence goes on along the minus strand of CM053331.1, from coordinate 32,269,274 downwards.
CTTCCAAATTTATTAAATTGGTCTTTTTAAAAAACTCGCTTTTTCCTAAAAACTTCTATTTTTTAAAGAATCTGGTTTTTTAACTTGCGAATTTTAAATATTTTGAACTAATTATTTATTCGAGAAAATTTTGATTTTGAAATTTCAGCTTTTTTGTTTTAAAATTTGGCAAATTCCAGTTTTTCGAACACTCTTTTTAAGAGCTTGGACTTTCCTGCACAATATTCCGATTTTTTTTTCCTAGAAATTTTCAATTTTTTTTCGACCTTTTTTCAAAATTTGCCTCGTTTATTTGAAAAGTTCGATTTTTTATCATCAACACTGTGACTTTTTGTCAAAGCTGACCTTTCCCAGGCTGTGAACTTTTTCAAAAATTCGACCTCTTTACAAAATTTTGATCGATTAAAAAAACTTTGAGCTTTTTGAAATTGCTAACTTTTTTCAAGACGAACTTTTTTAAAAATCTTTAATTTTTCTAAAACTTTCGCATTTTTGAAAATTCAACCTTTCGAAAAATTGGACTTTTCCTGAGAACTTGTAGATTTTTGTAAAATCTGGTTTTTTAAATTGTACATTTTAAAAATGTTGAAGTCATTCGTTTTTTGAGAGAATTTTGACTTTTTCAAAATCACGACCTCTTTTCAAAATTTCGACTTTTGCGTATTAAAATTTGAACTTTTTTACAAATTCCACTATTTTCTAATACTTTTTTGACAAGTTTGGACTTGCTTGCAAAATATTCCAACTTTTTTCTCGGAATTTTCAGTTTCTTTTGCAACCTTTTTTCAGAATTTACCTCGTTTATTTAAAATGTTCGATTTTTTTGTCATCAACACTGTGACTTTATGTCGAAGCTGACATTTCCCAGGTTGTGAACTTTTTCAAAAATTCGACTTCTACAAAATTTTGATCCTTTAAAAAAATGTGCTTGTTGAAATTGCTAACTTTTTTCAAGGCGACCTTTTTAAAAATCTTTACTTTTTCTCAAATCTTCAAATTTTTGAAAATTCAACTTTTCGAAAAATTTAACTTTTTCTAAGAATTTGTAGATTATTATAAATTCTGGTTTATTAAATTGCAAATTTTAAGAATTTTGAAGTCGATCATTTTTTGAGATAATTTTGACTAATTTGAAATCTACGAGTTTTTTTAAAATTTCGGCTTTTGTTTTTTAAAATTTGGACTTTTTTACAAATTCCACTATTTTCAAATACTTAAAAAGTTTAGATTTGCCTCCACAATATTTCAACTTTTTTCTCGTAATTATCAGTTTCTTTTTCTACGTTTATTTGAAAAGTTTGATTTTTTTATCATCAACACTGTGACTTTTTGTCGAAGCTGACCTTTCCCAGGTTGTGAACTCTTTCAAAAATTCGACCTCTTAACAAAATTTTGATCCTTTAAAAAAATTTTGAGCTTTTTGAAATTGCCAACTTTTTTTAAGACGAACTTTTTTAAAAATCTTTACTTTTTCTCAAACTTTCGAATTTTTGAAAAATCAACTTTTCGAAAAATTGGACTTTTCCTGAGAACTTGTAGATTTTTATAAAATCTGGTTTTTTAAATTGCAAATTTTAAACATTTTAAAGTCATTCGTTTGTTGAGGGAATTTTGATTTTTTCAAAACTACGACCTTTTTTTAAAATTTCGGCTTTTGTGTATTGAAATTTGGACTTTTTACAAATTCCACTATTTATAATACTTTTTTTGCAAAGCTTGGACTTGCCCGCACAATATTTCAACCTTTTCCGCGGAATGTTCAGTTTCTTTTTCAACCTTTTTTCGGAATTTGCCTCGTTTATTTGAAAAGTTCGATTTTTTGTCATCAACACTGTGACTTTTTGTCGAAGCTGATCGTTCTCAGGTTGTGAACTTTTTTAAAAATTCGACATCTTTACATAATTTTGATTCCTTAAAAACTGTGCTTTTTGAAATTGCTAACTTTTTTCAAGACGACCTTTTTTAAAAATCTTTACTTTTTCTCAAACATTCCACTTTTCAAAATTCAACTTTTCAAAAAATTTAACTTTTTCTAAGAATTTGTAGATTTTTATAAAATCTGGTTTTTTAAATTGCAAATTTTGAAAATTTCGAAGTTATTCGTTTTTTGTGAGAATTTTGACTTTTTTTAAAATTACGACTTTTTTTTAAATTTCGGCTTTTGTGTTTTTAGATTTGGACTATTTTGCAAATTCCGCTATTTTCAAATACTTTTTTGCAAAGTTTGGACTTGCCTGCACAATATTCCAACTTTTTTAAATATTGAAATACAGAACTTGTCCCCTGAAACCAAGAAAGATTAAAAAACACAACAAACGTTGCTCTAGAGCAACGTTTGTTGTGTCAGGGGACAAGTTTTGTATTTCCATTTTTCAAGATAATCAAGGACCATTCCGTTCCACCAAATCCAACTATTTTCTCGGAATTATCAGTTTCTTTTTTAATTTCATCTTTTATCAGAATTTGCGTCAGATATTTGAAAATTTCGACTTTTGATCAACAACATTTCGATTGTTTCACAAAGTTGTCTTTCCCCAGATTATGGATTTTTTCAAAAATTTGACCATTTTACAAAATTTCGATATTTTTTAAAAACTTTGAACTTATTGAAATTTTCAACTTTTTTGAAGGCGAACTTTTTCTACAAAAATTACTTTTTCTCGAAGCTTTTAAATTACAAAAATTTGCCATTTCCTAAAAAATTTAATTGTTTTTAAGAATCTGGCTTTAAAGTTGTGAATTTTAAAAATTTTGAATGAGTTCGTTATTCAGAAAAAATTTGACTTTTTTTTAAACTTGGAACTTTCTCAAAATTTCGACTTTTTTGTTTCAAATTTTGATTCTTTTGCAAATCGGATTACTTTCAAACACTTTGTTTGACACATTGAACTTGCCTGCAAAACATTTCAACTTTTTTTTCGAAATTGTTAGGTTTTTTCAATTTCCTTTTTTTTTGTAGAATTTACATCTTTTTTTTTTAATTTTCGACTTTCTATGATCAACATTTTTTCTTTTTCTGATCTGATTTTTCCAGAATATAAAATTTTGATTTTTTTTGAAATCTTTGATCCTATTTACATTTTTTAATTTTTTTAAAAATTTCAGCCTGATTCTAAAATTTGCACATTTTCTTAAAATTACGAATTCTTGAATATTCAAATATTTGAAAAATTTGTCTTTGCTTTAAAAATTTTATTTTTTTTTAAATCTGGCTTTTCAAATTTAGAATTTAAAATGTTTTGCAAATTACATTATTTTCAAACACTTTTTTGAAGAGTTTGGACTTGCCTGCACAATATTCCACTTTTCGGTTTATTTTTCAACTTCACCTTTTTTCGGAATTTGCGTGGATTTATTGAAAATTTTGACTTTTTATCATCAACATTTCGACTTTTTCTCGAAGCAAACTTTTTCCAGATTATGAACTTTTTTAAAAATGGAACCTTTTTTAAAACTTTCGATCTTTTTTAAAACTTTGACCTGCTATTAATTTTCAAATTTTTGGGAACGACCTTTATTCAAAACTATTCCAATTTTTTCTTGTAAATTCGACTTTTAAAAATTTTCCTTTTCTGAAAGTTTGTATTTTCTTACACAATTTCAATTTTAAATTTAAAATATTTTGAACGAATTCGTTATTCGAAAAAATTTTGACTATTTTAAAAGTTTCGACCATTTGTTAAATTTCGGTTTTTTTGTGTTTCAAAATTTTGACTTTTTTGAAAATTTGATTACTTCTAACCACTTTTTAAAATTTTGACTTTTTTGAAAATTTGATTACTTTAAACACTTTTTTAACATTTTAAAGTTGCCTGTACAATATTCCAGCATTTTTCTCGAAGTTTTCAGGTTATTTTCCATTTAATTTTTTTTAGAATTTGCATCGTTTATTTTGAACATTTTAACTCTCTCTCATTAAAATTTCTACCTTTTCTCTAAGTTGACTTCGTGCAGAATTAGACCCTTTTAAAATTTCAATCTCTTCTTAAAAACTTTAATCCTTTTTAAATGTTCGACTTCTTTTTTTTTAAATCTTTACTTGTGCTCGAAACATCGATTTTTTTTTAAATTCGTATTTTTGCAACATTCGCCTTCTCCTGAAAATTTTTATTTTATTAAAAATTTAGCCTTATAAATTGCAAATTTTAAAAATTTTGAATATATTTCTTTTAAAAACTTCGATCTTTTATCAAAATTTTAACTGTTACATTTTAAAATTTTGACTTTTTTGCAAGTTCGATTATTTTGAAACACTTCGCAATTTCCTGCACAATATTCCAACATGTTTCTCGAAATTTTCAGATTAAAGGTGAAATTAAAAGTTTAAAAAGCTTCTTTTTTTTAAATCAAAATTTTTGCCAATAACGATTGGATATAAATCTTAAAATGTCGACCTTTTTGTAGAAATCAGATTTAAGGTCGAAATTTAAATAGGAAATTACCATTTTGAAATAAAAACTAGTATGAATTTAAAGAAAATGTTGAATTTTCATCATATATAAAAATTTTCAGTATAAATTAAAATATAACATTTTCGATTCTTTTTATTCCAACATTGTAGAGAACTATCGATTTTGATAGTTTTATATATTTTTGAAATAAGTTTTTGATTATTGAATTTATTTTTCAAATTTGGATCTTGCTGTTGACATTTCCATATTTTTCTCAAAATAAAATATTAGAATATCAGCAAAAACTGGACGTTTTGATTAAACTTGTTTTTGCTTTCCTATAGATTCTGGGTATTTCAAATTTAAATATTTTTTTCGTAATTTCAAGATTACGCTGTTAATTTGTACTTTATTGCTAAAATTTTAAGGGTTAACATTTTTCTTTATATAAAATATTTTTTTTTGTTCAAAATTTTAAATTTTTGGTTTTGAAAATTGGGAAATTTAGTTTGAAGTGAAAATTACAAAGTGACCGTAGGTCGCCTTCTATTTAAAAAAATCTTATCTAAAGATACACATACGAGTTTTCCAGACCAATAATTCATACTTCAATTATTAATATGTAATACACGTCTTTCGGGGTTGGAACGTCTCAGGGAATTACTTAAAGTGCAGTTCCTTCGCGCAGTCTAATCCAAAAATATCGTGTTAATAATCATAAAGTAATAACGCTTTATGAATGTTTTTGACGTAAGTATTATATTAATTTTTTTCATTTTTTGAGTCAAGCAGCGTAACGAGAATTTCAAACATCACAAAATGAATGAAAGCTGGACATTTTCCGCTTAGAAGTCAGGGCACAATTTAGACGAGAAATAAACGTGAGATTAAACGTTGGCATGTGTTCCGAATGTGAGTTCGTCTACAAGTTTTTTTCATTTAGCAAAGTAACGACTTTGTAAGCTGAAATAAAGCTAATAGAATTCAAAAAGTGCAAAGTTTGTATGAGCATTCGTTTTACTATCGACACCAGTGTCTGACTTTAGACGATTATTGCGGAACTTCGAACAATTTAAAATTGCGACAGCTTTCTTATTCAGGATTCAAGACACATGAAAAGTTAATGGTGTTGGTTTTCCACTTTGATTTTTAAATCGATGTGCGAAGGTAATCAGTAGGCGATTAACGTGCAGTGGTGGAATTGTGACGTTTGAGTGGATATTAAGTTGAAATTACGTAAACATGAAACGATTTTTTCCATTTTTTAATAATTATTGGTGTAATATTTCGATCAAAATGAAAGTGTCAACCCCTAAAATAGAAATAATCAGTGGTGGCTGGTCTTAAAGAGCGCAAGAGCCGGCGCTCTTCGTAAAATGAGCGATCTATTCCTTTCTGTTTAATGTAAAAAACTTGGATTTATCATTTTTTTAAACACAAAATAATGATATACTAATTAACTAATAAAACTTGTGAGTGACTTTAAATAAAGTACCCAAAAGTTTGATTCCATTATATTAAATATTATAAGGAAATTTAAATAGGTTGTTGCGCGCAGAATTATGCACCTAGCGTTGCTGCCGTGCGATACCTATCAACGGCCTCCACGGGATACGGAGAAATAAACTACAGAACACCACGTTAAAGCTAGCCCGGGGTACGCCGCTCCGCGCTTATGCGATATTGCCAAATGGTGATTACGAGTCAGAGTTTGGAGTGTGTATTTACGGTTTATAATGCTAAATGCGTAGGTGCCCGCTGATCTGATTGCGATTGCTAATTGTGACATTCTAGAGTCTAATTATTAATTTGTAAATTTGGATTTAAATAATTTTGATGAGAAAGTAATGAACACTTTATTTCTTTCAAAGATTGTAGAGCGGATTTTGTTTAAAAAAATATTTTTTTGTGTTTTTGTAAAGTTTAATTAGAACTTTCTAATAAAATATTTTTTATTTTCAAATGTAGTTTTTATGAAAAAGTGATATAATTTTATTCCTATGAAAACAAACAATTTTAATTAAGTAACCCAAAGCCCGAAGGACGGACAACGGTACAGAGTACCTTAAAGAAGCTCAGAAATATCGATAATGTTTTTTTTTTGTATTCAATGAAAATAATTTATAAATGATAACCCAAACATATTTTGGAGGTTATAAGATGGTAATTAAATTTAATTCGTAAAAATACTATTGAATATCACACCTTTTGTATCACTTTTGTTTCTCCTAAATTTAATACCTTGCTATGACACTGGAGTCACTTAAACTCCTAACTACTAATATTTTTGCATCTGCGCACCCCCTGTCAAAAAGTCACCAGCCGCCACTGGAAATAATGAAGCAAAATCGAACGCTGACCTGAACTGCTATTATTTTAGTTAACAAACCGATCAGTAATGAGTATTTATTGATTTAGTTAATATAATCAGACTACAACAAGCTTGCATTAAAAGAAAACAAATTGAAATTAATCGTGTAATAGTAGATCGCTTCGTAAGACCTAATTTCCATGTAAACTGATGTATGATAACGAAGTTATGGGCAAACGTCACAAATGAATTATGAGTTCAATCTCCATAATCAAATGACACTTTAATAGTAGCATTGAACATGCAGAAGTTCAAATCGGTTTTACATACGTAACACATATTTGACTTCCCATTTCCGTAAATCAGTTACCACTGCAAGTTTTCAATCATGGGGGCTACGCCATAAAACATATTTCGTAATATTGGTCTTATCAACGTGGTTTGTTGTTTGCACGAAACTCCAATAATTCCAGAAACGCTAGTTTATCGTTTACTATAGAACACAGAGTAGATTTAGAGAAACAGAAAGTATAATAAATCGTTACTTAAGGTTTCGCGGTCATTACTCCATAAAGCAAAATATAATGCAATTAATTAAATGAAATATCTATTTATTAAATCTCGAAGAAGTGACTGATAGACAATGCATAGCTTAAATGGGTGGACTAGGAACATAAAATTTTATGCAGGCGTTTCCCATAGTACGTAGGTGAGCATTAGGAGGGGATTTTTCAAAAATCAGCCTCTTGGATAGCAAAAATTGGTATTAACGCTTAAACTACTTTTATGTAATAAATAATATATACAATTGCCCTTAAGCTTCTACAGTTATTATTGTTGATCAGTGTGTCTTCATACCAATGTATAATATGTCTCAATTTTTGCAGGTGATCACCAACGATCTATTTGTTATATTGCTATTTTTATAAGTTTTCGAAAATCTTGACATTGACGCCAAATGGTAATTTCCTATTTGAACTTCTGCCTTTAATCTGATTTCTAAAAAAAGTCGACATTTTAAGATTTATATCAAATCGTATGCGCAAAAATTTCGATTTAAAAAAAAAGGAATATTTTTTAACTTTTAATTTTAAGTTGAAACTAAAAATTTCTAGAAACGTGTCGAAATATTGTGCAGGCAAGTGCGAAGTGTTTCAAAATAATTGAACTCGTAAAAAAGTCAAAATTTTAAAATGTAAAAGTTAAAATTTTGATCAAAGTTTCGAACCGGAACTGAACCGAAAACCGGAAACCGAAGAAAACCGTTATTTTTATCGGAACGAAAATTGGAACAGAACCGGAAAAAAATAACGGTTTATTTCGGTTCTTTGAATTGGTATGTTCTTAAAATAATTTTTACTTTACCCGAAAGTTTGGGATTTTTTTAGAAATTTCTTTTTCAAAATTTTACACAACTTCATAAAAATTTCACCTCAAAATTACAAGTTTACTTTAAAGAACATTTTTTTTTGAAAGTTAAATTAGAAACTTACAATTTCCACATTTTCTAAGAAAATGTTGATTTTTTTTTTAAATTTCAAGCCAAATTAATCTTTAAGTTGTATAACTGGAATATACTTTTTTCCAAATGTTCGGCTTTTTTTTGAGATTTGGACCTTTGTCTCGAAATATTTCTTTCTTTTCCTAAAATTTCGAGTTCAAAAGCGAAATTTTATGTGAATTTGGACTAAAGCAGTGGAGTCTTTTTTATTGAAGTACAGTTTCCTGGCAATTTTATTTGCAAATTCGAATTTTTCCGAAAATTTCAACTTTTTCCTCAGAAGAGACACATAAAATTAGTTTTTTTTTTAAACTTGGATTTTTCGTTTTACAATCTGATACCCCTATTTTTTGAGGCTATGAATAAAAATTTCAAGTTTTCTTGAATTTTTTCACTTCCAATTTTAATCTGGTTTTGTTTACGCTATATTTTGCTTTTTTCTTAAAATTTCGACTTTAGCCTCGAAGCTTCGATTATTTTCAGATTGTTTCAAATTTAGGCAGATTTAGAATCGAAATTTAGTTAGGTCTTCAATTTGTTTTGTAGAATTTATCCTAAATTTAAAAATTCATAATTTAGAAAATTAGATTCTTCTGAAAAATTAAAAACTGACTGGAACGGGCAAATTTTGAAAAAATGTCAAAGCTTTCAGAAAAAGTTGAACTTTTGAAAAAAATGGAAATTTGGAAAAAAAAATCAAATTTTTAATGAGCTTAACTTCGAAGAAAGTCCCAATTTTAATGATAAAGGGAAACAATTTTCAAAAAAGATTATAATCCTGAAAAAATTCAAAGATTTCAAAAAGTTGCAATTTTGAAAAACAATTGAATTTTTCAAAAAAGTGAAAATTTTTGGGAAAAAGTCGGAATTAACAAAAAAAGAAGTTAAAACTGAGAAAAATAGTAAATAGTAAAAATTTGAGCTAAAGTGGAAATTTTCAAAAAAAAGGGAAAAGTTTTCGAAAAAAAAAGATTCAACATAATCATTTTATGAAAAAACCAAAAACTTGAAAAAAAATCAAAATTTTGAGAAAAAAAAACTGTGAACTTTTTTACAAGAAGTCAAAATTTTGAAAAAAAGGAAATTTTCCAAAAAAAATTCAAATTCTGAAAAAGTTACAGCTTCGAGAAAAAGTTGAAATTTAAAAAAAAAGTCTAAATTCTGAAAAGGTTCGAAAATATTGAACATGTCGAAATTTAAAAAAAAAATATTTTTCAAAAAACAAAAATTAAAGGAAAATCAATTTTTTTAAATAAAAATTCAATTTACTACATAAAAGCCGAAACCTCGAGACAAAGTCGAAATTTAAAAAAAAACCTAGTTTTTAAAAAAGATTAAAACTTAAAAATCGTCAAAAGTTGGTCCAAGGTGAAAAATTAAAAAACCAGTTTTTCAAGATCATTTAAAATACATACAAAATCAAAATTTAAAAAAAAATACCAATTTTGAGAAAAGATCGAAATTATGTGAAACATTTTCCAAAAATTCAGAATTTGGAAAATAAATTAAAATCCCAAAAAAGGTCAAACTGAAAAAGCCTTGCGATTATTAAAATAAATTTGAAGAAAGTGGAAGCTAAAAAAAGAACATTTGAATTTCAAAGTTTTCCAAATATAAAGACGAAATGGTTTAAAGAAGTTGAAAAATGTTTAAGAATTTTCAATAAAAATCGAAGGCAGACTTTTCAAAAACTAATCATTTTTAGAAAGTCTGACTTGCGAAAAAGTGAAAATTGAAAAAAAGTTGAATAAAAAAAACAAACACCCCAGAGAGTCGATATTTAAAAAAGTTAAGACTTAAAAAAAATTCAAATTTTTAAAAAGAATTGAAATGTTTTGAAAAAATTGAATTTGAAACTAGTTAGCTTTGCAAAAAATTGAAATTTCGAGTCTGAAATTTCAGAAATGGGCAATATTTACAAAAATAAGGTCACACATTTAAACATCAAGATCAATTCAAAATATTCAAAAAAAATTGTGAAGTTTTCAAAAAATAAAATCTTTAACAAGGACAAAAGTTATAAAAAAGTAAAATGTTCAAAAAAATCGAAACCAACCAAATAAGACTCAGTTTTGAGGAATTTGGAAAATTCAAGAAAGCAAAATTTTGAAAAAAGTCAAAATTTTTAAAATCAAGTTAAATTTTGGAAATTTTGGAAGTCGAACGAGAAAAGATCGACTTTGTGAAAACGTGGGTTTTTATTGTCGAATTTTTCGAAATAAAAATTGTTCAATAAGAATTAAATTCGTCAGAAAAGTCGAAATTTTCAAAATAGTATATAACTAAAGGATCCTTTTTTTTCACCTAGGCGAAAGCGCGGGTATCAGCTAATTTTATTTTTATAAAGTTCGGTGTTTTTTTTTTTTTGAAGTTAGAACTTAAAATGAACCCAGAATTCAGAGTTTCAGCGAGAAATATTTTTTTAAAATTTTAAGCTTTACCATAGTTAAATGCTGTAATACTTAAAAAAGAAAAGAGAACATCTCCTAAATTATGGTAGAAAATTAATTTTTAAATTAAATAAAAACTTTTAAATAATTAAAAAATGAGACACCTGGAACTGAACTGAAAACCGGAAAAACCCGCTATTTTCGACGGAACGAAAACCGGAACGAAACCGAAACGATGCTCTGATTTTGATAAAAGATCGAAGTTTTTCAAAGAAATACATTTAACATTTTTAAAATTTGCAATTTAAAAGGCTAGATTTAAAAAAAAGATAAAAATTTTCAGGAAAAGGCGAATGTTTCAAAAAGTCGAATTTAAAAAAAATCGTTGTTTCGAGGACAAGTGAAGATTTAAAAAGAGAGTCGAACATTTAAAAAGAATTAAAGATTTTAAGAAAGATCAAAATTTTAAAATGGTCTATATTCTGCACGAATTTAACTTGGAGAAAAGGTAGAAATTTTAAAGAGAGAAAGTTAAAATGTTCAAAATAAACGATGCAAATTCTAAAAAAAAATTAAATTGAATAAAACTGAAATTGGAAAATTGTTGGAATACTGTACAGGCAACTTTAAAATGTTAAAAAAAATGTTTAGAAATAATTGAATTTGCAAAAAAGTCAAAATTTTGAAACACAAAAATCGAAATTTAAAAAATGGTCGAAACTTTTAAAATAGTCAACATTTTCTCGAATAACGAATTTGTTTAAAATATTTTAAATTCGAAATTTAAAAAGCTTGATTCTGTAAAAAATTACAAAGTTTCAAAAAAGAAAAATTTTTGAAAGTCGAATTTACAAGAAAAAATTGGAGCAGGTTTGAAAAAAGGTCGTTCCCAAAAAATCTAAAAATTAGTAGCAGGTCAAAGTTCTAAAAAAGATCAAAAGTTTTAAAAAAGGTCCCATTTTTGAAAAAGTTTATCATCCGGAAAGAGTTTTCTTCGAGAAAAGTCGAAATCTTGATGATAAAAAGTCAAAAAATTCACGCAAATTCGGAAGAAAGGTAAAGTTGAAAAAATAAACCAAAAACTGGTATATTGTCCAGGCAAGCCCAACCTTTTCAAAAAAGTGTTTGAAAATAAAATACAGTATATCTTGTATTGACTCTGGCCGTGGAAGCCTTCGTTATCATGTTTCGACTTTTCTATGTCAAAATTTCGACTTCCTTTTTTAGAACTTGGGCTTTCGACATTTTTCCAAAATTTTGATTATTTTGAAAATTTGATCCTTGTTCAAAATGTTGAAGTTTTCGAAGTTTCAACTTTTATGTAAATTACAATCACAAATACATATATTTGAAATATTCGACTATTTTAAGAATTGCGAATTCGGCTTTTTCCAAGATCCTAACTTTTTTGAAATTTTACACCTTTTTCATAATTTCCACTTCTTCTAAAAATTTCAGTCTTTTATCGTCAAAATTTTGCCCCTTTTTTTGAAAATCACGACATGTTTTATATTTTGGCGTTTTTGGAACTTCTACAAAATTTTGACTATTTCTGGAAATTTTGACTTTTGTATTAATTTTGACTTTCTTAAAAAAATCTGTTTTGTTTTAATTTTTCGTTTTTTTTTTAAATTTCGACTGTTTGGAAATTATGATTTTTTTTTAATGTCACCAAATTTAGACTCTTTTTCAAAATTTTGCGTTTTTTTAAACCAGATTAATTTGAATTTTTTATGTTTGATGGAACGGACTGGTCCTTGGTTATCTTCAGAAATTGAAACACAGAACTTGTCCCCTGAAACCAATTTTTGAATTTTTTATTTTTCGAAAATCTCGACTTTTTAAATTTCCAATTTATTTTTAAATTTCAGCTTTTGTTTTTTAATTCGATTTTCTCTCAAAATTTTTTTTAAATCTCGTTTTCTTACATTTTTTTTTACATTTTAACAATTTATTTTTTATTGACTTTCATTTTAAAGATTCCATTTTTTGTAAAAGTTTTTTGAAAAACTAAATGTTCAAAATTGTAACATTTTGAAAAGCTTTATTTCTTTAGAATATTCGTTTTTTTAAACATTTCGACCTTTCTATATCAAAATTTTGACTTTCCGAAAGCTATACATTTTTTAGAACTTGTGCTTTCGACTTTTTTCCAAAATTTTGATCATTTTAAAAATTTTGATACTTGTTCAAAATTTTGAAGTTTTAGAAGTTTCAACTTTTATGTAAATTTGACTTACATATATTTGAAATATTCGACTATTTTAAGAGTTGCGAATTCGGCTTTCTCCAAAATTTTAATTTTTTTGAAATTTTTCACCTTTTTCATATTTTCCACTTCTTTTCAAAATTTCAGTCTTTTATTGTCAAAATTTTGCCTTTTTTTAAATCACGACATATTTTATATTTTGGCATTTTTGGAAGTTCTACAAAATTTTGAGAATTTCTGAAAATTTTGACTTTTGTGTTGCTTTGTATTTTTTAAGAAAAATCAGTTTTATTTTAATTTTTCGTTTTGTGAAAATTTCGACTTCCAAAATTACAAATTTTTTGAAAAACACCTTCATAAATTTCGACTTTTTTTCAAAATTTTGTCTTTTTTTACACCAGATTAATTTAATTTTTTTTACTTTTGAAAATCTCGACTTTTTTAAATTTTCACCAATTTTTAAATTTCAGCTTTTGCTCAACATTTGATTTTTTCTCAAAATTTTGAATTTTTTGAAAATTTAACATTTTTAAAATTTAATTTTTTTAAATTTCTATTTTTCAAAATTTTTTCTACTTAAAGAAATTATTTTAATTTGACGTTTATTTCAAATATTACATTTCTTTTTAGATATCAACTTTTTTGAAAAATTAATTATTTTCAAAATTTTAAATTTTTGAAAAGCTCTATTTCTTCCGGATTTTCATTTTTTTTAACATTTCGACCTTTTTATTTAAAGGTTTCGACTTTCTGGAAGATTTACCTTTTTTTGGAACTTTGGCTTTCGGCTTTTTACCAAAATTTTGATTATTTTGAAAATTTCGATCCTTGATTAAAATTTTGAAGTTTTCAAAGTCTCAACTTTTATGTAAATTTGACTTACATATATTTGAAATATTCGACTATTTTTAAAATTTGGAATTCGGTTTTCTCCAAAATGTTACTCTTTTGAAATTTTCCACCTTCTTCATAATTTTTACTTCTTTTGAAAATTTCAGTTTTTTATCATCAAAATTTGGCCTTTTTTTTTAAATCGCCACCTATTTTAAATTTTGGCGATTTCTCGAAATGTTGACTTTTGTGTTAATTTGGATTTTCTTAAAAAATTCTGTTTTGTTTTAATTTTTCGTTTTTTGAAAATTTCGACCGTTTGTAAATTACGAATTTGTTGAAAATGTCACCAAATTTCGACTTTTTTTTCAGAATTTTGTCTTTTTTTAAACCAGATTAATTTAATATTTTTGTTTTTTGATAATTTCCACTTTTTTAAATGTCCACTTTTTTTTAAATTTCAGCTTTTGTTCAAAATTTGATTTTCTCTCAAAATTTGAGTTTTTAAAAATTTATTTTTTTTTAAATTTTGTTTCCTCAAAATTTTTTTACATTTTAATAAATAATTTTAATTTGACTTTTATTTCAAATATTCCATTTTTGTGAAAATTTCAACTTCTTCGAAAAATTAAATATTTTCAAATTTTGAATTTTTGAAAAGCTCGATTTCTTTAGAATTTTCACTTTGTTTTCAACATTGCTACCTTTTTATATCAAAATTTCGACTTTCTGGAAGATTTACCTTTTTTTAGAACTTGGGCTTGAAATTACGAATTTTTTGAAAATGTCACCAAATTTCGACTTTTTTTCAAGATTAATTTAATTTTTTTGTTTTTTCAAAATCTCGACTTATTTAAATTTCTACTTTTTTTAAATTTCAGCGTTAGTTCAAAATTTGATTTTCTTTCAAAATTTGGACTATTTGAAAATTACATTTTTATAAATTACGTTTTCTCAAAATTTTCATACATTTTAACAAATTATGTCGATTTAACTTTTATTTAAAATAAACCACTTTTTTCGAAATTTCAACTTTTTTGAAATATTGAACTTTTTCAAAATTTGAATTTTTTTGAAATGTTCTATTTCTTCAGAATTTCCATTTTTCTGAACATTTTTACCTTTTCATATCAAAATTTGGACTTTGTATGGAAGTTTTAACTTTTTTTCAACCTAAGCTTTTTTCAATAATTCGAATTTTTTCCAAAATTTTTACTTTTTTTGACAATTTTGAACTTTGTTCAAAAAAAAAGGCTTCAAAGTTTCAACTTCTATGTAAATTTTACTATATTTGAAAAATTTGGCTAATTTTTTATTTCCAATTTTGACTTTTTACAAAACGTTTAAATTTTTGAAATTTTATACATCTTTCCTGATTTACACCTCTTTTGGAAATTTTTCTCTTTAATCATCATAAAGTATCCCTTTATTTTAAAAATTTGCTTTTTGTGACAATTTTGAAAATTCCGAACTTCTCTTCAAAGTTTGACAATTTCGGGACATTTTAAATTTGACTTTAGTGTTAATTTAGACTGTTTTTTTGAACAATTCTAATTGTGGATTAAAATTTTTATTTATTGAAAATATTAACAATTACGAACTTTTTGAAAATTTTAACCAAAAATCTCGATTTTGTTTTCAAAACTTTGTTTTTTGTAAACTGGATTATTTTGGGTACTCTTTTTAAAATCTCGACCCTTTCTAAATATCTACTTTAAAAAAAATTCCGCCTTTGGTAAATTTATAATTTTTACTCAAAATTCTGACTTTTTATGAAAATTTCAATTTTGCTTAATTTCGTGTTCCCAAACTTTTTGTTTATTTTTTTTTCATTACATCAATTCGACTTCTTTGGTAGTTTCGACTTTTTAAAAAAATTGAATCTTCAAAATTTGAAATTTTTAAAATGCTCTATATTTTATTATGTAAATTCGACTAGATTTAAAAAAATGGCTTTTTTTTTTAAATTCCAACTGCGACTTTTTATAAAATGTTTTAATTTTTGAAATTTTCTACATCTTTCATAATTTACAGTTCTTTTGGAAATTTTTCTCTTTTATCATCAGAATGTATCCCAGGAACTAATAAGATTGATCCCCCCAAGGGCAAGATTCTTGAGGCGTACTAGACAGTCGAAGACAGCAAATTCCTTTGCGGTCCAGCTTGACACAGTGAGGACTTCTGTCTACGGAGACTCTTTTTTCTATAGAACTTCCAAGTTATGGTACTTGTTACCGAAAGGAATTTTCCCCAAAAATTACAACCTATCCTTGTTTAAGAAGGCAGTTCATCGCCATCTATCCTTGTTTCCGCATCCTACTCGCAGTGTTTTGAAAGCATAATGGGGTTACCCTTTGCGAGTGGATTAAACTTAAAAATAAAAAAAATAAAAATTTTGAAAATTTGGATCTTTTTTATTCTGAAAGTTTTGAAAATTCCGACCTATTCTTCAAAGTTTGACATTTTTTGGGCATTTTAGTTTTGACCTTTGTGTTCATTTAGACTGTTTTTTGAAGAATTCTAATTTTGGATTTAAATTTTCATTTATTGAAAATGCTGACCTTAAAAATTACGAATGTTTGAAAATTTTGACACCAAATCTCGATTTTCTTTCAAAATTTTGTTGTTTTCTAAATTGGATTATTTTGAACACTATTTTTAAATTCTCGACCCTTTCTAAATTTCTACTGTTTGTTTAAATTACCGCCTTTGGTCTTTGATTTTCTCTCAAAATTTTGACTTTTTTTTTGAAAATTTCATTTTATTTTTAATTCCATGTTCTCAAACTTTTTGTTTATTTTGTAAAATTATATCATTTAAACTTTTTCGCAAATTACGTCTTTTTTTAAAAAATTGAATATGTTCAAAATTTTGATTTTTTTGAAATGCTCTATATTAAAAAATTTGGCCTTTTCTTCAATTTCCTAATTCAACTTTTTACAATATGTTTTATTTTTTGGAATTTTCTACATAAATCATAATTTACAGTTCTTTTAAAAATACTCCTCATATCATCAAATTATATCCCTTTATTTTAAAAATTTACTTTTTTTTTATTTTGACAATTTTGAGAATTTCGACCTCTTCTTCAAAGTTTGACATTTTCCAGACATTTTGATTTTAACTTTTGTATTAATCTGGACTTTTTTTTTGAACAATTTTTATTTTTGTTTTAAATTTTCATTTATTGAAATTTCTAACTTTAAAAAGTACGAACTTTTTGAAAATTTTGACACCAAATCTCGATTTTTTTTCCAGCATTTTCCTTTTTTTTTGTAAATTCGATTATTTTGGATACTTTTTAAAAATCTCGACTTTTTCTAAATTTCTGCTTTTTTTTAAATTTTCGTCGGTTAGTTTTTGATTTTCTCTCAAAATTTTGACTTTTTTGCAAATTTCAATATTTTTAAATTTCGTATTCTTAAACTTTTTATTTATTTTGTAAAATTGTATCAATAAGACTTTTTTGAAAATTTCGACTTCTTTTAACAAATTAAATTTTTTCAAAATTTGGATCTTTTTCAAATGCTCTTTGTTTATAATTACCGTTTTTTTCGAACATTTTGACCTATATTCACTTGACATTATCTTGTAATGTAATCTTGTTTGCATTCGGTGTACGTCTTATTTATAACGAGGAGTAGGTGACGTATATAATTCGCCCTTTCCCCGGATATTTTCCAAAGAGTCAAGTTAAACTCAGAGAATTAAGGTAATACATTATCCTTATTGTATAATCCATAATTATATCCTTCTAAATTGCGCTATTCTTTTCAACAGTTTGCTTTTTCTAAATGTTTACGCCTTTTTCGATTTGTTTCTCAAAATTACCCAATTTTTAAAATTTGAATGTCTTAATAAATAAGGTTTCGATTTTTTCTAAAAAACCGACTTTTTCTCCAACATTTGCCTTTTTTTTTTCATTTCGTTTCGGTTTTTAATTTTTTTTTCTAGAACTTTTGACATTTGTTCTACTTTCTTTTTATAGTCCCCTTTTTTTTTCTCAAAATTCGGTTTTCCGAAAATTTCAACTTTTTTTTCTTAATCCAACTTAATGGAAATTTCAACTGGTTTGAAGGAGAACTTTTATTCTCCTTCACTTCCTCTCTCGGCGGTCCTGTTTGTTTTAGACTTTATTTGTGTACCTTGCCCTAAAAATAGATTATAGAAAACAGTCTGTTTGTGATGAGTTTTCTTTTTGGTCGCCAAAAATATAGGAATACGACAAGGAAAGTTTCGAATAAATTGTTGACTATGAAGACTTTTATTTTTAGTCATCAAAAATATTCCCTAAATTTTACATATCTATATATTGACATTTCCAGCCCTTACTTTGTGGAATTCTCTAATATTTATAACTATTAAATTTTATTAACGATTAAAAAGCAAAAGATATTAAAAATTTCACAATTTTTCGATAAATATTTGCTAACACCGGACCAGGTTAACCGCCGATGATGCAGTAATGCGAAACCTGGTCCGGTGTTAGCAAATATTTATTGAAACATTGTGGAATTTTTAATATTTGTTGCTTTTTAATCGTTAATAAAGTTAAATAGTTATGAATATCTATATATGTTTTGTATTTTACATTCTCAATTGAGTCATCAAGCAATCGTGAGGATCGTAAACATTACTTATTTAATAAGAGCGAAATTGCGTTTAGATATACAGCACAGGTGTCGTCGATGCAAGATGACTAATTGGTCTCTTTTTCCTCTCCTTTTATCTTTGCAATTTTCAGCGAACCGGAAACAGGAAGATCCAAAGTCAGCAGGTTACAAATTAAGAAGCTTTGAAACAGGACAGGATATAACGAATGTAGCCGTCTGGGCATAAATCGTAAACCTGTTTTTGTTTGAAGTTAATGAGCCTATTAAAACTGACATTAAATATAGCCGAGAGGTATAACTCCTTGTTTCACTAAAATTATTAAGTTGAGTTGAATTCACTTGACATTATCTTGTAATGTAATCTTGTTTGCATTCGGTGTACGTCTTATTTATAACGAGGAGTAGGTGACGTATATAATTCGCCCTTTCCCCGGATATTTTCCAAAGAGTCAAGTTAAACTCAGAGAATTAAGGTAATACATTATCCTTATTGTATAATCCATAATTATATCCTTCTAAATTGCGCTATTCTTTTCAACAGTTTGCTTTTTCTAAATGTTTACGCCTTTTTCGATTTGTTTCTCAAAATTACCCAATTTTTAAAATTTGAATGTCTTAATAAATAAGGTTTCGATTTTTTCTAAAAAACCGACTTTTTCTCCAACATTTGCCTTTTTTTTTTCATTTCGTTTCGGTTTTTAATTTTTTTTTCTAGAACTTTTGACATTTGTTCTACTTTCTTTTTATAGTCCCCTTTTTTTTTCTCAAAATTCGGTTTTCCGAAAATTTCAACTTTTTTTTCTTAATCCAACTTAATGGAAATTTCAACTGGTTTCTCAAAATTCGGATTCTTTTCTGAATTTAAATTTGCGCCTCAAAATTCAAACTTTTATGTTTTAGCATATTCCAAATTTACTTTTCTCGAAAAGTCAACTTTGTATTCAGTAGTACTTTATGTTCCTAAAATTTGACATTATCCAGAAATATATTGACTTTATTTTCAAATTTTGAGTCATTCGGAAATTTTATCCTTTTTTTGAAACTGTGACATATTTTCCAACATTTTTATTTTCAAAGTTTTATTTTCTCTAAAAATATTTGCTTTTTCTATTTGGGTCCCACCTTAAAAAGCTAAATTTTTTTCTCTATTCGACCTTTTCTCCCTCAAAATTTCGCTATTTTTCTCAAATTTCGACTTTTTGTCTAATTTATCTTTTTTTCGGAACTTCGATTTACTGTCAAAATTCCTATTTTTTCAAAATTTCAACTTGATTCCCTAATTTTGACCTTTCTTTAATTTGATTTTCTCTGGAAATTTTGGCTTTTTTTTAAACTTTGACCTTTTCCTCGAAATTGCGACGCATTTTCCAAATCTGCCTTTCTTTCCTCAAAATTTTGTTTTCTTCTCAAAATTTGTCTTTTTTCGATATTTTGATTTTATAATTGCTAAGATTCTTTCTAAAATTTGAATTGCTATGAGGAATTCTATTTTTATGTCAAAGTCAATATTTTCTACTTCTAGAAATTTTCAATTTTTTCTTGACATTTTTACCCACTTCGTTTATTTTCTAAAACTTTATTTTGAAACCTCGAGACATATACAGGGTGTTACAAAAGTCCGGGCCGCTACTTCAGGAGCATATTCTACACATTAAAATATGAAAAATGTTGAAATACATTTTTTTCTTTAAATTGCCTCCTAACGGAGATATGACCATTTAAAGATGGGGCCCCTAAAGTGGTTTTTTTACTACAAAAAGTTAACGGTTAGTAGCAAAGTCATGAAATTGGGCAAGCAGTTAAAGAATTGGATTAGGCATATTCTCATGTAACATATTTTTTAAATAAGCAGTAGCGTGGTGTGTAGGGGGTTGCCCGCGATTATTTTTTGCCGTAACTTTTTTGTATTGCAATATTTCGACACAAAAGTGCCTTAATCGTAAAAAGCAACATTTTTTATACAAAAAAGTTACTCCTTCTCAAAGTCGCTAAAAGTAACCGTTTCCGAGAAAAAAGCGTTTAAACAAAATTGTTGCATTTATTAGAATTCTTTTTGCAAATTTCTAATTTATCCACTACTAACTGCATTGATATAAAAATAGTACAAAATTAAGAATAAAAAAAAATCAAAGCAAGTGTTCGAAATTACTGCCCCCTGCAGCAATACATTGCTCGGCTCGTCTTCCAAGGGAACTCCTTACTCTTTCGCAAATGCCTGGTGTATTGTGAATCTGGTTGAACCCATTTTCAATTCGTTCACGAAGATCATTGATATTGTCAACTGGTGTGGAGTAGACGATCTGCTTTAGATGTCCCCATAAGTAGAAATCGAGTGGGTTGAGGTCAGGAGACCTAGCTGGCCATGGTATCGGACCTCCTCGACCTATCCATCGTTGATGATAGTTGTTATTTAAAAATTCCCTAGCAACTGCACTAAAATGGGCAGGTGCCCCATCGTGCATTATCCACATTTGCTGTCTTGTTATGAGTGGAACATTTTCAAATAACACGGGTAACTCTGTTTACAAAAAATGTCTATATGATGCTCCTGTTAACCTATGAGGTAATAAAAACGGTCCAATTATAGAGTCCCCTATTATTCCTCCCCAAATGTTAAGTGAAAAATGTTGCTGATGTCTCGACTGAATAACTGCATTGGGATTTTCAACTTGCCACTGATGCATGTTGTGAAAGTTAAGTATCCCGTTTCTGGTAAAACCCGCTTCGTCCGTAAATAATATGAGCGATGGAAAGTTCTCATTTTCAGCGATCTTATGCAATAGCCAGTTGCAAAATTCTATTCTTGGAGGATAATCAGCAGCAAGTAACCCTTACACTCTTTGAAAATGATAGGAGTAAAATTGGTAAAATTTCAAAATTCGCCAGATAGTTACGTGATTTACTCCTTCGGCTAAAGCAAGTTGTCTAGTGCTGACAAATGGATCTTCTTCAACTCGCTGAAGCACACGCTCCTCTAAATTAGCAACTTCTGCGTTTGGCCTTCCAACACGTTCGCCTTTGAAAACAAAATTTCCTGTTTCACATAAACGAGCATGAATTTTCTGGAACAATTTTTCTCCTGGTAGGTGTCTATTAGGAAAACGTTCAGCATAAAGCCGTCTTGCTTCAGCACGATTACAATTTGAAAGCCCGTACATTAAATGCATATCGGCCATTTCTTGATTTGAATAGTCCATTTTATCAAAATAATGAAAAGTTAAAAAACTACTACACTTACTATTGACAACAGAAACTGCTAAAGTTTACAGCTTACGACCAAATTTTATCAGTGACACAACGTCAATCTCTGGCAGATATTGTCAAGTACAATTGTTTTCTTTACGATCAGTTTGCATGACCAACTTATTTTTTCTTATACAAATTAGTTAGAATTTCGAAGACGGGATAGGATTATTTAAACGCCTTTTTCTCGGAAACGGTTTCTTTTAGCGACTTTGAGAAAGAGTACCTTTTTTGTATAAAAAATGTCCTCCTTTTTACGATTATGGCACTTTTGTGTCGAAATATTGCAATACAAAAAAGTTACGGCAAAAAATAATCGCGGGCAACCCCCTACACACCACGCTACTGCTTATTTAAAAAATATGTTACATGAGAATATGCCTAATCCAATTCTTTAACTGCTTGCCCAATTTCATGACTTTGCTACTAACCGTTAACTTTTTGTAGTAAAAAAACCACTTTAGGGGCGCCATCTTTAAATGGTCATATCTCCGTTAGGAGGCAATTTAAAGAAAAAAATGTATTTCAACATTTTTCATATTTTAATGTGTAGAATATGCTCCTGAAGTAGCGGCCCGGACTTTTGTAACACCCTGTATAGTTTCTAAAAATTCCGCCTTTTTTTAGAAATATTAAAATTATATT
Organism: Dastarcus helophoroides; assembly: GCA_028583605.1. Classification (NCBI taxonomy): domain Eukaryota; kingdom Metazoa; phylum Arthropoda; class Insecta; order Coleoptera; family Bothrideridae; genus Dastarcus; species Dastarcus helophoroides. Next base: position 32,247,140 of record CM053331.1, on the reverse strand, counting down.
TAATCGAAATAAAACTGTAAAAACTACAAGTAGACCATAAGTAATGGTACATAGAGCAAGAGTAGATTTTTCGTATAAAAATAACGTGATTTAGCCACATTTACCTTATACCAAAAGTTGATATTAACAGAGATACAGGGTGTCAAGATTGAAAAAAAAATTGTGATATTTTCGCATAACTGATGAACACATTTCACTAAAGACAAGAAAATTGGCATAGGGGGGGTTTCTTTGGTCAAGAAATTCTAATTTGCTGACAGATTGCCAGTAACTCATAGGGGGCGTCACCTTCGCTACCTTGTATTATTTTAAAGCATCATAACTTTTTTGTTCCTGTATGTACACTTATTTTAAATAGAAATTTATATTTACCTACATTTTTTACGTAAAAAAGGTATACTTTCTAAATGCTGATACAAGCAACCGTTTTCAAGATATTTGCCTTCAAAGTTTGCAGTACGTTTATTTTAAGTTATGTAAATGTGAATTTTTCGCAGTAGGTTTCTAAATAAATGTACTAAAACTGACTCTAAAATAGTTTGCATTAAATATAACTCTACTGACATTATTATTACACATATTTTTTAAATTTCTAAAGCAAATTTAAATAAAACACCAAAACAAAATTTATTTTCAAAAGTAAGTATGTGGGAAATGACTTTTTTCATGTAAAGGGATTAAAAACAATTAAAAATTTGGCTGTCACTTAATGATTTTCATCTCCAAATATCTGCTTTGACCACGTAGACTATTAAAATTTTCTTGTGCGAACTCAGACATCGTATCTCACATATCTATGTTAGAAAATAAATTTCGTCAAAAATTACGTAAAATTAATGAAATTTTGAAAAATACAAAAGGAAATTTGAAATAAGAAAGAAACATTTCTAGAAAAAAACTCATTGCGAAATAAAAGAGGCAATTTTAAAGAAAGTTAGAATGGCTAGAAAATATGGAAATTTATGAAAAAAAACTCGAAAAGAGTTTTGAGTTTAAAGTTCAAATTTTAATTTACAAGAGAAATAAAAATGTCAAAAACGAAGCCTTCAAAAATTGAAATACAAATCTTTCTTAGTTTCGGAAGACAAGATTTGTATTTTAATTTTTGAAGATAGCCAAGGAGCAGTCCGCTCCACCAAAACAAAGCACAAATCTGCAGAAAAATTATGGGATTTTAATCGAACATTGAAGAAAAAAGTTACAACTGAAATTCAAATTTCGAGAATAAAAATCTAATTTATTCAAAAATAAAACCATAATTCATCTCTTAATTGCTCAATCTCTTAATTTTCTTTAATTCTCTATTTTATTAAATTTTTCCATATAAAAGGCAAAAACCACTCTCGCCCTCATCAATAAATCTTTAAAACTATCAAAGTTTCAAAGTTGAAATTTCGTATTTGGGTTTTTTATATGACGTAGGTATTCGCTTAGAAAGCGAAAGCATACAGAGGTCATAGGAGGACCTGTGTAGTTCCAGGCGATAGGATATTATCACAAACGATATTAAGTATTACTTGTTTACTTTAGCAAGTGATTAGCGGACTGATTACCAATTTCCATTCAATCACTTTTCTTTCAAGGAATACTTTTAAATATTAAATATCCCAAAACATTTTATTTTTATTTTTTATATTTTTGGTATTATACTTATCAATTGTTTAATATTGTAGTAGGTGTCGTTTACTAAAGAGCACTTGCATAAAGATCTGTTTCAAGATAGATATTTTAAAATCAATTCATCTAATAATTTTATATAATTTGACATTTTTGATCTGAATTTGCGACTTTTAAAACGCCTTTTTAAATTTGAATCTTCAAAATTTTTCTAAATTTTCACTTTTCAGTTTAAACTCGAAAAATACTGTTTTCCAAAATAAAAGCTTTAATTCAATTTAGAATTCGTTCAAACTTTAAAAATTCTCAACTTGGTTCTTCAAAATTTCGACATTTTTAAGAACAGCCAAATTTTTCAAACAGTCTACGTTCTGTAAAAAGTTAAAATTGTGCAAAAAGTCAAAACTTTAATGAAAAGTTAAAATTTTGATAATAAAAGTCGAAATTTGTAAATTTTTTAAAAAAAGGTTAATAATTTCAAGACTCGTAATTTTAAAGAAATACAACTTTTTAAAACAGTGAAAACTTTCCAAAAAAGTTGAACTTTCTAAATAAAAGTCCTATTTACTAGATAAATGTCGAAGGTTTTAGAAATAGTTAAAATTTTTAAATAAATCCAAAACTTCCAGAGATACTGACATTTTTAACAATTGTCGAAATTAAAAAGTGGGCATTTTGAAAAAAAGTAGACATTTTCTAGAAAAAATAAACATTTAATCAAATTTACAAGAAAAGTCAAAATTTTGAAAAAAGTTTTAATTTACCAAGTAAGCCAAAGTGGATTTTACAAAAAACTTTGAGGCAAAATTGTAAAAGGATTAATATTGTCAAAATAAGTGAAACTTTCTAAACGGTGGTAATTTAAAAAAATGAAAATTTGAAATTCAAATTTTTCAAAATATAAGACAAATTATTAAACAAACGTTTCAATGAAAATTGAAAAGTTATGTTTTTGAGAAAAGCCGGAATCTTTAAAAATGTTGCATTTAAAAACTTAAACATCTCAAGTATAAGTTAAGGTTTTCAAAAGCTTACACTTCCAAAAAATTCAAATGTTAAAATATAATTGAAATTTATTAATAAAGTTGAATTTATAAAGATTTTGGTGAAACGGGCTGGTCCTTGGTTATCTATAAAAATTGAAATATAAATCTTGTCCCCTGAAACCAAGAAAGATTAAAAAAGATAGAAGATGATAGCTGCGCTATCGAAACGCGTTAGAGCAACCTTAAACAACACAACAAGTTTGCTATAACGTGTTTCGCTGGCCAAGATATGATCTTCAGAGAGATACAGATATGCAGAGAGTATCTCTCTGAAGATAACAGCTTGGCTATCGAAACGCGTTAGAGCAAACTTTGTTGTGTTTTTTAATCAGTACCTCTCTGAAGATGATAGCTTGGCTATCAAAACGCTTTAGAGCAACCTCTGTTGGGTTTTTTAATCTTTCTTGGTTTCACATATTTCTGCAAAGTTTTTTGCAAATCTCCTTTGTTTCAGAACTCGATATTTGTCCAAAATGTTGAAATATGTTTTAAAAACTATATTAAAAATCATCAAACGTGTCAAAATATTAAGTTTTTATAAAAATTTAGACATTTTTCAGTTTTGATTTTAAGATTTCGAGGTTTTTTTGTTTGATTTTTCCCCTATTTCCAAAGGTTTATCTTTTTGGGAAAATTGCGGCATTTAAATTTTTGACATGTTTTCAAAATATATTAAGATGTTCTAGTTATCTTGAGGAAGCGTAGTTTTTCATAATTTTTTTTTTAAATTGGGTAGTATTTAGTTTTTGGGAAATTTTAATATTCCCGGAAAATGTTTTGAAGTAGAATTTTTTGCACAATTTTAGATTTTTAAATTTATATTAATAATTTTTATTTTTTAAAAAATTGCCTTTTTTGTAAATATTACTTTTCAAAATTTCCATTTAAATATTACAAAATTTTTTTAAAATTTCAACTTTTATTGATTGGCAATTATAATTTTTTTTAAATGTTAACTTTTTAAGAAAATTTTGACATTTTTTTAAATTCAACTTCGTAATTTTGGTTTTTTCTTTCAAATTTTTACCTTTTTCCAAAATTTTTACTTTTTTCTTTGAAAAGCAATGTATTTTCAAAGTTTTCCAAAATTTACAAAAAATTCAGAAAAAGTTGCAAAAATAATTACAAGTGTTTTCAAAATGTTGACTTTTTTCGATAATCTTGACATTTTTAAATAATTTGATTGTTTTGAAATTTTCGACTTTTATTGAGAATTTTATTTTCGAATAACTGTAAAATTTTACGAAAATTTTGACATTTTGACTTTCAAAACTTGACTCTTCGAATTTTAGCCTTTATTAGAAATGTTGCCTTTTAATAAAGTTCTTCTATTTTTAAAAATTTTCACTTTTAAGAAGGATTGTGATTTGTGTTTATTTTAACTTGTTAAAGAAATTTTGACATTTTCTACAATTTCAATTTAAAAAAAAATTAAAATTAATTAATTATGTTTTTGATTGTTTTTCAAATTTTTGTACTTATCCAAAATTTTGACTTTTCTTTGAAAATTCATCTATTGTTTTGTTTTATCAAAATTTTCGAATTATTCTGAAAATTTTGTTTTTAAAAAACAATCAAATTCTTTTCAAAAATGTGCCTTTTTCATTACTAAATTTGGGGATTTTGAAAAAAGACCAAAACTTACAAAGATAAGGTCAAAAATTTGGAAAAAGTTAACATTTTCCAAAAAAATTCGAAACTTCGAGATAAAGTCAAAATATTAAAAAAAATTGTCAAAATATTTAAAAAAATTAAAATTTTGAAAAAAGCTGAAATATCCAAAAACGAAAATTTTTGATACTGACACAAGTTTTCAAGAAAAGTAAAATTTCTTACAAAAAAATCAAAATAATGCCAAAAGCAAGAATTTAAGGAAAATGGAATTTTGAGAATTTCGAAAAAAAGTAAAAATTTTGGGAGTTAAAAAAGTAAAGTCAACATTTCGAAAAAATTGTTTTTATTAAATTTTTGAGAAAGGTCAAAAATTTCAATAAACAGCAATTTCTTTTCAAAAAAGGTTGGAATTAAAAAAATGTTAACCAAGAATCTCTTCTTTTGCAAACAGAGAAATCATGAAAAAAAATCCGTTAGATTAAAGAACCTCTATTTAAACCTTTAAGCTTCAATAAAATAATACGAAATTTTGAAACAAAATTAATATCTCTAAAATGGACATTTCAAATTTAAAATCGCAATTTTGGGGAAAATAAATGAAAATTGTAATGAATTTAGAGATAAAAAACCTATAATAAAAAAAAAAATAGAAACTTTTTCATACCTAAGACGAGAAATATAAGCAATTATTAATGTGCAGGTTTTGATTTGATAATTTTTAAATCGAAAATTGCAAATATGTCACGTTATACCAGGGGAGGGTCACACAAATGTGATTATTTGTGACCAAAACGAAGAAAGGGGTTCAAAAATTCGTGTGACGGCATTTATGGATGCTCCCAAAAATAGTGCAAGTTATCAAATATGAATAAAAAAAGTAATTGAAACTCAAAATAAAACCTTAAATTTCGAGAACGATTCGAAATTCTAAAAAAAAAAATCCGAATTTATGAGAGGCAGAATCATAATTGACGAAATAGACATAACTTCGAAGTAAAAATTTTGAAAATAGGGAAATTTTTAAAAAGCAAAGCGAAATTTTAAAGGAGACAAGATTTATAGCATAAGTAAAAAAAACACTTCCAACGATTCGCGGTTTTTTGTGCATTTATCCTGCTATCCACGCCACTGCTTCTTAAAATGTGTTAAGTTTGGTTCTTCCCCCTCTATCGACGCCACTGCTTCTTAAAATGTATTAAGTTAACTTCTTCCCCCTCTATGACGCCACTGCTTCTTAAAATATATTAAGTTGGGTCAAGTTTTTAGTTCCCAGTTCTGGCGAACATAATTAAAGAGCAAACTGCATTGTGCTGCAACTAGATTAGCGTTTTAATGCCCTAAAATGTATGATATTGTGAAGCAAATGGCACAAACACGTATAGACTTACTAGTTTATGTAGGTTTCTCCATGCAACTTGTTAAGTGTTACTGTAAAATACATGTCACATATGTTTACAATAGAAACCAATTATAAGCGAATATATGTTCCTTGTTTCTAGAAATAGATGAAGCTTATGAGAAACCTTGTCGGAAACCAAATTATTCTTTGAATAATTAAGTAATCACGAAGATTGCCCAAAGCAGTATCGATATAAACTTGGACTTATTGTATGCTTAGAGACTACGGATGTAACGAACATTGGTTTTTCCATATTCGCGAATGCGAATGCGAATGCGAATATTGGTTTCTTCACTGGCACTTAGAAAATTATGTGAGAAAAGTCGGAATTTCCAGAATAAATCGAGTTTGAAGAGTTACTAAAATATTTTTCTTACAGTTTTTATTTTTATTTAAATTTTGACATAATCTCAAAATTTACAAAAATATTTTTCTCTAAATGTCGTAGAAATACTATACTCAAAATTGAAATATAAAACTTGTCCCCTGAAAACAAGAAAGATTAAAAAACACAATAAAGGTTGCTCTAACGAGTTTCGACAGCCAAGCTATTATCTTCAGAGATATATTAGATATTAGTATCTCTCTGAAGATGATAGCTTGGCTGTCGAAGCGCGTCAGAACAACCTTTGTTGTGTTTTTTAATCTTTCTTGGTTCTGACGCGCTTCGTCACCCAAGCTATCATCTTCAGAGAGATTCTAATAACTAATATCTCTCTGAAGATGATAGCTTGGCTGTCGAAACTCGTTAGAGCAACCTTTGTTGTATTTTTTAATCTTTCTTGGTTTCAGGGGGCAAGTTTTATATTTTAATTTTTAAAGATAACCAATGACCAGTTCCACCGACAAAAAAAATTCTCAAAATTGTTATGTTTTTAGCAAAATTTTAACCCAAATTAAAAAAATAAACGACTTTTGAGAAAAAGTCAAATTTTGGATAAAAAACTTAATTTTAAGACCAAAATTCTCGAAACATAAAACATTTACTCGAAACTCCAAGAATAGAACGAATTTTGTGAAACAGGTTGAAGTTTTCGGACAGTCAAAATTTCAACCAAAAGATTGAAATTTCTTTGAAATATTGAAAAACTTCAGTAAAGTCCAATGTTGAGAGAAAAAAGTAAAATTTTTGAGTTTATACTCAAAATTCTAGTTTCTCAAAACTCGACTTTATAGTCGTAATTAAGAAAAAGAGGAATTATAGTAAAAAAAACAGTTTTGGAATAGAGTCGGAATTTTCAGGTAATTAAATTTAATATAAAAACTTGAAGTTTAGGACAAACCTGCAAAATATCAAAATTTAGAAAAGAAGATTATTTTCGAGATAAAAATCGAAAGTTTCAAATACCCAAACAAATTTTGAAAAAAATATCGACATTTTGACAGAAAGATCGAAATTTAAAAAAAAAATCAAATTTTGACGCAATTTCAAAAAAAAAGGGCATTTTGAGGAAAATATTAGGAAAAAAGTCGATATGTCAAGAAATAAGAGTCGAAATTTGTCGTCCCACTATTTATTTTTTAACGGCTGCCTGAATGAAGGACCCCTTGCTCTACTGTGACGTCAAAAAATATCCGTTATTGAGAATATAGTCGAAATTTTGAGAAACAAATTGAAATTTCAGTTTTGTGAAATTCTTTTCTTTTTACAAAAATTCACCATTTTTTAAATATATTTTTCACAATTTCCAAGTAAGTATTATTCTTAAATATTTTTACTATTTTATCAAAAGATGTATCAAATTTCTAGAAAAAGGCGAAATTTGATAAAAAGTCGAAATTTGCAGAAAGACGAATTTAACAAACAATTGAATCTTTCAGAAAAAGTCAAATTTTGAGAAATGATACAATTTTGAAGAAAAAAAACGACGAGTTTTGAGATAAAAATTCTAAAATTTGAGAAAGTCAGATTTTGTTAAAAGAGCTCGAATTTTAATATAAATTCGAAATTTCAAAAGAACAAGAAAAAATTTGCGAAAAAAGACGAATTTTTAGAAAAAAATCGAAATTTATCTTTAAAACTTGTCTATTTTTTTCAAAATTTTGATCTTTTTCTTGAAATTTCCAATTTTATTAAAAATTGATTTTTGTTTTTGAAAATTATAAATTTTTTCCTCGAAATCTCGTCAGTTTCAAGAAAAATCAAAGTTTCGTCAGTTTTGAGGAATATCGAAATTTTGAAAAATGGACGGGAGAAAAATATCAACATTTTTATAACAATTTTTACAACATTATCGCAATTCAAAGAAAAAGTTGAAATTTTTAACAGTAAAAATGTCTGTGCAAAATTGTTTTTCCAAAAAAAACGTCGAAATGTTTAGACAAAAGTCCAAAAGTCTAGACAAAAGTTGGAATCTTAAAAAAGGATTATTTTTTATGGTTGCAAAAAAATTGAAATTTTCATAAAACTGGAAGTTTGTGCAAAATTATATTTAAAAAAGTGAAAAAATGGAAATTTTTAGGCAAAGCTCAAGGATTTAGGCACATTTCGTTGCGAATCCAAAAAAGTTTTTCTCGAAATATAATTTTTTGTTTCCGAAATTTAGTTTTTAAAATTAGGTTATTTTATACAAGTTTACAATTTTACTTGAAATTTGTGATGTTTTTCTCAAATTTATATGTTTGGATTTCAAATTAAAAAATTCTTTTACATTTCGATATTTCTTTCAGCTAAACTTTAAACTTGAAAAGTACTTCTTTTTAAAATATCGGATTTAGATTCATAATTTAAAACGTCAGATTCTTCAAAAATTTCGAAATTTTCAGAAAGCGAATATTATAAAAAGTCGCCTTTACTACAATTCGAAGATTCGAGGAAAGGAAAAAATTTTGAATAAAAAGTGGGGCTTTTCAAAATAAAGTCAGAATTTTAATAACGAGGTCGATATTTTCAACCAAACGTAAGAATTAAAAAAAAAAAAGATTTTTAAGAAAAAGTGAAGAGTTTTTTAAAAAAGTCATTTTGTACAAACTAATTCCGCTTCATATTTGATTTACCCTCGTATTTTGACTTTTTTTGTCTCAAATTTCGATATTTTTGGACATTTTGATATTTATTTTAAAACCAATCTATTTTGAAATGTTAAATTTATCTTAAAATCTGATCTATAAGGCTGGAAATTTTAACTTCTTTTTCTAAATTCGTCTTGTTATCAAAATGTTGATTTTTATCAAAATTAGCCCTTTTTGTATAATTTTATTTGACTCTTTTCTCAAAACGTTATTTCCCACGCGAAATTTCCATTTTTTAAAGAAATTTCATTTTTTTTTTAAAATTCGTCTTTTATAAAAATTTCTACTCTTGTTCCTCCAAAATTCGCAACTTCAAGATTTGATTTTATTCGACTTTTATCTTTAAATCTAAGTTTCTTTTGAAATATGAATTTTCAGAAATTTTGAATGTTTTTTTAAAGCTTGACTATTTTTCAAAATTTTCATGTTTATTTTAAAATCAGATATTTATGTTTCCAGGAAATAACAAATTTTTCTTTGAAATTCGTATTTTTTTCGAAATTTCGATCTTTCTCTCGAAATTTTTAATTTTATTCAAAATTGGTTTTTCCTTTTGAAAATTAAAGTGTTTGCCTCGAAATTTCGTCAGTTTAAAGGCAAATCGAAATTACGTCAGTTTCGAGAGAAATCGAACTTTCGAAAAATGGGCGGAAGAAAAATATCAACATTTTTATAATAGTTTTTTTAGACCATAATATAAATTCAGAGAAAAAGTTAAAATTCTGAACGATAGAAATTTCCGTACAACATTATTTTTCCAGAAAAAAAGTCGAAATTTTTAGACAAAAGCCTAAAGGTGTAGAAAAAAGTTGAAATTTCAAGAAAAGATTCTTTTCTATTATAGTTACAAAAAAATTACGTTTCTATAAATCTGGAAATATGTGTAAAATAATATTTAAAAAAGTGGAAAAATAGACATTTCTAGACAAAACTCAAAGATTCAAGCAGATTTCTTTAAGAATCTAGAAAGGGTTTTCTCGAAATTTAGTTTTTATTTTGAAATTCAGGATAAAAAATCAGGTGTTTTACGCGACTCTAAAAATCCATGTTTGGATATCAAATTATAAAATTCTGTTGCATTTCGACATTTCTTTAAGCTGCAGTTTAAACTTGAAAAGTAATTCTAGTTAAGATATCAGATTGAAATTCATAATTGAAAACGTCAGATTCTTCAAAAATTTTGGAAATTTTCAGAAAGCGAATATTTTAAAACGTCGCCTTTACAACAATTCGAAGATTCGAGGAAAAGTAAAAATTTTGAAGCAAAAGTGGAACCTATCAAAATGAAATCAGAATTTTAAAAAAGGGGTCGATATTTTCAACCAAAAGTCAGAATTTTAAAAAAAGTCAAAATTTTTAAGAAAAAGTGGAGATTTTTTAAAAAAAGTCGGGGTTTTTTTTCAAAAAAGTCGGGTTTTTTTTTCAAAAAAGTCAGAATTTTGAAAAAAGGTCCAGTTTTTCAAAAAGTGTCGAAACTTGGAAAAAATGTTGATATTTTGAAAAAGGTCAAACATTTAAGGAAAATTTCGAAATATTGATAGTAGGGTCAAAATTTAAAAAAATCCAACTCTTTCGAAAATTGAAAATTTCAGAAAGTAGAATTTAAAAAGAAGAGTCAATTTTACGTTAAATTCGAGACTTTTTTAAAAAGGTTGAGATTTTTTTCCAAAAAAGTCAGAATTTTGAAAAGAGGTCGAGTTTTTTAAAAAGCGTCGAAACTTGGAAAAAAGGTTGAAATTTTGAAAAAGGTCAAACAATTAAGGAAAATTTCGAAATTTTGATAATAGTCAAAATTTAAAAAAAAATCTTACATTTCCAAAAATGGAAAATTTCAGAAAGTAAAATTTAGAAAAATAGAGTCAACTTTACGTAAAAGTCGAGATTTCGAAATGGTCTAAATTAAACAAAAATCGAAGGTTTCAAAAAGTGAAATAGTCAACATTTTGAAGCACGCTCGAAATTTTCAGAATAAAGTAAAAATTTTGAAAAAGGATCGAAGTGTTAAAAAAACGACTTGATAAAAAAAATAAAACTCTGAAAGGGTCTAAATTTTTAGAAAAAGTCGTAATTTTGTGTCAAAATTTTTTAAAAAATTTTCCAAAAAGTGTTCAAAAAAAATAAATATAACACAAGATTTAAAATTTTTAGAAAACGCCAAAATTTTGGAAAAAAGCAAAATCGTGAAAGAGTTAAAACTTTTAAAACAAGTTAAATTTTGATAAGTGTGGAAATTTTGAAAAAAACATTAAAAAATTTAATATTGCAAATTTTTAAAATACATCGAAATATTTTAAAAATCTACATTTTCAGTAAGAACCAAAAAGTCAAATTTTTTAAAAAGAAATTTTGAGAAAAAGTCGAAGGTTTTAAAAAGGTGAAAACTTTGAGAAATAGTCAAAATTTTGAATGACGCTCGAAATTTTCAAAATAAACAAAAAATTTTGAAAAATTATCGAAGTTTAAAAAAAATATATCACAATAATCAATCTGATAAGGAAAATAAAACTCTAAAAGGGTCTAAATTTTTGGAAAAGGTCGTGATTTTATACTAAAATTTTTAAAAAAATGTTTCAAAAAATGTTCAAAAAAGGTAAATGTAACACAAAAGTTAAAATTCTCGGAAAACGCCGAAATGTTTGAAAAAAGCCAAATCGCTAAAGAGTTGAAACTTTTAAATAAATTAAATTTTGATAAATGGGAAAATTTGAAAAAAAATCGAAAAATTTAAAATTTAAAATTTTTGAAATAAATCGAAATATACCAAAAGGCCGATATTTTTAGTAAAAACCGAAAAATCAAATTTTTCAAAAAGAAATTTTGAGAAAAAGTCGAATGACTGAATATTTACTTTCTTTTGTCTGCCTAAGTCACTGTGGGACTAATACCCCATCTTGTTCAATGTTAAAATAAATGTCACAATTTTGGGAAGAATTTTCAGTAAATTAAATTTAAAACAAAACAGTTGAACTGTTAAATAAAAGTTAAATTCACTCTACCCACTTTCACTCTCTCCAAGAGCAGCAGCTTTTTATAATTTTCTAGGTTTCTTTTTTTATTTTCAAATAAAATAAAATGGCAAACGTTAAACTCACAACGGTATTATTACCACATCGGTAACCAGATAGAAAATATAATAATAAACCGAAACGTCTTCAATTCTGCTCCCTTTCCCAATTTTTTGGTTTCAATCATCAGTTGAACGTTCCAAAGATAAATTTTTTTGGAAGTTTTCGTTTTTTTCAAATATTTAAACAAAACATTTTTCAAAATGTTTACTCTTTTATAAAAAAATTCGTCAAATTTAAAAAAAATGCAAATTTTATTAAACAAATCCAAAATTGTTGCAGAAATTCTGGTTTTAATATGTCTAAATATAAAAAAAAAATATTTTCCGAAATTTGAAGATCAAATTTTAACTCTCCAGATTAAAGCTCGTACTTTCAGGAATGAATCGAAATTTTGAGCTAATTTTAGTATTTGAGATTTTACGAATTTCAAGAAAAAGTAGAAATTTCAAATTTTAAAGTCAAAGTCAAAATTTTGTGGTTAAAATTATAAACTCAAGAAAAAATCGAATTATCGAGAAGAAAATGGAAATTTTGAAAATAAAAGTGAAAGTTTAGGAAACGTTTAAAATTTCTGAAGAAATTAAAAATTTAGGCAAAAATATTTTTTTTTTATTAGGGATACTTATTTTGGGAAAAAACTTAATATTGAATTTGTTTAATTCTGAGGTTTTCTGAAACTTTATATTTTTTTGTCGAACTTTGAGGGACTCGCCAAAATTTTCTACTTACAAGAGGATTGTTTGTGCAAAAAAGTGTTCCAGAGAATCGCCTATTATAAGAAAATGAAAAAAGTAATACATCTTGCTGCTTGCCAATTTCGTGACAAGCAATCATTCTATAGCTACATCTTTCCTGGTTTTGTTTTTGCTCACCAATTTCTGGTCTTGTTCTTGCAGCAAGAACAAGACAAGAATAAGAAAAAGCAAGACAAGAACAAGAAATTCGTAAAACACTACTGTTTAATTCTAACGTTTTTTAAAACTTCATCTCTTTTGTCGAAATTTGAGGGGGTCGCCAAAATTTTTAACTTGTAAGAGGGTTGTTTGTTCGAAAAAGTTTTTCAAAGCACTGCCTATTATGAAAAAATAAAAAGTAATAAATATTACTTCTTACTAATTTCTTGACAAAAAATCGTGCTCTAGCTACTCCTTCGTTTTTTTTGTTTTTACTCACAAATTTCTTGTTTTGTTCTTGCAGCGAGAACAGGACAAGAACAAGAAAAAGCAAGACAAGAACAAGAAATTCATAAAACACTACTGTTTAGTTTTGAGGTTTTCTGGAGTTTCATTTTTTTTGTCAACATTTGAGGGGGGCGCCAGAATTTTCCACTTCAAGGGGGTTGTTTGTTTGAAAAAATGTTTTAGAGCATCGTTTATTATAAGAAAATGAAAAAAGCAAGCAATCGTGCTTCTTGCTAACTTTTTGACTCACAAATTTCTCTTATTGTTCTTGCAGCAAGTATAAGACAAGAAAAAGCAAAACATGAACAGGAAATTCGTAAAACACTACTGTTTATTTCTGAGGTTTTCTGGAATTTTAGCTTTTTTGTCAAAATGTAAGAAGGTCGCCAGAATTTTTTACTTGTAAGAGGGTTGTTAGTTTAAAAAAGTGTTCCAGAGCATCGCCTATTATAAGAAAATAAAAAAAGAGAGCAATCGTGCTTCTTGATAATTTCTTGATAAGAAATCTGGTCTTGTCTCGTCTTGTTCTTGCTCAAAAATGTCTTGTCTTGTTTTTGCAGCTAAAACTAGACAAGAACAAAGAAAAGCAAGACGAGAACAAGAAATTCGTGAAGCACTAATGTTTAGTTTTCAGGTTTCCTGGAATTTCATTTTTTTTTTTGTCGAAATTTAAGGAAGGTCATCAGAATTTTCTACTTATAAAGGAGTTGTTTGCTCGAAAAAGTGTTCTAGAGCATCACTTGTTATAAGAAAATGAAAACAGTAATAAATCTTGTTTCTTGCTCATTTCTTGACAAGAAATCTTGGTTTTGTCTTGTCTTGTTCTTGCTCAAAAAGGTCTTGTTTTGTTTTTGCAGCTAAAACTAGACAAGAACAAAGAAAAGCAAGACGAGAACAAGAAATTCGTGACGCACTACTGTTTAGTTTTCAGATTTTCTGGAATTTAACTTTTTTGTCGAAATTTGAGGAAGGTCATCAGAATTTTCTACTTATAGAGGGGTTGTTTGCTCGAAAAAGTGTTCTAGAGCATCACTTGTTATAAGAAAATGAAAACAGTAATAAATCTTGTTTCTTGCTCATTTCTTGACAAGAAATCATGCTCTTTTCTTGTTTTGTTATTGCTCACACATTTCTGGTCTTGTTCTTGCAGCAAGAACAAGAAAAAGCATAACAAGAACAAGAAAGTCGTAAAACACTACTGTTCAATTCTGAAATTTTCTGAAATTTCATCTTTTATGTCGAAATTTAAGGGAGTCGCCAGAATTTTTTACTTGTAAAGGGATTGTTAGTTCGAAAACGTGTTCAAGAGCATCGCCTACTATGAGAAAATGAAAAAAAGTAATAAACTTTACTTCTTGCTAATTTCTTGACAAGAAATCATGCTGCAGCTACATCTTTCCTTGTTTTGTTCTTGATCACAAATTTCTGGCCTTGTTCTTGTAGCAAGAACAAGACAAGAACAAGAAATTCGTAAAAAACTACTGTTAAATTTTAAGGTTTTCTGAAATTTCATCTTTTTTGTCGAAATTTAAGAAGGTCGCCAGAATTTTTTACTTGTAAGAGGGTTGTTTGCTCGAAAAAGTGTTCCAGGGCCTATTATAAGAAAATGAAAAAAGTAATAAACCTTGCTTCTTGCTAATTTTTTGACAAGAAATCATGCTGCAGCTAAAACTTTCCTTGTTTTGTTCTTGCTCACAAATTTCTGGCCTTGTTCTTGTAGCAAGAACAAGACACGAACAAGAAATTCGTAAAAAACTACTGTTTAATTCTGAGGTTTTCTGAAATTTCATCTTTTTTGTCGAAGTTTAAGGAGGTCGCCAGAATTTTTTACTTGTAAGAGGGTTGTTTGTTCGAAAAAAGTATTCTAGAGTATCGCCTATTATTACAAAATAAAAAAAGTAATAAATCTTGCTTCTTGCTAATTTCTTGACAAGAAATCATACTCTTGCTACTTCTAGCCTTGTACTGTTCTTGCTCACAAATGTCTTGAAGTGTTCTTGCAGCAAGAACAAGAAAAAGCAAGAGAAGAATTAGAAATCCATAAAACACTAAAACCCTAAGTTTTCCCCCAATCAAAAGTAGCTTAACGTGTCTGAAGAAGTGTTCACCTACAAAAAAAGGATACAGGCTCTTTTCAAAAGAAGTAGCACAAATAATACCGGTGGATCTACAGCTGAAAAAAGACGTTTGCCTAATAATATTGTTAGTAACCTCTTAGGAGAGACAACAAAGTTTCCTAACTATTAAACTTTATTAACGATTAAAAGGAATTAATTAATTAAGAATTCCACGAAGAAAGGGTTAAAAATGTCAACAAAGTTACCAAAAAAAATATGGAAGAGGGATTGTAAATTGGAAACAAAATAAAGTCTTAAATACGCAACAAACATGTGCAACATTTCAACAATTTTTGAAAAACTTCTACCCCCTGAAATAGGCAAAAATTGCCAATTTTCACACACGATTTGTACGATATGTGAAAAGTTCGCCACTCGGTATTTCTCGTGGGGTAATTATAGGTTTTTTTTTCGATAATTTATGTCAGGTAACCGAACGTTAGGCATTAAAATATAAATGAGTTCGGAGCACAAAAGCCAGCAAATTTATTTTCATTGTCTTCCAAGGTGATCTATTTCTGAAAAAAACAGAACGACAACCCTCTCCCCCGGTCCAATTTCAACTTCGAACGCTAAGCAATATGGATTGTTTTGTTAAATTGAGAAATAAGACGGAAAAGTCTCCGGCAAGTTTCGCATTCTTTAATTCATGAGAGGAGCAACAAGTAAAAAAAAGGGATAAAAACGTGAGACGACAGTCCTTAAATCAACAAGTAGACAAGCGCCCTAATAGATTTTACGCGGCCTCGTTTCTTTGCTAAACAAAACTTTCCCTGTAGGATGCCGCATATTTACTTTCAGATTGAGACCTTAGATCTAAAAGGTTGATTTTATCTCGAATAAGAAAACTTAATGAACCGGAATACCCATTTTTTTTCAATTTATTGGAAAGTCTTTATCTTCTCTCATCATTCATTTAAAGCGAGTAGTAAAATTTACGATTCAAATATAAAAATAATTCTACAGTCATGAGAAATATTGGAAAGGCAGCTGCTAATTAGATTCGGTGCTAATAAATTCGCAGACCATTCGCAGTTTAAACGAAAAAAAAAAAAATGTGCCGGTCTGAGATTGTCTATTTGTCGCAGTGGAAAAATATGATGGGAAATGTAAGCGGAGTGATATTTCGCAAGTACTGCGACTTTTCCGCGTTGGTCTGGGAAGCCTTTAATCTTTAAGTGTGAACAAGGGGTCTCGCAGTATAACAAAAAATTATTTTAAAATGTGCGCGACATAGTAGTCTACCTTTATGCAAAATAGATGTTTGTTATCAAAAAAATTCTAAGAGCTATCGGGTTGTTCGGAAAGTAATTTCGTTTTTTTTTTGTGGAAATGAAAGAGTTTTCGTATAATAAACAAATACTTTATTACATTATATATTGGCCGTTCTGGTCCAACACCTTTTGCCATCTTTTTGGTAGTAGTATAATTTCACGCTCATAAAATTTTTGGGCTTTGCTGGCAAAAAACTGATCGAGGTGGTTTTTCACCTCCTCATTTGGGGTGAAGGTTTTACTGTCTAAAAAATTTTGGAGTGACCGGAACAAGTAATAATCCGATGGTGCCAGGTCTGGAGAATATGGTGGGTGTGGCATTGTATCCCATTCAAACTGTAAAATCTTTTGACGAGTGACCAAACTTGTGTGAGGTCTCGCGTTGTCTTGTGAAACACTACACATTTCCTGTTGATTAGTTCTGGCCTTTTCTGTTGAAGTGCATCATTCAGTTTGTCCAGCTGATGACAGTAGACTTCCAAATTAATCGTTGTGTTATCCGGTAAAAGCTCAAAAAAAAACGATTCCTTTAAAATCCCACCAAACAGACAGCATCACATTTTTTTGGTAAATATCGGCTTTGGAAATGGTTTGAGCCGGTTCATCTTTTTTGCTCCATGACCTCTTGCGTTTGACGTTGTTGTATACAACCCATTTTTCGTCCCCAGTGATGATGCGCTTCAAAAACGGATCATTTTCGTAACGTTTGAGAAGCGAATCGCAGACGTCAATGCGGCGACACAGATTTCTCTCTGTGAGAACATGGGGAACCCATACATCGAGCTTCGAGGATAATCCCAGGCCTTTCAAGTGGTCATAAACTGTTGAATTTGATAAATTTAACCTCAATCCGATCTCACGTGTTGTTATTCGCCGGTTCGCATTAAGTAATGCCTTTATCGCGTCTTTATCAGCTTCAACCGTCCTTCCCGAACGTGGTGCATCTTCGACATCAAAATTGCCGGATCGAAATTTAGCGAACCAGTTCTGGCACTGACGTACTGTCAACACACCTTCTCCATACACATCGGTCAATTTCTTTCTGGCTTGAACAGCATTTTTACCCTTTCTGTAGTAAAACAGTAAAATATGTCGAAAATGCTGCTTATCGCTCTCCATATTTAAAAGGGCACCCACCAAAAACTACTGCGTAGAATTAATTGGAATTTTTCACACACAAGCCTTGCTATATGAGCTCTCAAAGGATATAGAAATTATATGGCTTAAGGGTGAAGTTGGGTGCAAAAAAATACCATTAAATCGTCTATCGGGAAAAAACGAAATTACTTTCCGAACAACCCGATACATGGCTTTACCATTCTAATAATTCACTCTATAGTGTAAAAAGTAATTCTAACGTTTAGTTGGACATTTTCCAGAAAATTTAATAAGGGGAAGCGGCCGCGATAATAAATCAAACGGCAGTTAGGTGCTCCAGAAATTTCGGCAAACGATAAGCCTTCTCTGCCGAATTCTTCTAGAACCCGGACCGGGTCCTATATAAGGCGGTCACTTTTCCCTCAGTAAGTTTGTTAAAAGTTAATGAATAGGTTAGTTAACAGTGTAGTATTCCGAGTTCAGTTTTGAAATAAAGTGGTTACAATTCACGGCGTATTAATCATTCGAACCGATAACACGCGACAACATAAATAGTCTTCGAAATGTAACCTCACTCTAAATATCATAGTGAAAGTTAATATCTCTGTCCTGGAATTATTTATTAGCAATTAATTGTAAAAGAAGGTTACTGGCACAGTTGACATTCCGCAAATTAAACAAACATTCCTTGTATATTTCAATATTGAGAGAAATACGCCCCCATTCAAGCGTTAACAACGATTTGGTGACAAAGACAAATATTATTTAATAGGCCTTTTATCTCGAATATTATTTATTAGGTACGATCGATAAGTTGTTAGTTATCACCACTATACAATCATCCTGAAATTGTGGTAATGGCACAAAGCAGAAAAATCCCTAGATTTCGGCCAGTTAGTCATTTAATATAGATTATTTCCGGATGTTTGGTACAAGTTAATGAAAGAATCTGCTTCTGACAAATGAAACTGTATGTGGTATGTTGTATGTAACACATCCCCAGCTTTAATTACCACCATGTTTTACTCGGTTTAATTGCTTCCGCTTCTAATTGCACCATGTTGGTGTTATGCAAATCGATTTGGGGATACATAGTTCAGTCTTATGTTTTCGAAGTAATGATTAAAGTAAGCTCGCGGTACAATATTATTTTATCTTCATAAATTGCTGTAGATATGGTCTGGAGTGTATAAATTATAATATTCAAACACTACAGAGCCCAAGGAATTTTCTATGAGCATCATAAAGACAAAGGATCTGTTTGAAGGAAGGGTTCCAAACTTTTTTTTTACGTTGCGCCTCCCCGAAGCATGAAAAATATATTCTTTAGCCACTTAGAGCTTTTCGTTGCTACGAAAAGATTTCACGACATTTATTTTTCTACAGACATAACCAAAAAAATGAAAACTTTGGTATTCACTTCTAAAAATAATTAACTACGTGAAAATATGATTAAATAGTCACCAACACATTTATATTAAGCCACGACTAGGAAAATTCTCTAGTACTATCGTGGGTAACTTAAGTGGAATTCGAAAATTTAAAAGAGTCCCAATTTTCAAAATAGTAACAATAATAATAACAATAAACAATAAAATTAGAAAATTCGAATCAAAATCGATACTTAATAAGACAAAATTTAAAAAAATAAGAAATCTTACAAAGTAGTGGAAATTTTAAAATGTAGCGGAAATTTTAAAAAATGTTCAAAATCTGATAAATAACCAATAGTTTCAATTTGAAAATTTAAAAAATTAAATCGAGTTGTTCAAAAAAATTCAAAATTTTTAAATTGATCGAAATTTTAGAGTGAAAATGGTGAAAAAAGTTAAAATGTCGAATGAAGTCGAAATTTTGAAAAATATTTTAATTCTGAAAATTATCCAAAATTTTTAATCTGAAAACTTGAAAAATTAGACAAGATGGCCAAAAAAATTCCGAACTTTAAGAGGTCGAAATTTTAAAGAGTGGGAATATTAAAAGTCGAAATTTTGAAAAAGAATCAATAATTTCAAACAAAAAATGTGAAAGTTTGAAAAAAAGAGTCATAATCTTTAAAAGAAAACACAAAAATTCAAAAAACTGCAAAAGCTTTAAATGAATTTATTTTTTTTTAATTTTTTAGATAACTCGAAAATTTAAAAAAAAATTCTGATTTGTTAAAATAAAGGCCTTTATTCGATAAATTAAGTAAGAGATTATAAGTGATTAATAAAATACAAACTGCTAAAATATATCTATTTGAAATATAGAGCCCTACCAAAAATAGATTTTCATCTGAATCAAAAAATTGGAATTTTGAGAAAAATTCGAATACTCGATAGTTTGCTCGAAACTTGGAAGTCTCTAGAAAAAGTCGAAATTGTGGATGTGGACGTCAATGTAAAACAAAATCCAGAAGGTTCGAGATTAATCTCGAAATCCCAACTTTTATTTTCGAAATTTTGACTTTAAACTGGAAAATTCGATTTTTTCGCGGAAACTTTGACAAAAAATTTTCAATTTTTTTTAAAAATTTTCAATTTTTTTCAAAAATTTTTGAGAAAAGTTTAAATATCCCAAAAAGTCAAAAATTTGAAAAATATTTAAAATTGTATGGTCAAAATATCAATTTTTGTTTAAAAAATTATAATTTTCGATATCAAAATTTTTAATAAAGGTCGAAATTTAAAACAAATCGTAATTTTCCAATACAAATATTGAAAAATGTAGAAGTTTTTAAAACACAAAATTTCTAAAAATCGAAGAATTTCCAAAGGAAGTTTGGAAAAGGGTGGAAAATTGGAAAAAAAAGGGTAACATTTTAAAGTCAAAATGGTAAAAATTTTCTCCAACAGATTAGATTTCCAAAGTAAGTCAAAATTTTCAATAAAATCGTGAAAATTCGTAATTTTTAATTCATAATATTAAAAATAGTCAAAATTCCCAAAAAAAGACAGAATTTAAAATTTTTTAAATTCTCCAAAATATTTTCGCATTTTCAAAAAATTTATTATTTTCAAAAAACTTAAAAAATAATGACGTAACTTAAAAAAAATTGAAGTATAAAAAAATTTAAATTATTTGAAAATTTAAAAATTGTCAAAAGTTGAAAAACTCCAAATTTTTAAAAATAGATAAACTTTCAAAAAACACTTAAATTTTGAAAAAGAATGAAAATTTTAAAAAACCGAAATTTTAAAGTTAAAATAACAAGATTTTTTAATAATTTCAAATTTCCTTAAGAAACGAGGAAACAACAAAATAGTCGGAATGTTGAACAAAATTAATATATTTTTTTTTAAGTTTAATCCACTCGCAAAGGGTAACCCCATTATGCCTTCAAAGCACTGCGAGAAGGATGCGGAAATAAGAATAGATGGCGATGAACCGATTCTTAGATAAGGATAGGTTGTAATTTTTGGGAAAAATTCCTTTTGGTAACGAGTCCCATAAATTTTTTTCCAAACCCAATATGAAAAATTGTTAAAGAATAATTCGTTAAATTTGAAAAAATTTCCAAAAAATCAACATTTCGAAAAAAAATCCTAATTTTTACAATAGTCGAAATAGGTATTGAAAAGTTGTCTAAAATTTTAAACAAAATATGCAAAATTTAAAAAAGTCAAAATTTTTCAAAAAATTCAAAAATAAAAGGAAAGAGAATTATTTTAAAGGATTCAAATTTTTGAAAAAGTCAAAATCTTTGGGAATAGAAGAATTTCAAAAATGACAAAATTTGTAAAAAGGGTTAGAATTAAAAAAACGGAATTTTTAAAGTCAAAATGAAAAAATGTTCCTAAGAAGGTAGGAAATCAAAGTTTTTAAAGTGGAAATTTTGAAAAACTTAGTAATTTTTGAATTGCAAATATTAAAAGATACCAAGATTTTCAAAAAGAGTACAAATTTGAAAAAAACCTCGTAATAATTTTGCGAAATTTTGAAAAAGTCAGAATTTTTCAAAAAATTTAATAATGAAAAAGGCAAATTTTTGAAAAAAATTTGATTATTCTTTTAAAAACCAAATTTTCAGAATAATTCGAAAATTGTGAAAAAATTAAGCAATAGATGAATTTTCAAAGAAAAGTCAAAATTTTGGATAGGGGCAAAAATTTGAAAAAAATATCGGAATTTTAATTATTTAATTTTAATTTTAATTCTAAAATTGAAATTTTAGAAAATGTCAAAAGTTCTTTAAAAAGTTAAAATATAAAAAAATCACAATCCTTCATAAAAGCGAAAAGTTTTAGAAATGGAAGAAGTTTAATAAAAGGCAACATTTTTAAAAATGGCTAGAATTCGAAAAAAGTCAAGTTTTGAAAGTTAAAATGTCAAAATTTTTGAAAAATTTTAGTTATACGAAAATAAAATTCTCAATAAAAGTTGAAAATTTCAAAAAACTTCGTAATTTTTGAATCAAATTATTTAAAAATGTCAAGATTTTCGAAAAAAGTCAACATTTTGAAACCACTTGTAATTATTTTTGCGAAATTCTGAAAAAGGTCAAAGTTTTTCAAAAATCCTAATCAAGACAGGATTTTGAAAAGAAATTTTTTTAAACAAATTTTTCTGAATAATTCGAAAATTTTAAAAAACTTTAAAAATAGATGGTTTTTCAAACAAAAAGTCAAAATTTTGGAAAAACGTAAAAATTTAAAACAAAAAACCGAAATTACAAAGTTGAATTTAAAAAAATGACAAAATTTTTGTAAAAAGTTAACATTTAAAAAAAAATTATAATTCTCAATATAAGTTAATATTTTGAAAAAATTTCGTAATATTTAAATGGAAATTTTGAAAAGTGGTATTTTCAAAAAAGGGAATTTTTTAAAAAATATTAACATAAATTTAAAAATCTAAAATTCTGCAAAAAATTCTCCTTCAAAACATTTTCAAAGAAAATTAAAATTTCCGAAAAACTAAAAACCACCCAATTAAAAAAATAAGTTATGAAAAAGTAGGCTTCCTCAAGATAATTGGAACATTTTAATATAGATGCTGTTTTTAAATTTATGCGACAAAATGCAGGAGGTGATTACTCGTATGAAATTAAGATGGGTCTTTCCTATAACAAAATTTCCTCAGCCCACCCCTTTCCGAGATATCACCCTTAAAAGATGGTGACTAAAATTGAGTTTTTATTTTTTTTCTAAAATTTCAGTAAAGGTAGAAACTTAAAATTCTGTAATTTTCGTGAACTCGTAAAGGACTAACCATGGGTAAAAAAAAGTTTTAAATAAAACAAGGATTTTTAGTTAAATTTTATTTCATAAAACTTCATCTCGAAAAAAAGTTTTGTTATGAAATAAAGTAAGGGTTGCTAATTTCACCCCCGTATAATGTAACAGGAATATTGAAAAAATACCCGTGGTTAGTCCTTTGCGAGTGCACAAAAATTACAGAATTTCAAGTTTTTAGCTTCACTGAAATTTACAAAAAAATAAAAACTCAATGTTAATCACCATCTTTAAAGGGTGATATCTCGGAAAGGGGTGGGCTGAGGAAATTTTGTTATAAAAAAGACCCATCTTAATTTCATACGAGCAATCACCTCCTGAATTTTGTCGCATGAATTTTAGAAACATCTTGTATTTTGAAGACATGTCGAAAATTTAAATGCCGCAATTTTCCCAAAAAGATAAACTTTTGTAAAGAGGGGAAAAATCAAACAAAAAAAACTGACTGAAAAGTGTCTAGATTTTCATAAAAACTTAAAATTTTGACAAGTTTGATGATTGTTGATAAAGTTTATAAGACATATTTCAAAATTTTTATAAAGGCAATATTTTGGACAAATATCGAGTTCTGAAACAACGGAGATTCGCAAAAAACTTTGAAATTTTTAAGTCAAAATTTTCAAAAATATCGAAACGTTCAAATTTTGACAAATTTTTATGATTTTTAATATAGTTTTTGGAAATTGAAATACAAATATTGTCCTCTGGAACCAAGAAAGATTAAAAAACACAACAAAGGTGCTTTAACGCGTTTCTATAGTCAAGCTTTCATCTTTAGAGAGATACAGAGATGCAGAGATTATCTCTCTGAAGATGATAGCTGCGCTATCGAAACGCGTTAGAGCAATTTAAACAACACAACAAGTTTGCTATAACGTGTTTCGATAGCCAAGCTATGATCTTCAGAGAGATACAGATATGCAGAGTATCTCTCTGAAGATAACAGCTTGGCTATCGAAACGCGTTAGAGCAACCTTTGTTGTGTTTTTAAATCTTTCTTGGTTTCAGGAGACAAGATTTGTATTACAATTTTTTAAGATAACTAAGCACCAGTGCGTTCCATCAAAAAAAAAATACTTTTTGGAAAGAATTATTTGAAAATTTTTAAAAAGGCACGAAAATCGAAATTTGAAACGACCGAGATTTGCAAAAATAGTTTAAATTTTACAGATTAGAATTAGACAAATTTAAATTTGAAATGAAAGTCAAAAAAATTCGAAATTTTGAAAAAAATTCGAAACTTACATTTAAGCACTTTCAGAAAAAGTGTTTTGAAAAGCCAAATATTTGAAAACATGAATCGAAACTTAGAAAAAATATCCAAATTATTAAAAAAGTTGGGATATTCAGTAAAAATGACAATTTCCAAAAAAAGGCAAAAAAAGTCGAAAAAGTTCTTAAAATGAGCAATTGCGAAAAAATAGTCATAATTGAGAGTCTGAAATAGATATTTAAAAAAAGGGGAGGCTTAAACATTTAGAAAATGTGTGAAAATTTTAAAACATATTTTTTTTTGTTAAAGTTACCAAACATATTTTTACAATTTTGAATTTAAAATTTAAATTTCAGGAAAAGAATTAAAAATTAAAGTTGACGAGAACATTTTGAAAAAAAGCTGAAATTTGTATAAAAAGCTCTACAATTTTAAGGAAAATATAGGAAAAGGGAAGAAACGTTTTATTGAGTCAAATAATATTCATAAAATTGGTTTATTCTTTATGATGGATTCTTATTGGTCGGAAACATTATGTTTATTAATTCAAAAATTGTTTTAGAATATTGTCAACAAACAACAAAAAATTAAATATTTTTAAACTGGGTCGTAGAAATGTTAAATAAAATTAATAAAAACAAGAAAATTAGTCCTAGCCCCCATTTGATACCAAAATAGTCCTGTCGAGCATGAAATGTGTCCATGTCCGTTACGCTAGTCGTTAATGCACTATTTTATTAATACGATATTCTGTGGTCAGTTTGCGCTGTTGCACTGAAGCTTTTGAATATTGCAATCCAATATAATATACATTTTTAAATTCTCCCCAGCGCAGTGGTGTCGAAATCCGAGATGCAGCAAAACACATTTAAATTAATAGGAAATGCAGTCATGTCTGGCAAACGAAACTTTTGCCAATATTGATCCTGAAAACAGCACAATACTCATAATTACTGCAAGACCAAATCGAAACCAAACACACCCTCAAAACTATCTACCTACAACAATATTCGTTTACCAACAGGGTTTTTGTTTTGCACACTAGGACCGTTGCCTCGAAAACTTCCGCCATAAAACTGGTTATATCTTGGGTAGTTTTGATAAAGAAGCCTTTTTTTTTTAATATTGATACTGACATTTGTAGCTTTTTCAATTGCTATTATATCCTAAATTCGCCATTGAAAAACAACATGTATTTCCGTCCGTTGATCTGCGTGTACGTATGTGATCAATAGAGAGCGAATTATATGCACAGCTTTTTTAACAAAATATGCGCATATTATATACAGATTTTAAACAAAATATGCAACGTAATTACAATTATATGCCCATTAAGATGAGTTAGACGCAAAACAAATATTTAATAACCGTTTAAAAAAGTTACATTACCATCCAATGTCCGTTGCTATAACTCAGAAGTATTAAAATTTTATTTTCATATAATAATTATATTACCAACAATTTGTCTGTGCTAAAATTTCGTGGTATAGGTATATTATTTCAAAAATATAAATATAAATAGAGCAACTTTTGTTTCGAATTTTAATAGTATGTTTTAAGTATTCGTTTAATTTTTTTTACATACCAAAATTATGTATTAAAAATCAACCCTTAACTTAATTTTTAGGGTATTTAAAAATTACTATAAATCGCTATTTCTGATGAAAATTTTAGAGCCGCATTACTTTTGAACTGCACATTAGTTTTTAGTAAAATTTTAAACATTTACATAACATTCCATGTTTTTTTAAACGAGAATAACAACATTTCATTAAAATCATCAGGAACAGTTCGCCACTCCATTTACTTAATAAATCTCTAAGCACCGACTTACAGATAACGCCTAGCTTAAACCGCATGAAATTTCGCCCAGGTGTTCCCCCTAATACGTAGGAGAGCACTAAAAGAGAATTTTTCAAAATTTAGTCTCTAAGGTGATAACATTATTAAAAACTACTTAAAATCTTTGCAAGGAATATTACCCGTGACTGTATTTAAAGTTTGCGTGCGCGTAAAGAACTGACGTCGTTGAAGAATATCTCAACACACAAATTTATTCACATTTTTTCAGGCGATCAGAATTATTTTTTTTTAATATAAACTTCTAAGCATTTAAGTTTTAAACTCGAAATTTGGGCTTCAACTTGAAAAGTTTAAATCGAAATCTTGAGGAACATTTTTTTAGACATTTTGAAGTTTCTTTTCGAACATTTGCAAATGTTGCCTTTGAATCAAAATTTCGAAAAACAGTTTTGCAGAAATTCAAATTTAAAGCCAAAAATAAGCTTTTGTTCCTCTTTTCCAAAATTTCCATTTAGATTTTAAATTCGAAAATTCTTATAAATTTCGACTTTTTTTGAAACTTTTCAGCTTAGACTTGAAATATACTCCTTTTAAAATGCCAGCTTTAAAGTCGAAATTTGGCTGAGTCTTTAATTTGTTTTATACAATGCGTTTAAAATGTTTAATATTCTCAAATTAAAATGTCTGATCTTTAAAAAAAAAATTATTAAAGGTTTTAGGAATAGGCGAATTTTTTAAAAAGTCGAAGTTACAAAAATTGGAAGTTTTTACAAAAAGTCATGGGCAAAGTTAGATGGAGGTCTTAGCCCCCCAAGATTAGGTGTTAATCTCCCCAAAAAAATATGAGGTTATATATTTTTGGGGGGCATAAAATGCTCTGGCAAAACAGGGAAGGATTTTTTCAACTTTTGGTCAACAAGGATTAATTGGCCGAAATAGGAAAACAGAAATCGAAGATTCTTTTTTGGTCGTCGATAAAAATTCCTTGGTCGAAACTTTTTTTACTTCTTGGTCAACTAACATAAGTTGATCGAAATACGAAAATATAAATTGAGGACCTGAGGACCTTTATTCTTTTTATTTTTTTGGTCAACAAAAATTCGTATGCGAGTAGAATACAACCTAGACTGCAAATTCATGCAGCCCTCCAGGTGTGTTTAGTGAATCATAGGTAGCTGAACTACCAATAGTTGAAACACTGCCATCTAGCAAATTGGTTGCTTTCTAGGAAAGTTCCCAGAAGACAAGGATTCTAATGCATAGATTAATAGGTTTGAAGATTTATTAGATTCGAAGTTTGGAAATCAAAGACCGGTTTCGATCTTGGGAGAGATCTAACAAAATCAAAACTGGTCTTTGGTTTGCAAACTTCAACTCTAATAAATGTTGGTCTGTGTATTAAAATCAACAAAAATTGATTAATCTAAAGAAATATGAAAATAAATAACCCGCCCGTGCAAAAGTGAAGAAATTTTGAAAAAATGTAGAAATTTTAAAAAAAGAAAAGTTAAAAAAACTCGTAACGTTGAGAAAAAGTCTAAATGTAATGATAAAAGTATTAAAACATTTCTAAAAAAAAGTGAATTTTCTGAAGTGAGGAAATTTTAAGCCAAAATTTTGCAAAATATCATTTTTTTTTAAAAAAGAAAGAAATTTTGAAAAAAGTCGAATTTTCCAATTTTTTAAATAAAATTCCAATTTACTACATACTTAAAGGTCGAAAGTTCGAAAATAAGTAAAAATTTTAAAAAAAGTCGAATTTTTCAAAAGTCAAAACAAATTTAAACAATGCAAATATTCAAGAAAAGTATCTTGAAAAAAACGAGGTTTAAAAACAAAACAATAAAAATCCTGAAAAATGTTCGAAAATTTCAGAAGTGGAAATTTTGAAAAAAATGTAATTTTTGAAGAAACTGGGAATTTAAAAAACTTAAATTCTTCAGTTTTATAAAGCCCAGTTTTTTACGGAAGGGTCTAAGAAAGTACGAAATTTTTGAAAAAAAGGTTGACATTTTCAAAATAAAAATGGAAATTTTCAAAAAAAGGTAAAACTTCCAGAAATACTTAAATATTTGAACAAAGGTGCAAATTTTTAAAAAAAGTGGGTACCTTGAAGAAGGTGAAAAAACTGAAAATTTGGAAAACATTCAAAAATTTCAAAAGTGGAAATTTCAAAAAATGCATTTCTTCAAAATCTGAGTTTTCAAAAATAGTCGATTTTTTAATTTTTAAATAAAAGTCCAGTTTATTACATAAAGGTCAAAACTTTAAGAAAAAGTCGAAATTTTTGAAAAAAAAAGATGGAAGTTTAAACAAAAATTCTAACTTCTAGAAATAGTCAAAAATTTGATCAAGGGTGCAAATTTAAAAAAGTGGATATCTTGAAAAAAGTGAAGGTTTCCAAAAACAAAAACACAGCGAAATTTCTGCAAAATGGTCGAGAATTTTAAAAGTTGATTATTTTTTAAAATCCAATTTTTCAAATACATCAAAATTTTCAAAAAAATGTTGAATGTTCCATTTTTTCAAGCAAAGGTGCAGTTTACTGCATAAAGCTCAAAACTTCCAGAAATAGTCAAAAATTTTAACAGAGTTGCAAATTTTCAAAAAAAGTGAATATCTTAAAGAAGATAAAGATTTTTAAAAAAACAGTGAAAATTATAAAAAAATTTCTAAAATGTCAAGTGGAAATTTTTTAAAAATACAATTGTTTAAAAACTAAGAATTTTGAAAAAAGTCGAATTTTTTGATAATTGAAATAAAAGTCTTATTTATTATATAAAGGTCGAAACTTCGAAAAAAAGTCGAAATTTTTGGAAAAAAAGATCGACGTTTAAATAAAAATCCTAACTTCTAGAAATAGTCAAAAATTTGATCAAGGGTGCAAATTTTTAAAAAAAGTGGTTTTGAAAAAAGTTAAGGTTTCCAAAAACAAAAACACAGTGAAACTTCTGAAAAATGGTCGAAAATTTCAAAAGTTGCTTTTTTATTAAAAATCCAAGTTTTCAAAAATAGTCGATTTTTTAATTTTTTAAATAAAAGTCCAGTTTATTACATAAAGGTCAAAACTTTAAGAAAAAGTCAAAATTTTTGAATAAAAAAAGATGGAAGTTTAAACAAAAATTCTAACTTCTAGAAATAGTCAAAAATTTGATCAAGGGTGCAAGTTTAAAAAAAAGTGGTTTTGAAAAAAGTTAAGGTTTCCAAAAACAAAAACACAGTGAAACTTCTGAAAAACGGTCGAAAATTTCAAAAGTTGATTTTTTATTAAAAATCCAAGTTTTCAAAAATAGACGATTTTTTAATTTTTTAAATAAAAGTCCAGTTTATTACATAAAGGTCAAAACTTTAAAAAAAAGTCGAAATTTTTGAAAAAAAAAGATGGAAGTTTAAACAAAAATTCTAACTTCTAGAAATAGTAAAAAATTTGATCAAGGGTGCAAATTTAAAAAAGTGGATATCTTGAAAAAAGTGAAGGTTTCCAAAAACAAAAACACAGTGAAGCTTCTGCAAAATGGTCGAAAATCCAATTTTTCAAATACATCAGAATTTTCAAAAAAATGTTGAATGTTCCATTTTTTCAAGCAAAGGTCCAATTTACTGCATAAAGCTCAAAACTTCCAGAAATAGTCAAAAATTTTAACAGAGTTGCAAATTTTCAAAAAAAGTGAATATCTTAAAGCAGATAAAGATTTTTAAAAAACAGTGAAAATTATAAAAAAAATTCTAAAATGTCAAGTGGAAATTTTTTAAAAATACAATTGTTTAAAAACTAAGAATTTTGAAAAAAGTCGAATTTTTTGATAATTGAAATAAAAGTCTTATTTATTATATAAAGGTTATAAAAATTTAAAAGTTTCAAAACAAAAAGTCAAAATTTTCAAAAAAAAGTTAAAACTTTGAGTAGTTAAAAGTAAAAAAACATGCAAATTTTTGAAAATAAGTATGTATCTTGAAAAGGGTAAAGGTTTTTAAAAAAAGCCATTGAAAATTCTGGATAAAGTTCGAAAATTTCAAAAGTCAAAATTTCGCAAATAGTACTAGTGGAGTCTACATTTTCAAAAAATAATGACTTTAATTTGGGCAACATCTTATTTTAATGTTAAACTTTACACCGACTTTTCCGAATACAATAAAAATAAGCTGAAATATGCCAAGTTATTAGAAATATGTTAGCATCCCAAAAATATGTTGCATATAACTCGCTCTCTAGTGATCAAGATCGCAATTCTTGACCCATTTTTAAGATTCTTGTTTCTATTGATTCAAGATTATTCATAATAGAAACCTACGTCTAAATTTCTGAAAATATCAGTAACATTTCTAAAAATAAACTTCAATTTTTCGAAATTTTTACTCTTTTCTCTCGAACCTTTGAATTTGATCTTTAAATTCTAAAGTCGAAATTTCCATCTGTTTCTCGGAAATGTTTTCCAAAAGGGGAAGTGTTTAAAGTTTAGATAAAAAGTCTTAAGATTAAATAGAAATCTTGAAAAATTTGACTCTGCAAATAAAAATGAAACTCCAATGTTTTATTTTGTGCAGATGATTTTGCATATAAAGTTAAAATTTCGAAAACAAACTCCAGAACGCTTAAGAAATGCGCGAATTAAAAGAAATTCTGTTTTAGCGGATTTCCGCGTTATATAAAGAACCTATTTGTCAAATTTCAGGTTTGTTAGTTGAATAGTTTTTGAGATTTCGTCATAGGTGCAGGGATGCAACATCGTTTTAAACGTTCAAACGTTGATGTTTGAACATCGACATTTTCTTCAATGGAACATCGATGTCTTAAACATCGATATTCGGTATCGATACATCGATCTCTTTCTGAAGTTTTTTAAATATTTAGTTCCCAGTTTAAGCAGCCAAAATTAGAAAAGTGTAGAAAAGGACATCAATTTCAAAAGAATTTTTATTTTAATTTCGACTTTAATTGGAAATTCGATTTTTTTCTCTAAATTCCGAGATTAAAGTTGAAATTTAGACTCTTATGTCGAAATTCCGACTTTTTTCTGGAAAATACGACTTTTTTCTCGAAATTTCGCCTTTAATCTCGAAATTTCGCCTTCAATATCGAAATTTTAACTTTTTTTCACTAATTCTGAGATTAAAGTCAAAATAATGACCATGACCATCCGATCATAAATATACACGAAAATTGGGTTAGGCATACAATATTGACAGATGACGGTAGGATGTGTTCAGTTACTTCAATTTTTAATAACCAAGATTTCGATTTCAATTAAACTTGAAATTTCCAAAAAAATGAACGAACTGGTCCTTGGTTATCTTCAAAAATTGAAACAGAGTGGACAAGTTTTGTATGTAAATTTTTGAAAATGTATTTTTAAATTGATGTCCTTTTTACATTTTCCTAATTTTGACTTTTTAAACTTGCAATTAAAAATTTAACAAACATTGGAAAAACATCGATGTATCGATACCAAATACCATTGTTTGAGACATCGATGTTTCATTGAAAAAAATATCGATGTTCAAACATCGATGCTTTTTAGAACGATGTTGCATCCTTAAGTCTAGGTTGGATTCTACTTGCATACGACATTGTTGGCGATGGCCATAGTTTCTCTATGGACCAAAAGGTGTAGAAGAAGTAGCACGCTTGACGTCCATGAATTCTTTAGTACTTACTTGTCGGAACATTTGTTAGTTCGAGTTGGATATACCAAACTGAAGGGATCTAACAAGATCGAAACTGTTGTTTGGTTTTTAAACTTCAAATCTAATGAAGCTTCAAACCTATTGGTCTGTGCATTAGAATCCTTGTCTTCTGGGAACTTTTTCCTAGAGAGCAGCCGCTTCGCTAGGTGGCAGTGTTTCAACTGTTGGGTAGTTCAGCTACCTATGATTCACTACACACGCCTGGAGGGCCTGGCATGAATTTTTGTAGTCTAGGTTGCATTCTACTTGCGTATGAATTGTCAGATAATTGTATTGTTTGTATACCTGCGGTATATAAATTCAGTATCAATTTTTTAAATACACATTACTGCCAACAAGCGACTAGTATAGTCATTTGTATCATCAATATTTATTCTATGCAACAGATGGCGCTAACTCTATCGCGATACGACACATCGATTTTCCAAACATCGTTTGTAAACTGTATGTATCGATATTTTTTTATGTTTTACCATCGATGTTGAAACATCGATGTTTACAAACGATATATCGATGTTTTCAAAACATCGAACTATCACTTGCATCTACATGGGTGTCCTATTATACAGATGTGTAAATATAATAATAGAGAACTGAAGCAGCGAATTACTCCGCGTCTTAATTATTGTTTTGTGATTTTCTCAACTTACCTAACAACGAATTAAAATACCTGAACAGTGAGACGCCGAACAATAACATAAAGGTTCCTGCTCGAATTTCATCAGCGTATAATCAAGTTAGTTAAACTCCACAACCTTAAAATGACATATTGTTCGAAATACGAGTAAGTGGGTCAGAGGGAAAGTTTTCTGTATACAGAAACTTTCCCTTCGCTCCAGATCCTCATTGTGTGCAAATCATTAAAATATTTCCCGAAGATAAAGAGTTTTTTTCGGCACACATCAAAACCCTCATATTTTGCGAAAGACCCTCGTTCTAAATCTGAGATCTCGGTAGGCGCTTAGACGATTTCCCCAAAGAACAACAGCTTATCGACATTGTTACATCCTTTGTAAATTTCACATGGTGCAATATACCTCCTGAAATATTGTATTGCATGAAAAAGTTTTATTGCCCAACTTTAATTTGTATGTATAGCAGAGCTTGAATATTTGCACGAACAACTTTTATATATTTTTATCGGCGCCGGCGGCACAAATTAGATTAGAAAGTTCTGCGAACAGTTGTCATTTGCTATTGAATTTATTTCCAGACGAAAGCTGGAAAATAATGCTTTTGTAACACCCTAAAGTTTGCCCAATGAGGGAATATTTCAAACGATTCAGGCTGAAATACGTTGGACTGAATAAATTGAAAATGTTTAGGATTTTCAAATTATATGCAACCGTGTTGCGTGACTTTCAAAACTGTTTCAGCTGCGTTAGAAGCTCACTATTGGATTCACTCCCATAGCAGCCCATATAAAAAATACATAAGTTTGCAGAAAAATTACCACCTATAAAGCTCAATACAGAAGATGAATTTTATTTGAGTTAAATTTAAATTCAAAAGTTTGAGAAAAGAGATTCAAACTTTAAAAATAGTTTACGCTTATGTCATGAAAAAAAGGACAAAGTGAAGTTTAAAATTTCAACAAGTAATCAGCCTTAAAGAACTCAAAATTTATAATAGCTACTAGATACACAAATACTATTTGTTCAGAATTTTGACTTTTTTTCCTCTTGAGTTAGATCCAAATTTGATTAAAAAAGGATCTCGCAAAATTTCGATTATTTCCCCAAAATTTAACCTTTTGTGTTTTTGGAAACTACTTTTGTCTCGAAATTTGTCTTTTATCGAAATTTTGTCCTGTTTATTAATATTTGTCCCTTTTTTGAACTCTGTTCTCAAAAGTCAACTTTTTTTCTTAAAATTTACGTTCTGTAAGACATTAGGTATACATCTTTTAAAGATCGATCTTTTTTTGAAAATTTAAGGATTTTTCTGCAAATGTGACTTTTTAAATTGATCTTTCCAAAATTTTTATTGGCAAAATCCATTTTTTTTTTAATTTTGACTTCATTCCCAAATTTACTTTGTTGCATAGATTAACTTTTTAATGGGAATCTGACGTTTTTGAAACTTTGGTAAATTTTTTCTTTGTCTTCATTATATTGATGACAGTTCGGTTTTTTTTCGAAAATGTTAACTTTTACCTCAAAATCTGACATTCTTCGTTTCTAAAGCATTCAATTTCGATTTGAAATGCGTTTCCTTTTTTAAAATTTCGTCTTTTTTATTAGAAAGCTTAAAAATTCTCTAGAACTTTCAGATTTTCTCTCAAAATTTAATCTGTTGTAATTTTACTCTCGGATTTTTCCTCGAAAGTTTTTTTTTATCAAAAATGATTTCTATTCTTAATGTTTATCTTTTTTTAAGTTCAGTTTTATTCCCAAAGTTCTATTTTTTCTCAAAGTTTAACTTTTATGTCTTTTTTTTTAAAACTTGGTCTTTTTTGGAAATTTAGAGATTTGGTTCTAAATTCGAGTACTTTTAAAATTGTCGATTTCTTGAAATTTCGAAAATTTACTCCATTCTCCAAATTAATTTCGCATTCATTTCAAAAAAAATATTTTTTGTCAATTTCTAGAGAACTAATATTTCTTAGAAATTTGAACTTTTTTAAGATTTCGGTGATTTTTAGTAAAAGTATTTGATAAAAATCAATTTTGTAAGAAATTGTAAAATTTTTAGGAAATAAAATTTTTACTCGAAATGTCAACTAAAGGGTCTGATTAATTATAATCAATAACTTTAAAAAATCAAAAAAAAGTCAAATTTGGGGTATAATGTCGACATTTTATGGAAAAATCTACATAACAATTTTGCGATAAACCTCGAAATATTTAAGGGAAAAATATTTAAATTCAAAATTAGGGACACAAAACGAAAAATATAAAAAGTTTGGCTAATTGAAAAAACTAAGATCTTTCAATTTTTTTCAAAATTTCGACTTCCTCTCAAAGTTTGATTTTTTTCTTAAAATTTGACTTGCAAAAATCCGTATTTCTCAAAACGTGAATCTTTTATTAAGATATGAACTCTTGCAATTTCAATTTCTTTCTTAATATTTCTCAAAACTTGGCGTTTTCTGAAAATGTCGACGTTTATGTTAAAATTGATATTTTTCTCGAAATTTATATTTTTCTGAAGGTTTTACAACTTTTTTTTGAAATTAGGTCAGCATTTTATAAAGTACAATAAAAATTTATCCCCAAATTTCGATTGTTTTCTTTAAAACTCAACCTTTCATTTTCAGCTTTCAGAAATTCTCCATTTTTTTAATTGTCACCTTTTTTCTTAATCAATATTCGTTGTAAAATTCGTTTTCTTGAAAAATAGTTATTTTGTTCTAAATTTTATTTTCTTAAATGGCGCCTATCCTCGACATTGTATTCTAAAGCACAGACAGGTTTGAACATTTATTAGATCCGAAGTTTGGAACAAAAGATCTAACAAAATAGAAACCGGTCTTTGGTTTCCAAACTTTATATCCAATAAATGTTCAAATCTATCGGTCTGTGAATCAGAATGCAATGTCGAAAATAAGCCCCATTTAAGAAAATAGCTAAAGTAGAAAGTAGCTAAACCACCAACAGTTGAAACACAAATGCCTAGCAAAGCGGTTGCTCTCTAGGAAGGTCCCAGAATACAAGGACTGTAATGCATAAACCTAAAACCTAAACATTTATTAGATTCGAAGTTTGGAAACCAAATATCTAAAAATTGAAATACAAAACTTGTGCCCTGAAACCAAGAAAGATCAGAGAGAGTATCTCTTTGAATATGACAGCTTAGCTAGAGTAACCTTTGTTGTGTTTTTTAATCTTTCTTGGTTTCAGGGAAAAAGTTTTGTATTTTAATTTTTAAAAATAATCAAGAACCAGTCCGTTCCACCAAAACCAAAGATCAAACAGGATCAAAACCGGTCTTTCGAATCTAATAAATGTTTAAACCTATCGGTCTGTGAATTAGAATTAATGTTGAGAATAAGCCCCATTTAAGGAAGTAAAATAAAACTGGTTTCAACATTTGTTAGATTCGAAGTTTGGAAACCAAAGTTCTTACAAGATCGAAACCGGTCTTTGGTTTCTAAACTTTGAATCTTATTAGATTCAAAGTTCGTTATTACGAACCTAGTGGTCTGTGCATTAGAATCCTTGTCTTCTGGGACCTTCCTAGAGAGCAACCGCTTTGCTAACCATTTGTGTTTCAACTGTTGGTGGTTTAGCTACCTATGATTGACACGCCTAGAGGGCTTCCTGACTGTAGTCCAGGCTGCATTCTATTTGCACTCGACATTGCAATTTATTTGGACTTGATTTTGTCAATAACCTAATTCCTAAAATTCGACTTTTTTTCCAAACCTGACTTTCTATTGGAAAACTCGATTTTTTTCTTAAAATTCCTTTTTTTAGAATTTTTTCTTTCGTTTTCCCGAAATTTGGTTTTATCTGGAAATGTTGATTTTTATCTCAAAATCCAAGATTTTCTGTTTCTCTAAATTTTGATATTTTCCAATAGTTTTTTTAGAAATTGTGCCGAAATTTTATTAAACAGGCTAAACATTTGGGGAAAGAGATTTCTTAAAAATTACAACTTGAACCATCGAGAGCATGGACGTAGGCAGGATTTCGTTCGGGCAGTGGTAAGAATCACTTTGAAATATTGATAAAAAAGAACCGGAAAGCGTTTCGGTTGAGTATATGTATATTTTCATTTAACTACATGAACTGAGGAATCGAATTTTCAGATTAACTTTAAAATTTGGAAGTAGAGCTGAACTTTGTGAAAACAGTCAGAGAATTGAATCTAAAATAAAGACCGAACCTTTCGGAAAACTTTGAAAACTATCGAAATTTGGAAGATTTTGAAAAACAAAGATTTTTGAAAAATACCGTCGAAATGTCGAGAAAAAGGTTGATATCTTTTCAAGAAAAGTGAACATTTTCAAGGAAAAGTTTAATTTTGAGCGAGATGAATTTCGAGGAAAAACGAATTTTTGGAAAAATTTGAAATGTTTAGAAAATTGTGTTTAAAGAAAATCCTAACACTGAAATATCTCAAAAAATTTAAAAAATTCGAAAAAATCATATTTTTCAAGTTGGAGTTTTTAAAAAAAAGACGTAATTTTCAGAAAATGTTGGAACGTTGAGAAAAATTTTTCACTGTAAGTGGAGATTTCCAGAAGCATAAAACATCCCTATTTGAAGTAAGAGTTAAAATTTTCAAAATAATGCAAATTTTAGGAAACATGAAATTTTCAGAAATTTAAATTAAAAAAAAAATTCGAAAAAATCGAATTTTAATAAAATGAAAGTTCAATTTTAAGAGAAGAAAGAAGAATAAATTCTTAATTCTGAAAGCAAAGAATTTAAAAAAAAACCTTACTTTGGGAAAGGATTTTTTTAGAAAATCAAAATTGAATAAAAACCCAATCTTTCGGAAAAACTCGAAAAATGCTGGAAATTCTAAAAATAACAAAGTATTTCCAAAAGTCAAATACTCCAAACAAATTCACAATTTTCAAAAACACTTTACTTTTTACTTTTTTATTCCAATTTTGACATAATATTTAATTTCAAAAAAGAAATTGAATGTACCAGAAATTTTTCTCGAAAGTACCCAAAAATGTTTTACTCAACATTTTTAATTTTCGATAATACGTCGATATAATTTACAGAAAACAGCCGAATTTCGAGAAAATTGAAATTTAAAGAAAAAGCCAATTTCGAGGAAAAAGTCCAGAAGGTTCCTAAAACATCGCATTTTGGAAAAAAAGTCAACATTTCGAAAATAAGGCGAAATATGAAGTTGAAATTTCTGGAAATAAATTTGAAAAAGTCAAAATTTAAAAAAAAGGCAAATATTCAGGAAAGTGGCAGAATTTTGATAGAAAAAATGATTTCTCGAAGAAAAGTTCAAAAAGTAGAATTTTGAGAATAAAGTTGAAATTACGAAAAAGACGAATTTAAACTAATTTTAAGAGAAACATTAAAAATTTTTAGCAAAGGTAAATATCGAATTTAGCAAAGTTAAATATCGAGAAAAAAGCAAATTTTAAGAAACTTCTGAACAATCAAATTCTAAAAGATCAAAATCTTCAGAAAAACTGGATGTTTCTAAAAATAAAGGAATTTAAAAAGAATGAAATCTCTGAGAAACAGTCGACATTTCTATAAAAACTACCAAATGAAGCATCAAAGATCGAATTTTTCGAGAAAAAATTTAAAGTGTAAGAAAAAGTACAATTTTAAAAATAGCGTTTATGAAAAAAAAAGAATCTTGAAAAAAATGAAAATTTTAAAAAAGATGCGAATTTTCACGAAACATTTCAGATTTCCGGGAACATACAGGATGGGTTTCTAGGAAAATTTCAAATTTGCGAAAAAAAAAAGGGATTTTGAGTAAAATATCCAAGTTTCGATTTTTTAAATTCGTTTTTTTTCTGAAAATTTCGATTTTTTTCCCTTGAAAAACAAAACGATGAACAAAATTTTAAGAAAAAAGTCGAAATATAGCAAACACGAGAAATTCTTCAGAGGGAGTCAAATTTTGTCGAAATTTTGAAAAAAGGAGAAATTTTGGAAAAAGGAGAAATTTTGGAAAAAGGAGAAATTTTGGAAAAAGAAAAAATGTTGAGAAAAATGTAAGTTCTAGAATTTTCTCTTGACCGCTTGAATCGGAGTTCAGACATGCTCTTGATCTGCCCCACCCCAAGTCAGAAAATGTCCAATATTGAGATAAACATCCAAATTTTGAGAAACAAGTTATATTTCAGTTATAAACCATTCCAGGGGAAATTTTCTCGAAATTCATGTCTTTTTACAAAATTTCTTAAAAATTCATTATAAAAATTTCCAGATAAATATTTTTATCGAAAGATCGATCAAATTTTAAGGAAAAAGGTAAATTAAGCCAAAATTTTCAGAAAATCAAAATTTAAAGAAAAGACGTAGCTTCCGGAAAAAACGAATTTTGAGAAATGGTAGAATTTCGAAAAATAAAGCAATGAATTTTGGGGTAAAAATTCGAAATTTTGACTAAAATCGGATTCTGAGTAAAGAAACGGCATTTTAGGAATAAATTTAAAATTTCGAAAGAAATTTATGAAAATAGACGAATTTTGAGAAATAAGTCGAAATTTCGAGAAAATGTCAATAGCTTAAAGAACGACGAAATGTGTCGAATGAAAATTTTTTAGAGAAAGTCTTCTCACTTGAATATAAATTTTTGTTTCACTGCATAAGCCAGGGGGGGGGGCAATCGCCCTTTCCTGCCCTATTCTAGCTACGCTTACGTTCGAGAGTATGACAGGATTTAAATAAACAAATGAAAATTAGTGTCATTTTTAATTTTCTTGTCACAATTTGTTTATTTCCTAAAAATTCAGCATTAATTTCGAACAAAATATTTCTTGGGAATTTCAACTTTTTTACGATTTCGGTAATTTTCAGTAAAAGTATTAGATGAAACCCAAATTTTTAAAAAATTAGCATTTCTAAGAAATCAAATTTTTACTCTAAATTTCAAGTAAAAAGTCTCACTTTGATTTTAATTAAAAACTTTGAAAAATTTTAAAAAAAGTTAAATTTCGAGTACAATGTTGAATAACTGAAAAAAACAGATTTTTCAAGTTTGAGAAAAGTTAAAATTCGAAAAAAAAGCTATATTTATGCATTTATGCATCGAATACCGTCGAAATGTTGAGAGAAAAGTTGAATTCCATTGAAAAAAAGTAAACATTTTCAAGAGAAAGTTTAATTTTGAGAGACGATTTTCGAGGAAAAACGAATTTTGGAAAAAAGTTAGAATGCTTAAAAAATCGCGTTTAAAAAAAATCCTAACCTTTCAAAAAATCTTAAAAAATTTTGAAACTTCGAAAAAATCATATTTTTAAAGGTGGAGTTGTGTGAAAAAATAGACGTAATTTTTAGTATGACAGGATTTAAATAAACAAACGAAAATTAATGCCATTTTTGAATTTTCTTTTCACAATTTGTTTATTTGTTAAAAATTCAGCCAAAGCTTCAATAAAATCAGCATTAATTTCGAACAATATATTTGTTGGGAATTTCCACTTTTTCGAGATTTCGGTAATTTTCAGTAAAAGTATTGGATAAAACTCAAATTTTTAAAAATGCTAGTTTTTAGAAATTTTGATTTTAATCGAAAACTTTGAAAAATTAAAAAAAAGTCAAATTTTGAATACAATGTCGGATAACTGAAAAAAACATATTTTTCAATTTTGGGAAAAATTAAAATTTGGAAAAAAGCTATATTTATGCAGTGAGGATTGAACGATTTTTGAAAAATACGGTCGAAATGTTGAGAAGAAGGTTAAAATCCCTAGAAAAAAAGTGAACATTTTCAAGAGAAAGTTTAATTTTAAGAGAAACGATATTCGAGGAAAAACGAATTTAGGAAAAAAGTATGAATGTTTAAAAAATCGCGTTTAAAAAAAATCCTAGCCTTTCAAAAAATCTTAAAATATTTTGATACTTCGAAAAAATCATATTTTTAAAGGTGGAGTTTTGTGAAAAAAAAGACGTAATTTTTAGTATGACTGGATTTAAATAAACAATTGAAAATTAGTGTCATTTTTGATTTTCTTTTCACAATTTGCTTATTTGTTAAAAATTCAGCCAAAGTTTCAATAAAACCAGCATTAATTTCGAACAAAATATTTCTTGGGAATTTCAACTTTTACGCGATTTCGGTAATTTTCAGTAAAAGTATTGGATCAAACTCAAATTTTTAAAAAA
This sequence comes from Dastarcus helophoroides, assembly GCA_028583605.1. Taxonomy (NCBI): domain Eukaryota; kingdom Metazoa; phylum Arthropoda; class Insecta; order Coleoptera; family Bothrideridae; genus Dastarcus; species Dastarcus helophoroides. Next base: position 32,207,032 of record CM053331.1, on the reverse strand, counting down.
CTTTAGCATTTTTAAGAAATAACATTTTTTCTCGAAATTTTAAGAAAAAAGTGTCATTTTGATTTTAATCAAAAACTTTGAAAAATTAAAAAAAAGTCAAATTTCGAGTACAATGTCGGATAACTAAAAAAAAACATATTTTTCAATTTTTAGAAAAATTAAAATTTGGAAAAGAGCTATATTTATGCATTGAGCATTAAACGATTTTTGAAAAATACCGTCGAAATGTTGAGAGAAATGTTGAAATCAAGAGAAAGTTTAATGTTGAGAGAGACGAATTTCGAGGAAAAACGAATTTTGGAAAAAAGTTGAAATGTTTAGGAAATCGAGTTTTAAAAAATCCTAACCTTTCAAAAAATCTTAAAAAATTTTGAAAATTAGAAAAAATCCTACTTTTAAAGGTGTAGTTTTGTAAAAAAATACGTAATTTTTAGTATGACAGGATTTAAATAAACAAATAAAAATTAGTGCCATTTTATATTTTCTTTTAACAATTTGTATATTTCCTAAAAATTCAGCCAAAGTTTCAATAAAAACAGCATTAATTTCGAACAAAATATTTCTTGGGAGTTTCAACTCGGTCAAGGTTTTGGTAATTTTCAGTAAAAGTATTGAATAAAACTTAAAAACTAGCATTTTTAGGAAATAAAAAATATTTACTCCAAATTTCAAGTAAGAAGTGTTATTTTGATTTTAATCAAAAACGTTGAAATATTTTTAAAAAAGTCAAATTTCGAGAACAATGTCGGATAACTGAAAAAAGAAACAGATTTTTCAATTTTGAGAAAAATTAAAATTTGGAAAAAAGCTATATTAATGCATTTATGCATTGAGCATTGAACGATTTTTGAAAAATACCTTCAAAATGTTGAGGGAAAGGTTGAAATCTCTTGAAAAAAAAGTGGACATTTTTAAGAGAACGTTTAATTTTGAGAGAGACGAATTTCGAAGAAAAACGAATTTTGGGAGAAAGTTGGAATGTTTAAAAAATAGCGTTAAAAAAAAATCCTAACCTTTCAAAAAATCTTAAAAAATTTTGAAAATTCGAAAAAATCAAATTTTTATAGGTGGAATTCTGTGAAAAGAAAAACGTTATTTTTAGTATGACGGGATTTAAATAAACAAATGAAAATTAGTGTCATTTTTGATTTTCTTTTCAAAATTTGTTTATTTGTTATAAATTTAGCCAAAGTTTCAATAAAACCAGCATTAATTTCGAACAAAATATTTCTTGGGAATTTCAACTGTTTTGAGAAAATTTTAAGTAAAAAGAGTCATTTTGATGTTAATCAAACTCTTTGAAAAATTAAAAACAAAATCAAATTTCGAGTACAATGTCGACATAACTGAAAAAACGTATTTTTCAATTTTGAGAAAATTTAAAATTTGGAAAAAAGCTATATTTATGCATTGAGCATTGCACAGTTTTTGAGAAATACCGTCGATATGTTGAGAAGAAGGTTAAAATCCCTTGAAAAAAAGTGAACATTTTCAAGAGAAAGTTTAATTTTGAGGGAGACGATGTTTGAGGAAAAAAGAATTTTGGGAAAAATTTGGAATGTTTAGTAAATCGCGTTTAAAAAAAATCCTAACCTTTTAAAAATATCTCAAAAAATTTTTAAAATTCGAAAAAATCATATTTTTAAAGGTGGAGTTTTGTGAAAAAAAGACGTAATTTTTAGTAGACAGGATTTAGATAAACAAATGAAAATTAGCGTAATTTTTGATTTTCTTTTCACAATTTGTTTATTTCCTAAATATTTAGCCAAAGTTTCAATAAAACCAGCATTAATTTGAACAAAATATTTCTTAAGAATTTCAACTTGTTCCAGATTTCGGTAATTTTTAGTAAAAGTATTGGATAAAACTCAAATTTTTAAAAAATTTAGTATCTCTCTGAAGATGATAGCTTAGCTGTCGAAACGCGTTAGACCAACCTTTGTTGTGTTTTTTAACCTTTCTTGGTTTCAGGGGACAAGTTTTGTATTTTAGTTTTCGAAGATAACCAAAGACCAGTCTGTTCTGCCAAAAAACTTTAGCATTTTTAAGAAATAAAAGTTTTATTTAAAATTTTAAGTAAAAAGAGTCATTTTGATGTTAATCAAACTCTTTGAAAAATTAAAAACAAAATCAAATTTCGAGTACAATGTCGACATAACTGAAAAAACGTATTTTTCAATTTTGAGAAAATTTAAAATTTGGAAAAAAGCTATATTTATGCATTGATCATTGCACAGTTTTTGAGAAATACCGTCGATATGTTGAGAAGAAGGTTAAAATCCCTTGAAAAAAAGTGAACATTTTCAAGAGAAAGTTTAATTTTGAGGGAGACGATGTTTGAGGAAAAAAGAATTTTGGGAAAAATTTGGAATGTTTAGTAAATCGCGTTTAAAAAAAATCCTAACCTTTTAAAAATATCTCAAAAAATTTGTAAAATTCGATAAAATCATATTTTTAAAGGTGAAGTTTTGTGAAAAAAAGACGTAATTTTTAGTAGACAGGATTTAGATAAACAAATGAAAATTAGCGTAATTTTTGATTTTCTTTTCACAATTTGTTTATTTCCTAAATATTTAGCCAAAGTTTCAATAAAACCAGCATTAATTTGAACAAAATATTTCTTAAGAATTTCAACTTGCTCCAGATTTCGGTAATTTTTAGTAAAAGTATTGGATAAAACTCAAATTTTTAAAAACTTTAGTATCTCTCTGAAGATGATAGCTTAGCTGTCGAAACGCGTTAGACCAACCTTTGTTGTGTTTTTTAACCTTTCTTGGTTTCAGGGGACAAGTTTTGTATTTTAGTTTTCGAAGATAACCAAAGACCAGTCTGTTCTGCCAAAAAACTTTAGCATTTTTAAGAAATAAAATTTTTATTCAAAATTTTAAGTAAAAAGTGTCATTTTGATGTTAGTCAAAACTCTTTGAAAAATTAAAAACAAAATCAAATTTCGAGTACAATGTCAAGACAACTGAAAAAACGTATTTTTCAATTTTGAGAAAATTTTAAATTTGGGAAAAAGCTATATTTATGCATTGAGCATTGCACAGTTTTTGAGAAATACCGTCGATATGTTGAGAAGAAGGTTAAAATCCCTTGAAAAAAAGTGAACATTTTCAAGAGAAAGTTTAATTTTGAGGGAAACGATGTTTGAGGAAAAACGAATTTTGGGAAAAATTTGGAATGTTTAGTAAATCGCGTTTAAAAAAAATCCTAACCTTTTAGAAATATCTCAAAAAATTTTTAAAATTCGAAAAAATCATATTTTTAAAGGTGGAGTTTTGTGAAAAAAAGACGTAATTTTTAGTATGACAAGATTTAGATAAACAAATGAAAATTAGCGTAATTTTTGATTTTCTTTTCACAATTTGTTTATTTCCTAAATATTTAGCCAAAGTTTCAATAAAACCAGCATTAATTTGAACAAAATATTTCTTAAGAATTTCAACTTGTTCCAGATTTCGGTAATTTTCAGTAAAAGTATTGGATAAAACTCAAATTTTTAAAAATTTTAGTATCTCTCTGAAGATGATAGCTTAGCTGTCGAAACGCGTTAGACCAACCTTTGTTGTGTTTTTTAACCTTTCTTGGTTTCAGGGGACAAGTTTTGTATTTCAGTTTTCGAAGATAACCAAAGACCAGTCTGTTCTGCCAAAAAACTTTAGCATTTTTAAGAAATAAAATTTTTATTCAAAATTTTAAGTAAAAAGTGTCATTTTGATGTTAATCAAACTCTTTGAAAAATTAAAAACAAAATCAAATTTCGAGTACAATGTCAAGACAACTGAAAAAACGTATTTTTCAATTTTGAGAAAATTTAAAATTTGGAAAAAAGCTATATTTATGCATTGAGCATTGCACAGTTTTTGAGAAATACCGTCGATATGTTGAGAAGAAGGTTAAAATCCCTTGAAAAAAAGTGAACATTTTCAAGAGAAAGTTTAATTTTGAGGGAAAAGATGTTTGAGGAAGAACGAATTTTGGGAAAAATTTGGAATGTTTAGAAAATCGCGTTTAAAAAAAATCCTAATCTTTTAAAAATATCTCAAAAAAATTTTAAAATTCGAAAAAATCATATTTTTAAAGGTGGAGTGTTGTGAAAAAAAAGACGTAATTTTTAGTATGACAGGATTTAGATAAACAAATGAAAATTAGTGTAATTTTTGATTTTCTTTTCACAATTTGTTTATTTCCTAAAAATTCAGCCAAGGTTTCAATAAAACCAGGATTAATTTCGAACAAAATATTTCTTGGGAATTTCAACTTTTTTAAGATTTCGGTAATTTTGAGTAAAAGTATTGGGTAAAATTCAAATTTTTAAAAAACTCAGTATCTCTCTGAAGATAATAGCTTGGCTATCGAAACGCGTTAGACCAACTTTTGTTGTGTTTTTTAATCTTCCTTGGTTTCAGGGGACAAGTTTTGTATTTCAATTTTTGAAGATAACCGAGGACCAGTCCGTTTCACAAAAAAACTTTGGCATTTTTAATAAATAAAATTTTTACTCAAAATTTTAAGTAAAAGGTGTCATTTTGATGTTAATCAAACTCTTTGAAAAATTAAAAACAAAATCAAATTTCGAGTACAATGTCGGAAAACTGAAAAAACGAATTTTTCAATTTTGAGAAATGTTAAAATTTGAAAAAAAGCTATATTTATGCATTTATGCATTGAGCCAGATTCTATATTATCCTGGGCCGGATGAGACAACCCTGGTGTAGGTATAATGTAGCTGTTGCTAAATATCCCACAGCAGATCAAGGATATGAACATAATATGAATATGGATATTCATTTGTGAAGAAATGTTCCATAATATATCGATATCCATGGATTTGCTATTTGGAGTTTTGATTTATTTATCATTACTCTTTAATTCATTACGCATTATTTATTTATATTCGCTCTATTTACAAGCGTTTAGCAAGTTTTCAATAAAAGAGAAAACATCTGTAAGTAAATGAAATTGTAGCTGAAAAAACTATAAAACTGGATAAAGCAATAAACAATATACGTCATTGTTAACAATCAATATCTTGGAAGGAGAAAAATAAAACGATAGGATTAAAAGTGGGTTGAGTTTTTATAAATAATAACAATAATTTTGAACTTTTAAACAGAAATTTTAGGATTTCTCTATACCATTAACCATTTTTTTAATGTTGTTAAGTTGATATTGCGAAGAATGCGAAGTGAATAAAAAAATGGTTTCCAAACTTACGAAAATAGAATTAAAATGTTGAACATTATGTTTTGCCACTTCAAATTTTTGAGAAATTTCGAGAGGAATTTCCAATTCACAGAAATAAATTTCGAGCAAAAGGTCGTATTTTAAAAAAACAATCTATAAAAAACCCCCTCTCAAAATAAACTTACAATTTATAAAAAAGCTACTTTTGAAATTTTGAGAAAAATTTTATACCTCAAAGTAAAAATTGATAAACTGGATACAGAAAATCGATATATTGAGAATATGGAAACCAAAGTTACTAAAAAATCGAAATTTGAAGCAAAAACTTTGAAATTAAGGCTCAGAATATTTGAAAAATGTTGATTTTTTGAGATTAGGATTGAATTTAAAAAACTAAAATGTAACCAACTCTCCTCAAACTACGAGGTTAAAGATCGACAATACCAGGATAAAAAAAAGTTGGGGATTACTAAGAAAGGATTTTTGAAAATTCATCCCCTCAGAATATTGTAAAGTGCACGAAAAATATGGAAGTTCATCATTTTTTGTGGTTTGACAAAAGTCGAATGGTTCTTGAGATGTCTCCATTTATCGACGAAAAGTCCATTGGGTACCTAGACCAGTCTTATACCAAATCACTTTTCCACCAACACGTTTACAAACAAGGCAGCGGGAATCTGAACAATGGATGTTACAATGACGTAAAAATAGGTGCTGCGTTAATCTTATCCTTCGATCTGCAGAAACAGAGGTTGCTCCCTCTTTAGAACAGACTGCTTTGTGATGAAAACCTTTGGTTGGTGGATCATGGTAACGTTTTTGTGGCCATTGAAACAGAGGCTGCTTCCACTTTAGAGCAGATCTGCTTTATGATGAAATCCTTTGGTTTGTGGACCATGGTAACGTTTTTGTGGTCATTGTGAGTAACTAGGACTTCTTCTAACATATCGGATCAATATAGGATATACTTCTTCCGGGATTGGACCGTGTCAAAGAATTACTAAAAGAAAACTTTTAGTAGTTCTTTGACACGGTCTAATCCCGGAAGAACTATATCCTGTACTGACTCTGGCCGTGGAAGCCTTCGTTATCATATCGGATCAAGCAAAGAAAACAAAAAGAGACTTTCCAATTCCTGATACACTTCAGCAAATAAACCGATGTGGATTTGTTATCAAATCAAATTAAAAAAAGTTTAATTGTACATTTACACATCAACATTAACAGTTACTCGTTCCTGTTTTTAGTTCTTCGTGATCTATATTTCTAAACACCAAAACTCACCAATTATCACCGCGCTACAAACAAAAATTGTCCATGTGAGTTAACTAGTGACACAATTGGTGAAAATACTCTAAACCGACATCGAAACGGGGCGATAAAATTTTCCTTTCGCAATTTTCACACAGTTTTAAAAGCGTATCCGTGCGGTGGTGTGAGGCGGAAGAGCATAGATAACGGCGCCGCACACATGAGAGAGAGGAATCAAGTTGGGGCTACCTGTTGCGAGCGTCTGGCTCTGGTCCGTGGCGGGCGACGGAACTGCGCGGATATTACGTTCGTTTGCCCGGCCAACCCTGATCGCTACCTGACTGACTGAAAGGGCGCCTGCGTTGCCAACCCTTACGAGAAAAATTTCAGTAGATCCCGTCTTGGTGTTATCCTTTTACTTGTTGATGCAGTTGTTGAAGGTTATCAAGTTCTAGTTCATCCTCGACTGGCAGACGGGATACATATTTTATTAAGGGGATTAGTTGTTTGATCTACGTTAGCGACTAGCTTTTAAAAACCGCATTACGGCTTAGCTATTGAAATTAAATATTTGTTAGGCTTTAACGGTAGATTAAAGGAATTTTTATTAACCCTTCGTTTATGTTTTATATCACAAATGTTGCCTATAGTTTCCATTTGGTTATTAATTGAGATTTTATCTCATAGATCAGTGGCTGTTCTTATTGAACGCGGACTACCACTCACACACCTACTTACTCATCATGGAATCTCTAAAACAAATTAGAAATTTGGCAGAATATTTTCCTATACGACGTAGACATCTACTAAGAAAGAATACTTTAAAATTTAACCCTTAAAGGGGTAACTGAATGAATCACAACGAAGAAGAGCTTATTTATATATCTGACACCTGCTTCTAGACGCTTCCATTTCCGGAGACCTCTAGAAAGCTCCAGATGCCTAAAGACCGATTTTTCAAAAATATTATGGTCTTTTTTTAAGTCATGAGTTTTGTTTTTGCTTTCTTGGGTCTTCAAACGAAATCCCACTAGCGATGAATCTCGAAAGTGCAAAAGTGTTTCCTTCTGAAGTTAAAATCCTCTGGTCAGCCTACTGATTTTATTAAGCATTCTCCTTCAAAGAAAAAAAACTAACACAATAGTGGAGTTGATCCTAGAAATCCTTCAGAAGCACAAATTTTCAAAAATTCCTCTTACACAACATTCAATTGAATCCTTCCAAAATTTCTTTACAACATTATCACTCCAAATTGGTTTTCAGAATCTGCAGAACCTTTTCCTAGGCTTCATATGAACCTGTAACAATAACTACCTCTTGAACAATAAGATGATCTTCGACAACTTCACGCACCACTCTGTTTCAAAAAAAACCCATTTTTTTAAGGGACCACAAATCAAACTGACGTTTATTACCTCTAATGCAGGAATTGTTTAATTCCCAAACCACAAGCGCGATGCACCTTGATGGCGTGAACGCCAGTTTAAGAATGACCCTTGGTCCAAACTTTGACTGACTCTTCGCTCTTTTGAACTCTTCAAAAACGAATAAGGTCATAAAACAAACAACTATCCAGTACAGAATAATATACTTCTTCCGGGAAGGGGGAGTAAACTGACAAGCTCTTTTTAGTCGTAGTCGTTACTATTCTTTCTTTAAAATATAAGAACCTTTTTGCTTTTTTGGGTCTTCAAACAAAATGCCACTAGTGATGAATCTCGAAAGCGCAAAAATGTTCCCTTCTGAAGTCAAAATTCTCTGGTCAGCCAATTATTTTATTGAGCAATCTCCTTCAAAAAAAATTAACACGATAACACAATAGTGGAGTTGATTCAAGGAATCCTTCAAAAGCACACATTTTCAAATGTTCATCTAACACAACATTCCATTGAATCCTTTTAAAATTTCTTTACATTATCACTCAAAATTTGTTTTCAGAAATTGCAAAACCTTTTCTTAGACTTCATATGAAACTGTAACGATAATTACCTCTTGAACAACAAGATGATGTTCGAAAACTTCACGGGCCACCCTGTTATAAAAAAAAAATATTTTTTTAAAGAGAGAACAAATCAAACTGACGTTTATTACCTCTAATGAAGGAATTGTTCAATTCCCAAACCACAAGCGCGTTGCACCTTGATGGCGTGAACGCCAGTTCAAGAATGACCCTTGGTCCAATCTTTGATTGACTCTTGCTTTTTGGTTGTCATTCTCAAAAACGAAAAAGGTCATAAAACAAACAACTATCCAGTAGAGGATGTACATTTTCCGGGAAGGGGGAGGAAGTTGACAAGCTCTTTTTCGTCGTTACAATTCTTTGTTTAAAATATAAGGACCTTTTGCTTTTTTGGGTCTTCAAACGAAATGCCACTAGCGATGAATCTCGAAAGTGCAAAAGTGTTTCCTTCTGAAGTTAAAATCCTCTGGTCAGCCTACTGATTTTATTAAGCATTCTCCTTCAAAGAAAAAAAACTAACACAATAGTGGAGTTGATCCTAGAAATCCTTCAGAAGCACACATTTTCAAAAATTCATTTAACACAACATTCAATTGAATCCTTCCAAAATTTCTTGACAACATCATCACTTGAAATTTGTTTTCAGAAATTGGAGAATCTTTTCCTAGGCTGCATATGAAACTGTCACGATAACTACCTCTTGAATAATAAGATGATCTTCGAAAACTTCACAGACCACCCTGTTACAAAAAAAATATATTTTTTCAAAGGGATAACAAATCAAGCTGACGTTTATTACCTCTAATGAAGGAACTGTTCAATTCCCAAATCGCAAGAGCGATGCATCTTGATGGCGTGAACGCCAGTTCAAGAATGACCCTTGGTCCAATCTTTGACTGACTCTTTGCACTTCTAAATTCTTCAAAAACGAAAAAGGTCATAATACAAACAACTAACCACTACAGGATATGCTTCTTTCGGGAAGGGGGAGAAAGCTGATAAGCTCTTTTTAGTAGTTACCATTCTTTGTTTAAAATATAAGGACCGTTTGGCTTTTTTGGGTCTTTAAAACGAAATGCCACTAACGATGAATCTCGAAAGTGCAAAAATGTTCCCTTCTGAATTTAAAATTCTCTTATTTTAATGAGCATCCTCCTTTAAAAAGAAAACACGATAGTCGAGTTGATCCTAGGAATCCTTCAAAAGCACACATTTTTAAAAATTCATCTAACAACATTCGATTGAATCCTTCCAAAATTTCCTTAAAACATTATCACTCCAAATTGGTTTCAGAAATCTGCAGAACCTTTTCCTAGGCTTCATATGAACTGTAACAATAACTACCTCTTGAACAATAAGATGATCTTCGAAAACTTCACGAACCACTCTGTTTACAAAAAAAACCATTTTTTTAAGGGACCACAAATCAAACTGACGTTTATTACCTCTAATGAAGGAATTGTTTAATTCCCAAACCACAAGCGCGATGCACCTTGATGGCGTGAACGCCAGTTTCAAGAATGACCCTTGGTCCAAATCTTTGACTGACTCTTCGCTCTTCTGAACTCTTCAAAAACGAATAAGGTCATAAAACAAACAACTATCCAGTACAGAATAATATACTTCTTCCGGGAAGGGGGAGTAAACTGACAAGCTCTTTTTAGGTAGTCGTTACTATTCTTTCTTTAAAATATAAGGACCGTTTGGCTTTTTTGGGTCTTCAACTGAAATGCCACCAGCGATGAATCTCGAAAGTGCAAAAATGTTCCCTTCTGAAGTTAAAATACTCTGGTCAGCCTACTTATTTTATTGAGCATTCTTCTTCAAAAAAAAGTAACACGATAGTGGAGTTGATCCTAAGAATCTTTCAGAAGCACACATTTTCAGAAATTCATCTAACACAACACTCAGTTGAATCCTTCCAAAATTTCTTTACAACATTATCACTCGAAATTTGTTTTCAGAATCTGCAGAACCTTTTCCTAGACTTCATATGAAACTGTAACGATAACTACCTCTTGAACAACAAGATAATCTTCGAAAACTTCACGGACCACCCTGTTACAAAAAAAAACATTTTTTTTAAGAGAGAACAAATCAAACTGACGTTTATTACCTCTAATGAAGGAATTGTTCAATTCCCAAACCCCAAGCGCGATGCACCTTGAAGGCGTGAACGCCAGTTCAAAAATGACCCTTGGTTCAATCTTTGACTGACTCTTGCTTCTTGATTGTTATTCTCAAAAACGAAAAAGGTCATAAAACAAACAACTATCCAGTAGAGGATGTACATCTTCCGGGAAGGCGGAGGAAGCTGACAAGCTCTTTTTAGTCGTTACCATTCTTTGCTTAAAATATAAGGACCTTTTTGATTTTTTGGGTCTTCAAACGAAATGCCACTAGTGATGAATCTTGAAAGTGCAAAAGTGTTCCCTTCTGAAGTTAAAATCCTCTGGACAGCCTACTGATTTTATTGAGCATTCTCCTTCAAAAAAAAACTAACACAATAGTGGAGTTGATCCTAGAATCCTTCAGAAGCACACATTTTCAAAAATTCATTTAACACAACATTCAATTGAATCCTTCCAAAATTTCTTGACAACATCATCACTTGAAATTTGTTTTCAGAAATTGGAGAATCTTTTCCTAGGCTGCATATGAAACTGTCACGATAACTACCTCTTGAATAATAAGATGATCTTCGAAAACTTCACAGACCACCCTGTTACAAAAAAAATATATTTTTTCAAAGGGATAACAAATCAAGCTGACGTTTATTACCTCTAATGAAGGAACTGTTCAATTCCCAAATCGCAAGAGCGATGCATCTTGATGGCGTGAACGCCAGTTCAAGAATGACCCTTGGTCCAATCTTTGACTGACTCTTTGCACTTCTAAACTCTTCAAAAACGAAAAAGGTCATAAAACAAACAACTATCCAGTACAGGATATGCTTCTTTCGGGAAGGGGGAGAAAGCTGACAAGCTCTTTTTAGTAGTTACCATTCTTTGTTTAAAATATAAGGACCTTTTTGCTTTTTTGGGTCTTCAAACGAAATGCCACCAGCGATTAATCTCGAAAGTGCAAAAATGTTCCCTTCTGAAGTTACAATTCCATGGTCAGCCTACTTATTTTAATGAGCATCCTCCTTTAAAAGAAAACACGATAGTCGAGTTGATCTTAGGAATCCTTCAAAAGCACACATTTTCAAAAATTCATCTAACACAAGATTCAATTGAATCCTTCCAAAATTTCTTTACAACATTATCACTCGAAATTTGTTTTCAGAAATTGCACAAACTTTTCCTAGATTTCATATGAAACTGTAACAATAACTACCTCTTGAACAATAACATTATCTTCGAAAACTCCACGAACCACCATGTTACAAAAAAAAACATTTTTTTAAGGGAGAACAAATCAAACTGATGTTTATTACCTCTAATGAAGGAATTGTTCAATTCCCAAACCACAAGCGCGAAGCACCTTGATGACGTGAACGCCAGTTAAAGAATGACCGTTGGTCCAATCTTTGACTGACTCTTCGCACTTCTGAACTCTTCAAAAACGAAAAAGGTTATAAATCAAACAACTATCCAGTACAGGATATACTTCTTCCGGGAAGGGGGAGGAAGCTGACAAGCTCTTTTTAGTCGTTACCATTCTTTGCTTAAAATATAAGGACCTTTTTGATTTTTTGGGTCTTCAAACGAAATGCCACTAGTGATGAATCTCGAAAGTGCAAAAAAGTTTCTTTCCGAAGTTAAAATTCTCTGGTCAGCCAGTTATTTTATTGAACAATCTCCTTCAAAAAAAAAATTAACACGATAGTGGAGTTGATTCTAGGATTCCTTCAGAAGCACATATTTTCAAAAATTTATCTAACACAACACTCAGTTGAATTTTTCCAAAATTTCTTTACAATATTATCACTCGAAATTTGTTTTTAGAATCTGCAGGACCTTTTGCTAGACTTCATATGAAACTGTAACGATAACTACCTCTTGAACAACAAGATGAACTTCGAAAACTTCACGGACCACCCTGTTACAAAAAAACATTTTTTTAAGAAAGAACAAATCAAACTGAGGTTTATTACCTCTAATGAAGAAGTTGTTCAATTTCCAAACCCCAAGCGCGATGCACCTTGAAGGCGTGAACGCCAGTTCAAGAATGACCCTTGGTCCAATCTTTGACTGACTCTTCGCACTTCTGAACTCTTCAAAAACGAAAAAGGTCATAAAACAAACAACTATCCAGTAGAGCAGGTGTGGCCAACTTTGGTGCACATAAGATCTACTTTTTATTTTAAAATTGTGTCGCGATCGACCTATTTTTTAGGTAAGAAGGGGATGTTTTTGCAATGTGCTTTTATACCGACGTGCACTTTGGCGAGCTCCATGATTAAGGGGTAAATAATCTACATACATGAGTATTTATTTAATGGGTTAAAAAACTTATGTCCAGAGGAATTAAAACAACATGAGCACTTATTAATAACATTTATTCATTCAAACTTTTTAAATTAATGAGAAACCTGAGTCTGCATTTCCTTTACTAGTGCATCATAATTTGGAGTATATCCTGACAAAGACAATAACGAGTCCTCAGTATGAGAATCGGTCAGGACGGAACGAAGTTTAGTTTTAGTCAATTGTAAATATGAAAATGCCGATTCGCACAGATACGTAGATCCAAAGCAAGAATAAATATATTCGCTACATTTGATAATATTGGGATACTTTTCTCGGTTAACATATTTCCAAAAATTTTCTTCAAATTTTCTGGCTTGTAAGATTAAATCAGATTGTAAAATTATAATTTCATTTTCCAAGGCGTTTTGCTCCATATCAAATAAGTCTGCAAAATAATGAGAGTGCTGGGTTGAGCTAGGCTTCCGCCAGGCTTTCAACTGGCTTCACTGCTTACCGTCTTACGTTCAGTCTATTTAGTCTCTGTTTATATACGTTTTTATATGTATTGTATAAGTTTTTATCATAAGCCGAAGTATTATGCTGATTTTGTAATATCCCAATTCAAATAAATTTTATATAGGTAGCAAAAAGTAGCAGCAGCAAAAAAGTTATCTACCGACAAAAGCTTTAAATAGAAAACAGAATTGCAAAAGTGCAAAGAAAAAGAACTTAATAAAACCATTTCAAATGTCAAAACAAACTAATAAAAATAATGATAATATAAAAATTATATCCTTTCTATGAGCTAATCACAGAAAACATTTGAATAAAAAGTATTTGTACTTTTTAAGTTAAAGTTTTTATGAGATACTTTTCGCAAACCCCGAACTTGCGAGTGATCGACCAAAATTGGTCTCGCGATCGACCGGTCGATCGCGATCGACTTGTTGGCCACCCCTGCAGTAGAGGATGTACATCTTCCGGGAAGGGGGAGGAAGCTGACAAGCTCTTTTTGGTCGTTATAATTCTTTGTTTAAAATATAAGGACCTTTTTGCTTTTTTGGGTCTTCAAACGAAATGCCACTAGCGATGAATCTTGAAAGTGCAAAAATGTTTCCTTCTGAAATTAAAATTCTTTGGGCAGCCTACTTATTTTATTGAGCATTCTCCTTCAAAAAAATAAGTAACACGACAGTGAAGTTGATCCTATGAATTCTTTAGAAGCACACATTTTCAAAAATTCATCTAACCCAACATTCAATTGAATCCTTCCAAAATTTCTTTACAACATTATCACTCAAAATTTGTTTTCAGAAATTGCAAAACCTTTTCCTAGACTGCATATGAAGCTGTAAAGATAACTACCTCTTGAACAATAAGATGATCTTTGAAAGCTTCACGAACCACCCTGTTACAAAAAAACTTTTTTTTTAAAAGATAAATCAAACTGACGTTTGTTACCTCAAATGAAGATTTTTTTCAATTTCCAAACCACAAGCGCGACGCACCTTGATGGCGTTAACGCCAGTTCAAGAATGACACTTGGTCCAATCTTTGACTGACTCTTCGCACTTCTGAACTCTTCAAAAACGAAAAAGGTCATAAAACAAACAACTATCCAGAATAAAGACACTATCAAAATTCGAAGTACGTACCAACCAGAAAGATTAACAGAATTATTTTGTTGAAAATATTTACGTTGATTTAAGCCAAAAAGTTAAACTATTACTAATACTGCAAGAAAATTATATCAATTACCAAAAAAACTTTAAAATTTTGAAAGAATCACTATGCATTCTGGTAAATTATCGATTATATATAGTTAAACATTAAATTTTACCAAATAAACAAAAAATGAAATAGAAAATACTTGAAATTTTGAATTGAGTGAATTTTTTACACCAAAAATTTCAAATTCGTATATGTTGTAAAAAGATCAACCATAGTATGAATTTCGAACTTTTAGGTGAAATTTTGACTGAAAATACGAACACTGGATGTTTTTTAACTTTGAATTTTACCTCTCTTTTTAAAGATTCGAAATTTGATCAATTTTTCGTTATGACGATAAAAAGAAAAGACCAAATACGACGCATTTATAGTCGAAATTGCTGGAAAATTTCTGCAACAACAAAAAAATGGGAGATTATCAATTTGTATATCCAGATAACACAACGCAAAGTAAAGCAAAATCGACAAAAATCAGTTTCTAAGCAAACAAACGGGAAAATTTGCATTTAAATCGTTCGAAAGGGCGGTATACACACTCCAACGTGGTAATTCTCTCTTCTCGTCGTTGGCAATTTCGCGACGCCGACGCCGTTTTTACCTGCCTGCAACTACGTCACCGATTCGCCAAATTTATGTAACCTACGTTGAATTAGGTTAGCGGCAAACTCGTCACCGAAATAGGTCATGATCAAACCATGCGACAATTGCCAGAAAAGACAGCTTCAATTTCACACCAGTCTGCCAGTAAATGTATATGTATTTGCGACGTAGAAAGTTTGCTTGTCGTTTTTTGAGGTAAAAATATTCAATATGTCTTGAGAAAAAAAGGAGAAGATACAATTTGAATGCGATGCTCGATATTTATTCATTTTGTCATTAAAACAGCCAAAAGAAGTAGAAATATAGAATGTGGACCAACCGAATTTCGAATTTCGAATTTCGAATTTCGAATTTCGAATTTCGAATTTCGAATTTCTGGAAATTTCAACTGTTATTTCTAATTTCGGATTCCGAAGTTCTTGTCGAAATTTTGATTATGAAATCTAAATTTTATAAAAAACCTTCCAAATTTTAACTTGCGGGTTTCACCTCAAAATATTTTGAATGTGTTTCTTGAACTTTTCACTTTTATCTGAACATTTCGATTTAATCCTCGATATTTCGTTTTAAAGCCGAAATTTCAAAAACATTGAAATTCCTATTTTAAGTTTGCATCAAAATAGAAGATTAAAATTGGTGAAAAAAACCTGAAATTTTTTAAAAAGTTGTCAAATTTTTTTGAAATTTTACCATTTTCTTCCCAGGTCTTCCGCTCTAATCTCTAAAATTAAAACCCAAGAATTTCCACATTTCCAGATTTTGAATAAAACGCAAATTTGTAAAATGTGGCAAGAATCAGAATCGGGATTGTTTTTAGAAATATCGAAACTCTTTTCCAATTTTCAGCTTTGAAAGAAAATCTGAATAAAAAAAAATCGTAAACTTGGAATTTCCAAATTTTCAAAAAAGCGCAGAATTTTTGAAAGACTAAATATTCAAGAAAAACCAAAATTATAAGAAGATTTGAAAACTTTTAAAAATGTTTAAAACTGAAAAGTTAAAATTTTGGACAGATTAAAAATTTCAAAAAAAACCAAAATTTGGCAAATGATAAATTTAAAAATCAAAATTATCAAAAAAAACAAGCACAATGTGAAAAGGAGTAGAATTTTGGAAAAACCAAGATTTATGAAAAAAAATATTAAAAAAATGAAGATATCATCATCAGTATTTTTAAAAAAGTCAAAATTTTCGTATAAAGTTAAAATTTCCAGAAAAAAGCTGAGGTTTTAAAAAACATGGGTTTTTGAAAAGAAAATTCAAACATTGAAAAAATCGACAATTGTAAATATTCTAAAATTGGAAAAGGTGACGACATTTTTGAAAAAAAATCGTAATTTTGAAAAAAGTTGAAATTTTGAATTTAAACTTTCAGTTTTCATATTACCGTTAACTTAAAAAAATAATAAAACTATTGAATTTGAACTGGAGAGTTTCAGAAGAAGATAGAAGAAATTTCGATAAACTTGAAATTTATTGAAAAAAATCTCGAAATTTGTGGTTTAAAAAATTTTATTTAAAAAATAGAGTTTTTTAAAACGCAAATTTTCATGAAAATAAAAAATTTATTAGGATGATTTAAGTTTTAAAATAACATTTACAAAAAATTTTCTAACCTTCGAATTTCATCTCGAAACAAAAGATATTGTGATTTTGGATAAAACGAAAATTTTGAAAAAGTATAAATTGTAGAAAATAAGACGAAATTTTAAATAAAGGTTGAAATTTAAAAAAGGCAGAAAGTTAAATCTGAATTTTCAAATAAAAGGTTAAAATTTTGAAAACAATAAGAATTTTCAAAAAAAAACTTAAAATTTTTAAAATATCGCAATTTTGAATAATGTAAAAATTTTCATGAAAAATTAAAATTCTCGAGATTTTTAAAAAGTAATCGAAATTCCAAAAAAAAATTTCAACACTGAAGAAATTGACATTTTAAAAATTTGAACATTTGAAGAAATTTTTTTAAAAATTTGTAATATTCAAAAACGTTTAAATCTTGGAAATTAGTGGAATAAAATTTTAAAAATGGTCAAGATTTTAAAACAACATTCGATATTTAAAAAAATTGAAAAATGTTTGGTCAAATTTTCAAAATAGAACATTATTTTAGAAAATTGAAAATTTTAATTGAAAAGTTAAAAAAAATGGAAATTTAGAAACAGTTTTGAAATTTCCAAATAGAGTCAACATTTTCAAATGAAATTGTCGATATTTTTAAAAATGTTCTAAAATGAAATTAAAAAAAAATTCATATAGTCGAAAATTTCAAAAATTTCGATATTAAAAAATTTTCCCGATTAAAAAAAACATTGAAATTCTTCCAAAAAATGGAATTTTAAAGAAACTTCCAATTTTTAAGAAAATGTAGTGTGAAAAAAACTCAAAATTTTGAAAACTAATAGCTAAAAACTAACAAAATCAACAGTTTTAAAAATAACCAAAATTTTTTACAACTTAAAAAAGTATAGAATTTAGAACTTAAAAAAAGTGAAATTTTGCAAAAGTTTAATAACTTCAAAAATACAAATTTTGGAAAAAGTATAGCTTACAAAAAACTTGACATCTTCGAATAAGACGAGAATTTTCAAACAGCAAAAATTTTGAAAATATAACAAAATCTTTAAAAAATTCAATATCTCAGAAAAGCATTAAATTTTCAAAAAATTTAACACTTGGAAAAATCAAAATTTTCAAAAAAGTAAAATCTTGAAAATACTTGGCGAAAACTTTTTTAAATAAGTCAAAATTTTTAGAAAAGTATCGACCTTTTTTTTTGAAATTTAAACTTTTCGTGAATATCGATTCTCTGATATATTTACTTTTTTCAAAATTTTTAGAAAAGTATCGACATTTTGAAAAAAGTAAATTTTCTCGAAAGAGTTTGTTTGTATTCACAAAACGTTTAAATTTCTAGAAAAAAAATTAAAGCAGGAAATTGAAGAAATTTAAAAAAAAATGTCCAAAAATGTCGAAATTATTAGAAAATGTCAAATTTATTAAAAGTTGAATTTTTAAAAAAAATATCGATATTGAAATATAAATTTTCAAAAAGTCTACAGTTTCAAGAAAGGCGACCTTTTAGAAAATATTCGAAACTTTTAAAATGGTAAAATTCTTCAAAAAAAAAGTCAGAACTTTGTGACGCTACGAAGCGTATGACTCGTCTCGCCCTTGACACATGATGTCACACTCTGTTGGCCCCCTTACTCCACCATAATCTGAAAAATAATAACGCGCCCGGTGCCTCATTATCTAATCTTTTTTTAAGATACAAAATTTTTATTTGAAACAAGCATACCAATCCCAAAGTAGTGCTACTTGTTTGGAGTAAAACTTCTTCCATTTTATATTAAAATGATAGACAAGTATTGTTGAAAACATTGACATTGAGCGTTTCGATAGATGCAGTTTATTTCACAACTTTTTTAAAATGATGCCAATCTCGAAAATCCCGGGATCAAAAAAACTTAATCCCGAAAATGTGGGGATTAAAAATCGGTCGGGATCCCGGGATCCCGAAATTCAGAATCTCGGGATCAAATGCTCTAGACAGAAGACTGAGACACCTCCGCCTTGTATACAATTATGTGGAAAGGATTTGGAAGGAAAGAGATATGTGCGTTGGAATGTTTGAAAAATCGTGTTTAAAATAAAATCGTAACCTTTAGAAAAATCTCAAAAACTGTTGAAAATTCGAAAAAATTATATTTTTAAAGGTAAAGTTTTGTGAAAAAAAAAGACTTCATTTTCAGACAAAGTTGGAAATTTAAAAAGAAATGTTCATTGTAAGTGAAGATTTCCAGAAGCATAAAACTTCCCTATTTTAAGTACAAGTCAAAATTTCCAGAATAAGACAAATTTTAAGAAAAATAAAATTTTCGGAAAATTTAAATTAAAAAATAATCAGAAAACCCGAATATTAAGAAAAATGAAAGCTCAATTTTGAGAGAAAAAAGTAGAATAAAGTTGTAATTTCGAAAGTGACGAATTTTGAGACACTATTTTGGGGAAGGATTTTTTAGAAAACCAAAATTGAATAAAAACCTTTCAGAAGAACTCGAAAAATACTCAAAATTCTAAAAGAGCCAAAATATTTCCAAGGTGAAATATTCAAAAAAAATTCGCAATTTCCAAAAACACTTTTCTCGAAATTTTTACTTTTTAATTCTATTTTTAACATAATATTTAAATTTTAATAAGGAAATTGAAGAAGAACTCTTTATTTCGAAGTTACCCAAAAATATTTTTCTCAGCATTTTTAATTTTTGATAATATGCTGATCTAATTAGAGAAAACTGGGGAATTTCGAGAAAACTAAAAGTTAAAGGAAATGCTAATTTCGAGGAAAAAGTCCAGAGAGTTCCAGAAACTAAAACATGGCATTTTGAGATAAAAGTCAAAACTTCGAAAATAACGCGACATATAAAGTTGATATTTTTGGAGCCAAATTTAAAAAAGTCTAAATTTAAAAAAAAAACAAATATTCAGGAAAGTAGCAGAATTTCATAGAAAAAATGATTTTCGAAAGAAGAGTCCACAAAGTAGAATTTTGCGAATAAAATCGAAATTTCGAAAAATACGAATTTAAGAGAAAAATTCAAAATGTTTGCAAAGTTGGATGTCGAATTTTGATATAAAAATATCGAGAAAAGGGCGAAATTTAAGAAACCTGTCAAAATTTCTGAAAAATCAAATTCCAAAAAATGAAAATCTTCAGAAAAACCTGATGTTAATAAAAATAAAGAAATTAGAAAAAACGAAATCTCTGAACAACATTTCTAGAAAAACTACCAAATAAAGCATCAAAGATCGAAATTTTTCAAAAAAATTCAAATTTTAAGAGAGTACAATTTTGAGGATAGCCCACCCAAATAAACGAATTTTGAAAGAGTCAAAATTTTAAGAAAGATGCAAATTTCCAGGAAAAATAATTAGATTTCCAGGAACATACAGGATGGGGTTTTAGGATAAATTTCAGTGAAAAAAGACGGATTTTGAGAAAAATATGCAAGTTTAGATTTTTTTAAATTCGTTTTTTCAGGCAATTTCGATTTTTTTCCCTTGAGAAACAAAAATTCAAAATTTAGTAAACACTCGAAGTTATTTAGAGAGAGTCAAATTTTGTCGAAAACTTGATAAAAGGACAAATTTTGAGAAACATGTAATTTCTAGAATTTTCTCTTGACCACTTGAATCAGAGGCAGAAATGCTCCATGATCTGCCCCACCCTAAGTCAGAAAATGTCCAATATTGAGATAAACGTCGACATTTTGAGAAACGAGTTGTAATTTATTTACAAACCATTCCAGGGAAACTCTTCTGCTTACAAAATTTCTAAAAAAAGCCATAAAAATTTCCAGACAATATTTTTATCAAAAAATCGATCACATTTTGAGGAAAAAGTCTAGATAAACAAGTCAATATTTTCAGAAAATCAAAATTTAAAGAAAAGTTACAGTTTTCGAAATAAACGGATTTTGAGAAATGGTAGAATTTCGAAAAATAAAACGATAAATTTTGGGATCAAAATTTGAAATTTTGACTTGAGTCGAATTCTGATGAAAGAAATCGAATTTTAGGGATAAATTTGAAATTTCGAAAGAAATTTATGAAAAAAGACGAATTTTGAGAAGTAAGTCGAAATTTCGAGAAAATGTCAGTAGCTTAAAGAAGGACTTATTTTGTCGAATGGAAATTTTTTTCTTAGTTGAATATTAATTTTCTTTTAACTTCATAACCTGCGGGGAAGCTCCTGCCCTATTCTAGCTACCCCTATGTATACACATAAAAATATTTTTTCATCATCCTCAAAGATCCAACAGATCCAAAGATCTCCCAAAGATAAAATTTCATCCTTTCGTTCTAATGGTGTGTACAGGGTTCCTTGTTCTTGTGGTTCAGTGTACATCGGAGAAACGGGGCGATCATATAAGGCGCAAATATCCGAGCACCAAAGATGTCTTAGGTTTGGTTTATTTTCGCAGACACCATTACTGAACATCAACATGAGACCGGACATAAGATTCTCTTTGATAATATTTCAATTATATCCAATATTTCCAATTACTATAATAGGGCCATAGAGCGCGAGGCCTTTGAAATTCAGAAATTCTCCAAAAACATCAACAGAGACGACGGTTACATGCTTTCCTCCGCCTGGAAACCAACCATCGGATATCTTCGGGAGTGATCGCGCAGACGAATGGTATATAAAGTTTCCCTTTCCCTCATTCCCCTCAGAAGAGTTTCGCTACTGGTATGCTGGACACACTGAGTTGCCGTGCTCTTCCGTCTAAACTTTCTTATCCTTTGTACCAATTTTTAATTTCCAAAAGTTTCGCCTCTGGTATGGTGGACATACTGAGTTACCGTGCACTGATGTTTTGAAATTGGCCTTTTCATTTTTGCATATTCCCTTATATTTCTCTTTTTATTTGTTGTTTCTTTTCTTTGCTTCTGAAAAAGCCCCCTACGATGGTGGGCGAAACGTCGAACACTTTTAGTAGTTCTTTGACACGATCCAATCCCGGAAGAAGTATATCCTGTACTGACTCTGGCCGTGGAAGCCTTCGTTATTACATCAAAACAACCCATTTTTAGTACCCGATTCCAATAAAACTATAAAGTTATCAAAAGCAATGAATAGAAATGCAGCTCACAGAAAATTCGATATTTTAATAAAACCTGTCACCCAATAAAGGATCTTGTTTGCCTCGCAAATCCGGAACACAGTATCAAGTAAAATAGCCGAGAGTTACGAGCAACCTGTTGTCGGTTGTCGCAGTCTAGCGCCATGGCCGCGCGTCTCCGCTCCGGTCTCCAGCCGGGGGTAGTATCCTGAAATAGCCATTTGTTGCGCTCATCGCAGACATTGTCCCTCTCCGGCGATTATCCCGTTGCGGCGTGTTTGATAATCGCGAAAATGCCATCAAAACAACGTGCGCACATCGAAAACAAACAAACAAAAAATTCCATCTTGATAAAGTGATCGTGACCTAGATTTAATAACCAATTACATACCGCCAAACAGGAAGTAGGTTGCACAGGAATAGGTCTGGATGGGGGGAGTTGGAGAGGTCGGGGAAGCGTGCCCGTGACACGATGTTAACCTACTTTCCAATGGCTACTAGATGTTGCGCGCATGTATTTCGCAATATTGCGTTTCCGTTTCATTTTACTACATTTAAATTTTTCATACTTCTTCCCCAAAATCCACCTTAATTATATTTGTATCTTGATGAGAAGCATTTGAAATGAATGGGCGGAATATGGGGTAATTTTTCGGGTTGAAATTAATTAACTTTTTTTGATTTAAAATACTCGACGGAACAGAAATTAGGGGAAAAGATCCTATTATGTCGGAAAGCGAGCTTCCGAAGGACTTTTTAAGAAGAATTGAATAAAAAGTTATTTAAATACAACTTCTGCTCTTTTATGAGTTCTTTTGAATAATAATTTTTCTAATGCACATTCAGTGTTAACAAAAATAAAAGGTAGTTTTCTAAAATACTGAAAAGCCGGGTCTGAGCGATAATATCCCAGATTATTGTTATAAACTAGCTTAACCACGCGACTTTGTCTGTGCAAGGTCCAATAAGGACATCTTTATATATAAAAATGGAAACTGACTATAGTTGTCTATGGCGTAGGGACCTCTGACGCTGGTGTCTTGTTACTCCATAACCAACGCCCTCACAGAGACATATTTGGCACGCATCTTCGAAATAAACAATAAAAATGTTATTGTGGTCGGAGACCTTAATGCCAAAAACATCGAGTGGGGCAGCAGAGTCAAAAACAAACACGGGAGAACACTTCAAAGGTTCACAGCACAGAACGGAATCGATGTAATGGCCCCAGAAGAACCAACCCATCATCATCACGCCACAGGAATACCAGATGTCCTGGACGTTGCACTGATGAAGGATGTTCGATACACTGTTGAGTTAACATCAGTTAGTGAGCTCAGCTCAGACCACAACCCAGTGATGATGACCATCGGAGATGATCGTGGACCCAAGCCTGCAGACACCTGCACGAAAACAAACTGGACACAGTTCAGGGAGTATCTAGCAGAAAACCTGGAAGAGCCTGGAGAGATCAATACAAACGATGACATCAGCGCAGCGGTGGAAAGACTGGAAATCACCATAACCACACCGTAATTCTGGCAGCGACGAAAACTTTCCGGCGTATAGAATGAAGGGAACCACTGCCAAATCACTTGGTGGAGCTGATTAAAAAAAAAATCGTGCCAGGAAGAGAGCAAGACGGACCAATCTGCAAGCAGATAAGGCGAAAGTCAACAGGCTCATCCACGAGCTCAGGTATGAACTCAGAGAGCACAAAATTTTCAAGTTTCAGGAACACCTAAGAAGTTGCAACCTCGAAACTTCATCAGATCTCTGGCGCACAGCCAAAGCTCTGAGAGGGGTTAAGAAACCTATCCCTCCGATACACGGACCTCAAGGAATGGCTCACTCAGATCAGGAAAAGGCCGCAGCTTTTGCTAAGACCTTTGAACGACACTGTCAGGCCACACTTGAAGAAGTGGACTTAGACTTCGTAGATGAGGTGGAAGAAGAAGTTCAAATTCTTCAGAAGGAAGTGCCAGAAGAAGACGACGTCATCCAGCCGACTAACGAGGAGGAAATCCAAAGCTTTCTGCGCAAGCTAAATGTCAAAAAGTCTCCAGGTCCAAATGGAATTCCAAACCAAGCTCTGAAGTCTCTTCCGGACCAAGCTGTCAAATACTTTGGAGCAATAAATTCCATGTTTAAATACCGGTATTTTGAAACAATATGGAAAACTGCAAACATTATCTTCATTCCCAAGCCAGGTAAGGATGGGACATTTTCCCAAAATTACAGGCCAATCAGCCTCTTATCCAACTTGGGTAAGGTGGCGAAAAGGATTTTGAGAAAGCGTCTGCAGAATATCATAGCGATCGCGACATAATTCCTAAGGAACAATTTGGGTTTCAACCTATGCACTCTACCTCAGACCAACTGCTGAGGGTGGTTGAAACAGTCACTCAACTCATGAACTGGAACCAGGTAGTGGGAGCTATTTTCTTCGATATCTCCAAGGCATTTGACACAGTTTGGCACCAAGGATTGGTCTACAAGATGCACCAGTTTGGAATACCTCTAACAATGGTTCAAATGGTAAGCTCGTTCCTGGACCAGCGCTCATTTACAGCAAAGGTGGGACAGGAACTATCAAACCAGTTTAGGATAGAGTATGGGGTGCCTCAAGGCTCTGCCTTGTCACCTCTGCTGTATTCTCTGTTCACAGCAGGCATCCCGAGAACCAATCCAACAATCGACCACACCTTATTGGCAACTTACGCAGACGACACAGCTTTAGTGGCGTACTCTTTCAGTCCAGAGGTGGTCACCAGACGACTTCAGGAGGCAACAGACCGTCTACTAGATTACTTTGGCCAAAGGAGAATCCAAGTCAACGCAGACAAGATCCAAGCAGTCTTTTTCACTCGAAAAAGACTCCAACCATATGGACATGTAAATGTTCATAGGCAAAACGTCGACTGGAGACTTCAGGCAAAGTATCTAGGTGTAATTCGAGACAAAAGACTCACTTTCCAGGCACACATTGATTATGCAGTGTCCAAAGCCAAAATGCCGAAGGGACTGCTGCAAGCGATGATTGGTACAAATAGTAACCTGTCCATTGGACTTAAAGTGTTACTATACAAATTAATCATAAGACCAGCGATGACCTACGCATCTGTAGCTTGGTCACAGGCGACGGATAATCAGATGAAGAAACTCAAGGTGTTCCAGAACGTCTTTCTAAGACAAGCCATGGACGCTCCATGGTTTGTGAGAAACAATCAGCTCCATAGAGAAGGTAAGAGAATTTTTTTGGAAAATTAATTCCAGGGCGATCGTGAGAGAGGAAACGCAACCCAACGAACTAGTTCGACAGGCAGTGGATTACAATTCAAACATCCCAACCAGGATTAGAAGACCAAGGATGGTCCTTTACGCTAAGACTTCCATTTCGAAAAATTTTGTTTTGTTTGTTTCTTATGTTTCAGGCAAAACAGCTTGCAATAGTGCCCCAGCACTACTGTACTGTTTCGACGGAGGGATTGGGAGCCAAGGGCCCGGCCCGAAGAAGTAGGGGTTTTTAATCGGTACCCGTAGTTTGAGCGGAACTCCGACACTATATGGGTTATCTTCCCAGATGTCCGTAATGGATTTTCCCCTACTTAAAAAAAAAATAGTTGTCTCGACTCTCGTACTGAACGGAGGTGAATTAAGTAGCTTCCCCAGTGCGACTCTTGTCAACTAGTTTAAGCGAAAAGTTAGTGCTTTTCAAAGTTAAAATTGTGCGCGTCCAGATCCCAGGATGGTGCCACAATTTGTAACGTTGAAGAGTGTTATTGAGTGCGACTTGGCCGAACTCATTAGATTGGCCGAGTTAGTAAGCGAGCGAATAGCTCAACTTAAAAAAGAGGAAAAAGAGGCTTGCAAAATGCAAATCGAATCCTACTCTACACCGAAGAAGACAGCCAAGAAGAAGAGGACCGAGGAAAACTGCGACGAGAAGATTGTTTGCCGCCCTACAAACAAGCACATAGATGAAGAAGAAGCCCCCCGAACAAACGAAGAGCCCCCATGGAAAAGAAGGACAAATAACAAGCGAACCTTTACGACAACCCAAACTGATAAAACGGCCACCCAATCAACCCAAAAAGACGTAACCGCTGGGAATAACCAGTCACCGATAATTCTCAGAAACAAAGAAAAATGGACCGAAATAAGCAAGCACCTGAGGGAGTCAAAGATTGGTTATTTAAGAGCTTCGACGACCAGAGACGGAATAAGGATTGTGCCGCAAACAGTAAACGACTACAGGAAAATGTACAAGGTGTTCAAGGAGGCAAACCTTGAGTTCCACACACATCAACTAAGGGAGGAAAAATTCCTTAAAGTGGTAATACGAGGTATTTCACAAGAAACTCCGGAAAAAGACGTGCATGAGGACCTCAAGGCACAAGGGTACCCTACAATGAAAATCACCAGGAGGAACGAAAAAGGAGGAAAGCCGGCACCGCTTGTACTTGTAGAACTGGAGCGCAAGTACAAGTCGATTTACGAAATTACCCAAGTAAAAGGCCTCAATATAACAATTGAGCCGCTTAAAACGACCGGAGTTATGATACAATGTCACAGATGCCAACTGTACGGGCATATACAAAAGAACTGCAACGCAGAACACCGATGCATGAAGTGTGCAGGAGCTCACACCTATGCGACAAAGAAAAAACTACCGCCGCAAAATGCGCAAACTCTGGCAGAGTTCACACTGCAATTTCCAGTGAATTTCCAGGCAGTGTAAGAAGAGACCCGCACAACAAACGACGGAGAACGAAAAACCACAAATTTTCAAGATTACGGCACAAAAACCCACTGTGTCAGCTTGGTCGAAACCACTGTAAAACAGGGAAGCCCCAACAACAAGAGACACAGAAAAACAAACCGACAACGAAACCGCAAAAAGAAAAAACATCTGCAAAAACCCAAATTGCAGTTTTTCTAGCAGAGATGTTGTTAGAATTTGCACAACTTAAGCCAACCGAGGATCAAGAGATTAGCTTCACGAGGAAAATTACCAAAATCTTAACAACCTTTTAAATGGATACACACCAAAAAAGGCTGAAAAATCCTACCGGGCTAAAAATCATAGCCTGGAACGCTAACAGTATTTCAAACAAGATATCGGAATGAAAGCATTGGACGCAGAACACAAACCAGATATTGTTCTGCTCGGAGAAACTCACCTAAGGCAGTCAAAAAAGTTGAACTATTTGACCTATAGAAAGGACCGAGAAGACAAAGCCGGTGGAGGTGTGGCTGTGCTAGTCAAAATTGGCATCGAACACCACGCTCTGGAGTCAAACGCCGACAAACCGAACATCGAATATACAGGAGAGGAAATACAGCTGCGACACTCAAAACTTGCACTGTACTCTGTATACTCACCGCCCACAAAAAAGGGAATAGAAGAAGCTATCGACAAAATCTTCGCCAGAAACACGCCCACTCTGATAGCAGGAGACCTCAATGCTAAGCACAAAAACTGGCCCTGCAAAGTTACAAACACTAAAGAAAACATACTTTAAAGATACTTGGAGAACAGAAATCCAATTGTCAACCCTCCACTAGAGCCAACACATCCGGACAATTCGACGACTGCGGATATTCTCGACGTTACGGTACACAAAAACCTGACGCTCGACCTGAATGTCCAAGTCATAGAGGAACTTTCGTCAGACCACTGTCCCCTCAACATGACATATGGTAATCCAAACCAATCACAGCGCTACACAAAAACCAAGATTAACTGGACAAAATTCCAACATGAATATGTTCCACAAAAACACAACATTGAAAGCGTGAAACACCTAAATTGGGTCACCGACCAGTTTGAAAAACATATAAACCAAGCTCTTACTGCTGCAACTACAACAACGCAGCAAAATAGGAGGCAGGAAAATTTACCAGCTACGCTCATAAAACATAAACATGCAGCGAAGAAAGCGTATCACAGAACTTTGCACCCGTCTGACAAGAACACACTAAACAGACTCACAAACGAAGTTAAGAATCTTCTGAACGAAGAATACAACAAAAAATGGAGAAACCACCTAAAAAGTTTTAACGACAAGGGCGAAACACCTTGGAAACTTGCCAAGAAACAAGCGGAGACCTGCCTCCGTCAAAAACCAATAACGGAAAGGCCATCACAAACGAGGAAAAGGCAAAGGCGTTTGCAGAAATGCTGCAAAAGCAATTCAGTCCAAATCCTTCGGTAGACAGAACGCACAACTCGAATGTAGAAACATACACTGATACCCTTCTCAACCTCGGAGAAAACTACAAATTTGACGAGGTCACCACAGAAGAGTTAAAAACGATCATTAAGAACCTAGTATTGAAACGATCATTAAGAGCCTAGTATCTGGCCCAGACAACATAAGGAACTTTACGATAAAAATGCTTCTGCCAGAAGCAGTAGAAGATCTCAAGAAAATATGCAACGCAATCTTTAACCTTTACGTCTATCCAAACAGGTGGAAGACGGCAGAAACAATAATGACCCACAAACCAGGAAAGCCGAGAAGCAGCGTCGACAGCTATCGACCTATTGCCTGCTGTCAAGCCTTAGCAAAATAGCTGAAAAAACTGTCCTAACCAGAATAGAAAAGATAATAAAAGATGGAAATATCATACCCGATGAACAGTTTGGATTCAGGCAGGAACATTCCACAGTTCACTAACTATCAAGAATAACTGAACCTATCTTCGAAGGCAATAAGAAAGAAAAAACCTCTGGAGCATATTCCTTGATGTTGTAAAAGCCGTCGAGAAAGTCTGGCACACTGGACTGATATACAAATCATTTTAGTTGGAAATCCCGCTGGCCTACGGAAAAATAATTAAATCATACCTGGACAGAAGAAAATTCTACGTCAAAATGACCGAAAAGACATCTAGCATCAAAGAAATGACAGCAGGCGTGCCCCAAGGATCTTTACTAGGACCATTACTGTACCTTATCTACACAGCGTATATTCCAAAAAAGTAGAACACCAAGATTGCTCTATACGCAGACGACACGGCCATAATCACACAGTCAAGAATATAGACAAAAATCACCAAAAATTTACAATTTCATCTCAACGACATAGAAAGTTGGATGAATACATAAAGGATCTAAACTAACGCGAGTAAAATCCAAGCTATAATATTCAGTAGGAAAAAGAGAGAACGGGAGCAAAAGCTCAAATTAAACGACACACCAATTCCATGGGTGAAACAAGTGAAATACCTTGGAGTAACTCTAGACAAAACACTTTCATACAGTGCACACATCCAAAGCATTGCAACGAAAACCAAGCCACTAAAAGGATATCTCTACTCACCCTTTAACAACAGGAGCAAGTTGGATATCAGAAGCAAGCTAAACCTGTACAAGGCAATCATTCGACCGAATCTAATGTATGCGTCGGAGGTCTGGCTGAGAGCAAGTCCACTACAACTGCACACTTTAGAAATAATTCAAAATAAAACGCTACGACAATGCGTCACCACTCCTTACTACATGACAAACGAGCAAATCCACAACGATCTGAAGATTCCAACGCTCATGGAATTCAAAAACACTGGCTACAAAGACCTACGCAAAAATGGAGACTCACACAAATACACAGATCTCTGCAATAACAGAATACGAAGATACCATTGAAAGTAGGCACAAAATGCCCAGACAGGTTCTTCAAAGGATGAACAGAAACTAAAAGATAATCACCGTTAGTCGTACCAATGAAGGTGGATTGAGTAGCTTTCAATTGGTGCGACAACACAAAATTATTATTATCACCACAGTTAATTTTCACCAAAAGAGGGCAGTCAAAGGAACGAAAGTTTCGGAACCGTGTTAAACTACCAAAGAACCATGATGATGATATATACATATACCAACGCACAGCCCAAACCGCTAAAACTAGGAACTCGAAAATTTCTACAGAGGTTCTTTTTGTAATGCATGCCCACACTAAGGGGACTTAAAGGGGAGTTAAAAGTATGCTCTGACATATGTCAAAGTTATAGTTAACTCTATCTAAATTTAAATAAGCAGACAGCAAATTAATATTGTGGATGGCAGAACATTGACAATTGTTTGCCATTTTTGAACTGGTAACCGTTCTTATTTTAATTCATCGGTTAAACTAATAAGTGACTGTGGAATTGATAAGTATCGACGAGGAAGTGGCGCAATAAATTGTCATTGCCATTATTGGCAGTGGCGGCTGGTCTTAAAGAGCGCAAGAGCGCGCGCTCGTCGTGAAATGAGCTATCTATTCTTTTCTGTTTAATGTAAAAGATTTGGATTTATCACATTTTTAAACACAAAATAATGACATACTTATTAACTAATAATACTTGTGAATCACTTGGAATAAAATACACCAACGTTTGATTCCGTTAGACTTATTAAATATTATAAGGAAATTTAAATAAGTTGGTGCGCGCAGAATTATGCACCTAGCGAGGGTGCCGTGCGATGCCTATCAACGGTCTTCACGGAATACGGAGAAATAAACTACAGAACACCACGTACCACGGTAAAGCTAGCCCGGGGTACGCCGCTCCGCGCATGTGCGATATTGCCAAATGGTGAGTACGAGTCAGAGTTTGGAGAGTCTATTTACGTTTATGATGCGAAATGCGTAGGTCCCGGCTGATCTGATTGCGATTGCTAATTGTGCCGTTTACAGGCCTAACTGCCAATAGTACCGCTATTCACAAAGAGATAACAGTACCCATTCTAGGGTCTAATTATTCATTTATAGATTTGGATTTAAAC
Organism: Dastarcus helophoroides; assembly: GCA_028583605.1. Classification (NCBI taxonomy): domain Eukaryota; kingdom Metazoa; phylum Arthropoda; class Insecta; order Coleoptera; family Bothrideridae; genus Dastarcus; species Dastarcus helophoroides. Next base: position 32,176,480 of record CM053331.1, on the reverse strand, counting down.
AATTTTGATGAGAAAGTAATGAAGAGTTTATTTCTTTAAAAGACCGTAGAGCGGATTTTGTTTTAAAAAATATTTTTTTATGTGTTTTTGTAGAGTATAATTAGAACCTTGTAATAAAATATATTTTATTTTCAAATGCAGTTTTCATGAAATGGAGATTGTAAGATAATAATTAAATTTAATTCGTAAAAATACTACTAAATATCACACCTTTTGTGTCACTTTTGTTTCTCTTAAATTTAATATCTTGCTATGACACTTGAGTCACCTAAACTCTTAACTACCAATATTTTTGCATCTGCGCACCCCCTGTCAAAAAGTCACCAGCCGCCACTGATTATTGGAGATGACAGTGACGAAATTTGCCCATCGGCAACTCGAAATTTTGCAAAGAGCTTCCTGTAATAGTTTCTCTTTTAAAATAAAGAAAGCCGGATATTTTCGTAATTATTTGATATAGAAATTTAAGAAAAATTTAAGTTTCGAAAATTTGAATAAAAAGTAAGACTTTTCAAAGTATTTTTCCTAATTTAAAAAAAATGATGAGCATTTTAATTTTTTTTAAATTGTTGACAAAAAATTTTATAAATTACATAACAATTTGCAGATTTTATAAGAACATTTTTTACACTCTTGAAAAATATTAAAATCCTAGGAAGGATTAGAAATTTTCAGATATTTTTACTACTGGAATGATTCTAACTAATATAATTTTCATTTCTACTTAAAATGTTTGCAACATTAAAAGATTTGATTGTCAAAAATCGCACCTTAAAGTTTAAACTTCTAATATTTATCTAAATCTTTAAATAAAAGTAAAAATTGAAACTACGCTTTTAATTGTGAGAAAAACTTGAAGTTTAAAAAATCGAGAATAGTATATTAAAAAAAAGTTGAAGCTTCTAAAAAAACCCAAATTTGGCAATAGAAATCTTGGGAAAGTAAATGTAAGTATTGAAAGTCTACACTCAAATTTTTTAGAAACAAAACAACAGAAAACTGATAATAGATTTTAAAATATTTTCAAATTTTAGATTTCGAAAAAAGTGGACATTTCTCGACTGATTGTAAGACGTATTTCGGTTATCAAAATTGTTGCTGCTTGGGATCCTTGCTTGATTTAATCCGCCACTGTGAGTGATAAACTAAAATATAAAATAATCAAATCTGAGTTTATTTTAACTCCCAATTTGAATTTTCTCTACAAATATAATGTTTTTAAAAACCATTTAATCTTCAAATGCATACTTTTTTCTCGAAATTGCAAAACTTCATTTTTCGTTAAATTTTATGCTTTCACTTTTTTTTCCTAAAAATTAAATTTCAAAATCCCAATTCCGTTTTTTCTAGAAATATTTACTTTTTAAACAACTTATTTTTATCTCAAAAAGCATGTAAATCTTTACTTTTTTTTCTTTTTTGTCTTTCATTAAAAAAGAATTTTGCATTTTAGGGATTTTAATTTCATTTTGAAATTTCATCGCCAATTTTTTTTCCAGAAATTTTGAAACTATTTTTTTTATTTTTAAATTCAAAACTTGAGTAATATCTATTTTAACATAAACAAACAAATTTTTACACTATATTTTTGTAAATTTGAAAACACTAACACATTTTTTGAAAAGTTGGAGATACTAATTTTCAAAAGAAGTGAAGGTTATTATTTTCAAAATATCAAAATAGTCGACATTTTGAAAAAACTCGAAATTTAAAATAATAGCGAAATTTTCGGAAAGTTAAAACACATTCTAAAATTTGAAAAAGTCGGACTTGAAAAAATCGAAACTTTTTTTTGAAACAAAATAAAAATTTGGGAAAAAGTTAAACGAGATTGTCCAATATCTGGAGGAAAATAGAATCATCTCCGACAGGCAATACGGTTTTAGACAACAACGTTCCACTGGCGATCTACTGGCATATGTTACTCATATCTGTAACTTAGCTATGGAAAAACATGGTGAGGCTAGGATTGTGGCATTGGATATCTCAAAGGCTTTTGACAGAGTCTGGCATCGATCTCTTCCCGCCAAATTAACATCTTATGGTCTTCCTCCTGGACTCTGTCATTTGATATCCAATTTTCTCGCTGACATCTCTTCAGGTCGTCGTCGATGGCATCTCATCCGAGACATTGGCGATTAACGCAGGGATGCCTCAGGGCTCTGTTCTGTCTCCTACTCTATTTTTGTTACACATAAACGATCTCTTAGGTTCAACTTCCAATCCTATATACAGCTATGCAAATGATAGTAACCTTGTGTTATATTTTTTCTCCGACAAATCATTATCTATCGCTAATTCAGATCGACTAAGGGAACAGCAGATACAGACGATTAATCGGAATCTTGAGATTATTCTGGAATGGGGTAAGAACAATTTGATCGACTTCAACGCTAAAAAAACTCAGACCGCGGTTTTCTCTAAGAAAACATCAAGGGATAATGCAACAAACATACTAATGGACGGTAAAATCCTTCCGATGGGATCTAATCTATCTATCCTAGGAGTGAATGCGAGCACTAACTTCTCTTGGGACGATCATGTGCGCGCCATTGCCAAATCCGCCTCATAAAAGCTAGGCTTTCTTTTTAGAGCTAAAAAGTACTTCACATCTCATCCGCTAATAACACTAAACGAAGCTCAAGTTAGACCAACACTAGAATACTGTTCTCATGTTTGGAGTTAAGCCTAAAAACACAGTTTAGCTCTCTTGGATTCAATTAAAAGAAGAGCGATTCGCCTAATTGATGACGAGAGTTTAACCGATGCTCTTGAAACACTAGAGCACAGGCGTGTGGTTGGTGACTTGTCTCTTTTCTACAAGTACTATCATGGAAGATGCTCGCAGGAACTAATAGGATTGATCCCCCAAGGGCAAGATTCTTGAGGCGTACTAGATAGTCGAAGATAGCAAATTCCTGTGCGGTCTAGCTTGACACAGTGAGGACTTCTGTCTACGGAGACTCTTTTTTCTATAGAACTTCCAAGTTATGGAATTTGTTACCAAATGGAATTTTCCCCAAAAATTACAACCTATCCTTGTTTAAGAAGGCGGTTCATCGCCATCTCTCCTTGTTTCCGCATCCTACTTGCAGTGCTTTGAAAGCATAATGGGGTTACCCTTTGCGAGTGGATTAAACTTAAAAAAAAACTTTCAAAAATCTCAATACCTACCTTAAAATAAAAACAAAGGTAAATCTATAAAAAAGGGTCAACATTTTCCAAAAAGTCAAAATTAGAAAAACTAAATTGAAAAATAAAAATTAATTTTTGAAAAAGTAGTAATTTCAAAAATATCGAAACTGAAAAAAGAATTAAATTTGCTGAAAAAGTCGACACTTTCAAAAAGTTGGAATTTTTATTAGGTCAAAAATTTAAAAAGTCCAATTTTCGAAAAAAATTCCAAATTTTAAAGTAAAATCAACATAAAAAAAATTCGATGTTCTAAAAAAATACAGTTAAAAAAACCAAATTTTAACATATTCGAAATGTTCAAAACCAAATTTAAAAAAAATGATGCCATTTCAATGAAAAAATTAAGATTTTTACATAGAAGGAATTTTAAAAATTCAACGTTTTGAAAAAAGTCGACATTCTTAGGAAAGTCGAAATTTTGAAACGAGTCAACAATTTTTCAAAGAAAGCGAAATTTGAAAAAGCAAGTCAAAATTTTGAAGAAAGTCGAACAAAAATTGCAAAAAAGTCGTAATTTAAAAAAAGTCAAAATCATAAATAATTGAAATTTTCAGAAAAAGTAAAAATTTTCAAAAAAAGCGTCGAAATTTTCGAGAGTTGAAATATTGAAGAAAAAAATTTTGGAATTTGAAAAGTGATTGAAATTATAATTCTCTGAGATATTTGGAATTTCTAATAGATTTTGTCTTTTTCCTTGAAAGTTCTTCCTTAAAATTTGAATTACTCTCAAAATTTCGTTTCTGTGTTTCAAGGTTTTTCTCGAAATTTCGTCTTTTCCGAAACATTATTTTTTTGACATTTCTTGCCCGATAGAATCAGAACTTTTAGATACTTTTACAATTTGCTTAAAATTTGACTTTTTTTCTCGAAATTTTCATGTTTATCTTAAAAATCAGTATTTAATATTTCTAGAACAGAAGATTTCTGAAATTTTTTACTTGATAGAATCAGAACTTTCAGATATTCGTACTGCCTAAAATTTGACTTTTTCTCCTTGAAATGTTCATGTTTATTTCAAATTTTAGTATTTAATATTTCTGGAAAAGAAGACTTTGTCTTCAAAATTTGTCTCTTTTTTTCTAAGTTACGATCTTTTCCTCAAAATTTTTGTTTTCATTTCAAAATTTGTTTCTGGAAACTTAATTTTCTTCCTTAAAATTCATCTTTTAATTTTTCTCAAAAATCATCCTTTAATTTTTCTCAAAAATCATCTTTTGGAAATATCGACTTTTATAAAAAATTGAAATACACAAGATTAAAAAACACAACAAAGGTTGACTAACGCGTTTCGATAGCCAAGCTATCATCTTCAGAGACATACTCTCTGAAGATGATAGCTTGGCTAGTATCTCTCTGAAGATGATAGCTTGGCTATCGAAACGCGTTAGAATAACCTTTGTTGTGTTTTTTAATCTTTCTTGGTTTCAGTACACAAAATTTGTACTTCAATTTTTAAAGATAACCAAGGACCAGTCCGTTCCATCAAAATGCCACTTCTATGGCAACAACTTTTATATCTATGGTGCTAGAAATCTCAACTTTTTCTTGAAAATATTTTTTTTTCAAAATTTCGATTTTTTTTGTTTAAAATTTTTTTTCCGACAGCAATTCTCTTCGAATATTTTTTAAAAATTTCGCTTACTGTGAGAAATTTCTATTGTTTTCTGGAAGTTTCGCCTTTTTGCGTGAAATACTTCTTTTTCAGGATTTTTAACTATCTTTTCAAAATTCGTTTTTTTTTCTCAATTTTGCATTTTATTTCAAAATCGGCTTGTTTTTAAATTGACTTTCTTTGAAGAATTTCAGATTTTTTCTTAATATTCGACCGTCGAAATTTCGTTGGTTTCGGTTTTTTTTAATTCAGATCTTTTAGAATCTGAATTCCTGGAAATTTCACTTTTTCCTCGAATTTTATCTTTTCCTCAACATTTCGTTGTTTTCTCTTAAAATAAGCGTTTTTCTCAAAATTCGGCTTTATTCTGAGATTTCTACCTTTTGGCCTTTTCACTCAAATATAATCTTTTTTGAAATCCCGTTATTTTTTCTTAAAAAAATAATTTTAAAGAAAAAACGCGAAATTTTCAACAACAAAAATGTGCCAATTCGGAAAGATTATAAATGTTATATTTTGACAAAAATACATGATTTTTAAAAAATTGAAACAATTAAAAAATCTCGAATTTAAAAATAATATTATTAAACAATCGAAATTCCCAAAAAGCAAAACTAAAAACGTTCAAAAAAGATAGAACAGTTCATAGAAGATCTAAATTTTCAGATAAAGAAAGAAATTTAAAAAAAAAAACCAATGTTTCAAAATGTTAAATTTGGAAAATTTAAAAAGTTAGTTTGAAAAAGTAGACAATTTAAATGCTTTTTTTGAAAAAACCCAGATCTAAAAAAAACCTTAAAGTACTCAAAAAAAGTCGAAATTTCTAAATTAAAAAAATAATATTATCAAAGTTAAAATTTTGAAAAAAGAAATCAAAATTTTGGAAAACGCCCAAAATTTTCAAAAAGTAATTTCATCCTGAAATTTCTTAAAACCTTTCAAGTTTAAATTTGTGGAAAAATGTTGGAATTTCAAGATCGAGAAATTTAGAACAAAACATAATTCAAAATTTATTAGAACTTAATTTGGAAGGCAATAATTTTAGAAGGTCGCTTGGAGTGAATGCGAGCACTAACTTCTCTTGCGACGATCATGTGCCAAGTACGTCTCTCAGAAGCTAGGCTTTTTTTTAGAGCTAAAAAGTACTTTACATCTCATCAGATACTCTCACTATAGACAGCTCAAATAAGGCCAACACTAGAATACTGTTCGAATGTTTGGAGTTCAGCCCCAAAGCACATTTTAGCTCTTTTGGAATCAATTGAAAGAAGAGCGATTTGTCTACTTGATGACGAGAGATTTTTAGAGTTTTTTAGGGATTTTAAAGCCCATAGAAGCTTTGAACGTAACTTCTAAAACTTACAGAAGCATTCAACGAGCTTTTGAGACCTCCAAAAATCTCTAGCAGCTTTCAACTTACTTGCAGAAGCTTGTACAAGCTTGCAAAGATTTCTAGAGGCTTCTCCATTTCAGTAGATGTTTTCAAACTCTTCTAGAAAATTTCAGAAGCCCTTGGAGATGTTCAGATCTCCTCTAAAAGATATTGACGTTTCTGTACATTTTAAGAGCTGTATAATGGTGCTCAAAGCTCTTCAGAGGCTTACAAAGCTCTCTAAATGCTTTTAATATTGCCCAAAGCACCCCTGATTACTTCTAAAATCTTTCAAAGATCTTTGGATACTTCTCAATACATGTAATTGCTTTAAAAGTATTCTAGAGGATTTTTAAATCCTCTCGAGTTCTTCAAAGTTCTTTAGAAAATGGACGTAATTTCTTAATTTTACAGAAGCATTTAACGAGGTTTCGAGACCTCCAAAGACTTCTAGCAGTTATCAACTTACTTGCAAAAGCTTGCCGAAGCTTGCTAACATTTCTAGAGGCTTTCCCATTCCTGTAGGTGCCTTCAAACTCTTCCAGAGTATTTTAGAAGCCTTTGGGAGATTTTCAAAACTCTTCTAGAGGTTATCGATGCCTTCTGTACACTTTAAAAGTTTAATAATTGGTGCTCAAAACCCTCTAGAGGCTTCCAAAGCTCTCTAAATACTTTCAATATTTTTGAAAGCACTCCCAATTACTTCTAAAACCTTTCAAAGACTTTTGAATACTTCTTAATACATGTAATTGATTTAAAAGTCTTCTAGGAGATTTTAAAATCCGCTTGAGTCTTTCAAAGTTCTTTACGGATTTTAAAGCCAATAGAAGCTTTGGACGTAACTCCTTAAACTTACAGAAGCATTCAACGAGTTTTTGAGACCTCCAAAAATCTTTAGCAGCTTTCAACTTACTTGCAGAAGCTTGTAGAAGCTTGCAAAAATTTTTAGATGCTTCCTTATACCCGTAGGTGCTTTCAAACTCCTCTAAAGTATTTCAGAAGCCTTTGGAGATTATCAAATCTTTTTTAAAAGTTATCGCCGCTTTCTATACATTTTAAAAGCTTTATAATGGTGCGCAAAACTCTCTAGAGGCTTCCAAAGCTCTCTAAATGATTACAATATTTTTCAAAGCACACCTAATTACTTCTAAAATCTTTTAAAGATCTTTAGGTACTTCTCAATATATATAATTGCTTTAAAAGGCTTCTAGGGGATTTCAAAATTCTCTCGAGTCCTTCAGAGTTCTTTATGGATTTTAAAGTCCATAGAAGCTTTGGACGTAACTTCTTAAACTTACAGAAGCAGTCAACGAGCTTTCGAGATCTCCAAAGACCTTTAGCAGCTTTTAACTTACTTGGAGAAGCTTGTAGAAGCTTGCAGAAATCTCTAGATGCTTCGCCATGCCTGTGGGAGCTTTCGAACTCTTCTAGAGTATTTCAGAAGCCTTTGGAAGATTTTTAAATCTCTTATAGAGGTAATTGATGCTTTCTGTACACTTTAAGAGCTGTATAATGGTGCTCAAAACTCTCCAGAGGCTTCCAAAACTTTCTAAATGCTTCCAAGATTATCCAAAGCACTCCCAATTCCTTCTAGAACCTTTCAAAAATCTCTTGATACTTTTCAATACATATAATTGCTTTAAAAGTCTTCTAGGGGATTTTAAAATCCGCTTGAATCCTTCAAAGTTCTTTGGAGGGTTTCCAAGTTTTCTGGAGGGTTTTGGGGCTCTTTAGAGAGAGAGAGAGAGAGAGAGAGAGAGAGAGAGAAAAAGAGGGAGAGAGAGAGAGAGAGAAAGAGAGAGAGAGAAAGAAAGAGAGAGAGAGAAAGAAAGAGAAAGAGAGAGCACTAAAGGGGGGTAGGAGGGAGGGAGAGACCACCAAAATTCTCTAAGAGGCTTCAAATATTTTCCAAACCATTAAGAAACTTTTTGATGGCCTTCTAAAGACTATCAATGCTCTCTAAAAGCTTCCAATAATCGTTACAAAGCGTCAAAATTCCCCAAGAGCCTCTACCTACCTAATTACATCTAAAACCTTTCAAAGATATTTGCATACTTTTCAATACAAGTAATTACTTTAAAACTCTTCTAGGAGATTTTAAAATCCTCCCGAGTCCTTCAAAGTTCTTTATGGATTTAGAGTTATTTTGAAATCAATTCAAAGAAGAGCGATTTGTCTACTTGATGACGAGAGTTTTACCAATTCTCTTGAAACACTAGAGCACAGGCGGATGGATGGTGACTTATTTCTTTTCTACAAGTATTATCATGGGAGATGCTTCCAGGAACTAATAGGATTAATCCCCCCAGGTTTAGATTTCTGAGGCATCCAAGACAGTAGGAGACAGCAAATTCCTTTGCGGTCCAGCTTGGCATAATGAGGACTTCTATCTACAGAATCTTTTTTCTCTGGAACTTCCAAGCTATGGAACTTGTTACCGAAAAGAATTTTCCCCAAAAATTACAACATATTCTTGTTTAAGAAGGCGGTTCATCGCCATTTTTTCTTGTTTCCGCATCCTACGTGCTTTGAAGGCATAAAACTTAAAAAAAAATAACTCTGAATTTTGTAAGGGTCAGAATTTTGAGAAAGTACCCGAGAAATTGGAAAATCAAAAATCAAAACTTCTATGAACATTTGAAATCGAAATTTCAGTCGAAATTAAAAATCATTAATAAAACTGAGAAATTCTGAGAACATTTAAATTTGCGAATTTACTCTTGAAATTTTAAATAAACCAAGATTTCGATATTGAGGTTAAAATGAGAAAAGTCAACGTTTATAGAAAAATTCAAAATTTTGGGCTTACAACTAAAATGTTGGAGAAAAAATGGAAATTGATTTAGTGATAAAAAGTCAAAATTTTGATGATACTACACAGATACTAAAAAAAGACTCAAGATGTTGTATTTTAGTATTAGTGCTTTAGCCCATAAAAATTGAAAATTAAAAGAAGTTTTGAAAGCCAGGAATCAGCTAAAGTCACTTTTGTAGTAACTCTGGCATGTTCACACGAATAATCCCTTTATGCGTTGATAAAATCATTATTTGGGCCAGTTTTACGGTTTTTATAGTATTTCAAATATTTTGACAGATATATTGTTAAACCATGTACCCTACATATGAAGGCAAGTGCAAGCTTAGATAACAATATTTTTAATAAACAGATTGTCGAATCAAAACATCGTATTTATTCATCATCACGATTTATTTCATTCAGCATAGACTTTGGATTAGTAGTTTTTTTAATGGTGTCATATTCTTGTTATCCTATACACTATTAAGTAGTAAGATCGCATTAAAGGGATTAAGTAATTAACTTATAATGTGCTTGGATTGATTAAAATTTATTTGTTCAAGTCGTTTTCCATTAAGCACAATCGTTATCAATAATCTGATATAGAATACAATCTCGTTAAATCATCTGATTATTAATATATTCAGAATTTAATGAGAAGAGTTCCAGTAGTTTTGAAGCATCTCAAAATGCTTTTGATAGCGATAGCAGCAACATTGTTGCAACTGGTGCTTGGTAAAGGTTGTAAGTCATAAACTCGTTACTGATCCAACGAATAATTTATCAACGTACTTCACAGAAATATCCAGGTTGAGCATAGTGAACGGAAGCGATGCCACCGAGGGCGAATTTCCATATGCGGTATGTACCTAAATGGATGCGAATTACGATATAAAATCGGTATTTATTGCTCACCTCCAGTGCTTATGTTTTACACGGCTAGCTAGCCTAAAAAAAATTATTGTTGGGCGAATATTCATCACTAACGAAGCCCACATATTTTCCCTTGTGAAAATCCCACTTGAAGCGTTGAAATTAAAAATAGATGCTCTTTATTGCCTAGATGCCTAGAACGTATATTGATGTGTGAATTATCTAGAAGCAATAAAATGTTTCTGAAGATTTTATCAATTTTATGCTTACTTTAGATGGGATCGCAATTTTATCACCCATCTGAGAACATTGTATGGGAACCTTGATATGCAATATGATATGTCGATACATTGATTTAAAACAACAAGAGTAGAAAAACACATTTCCATTTGTTATTACAGACCAACCAAGGTTCCGATTCCTAAATCGAAACTGACCTATCAGCTTCGGCCAAAAATATTAGTTTTGTTTCGGCATAATATCGCCCCAGCCGCAACTTCAAAATTCACGTTTAAATTCTCACAAATGAAATAAAATTGTGAGAAAAACAACAAATTGATATTTAAAAAAATTCGAGATTTAAGAAGATATTTTGATTTTAACTTGAATTCTTAGAAATATTTTTCAAATTCACATTGAATGTAAAAGTCAAAATTTAGAAAAAAAAGTTGAGACACAGAATGGACCCTAAGTAATGACTACACCGAGCTATAGGGCAAATGTAATTTAACTAAATTTACGTTATATCAAAAGATGAAACATATTTTTTTTATACGAAAAGTCCACTTTTGCTCTGTCTACAATTATTTATGGTTGATCCTGTATGTAGATAGAGAAGGATCCCGCAAGGGTTTAGCAAAATTGTTCGACAAAAGCGATTTTCATATAAACACCCCAAAATAAAGAACAAACAAAGCAATAGAAGGGTTCCACTGAAGCAATAAAATTTTTCTCGAATTTTTGTCATTAAAATTAAAAAAGGAATTTTGAGAAAACAATCCATTTAAGTAAAAAATTATTTTTTTTAGAATTTTGACAGGTTTTCCTCTGTCAAATTTCAAATTTAAACTTAAAATATATTTAAAAAATTTTGCATATTCTTAACTCATATTTTATTGCAGCTTTCTTTAAGAAAAATTGAATTCAAGCTTGAATCCTAGTTTTTGTTAGAATTAATATTTTAGCTAAAATTTCCACTTCACTCTCGAAATGTTTAAAAATCTTTATTTTATTACAAATATTTAACTAAAAATCTTGATTGTTGCCCCAAAATTCGAAGTTTAAACTCGACATGTATCGTAACATTTTAATCATATGAATCAGCCATACTTATACCCGAAATGCAATTTGTAGTTTAGGCCTAGAATTTTCTGAAATACTAAATTTAAAATTTATACTTTTTTCTGAACTATTGACGTTAAACTCGTCTTCCTGATTTGATTTAATGTCAATTTTTAACTTTAACCTAAAAACTTTTTTTCTTGTTACAAACTTTTAGATGATCAAATAAAAAAATTAAGTCAATAAGGCTAATATTCTTATACAGTGAGCAAATTATGAGAGAATAATTTCAAAAAATTGTTTTGACTTCCAAACTGGAGACCAATAAAAATATTGCATCATCTATAGACTCGCAAGAAACTTCTTAAAATACTTTTCTTTGTAGGTATCGTTAAGATACAAGGATCAACATACTTGCGGGGGTTCTATAATAGGGGAGTACTGGGTGCTGACCGCCGCCCACTGCATATATCCAAGGTAAATATTTTTGGGCGTTATCGGTTCGAATGATTAATACCTCGTGAATTGTAACACTTTATTTCTAAACTGATTCCGAAATACTACAATTATAATTCACTTAAATAACTGACCAACCGACTAAGCAACTAACTAACCCAGTGTTTAATTAACTTACTTATTCACTATTTAACTAACTAACTGAGGGACAGGCGACCGCGTATATATATACCCTTCCGGTTTCTAGACGCATCTCCGTACAAATAAGATTATCGTTTGCCAACATTTCTGGAGCTCTTATCTGGCGTTTGATTCACTATCGCATTATCAAATTTTCTAGAAAATTCCTTACAAAATCACTAATACAAATTCTGTAACTACATTTTGTTGCACTGCCTCCCCCTTAAGACTAATCATCCCGATCAATTGCAATCAGTCACTTCGCCACTATATTTGCACAGTCTGTTGCACTTTCTACTTGGTTCTGGGGCTGCGCTGGATCCTGTATACCAAGTCGTTGATCCTCTTCAATGCTATGTACGGCCCTTCCCAAGATAAGAGAACCTCCTTTCCTTCGATGAGAGTTGTAGAGCCATACCAATTGGCTCCCACTGAAACATCCATTAGAAACAGTGGTAGTTGTCTATCCCAGTCTTTCTAATGCTTGGAAATGACCTTCAAAAGATGTTCCTCCAAGGTTCGGTTAAATCTTTTCACCATGCCATCAGACTGTGAATGAAGAGGTGTCGTTTGAGTTTTCTTTATAACAAGAAGACGGCACACCCCTTGGAAAACCCCCGATTCGAAGTTCCTTCCTTGGTTCGAGTGTATTTCAATTCAAACTCTTCTAGATTATTTCAGAAGCCCTTGGAGGATTTCAAATCTCTTCTAGAGGTTTTCAAAGCTTCCTACATATTTTAAAAGCTGTATAATGGTGCTCAAAACTCTCTAGAGTTTTCCAAAGCTCTCTAAACACTTTCAATATTTTCCAAAGCACTTTCAATTACCTCAAGAACTTTTCAGAGATCTTTGGATACTTCTTAATACATGTAGTTGCTTTAAAAGTCTTCTAGGGGATTTTAAAATTCTCTCGAGTTCTTGAAAGTTTTTTAGAGATTTTAAAATCCATACCAGCTTTGAACGTAACTTCTGAAACCTTCAGGAGCTTTCAACGAGCTTTCGAGACCTCCAAAGATCTCTAGCAGCTTTTAACCTACTTTCAAAAGCTTGCAAAAATCTCTAGAGGCTTCCCTATTTCCTTAGGTGCTTTCTAACTCTTCTAGAGTATTTCATAGGATTTTGAAGATTTTTAAATCTATTCTAAAGGTTATCGATGTTTTTTATACATTCTAAAAGCTGTATAATGGTGCTCAAAACTCTCTAGAGGCTTTCAAAGCTCTCTAAATGCTTCCAATATCACCCAAAGCACTCCCAATTACTTCTAGAACTTTTGAAAGATTTTTGAAAACTTTTCAATACATGTAATTGCCTTAAGAGTCTTCTAGAGAATGTCAAATTCTCTTGAGTTCTTCAAAGTTTTTTATAGATTTTAAGGTCTATAGAAGCTTTGGACGTAACTTCTTAAACTTACAAAAGCATTCAACAAGCTTCCAAGACCTGCAAAGATCTCTATCAGCTCTCAACTTACTTGCAGAAGCTTGTAAAACCTTGCAAAAATCTCTAGATGCTTCCTTATTCCGTTAGGTGCTTTCAAACTCTTCAAGAGTATTTCAGAAGCCTTTGAAGATTTGCAAATCTCTTCTAAAGGTCATCGACGCTTTCTATACCTTAAAGAGCTGTATAACGATGCTCAAAACTCTCTGGAGGCTTTCAAAGCTCTCTAGATGCTTTCAATATTCCCGAAAGCACTTCCAATTACTTCTAAAATCTTTCAAAGATCTTTGGATACTTCTTAATACATATAATTGAGTTAAAATTCTTCTAGGAGATTTTAAATTCTTCTTGAGTCCTTAAAAGTTTTTTACGGATTTTAAAACCTATAGAAGCTTTGGTCGTAACTTGTTAAACTTACAGAAGCATTCAACGAGTTTTAGAGACCTCCAAAGATCTTTAGCAGCTTTCAACTTACTTGCAGATATTTGTGGAAGCTTGCAAAAATCTCTAGATGCTTTCTTATTCCCGTTGGTGCTTTTAAACTCTTCTAGAGTATTTCAGAAGTCTTTAAAGATTTTTAAATCTTATCTAGAGGTTTTCGACGCTCCATGCACATTTTAAAATCAGAATAATGGTGCTTGAAACTCTCTAGAGGCTTTCAAAACTCTCTAAATGCTTCCAATATTTTCCAAATCACTTTCAATTACTTTTAGAACTTTTCAAAGATCTCTGGATACTTCTCAATGCATGTAATTGCTTTAAGAGTCTTCTAGAAGATTTTAAAATCCTCTCGAGTCCTTCAAAATTCTTTATGGATCTTAAAGCTCATAGAAGCTTTGGACGTAAATTCTTAAACTCACAGAAGCATTCAACGAGTTTTAGAGACCTCCAAAGATCTTTAGCAGCTTTCAAATTACTTGCAGATGCTTGTGAAAGCTTGCAAAAATCTCTAGATGCTTCCCTATTCCGTTAGGTGCTTTCGAACTCTTCTATAGTATTTCAGAAGCCTTTGAAGATTTTCAAATCTCTTCTAAAGGTTATTGACGCTTTCTACAGACTTTAAGAGCTGTATAATGGTGCTCAAAACTCTCTAGAGGCTTTCAAAGCTTTCTAAATGCTTCCAATATTTTTCAAAGCACTTCTAATTACTTCTAAAACCTTTTAAAGATCTTTAAACACTTCTCAATACGTGTAATTGTTTTAAAAGTCTTCTAGAGAATTTTAAAATCCTCTCAAGTCCTTCAAAGTTCTTTAGGGATTTTGAAGCCTATAGAAGCCTGAGGACGTAATTTCTAAAAGTTACAGAATTTTTCAACGAGTTTTCAAGACATCTAAAGATCTTTAGCAGCTTTCAACTTACTTGAAGAAGCTTGTAAAAGCTTGCAAAAATTTCTAGATGCTTATTTATTCCTGCAGGTGCTTTCAAACTCTTCTAGGAGATTTTAAAATTTTCTTGAGTCCTTCAAAGTTCTTTACGAATTTTAAAGTCTATAGAAGTTTTGGACGTAACTTCTTAAACCTACAGAAGCATTTAATGACTGTTCGAGACCTTCAAATATTTTAGCAGCTCTCGACATACTTGCAGATGCTTGTAGAAGCTTGCAAAAATCCCTAGATACTTCCCCACTCCCGTTGGTGTTTTCAAACTCTTCTAGAGTATTTTAGAAGCCTTTGAAGATTGTCAAACCTCTTCTAGAGGTTATCGACATTTTCTATATACTTTAAAAGCTGTATAATCGTGCTCAAAACTTTCTAGAGGCCTCCAAAGCTTTCCAATTGCTTTTAGTATTGCCCAAAGCACTCCCAATTACTTTTAGAATCTTTTAAAGATTTTTTGATACTTATTAATGCTTGCAATTGCTTTAAAAGTCTTCTATGGGATTTTAAAATCCTCTCGAGTCTTTCAAAGTTTTTTAGGAATTTTAAAGCACATAGAAGCTTTGGACGTAACTTCTAAAACTTACAGAAGTTCAACCAGCTTTCGAAACCTTCAAAGATTTCTAGCAGCTTTCAACTTACTTGCAGAAGCTTGTAGAAGCTTGCAAAAATCTCTAGAGGCTTTCCCATTTTTGTAGGTGCTTTTAAACTTGTTTAGAGTATTTCAGAAGCCTTTGGAGATTTTCAAATCTCTTCTAGAGTTTATCGACGCTTTTTACGCAATTTAAGAGCTGTATAATGGCGCTAAAAGTTTTCTAGAGGCTTCCAAAGCTCTCTTAATGCTTTCAGTATTTTTCAAAATACTTCCAATTACTTCTAAAATCTTTCAAAGATCTTTGGATACTTGCTAACACATATAATTGAGTTAAAATTCTTCTAGGAGATTTTAAATTCTTCTTGAGTCCTTCAAAGTTTTTTACGGATTTTAAAACCTATAGAAGCTTTGGTTGTAACTTCTTAAACTTACAGAAGCATTCAACGAGTTTTAGATACCTCCAAAGATCCTTAGCAGCTTTCAACTTACTTGCAGAAGCTTGTAGAAGTTTGCAGAAATCTCTAGATGCTTCCCCATTCCCGTTGGTGCTTTTAAACTCTTCTAGAGTGTTTCAGAAGTCTTTGAAGATCCTTAAATCTTATCTAGAGGTTTTCGACGCTCCATGCACATTTTAAAATCAGAATAATGGTGCTTAAAACTCTCTAGAGGCTTTCAAAGCTCTCTAAATGCTTCCAATATTTTCCAAAGCACTTTCAATTACTTTAAAAACCTTTCAAAGATTTCTGGATACTTCTCAATGCATGTAATTATTTAAAAGTCTTCTAGGAGATTTTAAAATTTTCTTGAGTCCTTCAAAGTTCTTTACGAATTTTAAAGTCTATAGAAGTTTTGGACGTAACTTCTTAAACCTACAGAAGCATTTAATGACTGTTCGAGACCTTCAAATATTTTAGCAGCTCTCGACATACTTGCAGATGCTTGTAGAAGCTTGCAAAAATCCCTAGATACTTCCCCACTCCCGTTGGTGTTTTCAAACTCTTCTAGAGTATTTTAAAGCCTAAGAGCTGTGTAATGGTGCCCAAAACTTTCTAGAGGCCTCCAAAGCTTTCCAATTGCTTTTAGTATTGCCCAAAGCACTCCCAATTACTTTTAGAATCTTTTAAAGATTTTTTGATACTTATTAATGCTTGCAATTGCTTTAAAAGTCTTTTAGGGGATCATAAAATTCTCTCGAGTCTTTCAAAGTTCTTTAGGAATTTTAAAGCCCATAAAAGCTTTGGACGTAACTTTCAAAACTTACAGAAGTTCTAAACCAGTTTTCAAGATCTCCGAAGATCTCTACCAGCTTTCAACTTACTTGCAGAAGCTTGCAGAAGATTGCAAAAATCTCTAGAGGCTTTCCCATTTTTGTAGGTGCTTTTAAACTTGTTTAGAGTATTTGAGAAGCCTTTGGAGATTTTCAAATCTCTTCTAGAGTTTATCGACGCTTTTTACGCAATTTAAGAGCTGTATAATGGCGCTAAAAGTTTTCTAGAGGCTTCCAAAGCTCTCTTAATGCTTTCAGTATTTTTCAAAATACTTCCAATTACTTCTAAAACCTTTCAAAGATCTTTGGATTCTTCTGAATACACGCAGTTGCTTTAAAAGTCTTCTAGGACATTTTAAAATCTTCTCGAGTTTTTCAAAGTTGTTTAGGCATTTTAAAGTCCATAGAAGCTTTGGACGTAACTTCTAAAACTTACAGAAGCTTTCAACAAGTTTTCGAGACCTCCAAAGGTCTCCAGTAGATTTCAACTTACTTGCAGAAGCTTGTAGAAGCTTGCAAAAATCTCTGGATGCTTTCCCGTTTCCGTAGGTGCTTTCAAACTCTTCTAGAGTATTTCAGAAGCCTTTGGGAGATTTTTAAATCTCTTATAGAGGTTATCGACGCTTTCTATACACTTCAAGAACAGTATAATGGTGCTCAAAACTTTCTAGAGGCTTCCAAAGCTCTCTAAATGCTTCCAATATTTTCCAAAGCACTCCCAATTACTTCTAGAACCTTTCAAAAATCTCTTGATACTTTTCAATACATATAATTGCTTTAAAAGTCTTCTAGGGGATTTCAAAATCCGCTTGAATCCTTCAAAGTTCCTTGGAGGATTTCCAAGTTTTCTGGAGGGTTTTGGGGCTCTTTATATATATATATATATATAGAGAGAGAGAGAGAGAGAGAAAGAGAGCACTAAAGGGGGGTAGGAGGAAGGGAGAGACTACCAAAATTCTCTAAGAGGCTTCAAATATTTTCCAAACCATTAAGAAACTTTTTAATGGCCTTCTAAGAAGGACTATCAACGCTCTCTAAAAGCTTCCAATAATCGTTACAAAGTGTCAGAATTCCCCAAGAGCCTCTACCTCTCCGCAAAACATTTCTCATTTTTAAACTGTGTTATTTTGAAATTAGAATACCTTGATCTAAGTTTTTATAGTTAAAAAGTTGCCAAAAACTATTCTTTGACTTGAAGAAATGAAGAACAAAAAGATCTTACCAGATTGTAAAGAAAATTGCTGCATTTTTAAAATCTAAAATGAATTCAAATGAATGAAGTTGTCCACGAGAACCCTTGCGACTGTGGCAGCTTCCTGATTCGGGATGGCGTAAGATAAGACCATTTTCTGAAATAGTCCTTGGCCAAGAGGATGTACTTATTTCCATCATCCAATGCTGGAAATGGTCCCGCCATATCGATTGCAATTCTCTTAAATGGAGCTCCCACATTATACGGCTTCAGGGTCCCTTTGGTTCTTATACGAGGACCCTTGGATGCAGCGCAGATACATTTTCGACAACATCGCTCGATGTTCTCCCTGCAGTTAACATAGTAGAACCGTTTTCGAATCTTCTCCGGGGTCTTGTTCATCTCTAGATGTCATCCAGAGGTCCCATTGTGCACCTCCCACAAAACCTGTGAAATCTACTCTGAGGCACCACCAACTGCAAGTTGACAAGCTTTCCATCCGCACTTTACCATGCCCTCTTCAGAGCACTTCGTACTCTACTGGAGGGATTTCCATTGGACCCGTAAATTCTTAAGAGCTGGACTTCTGTCGGAAACTTCTTGCCATTCACGTGAATCTCCAGCTTCTTTCTATTCTAATACGGGTCTGATATTAGCATCGCTCTTTTTCCGAGAGATATCCATGAGTCCATCCATCTTCTGGCTAGACTCTTGAATATCTGCGGGAAGAAGAGCTGGCTGGACAAACATGACCTTTATATCCAGCATGTCCTCATGGTCCTCAACTTGTCTGCAGTGTTTGTAATCCCCACAAGGTCTTTTGGACAAAGCGTCAGCGTTGTTATGCTGTCGTCCCGGTTGATGAGACACCTTGATACTATTGGAACGTCCCTAACCATCGAGTTGTCCGCCCCTTCGCGTTCTTCATTCAGAGTAACCTTGATCTGTCCTCATGAGAAATTCTTGTCCATACAAATACTTGTGGAAGAGTTCCACGGCCTTCGCTATCGCAAGAAGATCCTTCCTAGTGGTGCATTAATTCCTCTCTGGCTTCGTCAGGATCTTGTTGTAATATTCGATGATTCTTTCTTCACAGGTGTGAACTTAGGACAACACAGCCCCAATGCCGAAGTGGCTGTGTCTAAAACGAACTTTCCATTCCGCTGGGGATAAACCAAGATAAAGCTTGTGCCCAACGCGGGCTTTAGTTTTTGGTAAGCGGTATCACTATCGGGAGTTCAGACATACGGCATTCTTCCTTCTGTTAGTCTGTGTTACGGAGCAGCGAGCGACCTTAGCCTTTCACAAATCTTCGGTAATAGGTGCATAACTCCAGGAAGCTTCTCAGTTCATGTTTATGTTTGGGTCTTTGCCAGTCGCGGATTGCTTAAGTTTTGCTGATATTTGTTCCTACTTCTGCGGCTGATACAGTGTGGCTCAAGAATTCTAACTTCCCTTGAAACAAAGAGCACTTCATTGGATTCAGTTTTAAGTTGGTCTGTTTTAACCTGTTGAAGACTCTTGGAGATTTTGTAGATGTTCTTTAAAGTTCTTGTTCATCACCATGACGTCATCAAAGTAAACCAAACAGGTTTTCCAAGTGAGTCCTCGAAGTACCCGTTCCATTTTGGATGATGTTAATATTGTTTCTATGAAGCTTTCTAGAATATTCAAGATTTTTTGTGACTTGCCCCGTATAAATTGTTTTTCAGTTTAAAACGTCCGCGATAAAGTCTAAATTTAATTGTCACTACGATTCACTAACGCAATATTTCGGAACCTTGCACGGATTGTTTCGAGAAATAAAGCAGAATCCACAAACTAATCTCGCTTCTGACACCAGCTGTTGCACGTTATCGGTCCAAAAATTAAAACTTTGTGAGTTGTAACCACTTTATTTCCAAACTAATTTCGGAACATTTTTATTATAATGCATTTAACTAATTCAACTACTAACTAATAACCTAATTTGAATAACCAACCAACTAATTCACTGTTTAATTAACCGACTGAGGGAGAGACAACCACGTATTTATAGGTACCGTTCCGGTTTCTAGAACGGACATACAGATAAGACTTATTACTTACGGAAAAGTCTAAAGCGCTTATCTGCCGTATGATTCATTATCACGGACGCTTCGCATTATCAAATTTTTCTAGAGAATTCTTTACTAATACAAATTTTATAACTACATTTTGTTACAATATTTACGTATTCGTACCATCTTTATTTGTCTCTAGCTCCTCTTAAAACTTATGGCATTATGACTAAAACACCCAGTATATGTAAAATAGAAGTACATATATTTTTTTCAGTTTAATTAACTCTTTAACTATATTATACGGAACAATTAACCTCAACAATGGCGTAGATCCTTCCCCGCAGTATATCGTAAACGCTTCTTATGCCAAAAGACATGACAATTTTCAAGACTATGGGGGATTCCTCAATGATATTGCTGTGATTAAAGTAAGTAGCCTTGTATATGTACAATCAATTCCTCGGTTCTGTAACACGTTACAGGTTGAATCTCCTTTTCCGTTTGGCGACGATACCAAAGCGGTGAAGCTTCCAACAGCACAAGGTTCCGTTCCTTACACTGGAAAATTCACTTTAGTGGGATGGGGAGGTACCAACGGGGAAAACAAATACGTTGACATTTTACAAAAAGTGGAAGTGGAAGTGTTCAAGAATGATTATTGTCAGGATAGACTTCCAGATTATAATTCGACCTATCACATTTGCGCTGGAGTCAAAACTGATGGAAAAGGACAATGCACGGTAAGCTCGAATTAAAAATATTCGATTTCAAATAAATTACGGTTCCTACGGCAAAAATAGAAAGCCATTTTGCGAATACACTTTCCGAAAGATATTTTTTTTTGTGGCTCTTGTTAGCTGAAATTGTGGATACCTCACTATGTGTGTCGAGTTGAATTACGTAATTAGAAGAAGTGTACTTAAAAAATGGGTCCCAGTTATCAACTATTTCTTTCTGGAAAAATTATACTGCAGTTCATCCTTTTACAAGTCACCTGTTGTTTAAATAAAAACATTTAATCTATAGCTTTCTTGTAGCTTATAGCTTTTTTATAGTCGATGCAAATTAGCTTGTACTGTTTCCTGTTGTACTGATTTCAAAATAAACAAAATAATTTTATAATAGTGTAACGAAATGTAATAATGGAATTTAGAATCTAAGGAAATTTTCTAGAAAGATCTGATAAAGGAAAGCGGCCGCGATAATGAACCAAACGGCAGATAAGCGTTCCAGAAATTTCGCCAAACGATAAGCCTTATCTGCTGAAAACTTCTAGAACCCGAACCAGAGATCTATATAAAGGGGGTCCGGTTGGCTTTCCTGGGAATCAGTCAGTCAGTTAGTCATCGTATTTAATTAGTGAGTTAGTAGTTAGAAGTCGATAAGTGAGTTAGTTATTCATTTGTAGTGTTCCGAGTTTAGTTTGAAAATAAAGTGAGTAGTATTCAACAAGTGTTAATAATTATTCAAACCGATAGCAACCAACAATAGGAAAAATTTTACAGGACAACAGAAATTCATTAAATATTCTATAACTCTTCTGAAAACCCTAAAATATTTTCTTTGTTGATTTTGATGTAGGACGTATTTACGGAAACTTACATTGTTGACTTTGTCAGATGTTTGAATAACTAATTCGAATCATTTTAGGGTGATTCCGGTGGCCCCTTAACTTACGAAGGATTTCAATTTGGTATAGTGTCCTGGTCAGATAAACCTTGTGCATCCAAGCCTGGCGTTCTAACGAATATCCTGAGCTATCGCGATTGGATTTTTAAAGAGACGTCGATATAAAACATTTTAAAAACCTGAACTTTACTGTTTAGTTGTTACAAATAAATATAATCAATAGTTATTTATAAATGAGAATGTTTTGATTATTATTTAGCAAGTAAATACCTAAGTATTATTTATTAGTATTTTTTAAATAGTTTTTAAATCTTATTTGTAGATTAGCTATTTATTCTGTATTAAAATAGAGAAATGTTACTTCATGTATGTATACAACAAAAGAAATTGCAATTTTAATTTATTTTTTTTTGAAACTTCAACCTTAAAATTGAATTTTAGATTTAAAAGCTCAAACACCGTTCCCTTGTCGCCAATTTAACATCTTATGGACTTTCAGCAGGTCCCTGTCATTTGATATCAAGTTTCTTCGTCAAACTTGCTAAACCTGCATTTCTTTTCAAAATATTCCGCACTGTTCGCGATTTCAGGCTTTCTCTAACTTCTGCGAGGCTCTCTGAGTCGAAAATATGACATAATACATGTTTTCATGCTTCATAACGTTAACAATGTTTTGTTTCTTACTACTACCGAGCGGCACAACTATCGGATTATTTATCAAAGTTCAATGCCTGTAAGAGGTTTTAAATAAGGTTGCCATATGTTTCGTACATAAGGAACTGTCACCGTCTTTTGCCACCTAGCTTTGTATTACTGTATATTCCGATTTCGTCTGGTATTTTCGCAAACTCTGCACGAAAAGTCATATTCAATATGACTTCATGAATATGTATTTTCGATTCCATCAAACGTGGATAATTTCGCTGTTTTAAAATTACTAGCAGTGGCGGCTAGTAGCTAAAACTAGAGGGGGTGCTGCGACGGCGTTTGTGTTAAAATTGTGTAAAAGCAAATGAGTTCAAAAAATTAATAACATAAACCACCTCGTTGCTTCTCAATAAAAATCGCAACTTTAGGAAAATCCGAAAATGCAAAATTTCGTACCAAAATTGGAATTTTGTGATTAAATAATGAATTTTATCTGGTTTTTTAGAAACTTTTCTAAGCTTGAAATGTATATTTTTTAAAACTGATATTTTTTATTAATATAAACTTTTTGAGAAATATGTCGAATTAAAAATCAAAATTAAAGAAATAGTAACAAAAATTTTTATTTTTAAAATTGTTCGAAGTTTTGAAACAAATTAAAAAAAAAATTTGAAGTTTAACTACAAAGAAAATCCAAAAATGTGAATTTTAATCACAAAGGATCGACTTCAAGCTGAAATATTTGATCTTTAAAGTTTCTCTGGGAATTTCA
This sequence comes from Dastarcus helophoroides, assembly GCA_028583605.1. Lineage (NCBI taxonomy): Eukaryota > Metazoa > Arthropoda > Insecta > Coleoptera > Bothrideridae > Dastarcus > Dastarcus helophoroides. Next base: position 32,153,758 of record CM053331.1, on the reverse strand, counting down.
AAATTACCAGAAAAAAATTAAATTAGAAGATTAAATTGTCAATTATTTTTTTTAGATGTTGACTATTTTTAATTTTGAAATTTCGACTTTTCTAGAAATGTTGACTCATTTTTGAAAATTTCAATAAGTCCTACTTTAAAGGTAGAAATTTTAAATATATTTTTGACAATTAATTTATTTTAAAAAATTGTTTTTTTTTCATTGATTCCGACATTGCTATTTTTTCAAAAATTTTATATACAAATAACAAATTTTAACTTTTTTCTAGAAATGGCTGCATTTTCTCCAAATTTTGAGGTTAATCTTTAAATTTCAATCTCTTTTTTATCGAAATTTGATGGACTTTACAATTCCAAAAATAAATTTAACAAATAAAAATAACAGTTCTAGAAGAATTGGAAATTTCGATTCAAAATTTTCTTCGGTTCTACAATAGTGGTAAGGTTTTTTTAGCGAAATATCAAATCGTACAAAAAATTGAAATTTAGAAGGTTCATTGTTTCTTAAAATTCAATATTTTTCTGAAAATTGAAATGTTTTTTTAAATTTCTTCCTTTTTTCCTAGAATGTAGACATTTTTGCAGAAATTTCACGATTCTTTTCTAAACATAATTTGTCGAAATTTTATATATGAAGAATACATTAAAGCAATCACTAAACACTTACTTAATCGATTTTAAATATTTTTACCCCAAGCGGGGTGAAAAAGAATATTTAACTGGACATTAAAACTTAAAATTTTCTTTTACAAGCCAAAAATTGGGTTTTGAAAAGCAATTTTTCTCGAACAAGGTAACATTAAAAAAGACGAAATTTTCGAAAAAACTTAAAAAAAAAATTTCGAAACAAGACGCATTTTTAAGCCGTAACGAGGTGACAAACGTTATTATTGAATATTAAAAAATGTCAATGTTTCTTTTATAAGCTATAAATCAGGTTTGCTAAAATAGTTTTGACTAAACAAGACAAAATTTTAAAAGGTCGAAAGTTTCTAAAAAATTGGACATTTTGATAGTTAACATCTTGAAAAACTGTAAAATGTTTTAAAAAAAGTCGAAATTTTTAAAAAGTCGAAATTTTTAAAATGGGTTGACATTTTTAAATCAAGACGAAATTTTAAAACTGGTCCAGATTTTCAAAAAAAACGAAATTTAAAAAAAAAATTCAAATAAAAGTCGAAATTTAAAAAAAGCCGAAATTTTGAAAATAAGTCGTAACTTTCAAAAGAAAAGTCAATATCTCGAGAGCAGATCGACCATTTAAAAAATAACTGGAATATTTAATAAAAATGAAAATCATTAAAAATCAAAATTTTGCAAATTTTGGAAAATTGAAATTTTCCAAATTTGGAAAAAAAACACCCCATTAGAATAGTCAAAACAAAAACAAAAATTTCAAAATTCCTGAAAAAGTCAAATTTGAAATAAAAATCGAATTTTTTAAATGGGCAAAATTTTGAAAGATTCAACATTTAGAAAAAGTTTAAATTTGCACAAAAAGTAAATATTTTAATAAAGCCCTAAGTTTTAAAAACAGTAGAATTTTGGGTATATTTCAAAACTTTCAAAAAAAGTTAATATTGAGAAAACAAATCAATTTTTTGAAAAACGGTCGAATTTCAAAATAAAAATTGTAAAATGCGGAATTTTTTGACGTTGAGATTTTGAAATTAAATCAAAAATGTCAGAAGAGCCGAAATTCTCACAAAAAATCAAAATTTCTAGGAACATCCGAACGAAATTCTTAACAAAAGTGGAAATTTTCAAATAAACTCAAAATCCTGGAAAAAGTCAAAATTTTAAAAGATTCCAATTTTTGAAAAAGAAAACCGAAATTTCGAGAAAAAATTTGAAATATCTGTAGAAAAAAGCCGAAATTTCGAAAATAAGTCGTAACTTTCAATAATAATAAAGTCAATATTTCGAGAAAAGATCGAAGATTTAAAAAATAACTGGAATATTTAATCAAAATAAAAATCATCAAAAATCAGAATTTTGCAAATTTTGGAGAATCGAAATTTTACAAATTTTGGAAAAAAACGCCACATTAGAATAGTCAAAATTAACAAGAAAAAATTTTAAAATTCCTGAAAAAGTCAAATTTGAAATTAAATCGAATTTTTTAAAAGGGCGAAATTTTGAAAGATTCAACATTTAAAAAAAGTTGAAATTTGCACAAAAAATAAATATTTTAATAAAGCCGTAAGTTTTAAAAACAGTAGAATTTTTGGCATATTTCAAAACTTTCAAAAAAAGTTAAAATTGAGAAAACAAATCAAATTTTTGAAAAACGGTCGAATTTCAAAATATAAATTGTAAAATGCGGAAACTTTTGAGATTGAGATTTTGCAATTAAATCAAAAATGTCGGAAGAGCCGAAATTCTCACAAAAAATCAAAATTTCTAGGAACATCCGAACGAAATTCTTAACAAAAGTGGAAATTTTCAAATAAAGCCAAAATCCTGAAAAAGGTCAAAATTTTAAAAGATTCCAATTTTCGAGAAAGAAAACCGAAGTTTCGAGAAAAAATTTGAAATATCAGTAGAAAAAGCCGAAATTTCGAAAATAATTCGTAACTTTCAAAAGAAAAGCCAACATTTCGAGAAAAGATCGAAGATTTTAAAAATAACTGAAATATTTAATCAAAATAAAAATCATCAAAAATCAGAATTTTGCAAATTTTGGAAAATCGAAAATTTAAAAATTTTGGAAAAAAACGCCACATAAGAATAGTCAAAATTAACAAGAAAAAATTTCAAAATTCCTGAAAAATTCAAATTTGAAATAAAAATCGAATTTTTCAAAAGGGCAAAATTTTGAAAGATTCAACATTTAAAAAAAGTTTAAATTTGCACAAAAAGTAAATATTTTAATGAAGCCGTAAGTTTTAAAAATAGTAGAATTTTTGATATATTTCAAAATTTTCAAGAGAAGTTAAAATTGAGAAATCAAATTAAATTTTTGAAAAACGGCGGAATTTGAAAATATAAATTATAAAATGCGGAAATTTTTAAGGTTGGGATTTTGTAATTAAATCAAATGTGTCAGAAGAGCCGAAATTCTCACAAGACAATTTTTAGGAACATCCGAACGAAATTCTTAACAAAAGTGGAAATTTTCAAATAAAGTCAAAATCCCGAAAAAGGTCAAAATTTTAAAAGATTCCAATTTTCGTGAAAAAAAATCGAAATTTCGAAAAACAATTTAAAATATCTGTAGAAAAAAGTCGAAGTTTTAGAAAAACAGTCCATCGGTTAATATTTTTTTTTAGAAAAATATCAAAATGCGGAAGCAATGGAAAATTTTCATAACATTTTTTCGTTTCTTTCCAAAATCTTGACCTTTCTATAAAAATTTCAGATTTTTTTTTATAAGTTGTTAGTCAAAATTATAAAATAAACTTTGGAATGTCAAAATGCCGCGAAAAAATCTAACATTTTTAAAAGTAAATTAGAGGAACATAAAAAATTAGGAGAAATTGAAATATCCAGAAACATTTTAAGAACAAAATTTGCTGGAAAGATAAAAATTTCGAGAAAATTGATTTATATAATATATTTAGGAAAATAGAAAATCTCCAGAAACTTTCTTAGCAAAAAAACTCAAAATATTAGAAAAAACTAAAAATGTTTCTACAATCGAGTGAAACTTGCAAAATCAGATATAAACTCGTAAATTTGGTATTATTTTTTTTAGAGAAATATCAAAATGCGAGAAGAGTTGGATTTAGAGTGTTTTTTCAAATTCTCATTATTTTCTCAAAATTTTAACACTTTTAGAAAACTCTTTCTCGAAATATATTTCCTTTTCAAAAGTTTTACAAAAATTATTTTTTGAAAATGTGTTTTTATCAAAATTAGAAATAAAATAGATTTTAAAAGATCGTAACATGAAAAAAAGATGAAGTTTCTATAAAAAAAATCGGAGAAAATTTAAAATTTCTATAAAAAAAGTGTTCAAGGAAAACTCTCCACAAATGACCAACATTTTGAGAAAAAACTTGAAAGCGGAATTGGGGGTGCTGCAGTTCCTCAGTGCATATAGGCGAGACGCCACTGATTATTATTATTGCTTGAGGTCAAAATACAATCAAGTGTGTACTACTAAACTATTACTAAATTCAAGTTGTTTTGCGGAAAATTAATTGGTATTATTTGTAAGCAAATCCCTACTTTTTTATTAGAGGAAGAAAGAAGAAATATAAAAATTTCGACTTATATTACAGTTTCAGAATTTTCCTAAAAATTTTTATTATTTTTCAGAATTTTCACTTTCGAATTATCGATTTTTTTTAATGCAGAACTTTATGAAATACACCACTATTTTAAATTTAGACTTTTTTGAAAATTCTGAATTATTTGTTTTTACGTTTTACTTCCTCTGAAAGTTTTGACTTTTTTTCGACCTATTTTAAGTATTTCCACTTCCTGAAGATTCCAGTTCATTTAAAGTTTAAAATTTTTTTAAGAAATGCAACTTTATTGAAAATTTGTTTTTTTTTGTACTGTTTAATTAACTGTACATTTTTTTAAACTAAACTTTTTGAAAATTTGGGCTTTGTTTCAAAATTTTGATTTTTTGGAAATGTCGGTTTATCTTTTTTTTTTAATTTTTACCGAAAATATCGATTTGTTTTAAATTTTAAAGTTTTTCTGGAACTTTCTGGAACGAGTTTTATTGGAAATATTAAATCTTTTTTAAAGTTTACGCCTTTTTTTAATTTTTACTTCTGCAAATTTGAACTTTTTTTGTGATATTCGCTTTTATTTTCAATAATTCATTTTTGGAAAAATAAACAGTCGATCGAAAAAGTCAGACCTTTTCTCGAATTTTTGGGTTTTATTAAGAGTGTTTTTGATTTTTTTACAATTTTTGACTTTTTTCAAAATTTAGATTCTTCTGAAGTTTCGCCTTTTACTAATTTAACTTTTTTTAAAAAAAAATTATTGGTTTTTCTTGATTTATTTAAATATTTCCACCTTTTTCATAAATTTATTTTCCTTCAAGGATCTAATTTATTTGTCAAAATTTTGACTTCTTGTTGAAATTTTTCATTTTTGTTGTGAAAAATTCAACTGTTTTGAAAGTCACGTTTTTTGTTTAAAGTCTTACAAGTATTTTCATAGCTATTAAAAATTCATAATCATAATTTTTAAGGACCATCTGTATAAAGTTAGGAATCTGTATGGGATTATAAATCTGTATCGAACTAGGAGAAATTATTTTATACTTTTTGGTCCGTTTAAAAAAACGTGTTAATTTAAAAAGTTTTTTAATTTAAATTATTTAATATTACTTATCTGTTTGTTTTTTTCTTTTGACATTAATGACATTAAAACTATTAACAAATATGTTATTTCAAATTTAAATATTTTATTTTTTCGATTTCTTAATTCTGGATCCCGCAAATAGATCCACTAAATATGAAAAATATCGTCATCTTGCTCTAGGAAGGTTGAGGTTTGTTTCGAATTTTCAACAAGTAGTTTGCGTAATTTGGTTGCCAAGCGCAAAAGAAACTCATCTTGGTGAACGATTTCCCAATTTCTCTCATCATTTTTTTGTCTTCACAGAAGAAACTACTTTTTTTCACAAGATTAAGTCGTTCAGGGTTCAGGAAAATTAAGGTTCATCTTTCAAAGTCAAACTAATATCCACTAATTGTGCTCGACAAAGTGCCTATTTGTATAGATACGTTTATTTCAACATCTTATACATCCCTTTACCTTCAATGACATTTTGTTACTAAAACTTTTTAGTTTTAGTGTAAAATAATAACGAAATAAAACAAAAAATTCTTTAATTAATATTAAAAACCAGTTATATGACTTTAACTATTTCACTGATCCATCTTCTTATGGCAGTAACTTTTGTCAAAATTCCAGGTCTGTGACCGCACGGTTCATGAGAAACTGAAACTATTCCATGTTGTACTCCTTTGTAGACTAAAGGTGAGCCAGAATCTCCCTGCCAAAAAAAAAAGAATTAGTGAAGTAGTTTCTATAACAAAATTACAGTAGAATTTTTGACTCAAAATAACATCTTACAAACGACTTACGTGCGATGCAACTAAAGTCACAAAGATCAGTAGTATTAAGGTCATTGATCTTGTGTTAAATATAGCATAGAAACATCTACTAATTACAAGCGCCCTCATTACGACATACCTTAATTACTAATGCCAATTTAATGTTAGTTAATGAAATAGTCGGACGATCTACAGTTGAAAATATTTACAACCAATCACCATAGACAGACTTCCACTTTTCTTGGCCTCATCCGGTACTGTTGATGTAAAACCTTAACCCTAAAACCATCCTTAAAGGCGCCCTCCAGTTTCAATTAGCTTTGTTGACTGAATGCAGGGCTCTGATGCAGTAAACTGAATATTTCCCTAGCTACTCGTGGCAATTTCATAGAACGTGGTAACCTAAACCCAAAGGCTGGTGATGCGCCTCAAGAATCACAAAACATCGAAAGGATGGATACAAGCTGACAACGAAGTCCCTAAAACCCTCGAAGACGCCCTCCTAGCCTCAAGCGACAGTGACGTCTTGGCGTCTGAAAGGCTGTCAAAGTCGGTAAACGACTTAAGGCTCAAGGAATGCATCAAAGACTCTCTGGAGTGGCGAGAAAAAGGTTTAAATAACTCCTCAAAAAGGGACACTCCCCAGAGGAAGCTAAGAAATTGGCAAAAGAGCCAATGAGGAAGAAGAAAACAAGTAAGGGGTCAAAAAGACTTTGCTCTGATGGCTTCACTCCAACAACGGAGTCCAAGAGACAGAAACAAAGAAAAGAGAAAGGAGCTCAACCCGTTCCCTCCACCGAGACGCCAAAGGCTGGTATGTCAGTCAGCTGGCTGGAAGTGTTAAGGTAGGTATAGCAGACTTCGACTTTTCTTGGCCTCATCCGGTACTGTTGATGTAAACTTTTCCAACTTGTAAGTCTGTCATTTGATATCCAGTTTTCTCGTAGATAGATCTCTTCAGGTCATTGATGGCATCTCATCCAAAACATTTACGACTAACGCAAGGGTGCATCAGGGGTCTGTCCTGTCTCCTATCCTGTTTCTGTTACACATAAACGATCACTTAGATTCAACTTTCAATCTGATATACAGCTACGCAGATGATAGTAGCCTGGTGTCATCTTTTTTCTTCGACAAACTATTATCCGTCGCTGCTTCAGATCAGCTAAGGGAACAGCAAATCCAAACAATTAATCGGGATCTCTAAACCTCTTTGGAATAAGGTAAGAAAAATCTGGTCACCTTCAGCGCCTCAAAAACTCAGACCGCGGTTTTCTCTGAGAAGCATCAAGGGATAATGTAACAGACATACTCAGGGGCGGTGAAATCCTTCCTAGTCTATCTATCCTAGGAGTAAATGTGAGGACCAACTTCTCTTGAGACGATCATGCGCGCGCCATTGCCAAGTCCCTTCTCAGAAGCTTTAGTAAAAAATACTTTACATCTCGTCAGCTGCTCATTCTATACAAAGCTCAAGTTAGGCCAACATTTGATTACTGTTTTCATGTTTGGAGTTCAGCTCCAAACACAATTTGGCTCTTCTGGATTCAGTTCAAAGAAGAGCGAATTTGAATTGAATCCAGAGGAGCGATTCGTCCAACTAATGACAAGAGTTTGTTGATTCTCTTGAAACACTGGAGCACAGGCGGATGTATGGTGACTTATCTCTTTGCTACAACTACTTTCATGGGAGTTGCTCACAGGAACTAATAGGATTGATCCCTCCAATGGTAAGGTTTTTAAGGCATGCAAGACAGTCAGAGGCTTCTAAAATGCACAGATCAAAAGGTTTAAACATTTATTAGATTCGAAGTTTGGAAACCAAAAAACGGTTTCGATCTTGTTAGATCTCGTCAGTTTGGTATATGCAACTCGAATGTTAATAAATGTTCCAACAAGTAAGTACTAAAGAATTCAAGGACGTCAAGCGTGTGACTCTTAGTACTACCATCTATTGGTCCATAGAGAAACTATGGCCAACGCCAACAATGTCGTAAGCAAGTAGAATGCAACCTAGACTACAAATTCATGCAGCCCTCCTCAGAGGCAGCAAATTCCTATGCGGTCCAGCTTGATACAGCGAGGACTTCACTTCTATCAATGAATATTCTTTTTTAACTAGAACCTTCAAGCTATGGAATTCGTTCGGACTTTTTCCCAAAAATTACAACCTATTTTTGTTTGAGAAGGCGGTTCATCGCCATTTATCCTTGTTTCCGCATCCTACTCTGTTGCTCTGAAGGCAGAATGGGGTTGTCCCTTGCGAGTGAATTGAACTTAAAAAAAATACTCAACAGATCTAAATTCTATTGGGTGACTTCATTGCAGAACATTTAATTGATGAAACGATTTATTAAAAAAATACCCTGTTAAAATTAAATAGCCTTAATTTTGATGCGTTGATAATTTTTTATCAATCTGGTACAACTGGCTTACTTATAAATTCAATAAATATTTTTATGATCAAAAATTTATCAAAAGAATGTATTTGATTAATTTTTATTGGCTTCTCCTTCTTTCACAAATCCAAAAGTAGCATTGGCTGCTCGATGGCGCAAAGTTGACTCAGTGTGCCAACATAGTGTGCTGTGTTTGACTTACTGGGTTAAGTCAACAAATTTCTCTGCGTTACCCATCTATATGAAGCAGCGATTACGTTGATTTGAGGAAGAAGGAACCGGCAAAGAAAAAGTCAATAAAAACGAATAAGTTAACACAGCTTTGCGGAGAAGATACAGTGGATAGCTAAAGGAGTATAAAGAGATACTTACAGTACACTGCGAATTTCTAAGGCCACCGGCACATATTTGATTGGTACCATTGAACCTTCTGGTTGTTGTACCCGCCTTAACGCACTGTGATGGTGAATGTATCTGAATCGTCACCTTTTGCAAAACGACTGATTTTTTTGCCTTCAAAGTCTTCCCCCATCCTGTTAAATTTGCGAATTGTCCGTATGGTACCACACCGTTGAAGTGAGGCAGTCTCACTGGTCTTACATTGTGATTGAAGTTGAACGGTTTCACAACCTGTTATAAAGAAAAATTATGAATATAGGAGAAGGTGGTCACCAGGACAATAAGTCTTCATTTTACACACATGAAGTAAGCATTCAGAGTATGCATTTTGGTGTTTTATTGCAACTAGTAACATTATGATTAATCCATACCAATTTTTATCAACTATTTAAGCTTCCTAGACTTGACACACATAAAAATAACAAAGCAGTTTTAGTCAAAAAACAAGTCAAACAAAAATATTTGGCGTGTGCGTCGACAACAAAACTCTGGACGTCAAACAACCTGTGACTAAATGAGCCTAAACATGCATTAAAACATGCGACTAATTAGTGGGGGTCAGCCCATTTAAACGTTAAAGTAGCAACGTGGAACACATTTAGTCAAACATTTTTTGACTAAACCTGTTTTGCTTTTTGAATATATGTGAAGCCTTAGGGGATGAATTTTCAAAAATCTCTTTTTGGTGCTTGCCTACGCTATCTGGCAATTACCTATTGGGTTTTTTTTATAAAGAATTTGAAACAGTTTACTTAAACCAGCAATAACACACAGAACGTGCAACAACAATAACTTATACATCAGTTACTGAATGCTAATTGTTCGCAATACGCAACAAGAAAAAAGCCAAACCCACGACAGAAGGAACACAGTATATCAACCATACCAGAGGCGAAACCCTCCAGAAATGAAAATCGCCCAAAAGGCAACATTCTTCATGGTGAACTCTTATTGACCGAAAATATTATGTTTATTAATTTTATTTAACATTTCTTCGGTCTAGTTTGGAAATATTTAAATTTTTATTTAAAAAACTGTTTAGAATATTGTCAACAAACAATAAAAATTTAAATATTTCCAAATTGGGCCGAAGAAATGTTAAATAAAATTAATAAACAAAAAACAACATGTAAAAACAGAAGAGCATGGTAACTCAATATGTCACATATAGAATTTTCTGATTTATATTTTCGAAGAGTTTCGCTTCTGGTATGGTTGACATACTGCGTTACCTTCTGTTTTTGCAATATTGTCTCTGATGCCATTTTCATTTCAAAGGAGTTTCGATTCTAGTATAATTAACACACTAATTTCTTTCTGTCTTAAGTTTGGTGTTTCTCTTGTTTCTCAAGAGGCCAAATAGACTGGTGACTGAAAAGTGCAATAGTCCGTTGACACAGTCCAAATTCGGAAAAAGTATCTTTTATATTATGGACAATACCTAACATAGGAGGACTCACCTGAAGTAAAGCGGCATCATAAAGATACTTTTTAGAGTCGAAATTTCTGTGAACAACGAGTTTTTTTACTCGCGTTATGAGTCCTTTTGGTGCACCAATTGTGTTGTAAATGGTTCCATAAAGAACTTCCAAGGAAGATAAACTGAAAAAATAGAAATATTTCCAGGTCAAATTCAATTATGCTCAATTATATCTTTTTAAATTTTTTCTTGTTATTTTTATATTTATTATTATCTGCATTAACAAACTTTTAACCTCTCCCCGAGTCACCACCTTGTCTTGGTGGAGAGGCTGAGCTGAAGACGTGGTCCTGAGAACAATCGAAGGTAAATAGCGACAGTGACCAAGGGTGAATCAATCCTGCTCAGCTATCGTATCGTGGCTAAGAGCCTTTTACAAAAGATAACTATATCCTGTCTCGTTTGGCTTTGAAATCATCGAACAGGATAAATCGTGAATCTACGATTGGTGAGAGGCTTGTTTTAACCTCTCCCCGAGTCACCACCTTGTCTTGGTGGAGAGGCTTAGCTGAAGATGTGGTCCTGAGAGCAATCGAAGATGAACAGCGACAGTGACCAAGGGTGAATCAATACTGCTCAGCTGTCGTATCGTGGCTAAAAGCGTTTCACAAAAGCTAACGATATCCTGTCTCGTTTGGCTTTGAAATCATCGAACAGGATAAATTCTCAATCTACGATTGGTGAGAGGCTTCGCTTAACCGTCCGACCCAAGTGGAGTGGTGAGCCACAATAAAAACTCCCTCCAAGCTAAGGTGGAACAGCATACGCCAACAGCTGCCTGGTTAAGAGAAAACTTAACCGTTAGTAGGGGAACTCTGGCGATCAGGCGCCCTCCAGTTTCAATTACCTTTGTTGAATAAATGCGGGACTCTGATGCAGTAGGCTGAATATTTTTCTAGCTACTCGTGGAAACCCCATGGAACACAGTAACCTAAACCCAAAGGCTGGTGATACGCGTCAAGAATCACAAAACATCGAAGGGATGGATACAAGCTGACAACCAAGTCCCTAAAACCCTCCTCGAAGACGTTCTCCTAGCCTCAAGCGATAGTGGAGTCTCGGAGTCTGAAAGGCTTTAAAAGTCGGTAAAAGACTTAAGGCTCAAGGAATGCATCAAAGACTCTCTGGAGCAGCGAGAAAATGGTTTAAATGGCTCCTCAAAAAGAAACACTCCCCAGAGGAAGGTAAGAAATTGGTAAAAGAGCCAATGAGAAAGAAGGAAACAAGTAAGGGGTCAAAAAGACTTTGCTCTGATGGCTCCACGCCAACAACGGAGTCCAAGAGACAGAAACAAAGGGAAGAGAAAGAAGCTCAACCAGTTCCCTCTACCGAGACGCCAAAGGCTGATATGTCCTACAGTCAGCTGGCTGGAAGTGTTAAGGTAGGTATTCTTTTCGAAGACTATCCAAAAGACCGACTGTCTAATGAGCAGCTCAAAGCTCTTCGGTTGGAAATCCTAGAAATAATTCGGAAAGACCGAAAGGAGCAAACCAAGCCACTGTTCTTAGAAGCTACCTTCAGGCCAGGTTTCTTGGTTCTCACCTGTGCCAACAAAGTCACTTCAGAGAGGATATTTAGCCCGGTGGAAACTCTGAAACCCTAGGAAGGGGCCATGTTAAGGGCAGCAGACGAAATCAAAATTTCTTGCCCACAAATCACGATGGGAAACTTTCCTAATTGTGCGCAAAGCCCAAGCGAACAAATTCTGGAACAGTTAATGGGACAGAACAAAAACTTGATCACAGAGGACTGTAGGATACTCCATCTAGTAAACGTACATACATCTACTCGACTCAAGGCTCAAGGCTCTTCAGCCGGAAATTCTGGAAATAATTCGGAGAGACCGAAAGGAGCAAACCAAGCCACAGTTCTTAGAAGCTACCTTTAGGCCAGGTTTCCAAGTTCTCATCTGTGCGAATACAGTCACTTCAGAGTGGCTATTTAGCACGGTGGGAACTCTCGAATCTTGGGAAGGGGCTACGTTAAGGGCAGTAGAGGAAATCAAAATTCCTTGCCCACAAATCATGACGGGAAACTTTTTAATAGCGCGGAAAGCCCCAGCAAACAAATTCTGCAACAGTTAATGGGACAGAACAAAACTTGAGCACGGAGGACTGGAGGAGAGTCCATCGAGTAAACGTACACACATCTACTCAACTTACAGTTACACACTGTTCTACGAAAGTTTCAAATCTTTTTCCAGTTTAGTCAGTTTAAGCTAAGATCGTCTGGAAAGGCAATAGAAGGAAAGTCTGCCAAAAGAAGAGAGCTTCTCACAGGATATCATACCGAGAAGATCTGGCCTACAGGAAGCAAGTTCCTTAAAGACCGTAACTGCCGAAGCAGCACCTGCAAATGCAGCCACAAGCTCTGGGAACACGGGCCAATCCAAACCTCCGTCTCAGAAAAGACAGCACAAAACCAACTGGATCTAGTTCAAAGGTACGCATATCTGGGCATAACAGGCGCAATAAACACCTGTCCAACAGCAGCAATGAAGGTATGCTAGGCCTAACTCTTTTTCAACTTCTAGTGAAGAGAAAGGCAATCAAAGGAGTCTCAAGATTACTGCAATTAAAACAATTTAACCTTTTCGCGCCGAAGACCGTATATTCCAGTGTTAAGAAAATGTGACAAATACTCGAAGAGTGCATTTATCTGAATTATATTATAATTTTGTTCAATATTCTTGTAGAGATGCCGATTATCGCACTTTTTCGGTAAATGTATGCTATAACGACGAAGACCATACGATCCCACAAACCTCGAAAACTGCCCGCCTTATGGGCATACTTAAAAATAGGAAAATAGCACGTCGCGAAAGGGTTAAAGGAGACTTTGCTGGTCACATGGGAATCCCCAAGAAAAGTAATTCTGTTATTTTAGCAAGATCGGTTGACTAAATGCAACCCAGGTACGAATTTGATCATTCCTTTGAAGTGAACTTAAATAGCCACAATGACGCTCAATCAATACCTGAAGAAAAACACAAATTGTCCATCTGGTTTACAAATGGATCAAAGATAGGACATGGGACTGAAGTGGGAATTTATGGCCTTAACTATAGGTTTTCTTAAGTTTTAGGAAAAGACCCAAGTGTCTTTCAAAGTGTAATATATGCAACAGAACTCTGCACCTACGAATGTCTTCGAAGAAACCTAAAAGGAACAAAGCTCTACATTAGCTCTAACAGTCAAGCGGCAATAAAGGTTCTCAGAAGAGTTGCATTGTCAAATCCAAACTATTTTGGAATTGTCAACAAACTCTAAAGAAACTGGACCAACAAACAGGATCAACCTTAAGTGGATGCCAGGGCACGAAGGAATACAATGGAATGAAGCTGCGGACCAACTCGTTAAAGAAGGATCTGCATCGTAATTTCTTAAACCTGATCCAGCTTAAAAAATCAAATCAACAATGAGGTCAAAAAATGAGAAGCAAAGTCAAGAATTTCCCACTGAAGATAATCTTCAGGACTACCACAGGCAAAAAGATTTGAATCTGGAACGCTTGAAAAGGCAAAGGTCTACTTAGAACTCAACAAATCCGAATTGAGGATACTAAGTGGCCTCTTAACAGGACCCTATGTAGTACTACCTGAAGAAAACGGGTCAAGGTAAACTAGAGCTATGTCGCTATTGCACAGAAGCTGCGGAGACTACAGTGTGCTGTTCAAGTACCATGCGCTTGCTCGCAAAAGACACTTCCAACTCGGGCATTCTTAGACCCGTCAGATATGGAAAAACTTTTAGGTCCATAATAAACTTTTACAAGAGTTTGAACCTGGGAACTACATAGATTAGGGTATGCACAAAAGATCCTCTTAGGTCAAGGTGCGGGGTGGACGAAAAGAAACACGAAACGACTCACATATAATCTAATCTAACCAACTTTTAATACAGTTCAACATTAAATGTTTCAAGTGCGAAATACGCAAGGGTTTCTTTTTTTGAAACTACGGAACCCTGAAAAGAACGAAACACAACAAATGGGCGGGTTCAAATAATGTCTTGATTTGCATCTCTGAATCTGTTATAATGAGTATTCCAACCTTCCAGAATTACTTAAATTTTTCCCAATGAGAACTTTGATGAATTTACCGAAATTGAAGTACTTAAGAACAGTGGCAGCTGGTCTTAAAGAGCGCAAGAGCGCGCGTTCCTCATGAAATGAGCGATCTATTCTTTTGGGTTTAATGTAAAAGACTTGGATTCATCACATTTTTAAACACAAAATAATGATATACTAATTAACTAATAATACTTATGAATGACTTGGAATAAAGTACGCAAACGTTTAATTCTATTATATTAAATATTATAAGGAAATTTAAATAAGTTGGTGCCCCTAGAATTATGCACCTAGTGTTGCTGCCATGCGATGCATATCAATGGCCTTCACGGGATGCGGAGAAATAATTTACAGAACACCACGTTAAAGCTAGCCCGGGGTACGCCGCACCGCACTTATGCGCTATTGCCAAATGGTAAGTACGAGTCAGAGTTTCGAGTGTGTATTTACGGTTTATGATGCTAAATGCGTAGGTGCCGGCTGATCTGCTTGCGATTGCTAATTGTGCCGCTTATAGACCTAACTGCCAATAGTACCGCTATTCACAAAGAGATAGCAGTACCCATTCTAGGGTCTAATTATTAATTCGTAAATTTAGATTTAAACAATTTTAATAAAAAAGTAATAAACCCTTTATTTCGTTAAAAGATCGTAGAGCGGACTTTGTTTAAAAAAATATTTTTTTTTGTGTTTTTGTAGAGTTTAATTAAAACTTTGTAATAAAATATATTTTATTTTTAAATGCAATTTTCATGAAGAAGTGATACAATGTTATTCCTATGAAAGCAAACAATTTTAATTAAGTAACCCAGAGCCGTAACGACGTGTAATTAAATTTAATTCGTAAAAATACTATTAAATATTACACCTTTTGTATCACTTTTGTTTCTCTTAAATTTAGTACCTTGCTATGGCACTGGAGTCACCCAAACTCTTAACTACTTACTTCTTTGCATCTGCGCATTTCCTGTCAAAACGTCACCAGCCGTCACTGCCTAAGAAATATTTGAAAACCTTCCAAATCAACCATCAACCAAATGTTTTATACGGAGACTCTTTTTTCTATAGAACTTCCAAGTTATGGAACTTGTTACCGAAAGGAATTTTCCCCAAAAATTGCAACCTATCCTTGTTTAAGAAGGCGGTTCATCGCCATCTATCCTTGTTTCCGCATCCTACTCGCAGTGCTTTGAAAGCATAATGGGGTTACCCTTTGCGAGTGGATTAAACTTAAAAAAAAAATCAATCCCAAAGTGGCAGGCGAAGCCAAACTTTCGAAAGCTAGTACAAAACCAACAATCGTGCCGAAAATTTTTACCAGAAAATACTTAGTAGATATGAAGCTAATATACTGAAAGAAGTCATTATTTCACATGCATAAATCATGTTTTACCTTTCTCAAAGATTATCCTAAGCTGGATTTCACTTGGTAATTAAGTTGAAGTCTGGCCAATCAAGAAATGGAGTTTAGTGGAACAAAATAAATAACGGTGCAAGGGTTGCAACATCCCACGTCCTATTATTATTCGAGGAAATCAAATTGCAAGAACTCTTGATATGTGTGACGTAGGATGCAATAAATTATTAGCCGCGATAATGTGTAGGCGACTATTAAGTCTCTAGATTTACTCCAACCCCTGGATCGCATTTATGGGTTTACGTTTATATAAAAAAACTAACGAAGCCCAAACTATTTAGGACACATGTCCTATTAGTATCAGATCGCTATGGGAATGAAAAACACATATAATTGACCCGTTGTTTACTGAAACACAATATTTTTCAGGTTCAGTTAAATAATTTAGTTTATTGCGTAAACATTTGGGCCCCAAATCCAACAAAAGTTTAGCAATAAAATGATTCTTGGAAACCACGTTTCTGCTTACGGGGGAACTGATCTGTGTAACAATAAACTTTTTATTGGTATTAGAAAATATTTTTCTGAGATGGGATAAAATGACAATTAAATGATAGGATAAAGTGACAATTAAAGTTGCTTTAAGGGCCACTTTAGACGAAGGATCTATTTTCCAGGCCCACACGTTTAACCGAAGTTGGGGGGAAATCTGGTAGAAGTTATTCACTTTGATATTATATTACAAAGTGGGAATGATGCGTCAGTAACAAAACATGTTTGTTGTCATTACGTGATAGTCGACCACAATTTAAATCTCAAAAAATTTTATCCCTACTTACATTACTTTGAAAATGCATTTCCTCATCAGAAGAATAAATTGATCTTTCTAGAAAAAAAAAATTCGGAATTTCCATTTTATAAATAATCCCAAATTAAATTTCACGTCCAAGCTAAAAAGTTTGGATAAAAAATCGAAAATTCTATAGCTATTCGATATTATTTTTAAAAAATTTGATTTTCCAAATTTAAGTTAAGGATTTTGACCAAAAAAAGTTCAAATTTTGAAACATACTCGAAGTTTGTAAAATTAATTCAAGATTTAATGCGTAGTTTTGATTTTGAATTTGATATTATCAGAAGTCATATTTCAAATTTAAACCGGAAAGTTATTGAAATTCTGTCACTCACAGCTTAAATGATGTAGTGAGCATACAACAGATAAAACTACTGGCACAAACAGACAGAAAGAACTAAACACAAAGAGTTACTAATAGCTATAAACCTTTGTAAATGTAGCTCAAGCTTTATTATATGTGAAGTTCTAAAAGTAATGTAGCTGACAAAAAAAAAGGAAACAAAAGGATGCCCAATAAAATAGAGCTCATAACTAAAATTAAGCAGTCTTTATACTAACCATACAATACTATAAATTTTAACTTTATGAGTAATCTAAAGGTCTCTCTTTTTTATCAATAATTGCCTGTAATCTTTTAGGTATTACCAAGATTTGGGTGCATTGGGAAGAAATTGCCTTTCATTCTTCAATGATCATCATTAACTCCTTTTTATTGTTCAGGTTATATTTGGCGACTTTTTTCTTTTATATGGACCATACATTTTCTATTATATTAATGGTAGATGATAGTGGTGGTGTATTAAGACACGCCAGACAATTTAAAAATAACCATTCTCGTACAATACACTCAGAAAGTTTTGGGTTGTTGTCCTAAAAAAATTAAAAATTCTGTTGAATGTTCAATTTTTCAGCAGTATATTGTAGAAACTGTTTTAAAATATTGAGACAGTAGTACTAACCCAGGGGTCGGCAAACTTTCAAACCGAAAGAGCCAGCCGCAATAAAAAAATTGATTTCCTGAATTTCAAAGAGCCACAAATTTTAGTTTTTTTTTTACATTTTATTTCAAAATTAAATCAAGGGAGAGAGACTCTTTTTTGTAGTCAAATAAAAATATATTCAGCCCAAAAGACTTTTTCTTTCTCTTTACCTTTACTTCAAAATTTAACTTTTTTTTCGCAATTTAGACTTTTTTAACTCTTCTCTATATTAGTCTTCTTTTTTAATATCTATTTTCTTCCTAAAATTATACTTACCCCAAATCTTCCTAACTGGTCAAAACTCGACAATTTGTGAAAATGTTTACTTTTTACTAATTCGACTTACTGGAAGGTTCGACTTATTTTTCAAAAATTCAACTTTCAGCATTTTCCCCAAAATTGACTTTTACTAAACATTGAAACTTTTATTTAATTTCTACAAATTTGAACTTGTTACGCAAAATTCGTTTTTTTTTTTCGAAATTTCGATTTTTAAAATTCGACATTTTATTGTTTCTGTAATCTGCGATTTTTTCGACGAAATGTATCTACATATTTTCAAAATGTTTGACTTAATCTCAAAATTTTACCTTTTCTAGGAAATTTAGACCTTCGACATCTCAACAGTTTTCTCGAAATTTCTGTACTGTTTTTAAAATTCGTCCGTTTTCCAAATTGAGCCATTTTTCCCGAATATTGAGTTTTACTAAGCATTTAAACTTTTATTTGTTTACTTCAAATTTGGACTTTTTTTGCTAAATTCGGTTTTTTTCGAAATTTTGACTTCAAATTCGACATTTTATTGCTTCTGTTAACTGCGATTTTTTCGACGAAATTCGTCAATTTTCAAAATGTTTGACTTGATCTCAAAATTTGATTTTTTTTCTTAAATTTAGACCTTTATTTAAAGTTCAACTTATTTCTCGAAACTGGAAGTTGAATCAGCATTGCCTTTTCTTTCAAAATTATTTTATCAATTCTATCAAAACTCGAATTTTTCTGAATATTTCGAGTTTTTTTTTAAATTCGTGTTGTTCTCGAAATTTCAAATTTATTCTCAAAATTTAACTTTCTCTGGAAAAATGCAATTTCTTTTATTTTCTTCTTCTCTGAAAGATTTCGACTTCTGAAAAAGTTCGGCAATTCTATCAAAATTCGAATTTTTCTGAATATTTCGAGTTTTTTTTTTAATTCGTGTTGTTCTCGAAATTTCAAATTTATTCTCAAAATTTAACTTTCTTTGAAAATATGCAATCTTCTTTTATTTTCTTCTTCTCTGAGAGATTTCGACTTCTGCAAAAGTTCGACAATTTTTTTTAGGATGTTATTTTTTACAATTTTTCACAAAATTTAAATTTGTCTCAATAGTTCAGGCTTTAAAATTTGTTCTGCGAATTTCAATTTATTGTCAAAATTTGAAGTCTTTTTTCTAAAATTTTGCTTTTTTGGAATCTTTTGACTAATTCATTTTTTTCGAAATCTCTTTTTTTTAAATTAAGCTTTTTTTGAAAACGAAATTTCGACGAAATTTATCTATCTTCAACTCACAAAATTTGATTTTTTTTCTTAAAATATGGTTTTCCCTCGGAAATTTTGACCATTTTTTAAAATTCAATACTTTCCTCAAAATTGAAACTTTTATCGACATTCTCTTTTCTTTTGAAATTATTTTACCAATTTTCTTAAAATTCGAATTTATCAGAAAATTTTGATTTTTTTTAATCGTCTTGTTTTAGAAATTTCAAATTTCTTCTCAAAATTTAAATTTCTCTGAAAATGTTCAAATTTTTTATCGAAATTTAGGTAAAATTTTAACTTTTTTCTTGAAATAAAATTTGACTTTTTTCGTCTTGCCTAAAAATCTTCGACTTTTTTAAGGCTCGACAATTTGTTTTAAGCTTCCAGTTTGTTTTTACAATTTTTTTTTGCTATTTATAGTTTTTCAAAGAATTCAAATTTGTCTAAATATCTCAGGTTTTTAATTTGTTATGGGTTTTAATATATTGTCAAAATTCGACCTTTTTATCTAAAATTTGACCTTTTTTTTTGAGAACTTTTAATAAATTCATTTTTTTCGATATCTCTTCCTTGCTCCCTCTTTAGTTTTCTTAATTTTTTCGACGTCTCTTTTTCTCTATTTGTTCGAAATACCTTCATTTTTCTCAATTTTTTCGAAGTCTCTTTTTCTGAATTTTTTCGAAATCTCTTCCTTTTTCTGAAAATTCGGCTTTTTATGGAAATTTCAGCTTTTATTTCGACATTTACTGTTTCTGTAAATTTAGATTTTTTTTCTCACAAAAGTAATTCAACTTTTTTTCGCGAAATTTCAAGGCTGCAGAAAATTTACAAATAAAAAAGTAAAAAATCACGAGAAAAATATTTTTTAGAAATTTCAACTCCCCAAATTGGTCTTTTTCTAGAAATTTCAAATCTCATGTTTTTCCAAAATGTTAATACAAATTAAGCAAAAATTTCGGAAAAATACTTCTTGTTTAATGCGTACTCATTTTCTGAGTGTCTGTCCATTCGAGCTTTTTAGAAGAATTTAAAGAGCCACAATTGTCTTTCAAAAGAGCCGCATGCGGCTCAGGAGCCGCGGTTTGCCGACCCCTGTACTTACCCATTCTACCGCCACTAGAGTGTATTTTGCCAACTCTGACAAAAGACATACAACCCCAAATCATCAGGTGTTGACCATTCTGTTAAGCTATAGATTTCAAAATCTTAAATTTTAATCATTCCTTAGGTATTCTCTTAAAGTTAACTTACTATCTGATGAAAAAGGGTCAATTTTAGTTTCATCAACCTATAATACTGATTTCACGCAGATGATTCATTTATTAAGATGCTTCTGAGTGAATTCCATTTTTAGCTTTCTTTTGAGGGATATATTCCCAGCTGTTCTCCCGTGCAAATTAACTCCCTTTAAAACAGGTCGTATTTTTTGTGCAACATTGTTTTTTAATGTTTTATGAACGTCTACTGTCAACTTTGACGCACTTAATTTGGTGTTTTTGGTGCTTGTTGTTACATCTGTTCCTTGTGGTATTGTGTAAACATTTTGTTATAAGCTTTTGTTAATTTATTTAACCCATTCACTGCTAATTCAAAAATGTATGAAAACTACAGGTGCTCAATATATCTACTGTTAAATGAGTTAAAATTATTTGCATCTATATACTATATACATTTTTCGGTAAAACGACTAACAGTTTTGATAAAATCGTTAACTAGGGATTTTTTGAGCCAAAAAAAATAATCCAGATAGGTGTCTTGGTAAAAATTTGGAATCAACAGTTCTTGAGAAGATTTTAATTCTTCAGGAACAGATTTTTTTATCTCCTGAACAGCTATATCGATTTCGATGAAACTTAGTAATTAGATTTTTTTTGATTAAAAAAAAAATTTTGATATCACCATTTTTAAGGATATATTGCTCCTTGAGGAAGAAATTTTTATCTCAGAAACGGTTGTATCGATTTCGATGCAATTCGGTAAATAAGGGTTTTTTGGATTAAGAAAACGATAAGTATATAAATTTGGGATCGTATTTTGTCAGGGACATCATTGGCCTCCAGGAACAATTTTTATTTCCGAAAGGGTTTTACCGATTCCGACAAAATTTAGTAAATGGAGGATTTTTGGTCAACAAAATGATCTAGACCAGGAATGAGCAACCTTTTTTTACAGACTGAGAAAAATATGAATGCGCTTGCACTCCCTGGTTCATGCAATAAACTGAAAATTAGTATGTATTCAATTGGAGGACTTTCCAATTCTTCAGAATTCATCCTATCCTTGAAACATTTTTTCGAAATTTCTACCTTTTTCTCAAATTTTGTATATTTTTTTACAAAATTTGACTTTTTCTTTTAAAATTTTGGATTTATTCATAAATTTGCCTTCTTTTATCAAACATGACTGTCAAAATTTTGAATTTAAAAGTTCCTCGTTTTTTTTTTGAAATTTCGTAATTTCTCGGAATTGTTTATTAAAATTTGCCTTTTTTTCGAAATCTGATTGATCTTTAAGACAAAAAGGTATATTTTTTAGAAATTTAAAATTTTTGTGAAAAAACAAAAATGTCTTTGTAAACTTCAACCCTTTTTTAATCCAAATTTATGGTAGTTTCAACTTGTTTGTCAAAATTTCGATGTGTTATCACAATATTTGTCATTTTCTGACGCCTGTTGAGGAAAGGTAGGAAGCCTGTCTTCCTCTGACTCGTCCAGAGAGTACAAAGAAAATAAATATTCGATTTTTCTTTTAAAATTTATTCTTTTTCTGAATTTTGAAGTGTTACTAAGATTAAATGCTTTTCTCAAATGTTAGATTTATTTGCAAAATTTCTCCTATACTATCGTCTTTTTCTCGGGGTTTTAACTATTTTTTTTTACTTTATTTTAATTTGACTTTCTTAAGACAATTTTTTGTCCATTTTAAAGCTTTCTCGAATTTTTTTTCAAATTCCGACATTTTTCTGAACACTTACTAAAAATTTCGATCTTTAAGATTTTGACTTTCTTAGAAATTCTGACTGATTTACGGAAATTTGTCTTTTTAAGGAAATCTTGATTTTTATCTCAATATCCGATGTTTAATATTTCAATAATTTTTTTCTTTTATTTTTGGTAAATTCGTCTTTTTTTCCCAAAATTTCAAATTTTTTTAAGATAGCCTTTTACCTAAAATTCGCCTGTTCTTCAAAATTTGTCTTTTTCGAAATTTTGATTTTGTTTTCCAAATTCTACCTTTTGGACTTTTTCAAAAAAAATTTCTGAAAATGTTCACTTTTCTGTTGTTGCGAAAAATATATTTCGGGATTTCGAGAAAAAGATTTCTTTTGTAAATTCAACATCTTTACTGAATTTTAAATTTTGAGAACAATGTTTTTGAATTTTGGGATTTTTCTTTCTCAGGATTGGACTTTTCTTGAAAATTGCGTCTTGTCACAAAATCAGATCTTTTTTTTTTGATTTTTTTTTAAATTTGCACATTTCGCAAGTTTTTGAAAAAAGTTAGGTTTTTATTTTCAATATGATTTATTGAAAATTTCAACTTTTTAAATTTTCCTCCTAAAATTGGACCTTCTGAAAATTTGGAATGTTTTCTAGAAAATTCAATATTTGTTTGTAATTTGTAACGTAATTTTGAAAAATCCTGAATTTTTTTCGAAGTCTTTGTTTTTTCTGATTTTTTTAAAATTTTATTCCCGATAATTTCAACTTGACTTTTTACCCAAAATTCAATTTTATCTGTTTCTGGACATTTCCATTTAAAATGAAATTTTTTCCAAAGATTTAGACTTTTCACAAAATTCGTTTATTTTTGTTTTAAATTGGATCGAAATTTTAATAGAAATTCAAAAAATCTCGGAAGAATATTTTTAGAAAATCTTGAAAAATTTCAAAAGTATGACAAAATGGTAGTAAAATAAAAATTCTGAAATCATTGTTTTTAAAGTTGCATTTTTTTACCTGAATTCGACTTGTTCTGGAAATTACAACTTATTTACAAAAATTTCTTTTTGCCATTTTCGTCTCTTTAACATTTCCACTTTTTCAAAATTTCGACATTTCTTAAAGTTCTCCAAAAGATTTTTTCTTAAGATTGGACTTTTTTCAAAATTTTGACTTTAATTTCCCAATTCTGTAGTTTTTAAGTAGAGATACACAGAAGGTTTTTTTTTACCCATGAGTTTCTTAGAATGATTGTTATTGCTCCCCCCCCCCCTTTAAGAAAATCTTGCCTAAGCTTGTCTAAGATATTTTATGAATCGTGGAAATTTATTTTCTTTTTTTTTTCATCAATTTTTTGACATTTTCTTTTCTAAAATTTTTACGTAAAACAGTAGAGCTTAGGCGGCGGCAGAAAAATTTTAAGCGGGCCGCATGTGGCCCGCGGGCCACGTCTTGCTCATCCTTGATCTAGACGGATTCAATTTTAGTAAAATTTAGCTATCGCCATTTTTTAAGAATTTATTTTGTTTGGGGAACAAATATTATTTATATCTGAAACGATTCTACATATGTTCTATCACTTTTGAGCAAAGCCGGTAACCAAGTCCTAATGCACAGCTTTGCTAAGTGTTTGTGGCTCAACTGTTGATGGTTCATTTATTTATGATCTACTATACACTCTTAGGAGCTGCATACTGTAGTCTAGGTTGCATTATATTTGCATTACTAACCAAAATTTTTTTGAATTGGAAAAATTATCTGTAAAAATTTAAGATGACAATTTTTTTAGGGACTTTTCTTCCTTCAGGAACAATTTTTGTCTCCGCAACGACTCTTATCAGTTTCGATGAAACTTGGTGACCATGAAATATGTGGGTCAAGAAGATGATCTAGGTAGATGCAATTTAGCAATTTTAGTAAAAATACGGAAACTTTTACCTTCAAAAAGTTTCTATCGATTTCCATGAAACTCTTGTAACTAAGGGTTTTTTTGGTTCAAGAAAACGATCTATATAAATTCAGGATCACCATTTTTTAGGGGCATCTTCCTCCTTCAGGAATAATTTTTATTTCCGAAATGACTCCATCAATGTCGATGAACTAGGTAACTAGGACATCTTTAGGTCAGAAAAATGATCTAGATATCGAAGCAATTTTACTAAAAATTCGAATATTTACTTATTAAGAGCACTTTCTCATTGAGAAACAATTCCTTCTCTCTGAAACGGTTCTGTCGATTCAGAAAGAGGGTCACTATTTTTAGGGATGTTTTTCTCCTTCAGGAAAAATTCAAACTCAAACTTTAATGAAATTTGATAACTAGAAGATTTTTTTGTGATAAGTACTATTTTAGTAAAATTTCGATCTCACCATCTTTTAGGACATCTTACTCGTTAAGGACAGGATAAAGATAAGAAATCTTTAGCGTAAGAAAAATAGAGCTACTGAGATTTTTGGAACAAAATGACACTTCGAGGAAAATTACATATATAAAATGAAGAGAAAGAAATACATATCAGTTAGGCGAGCCAATCACAGCAAATCCAGTTTGCTACTCTCCCGCTTGAGGCTCTCTATTCTGGACGATTGCAAGATTCCAAAAAAATTAAATTTGTGGCTATTTTATCTTTCCTGCGCTATAGTGACTATAATATATATATATATAATCAATTCCCTTATACCGTAAGGTGTCGGGATTGGTATTCTCTATTTCATTCACAAAATTTTTTCCATTCCTTTTTGCTTAGCGCTAAAATTTTTGCTTCGTTTAGGTTTAATTGTCTCTTTCTGATTAATTTATCAATGGTGTCACCCCACCTTTCTTTAGGTCTGTCTCTACGTCTCCGGTCCGATGTTCTTGCTTCCCATATTTTCTTTACTTGCCTGTTATCTTTCATCCTTTGTATATGTCCCCACCAACCTAATTGTTCTTCTTCGACAATTTCTAATACAGGCTTAGCATCCTGGATGCTAAGCCTGTATTAGAAATTGAGGGGAGGAAGTGAGGGAAGAACTGGTTCTTCCCTCACTTTTTGATTTCTTATTCGATCTCTTCTACTTATTCCCTTTATCGCTCTTAAGAACTTCATCTTGACTGCTTGTATCCGGCTTTTCATTCTGTCCACTAAAACCCAGGTTTCACTTCCAAATAGTAGTATAGGTTGGAGAATAGTCTTGTATACCAACATTTTCGTATTTTTGGATATTTCTTTCTTCTTGACTACGGTTGCACACATACTGTAATATGCTTTAAGTGCTTTCTCTATGCGTTCATTGATGTCCCTATCCTGATTTCCTTTATTATCTATTATTACTCCTAAATATTTGAATTCCTGGACCTGCTGTATATCCTTATTGTCCAATCGTATATTTATTTTTTTATTTTCATCTTCTATTATCGCCATTACTTTTGTTTTATTGACATTTATTTTCATTTGTTTAGATTCTAGAGCTTCTTTCCATATTTCTAAATTAGTTTGTATGTCTTCGGGTGAATTGGCCATTATTACTATATCATCTGCAAATGCACATTCTTTTATACAGACTTTTTTAGATTGTAGTATCCTACTTGTAGGCCTGCTGTTTTAGTACATGTTTGTTTGATTATGTCATCTATCAGGATAATGAATAATAATGGGCTAAGTACTCCTCCCTGCCGTAAACCATCTCTTGTGTAGAAAGTGGAAGACTGCATATTTCGCGTTCTGACGTAATTTGCATTTTCCTCATATATGCTTTTTATTCCAGCAATTAATTTTCGGCTGACTCCTCGTTGTTCCAAACTTATCCATATTTTTTTTTCTGGGTGCTCTGTCAAAAGCCTTTTCAAGATCAATGAACGCTAGATATGCCTCTCTCCGTTGTCTTAATATTTTATCCGTAAGTTGTTTTATCGTGAATATATGGTCCTGTATACTATGGCCTCTTCTAAATCCACTTTGGGATACACTTAATTGCGTTTCTATGATTAAACGGAGCCTGTTTGCTAACACCCTTTCATATATCTTTGCTACCGTGCTCAATAAAGTTATACCTCGATAATTTTGGCATTGTTTTCTATCTCCCTTTTTATATATGGGCATAATAACACCCATTTCCCAATCTTTAGGAATTTTTCCTTTTATCCATGACTTATTACAAATGTTGTACAATAGTTTTACACCTTCCTTCCCCATGTGTTTAATCATATCTGGTGTTATTCCATCATGCCCGGGTGCTTTTCCACATTTTGTTGCCTTGATTGCTTCTTCAACTTCCTCTATCGTAAGTACTTCATTTTCTTCATCGGCTATTGTGTCATTTGTTGTTACTTCTTTGCCTTCATGTATCTCTCTTTCCAGTGGATTTAGTAGTTCGTAAAAGTATTGTTTCCATCTGTTCATAATTAAATTCTCATCTTTTAGCAATGCGCATTCTTTGCTTGTTATAGCCGTACATTTCTTTTCTTTTCCTTTTCTTGTTGTCTTCACTGTTTTATAAAATAGCTTGCGATCTCCTTTATTTGTCTCCTCCATTTTTTTCCCAAAACATTCCCATGCCTTCTGTTTAGCTTCCAAAATCATTTTTTTTACTTTGGTTCTTTTCTCCTTATACAAAGTGTATTTTTGTGCGGTGTTATTATTTAAGTACTCTTTCCACGCTTGTTTCTTTAATTTAACTTCTTTTTTGACTTCATCGTTCCACCAGGCAGTTAACTTTTTATTGGCGTTAGTTGTAATCGTGCCACGTGCTTGTTTAGCTGCTTCTATTACTACCTCCTTAAATATTTGCCATATGTCTTCAATATCTTTTTGTTCAATCTCTTTTTCTATATTACTTATTTTTCCCTCCATAATTTGGTGATAATTGTTTGCTATATCTTTGTCTCTCAATCTGTATGTTTTAATATTTTCTTTTTTTACTGGTGCAGTTTCGTGTCGTTCGTTGTCACTCCTACACTTCTTCTTTTTCCTAATTTTTGCTACAACCAGGTAATGATCACTAAATATTTCCGCACTTCTTTTGACTCTTACATCCGTGATCGATTTCCTATTATTTCTTTGCACAAGTACGTAGTCAATTATGGATCTTTCTTTTCTGTTTCCCGCTATTCTTGTAAATTTATGTATATCCTGGTGTTCATAAAACGTATTTGTGATTATGAGATCGTTCAATATGCAATATTCTATCATTCTTAACCCATTGTTGTTTATTTTTGTTTCCCCACAGTTTCCAATCACATTTACATTTCTATTCTCTCTTTTACCCACCCTACTGTTAAAATCTCCCATTACGATAATTTTACCTTTACCTGTCTCCGTGGCCAATGTTAGTTCCTCCCAGAATTGATCTTTATTACTCGCTAAATCATCTTCATTTGGTCCATACACTATTATTATGCATATTCGTTCCCCATAAATATCATCAAATTCTATTTTTAGTATTCTTTCCGAAATGTCTCCCAATTTAGTATATTATCTACTAATCCTTTCTCTATTATGCACCCAACCCCTGCCGCAGCATTTTTTTGTTCTACTCCACTGTATATTAAAAGGTGCCCATTTTCTTGCACTAGTTCCTCTTGCCCCTTCTTCTTCGTTTCTGTTATTGTTATTATTTGGATCCCCGTCCTTTCAAATTCTTCTATTAGTTTCTCCTCTTTTTCCCTTAGTCCTCTAACATTCCATGTTCCCACTTTCCAAATTTCTTTTCCTGTTATTTCCTTTTTATTTATTTTTTCTATTGTTGTGTTTTTATGTGTTTTCATATCCATTTTCATTGCCTTGTTCGTAATCATACTATTTATCTCTTTCGATTTATTGCTCAGTTTTTTGAATTTGTATTTTCTAATTTTTCTTTGATTTTGTTCCATTTCCAAATCTCTTCATCGACTATTATCTTGTTATATCCCATTTTGATATGCTCACCCATGCGTTTCCCCTCTTCTGCTTTATTTTTTAATTGTCTCTGCTTCTCTTTTTCTTTATGCGTCAAGTCTCCATTTATGAAAATTTTTCCATTAATTTTTCTAAGCTTTGATTTGTTTTTCATAATCTGCTTCTTTTCTTGTTCATTTTGTAGTTTCACAAGATATATATTTCTACCAATTTTTTAAGCTTCTTCAACTTTGGTTTGTATTACTAATTTTTCGTTAAAGAGATTTTCCATTTCTGTAATTAAAATTGCATTGTCGTTCGTATTTACTGTTAGACCGTTGACAATTATGTTATTTTTCCTTTTATCTTTTTGGATCCATTCCAAATTATTGCTTAATATTTTTATATCCCTTTTCATTTTCTCGTTTTCTTTTATAATTCTCTCGTTTTCTTCTCTTAGTTTGGTGTTTTCGATTTGGATTTTTCTAATGTCGTTATTGTATTTTTTCTGTTCATTTTTTATTTCTTGCATTTCTTCTCTTATATCCTGCATCATACTTAGTATAAGATCAATCTTATCCTCGTTATCAATTGTTTTTGTTTTTATTGGCGTCCTCGACATTTTTTTTGTTCTCGCTAAGGTTTCTTCTTGTACCCTTTTTCTCTTGCCTCCTTCGTCTGTGGAGGACTCCTCCATGTCGGCGTCTCTCATATAATACTTGTCCATGTTTATTTCTCTATTTCAGCGCTGATTCCTAATCTGATTACTATATGTTGTGATGCGCGTCTTTTTCACGAAAGAAACCGTTCCCCGGACTATCTCCTCGAAGGTTATGGTTTCTTATCTCTTATCAGAGCTAATACAAATGCAGGGTCTTACCTTAAATTACTAATTATTTCACTAACCTGTTTGTCTCTAGTGTTGTTTTAATCACTACACTGTTCTTATTGTTTACACCTTTGGTTTACCACAATTTGCTGAAATAATCGCTCATTAATTCCCGTACAATTTGGGTTTATTAATGGAGCATATATTTAGCAGCTGCTTATGCACGCACCATCGGCCTACATCAGTGACTATAATATATTTTTCAAAATGCATTTCACTTTATTCACAATCCAGCTTGTTATCTTTTCGAACATAAAAATAACAAAGCAAAGATAAACAAAGTATATCTGGCAATAAATGCTCCCCCTTGGCCTAATTCTTTTAGAAAAAAATTGTACTAGAAATATTCTAAAAGTAATAAATAGCATAGGTTTCTAACAGCAAAATGGGATATTGATCAAAGGGAGGGAGATGAGGGGCTGTGCCGATAACAATAAAAAATGCCCCAAGATAATTTTTAACCACCAAAAATGAAAAAAGGGCATAACTTTAGTTTTTTCTTACGATTAAAAAACAGTTATTCCCCCAAAAAAAAAAATCGTCGACTAAAAAAAGATATCATGCACTTGAGTTCTCAATAATCGCTATTTTTTGCATCCTCCTGGGCATAAGGCTAGGCAAATATTGTAAAATTGTAAAATTTGACAGAACATACTATAATTATATGATAACAAATTGAACAAAACTTTAAAAAAATATAGATTATTATTGTAGTACGTGTAAATTTAACTTTACAATGCGATGCAACGTTAATATGAAAAAAAGTGAACAAAAACAAGTGCTGATGTTAATATGAACCATTTTGTAACATTATTTATATTAAGCCCAATTTTGAGGCCTAGACACGCTGCGCGTATTTTGAGCATGAAGCGATTGTTCCTATGGACACGCTAGGCGTGTTCTTAGCATGGAATGTGTTAAGGTCCTGTTTTGTTTTAGTGTAATGTTTTATATGTTGAACTGTTCCTTGACCTTCTTGACCATTTTAGCCATTTTCTATAGTTGTAACCATTATTAAAATGATTAATCATCATTTGTGACTTCTCAATTACGCACAGCTATTTGTGTCTTTTTTACCAAATATTTGGCATAAATAATATGGCACAAAATTTAGATTTACTATTATAAACATCTAGTAATTGGCGACATCGGAAAATTCTTCCGTAATTCTGGTGAATTCTGGGCAAGTGTTGCAGCCTGCATCTTTTAAGCTGTGTTGTTGAATTTAACTGTTTCCACAAATTTTCATTGATATTTTGGTTATTGTCAGCATTGTATTCATATTATTCTGGGGGTAAATTACATATACACACATACATACCCATATTTACTACAACCAACATTTGCCCCAGTTTTCGTTTGCTTATTTTTATATGCGCTTTTATAATAAAATATGATAACTGCATCATTTAAGCTGTGAGTAACTGTAAATTAAATGTTCCAAAAAAAACCCTGTATTTGTGCTAAAATTATGCTCGAATTTTAAAATTTAAAATCTGAGTTTCTCCAGAAAATTAATTGTTGACACGTATTCCTTCTTTTAGTTACCTATTTCTACGAATGTATGTACTTAAGGAACTATAGTTAGAAATAGAAAACATAGCAAACCTTGCTCTTCTTTCATGTAGGTAAAGTCGCGATTAACAACAGATAAACTGAATGAACTAGCGCACTTTCAATTTTTATAAATCAAGGAATTGTAATCAATATCAACAACACGTAACGTTTAAAGAGTGATTCATTGGCATACCTAATGATAATTACCACTCATGTTTCAAGTAAAGTAAAGAAAGGTATTTGATACTGAAGGTCAAGATACCCTTTTCAAAAAAGCATCATAGGTTTAAAACTTTTTAACTAAAAAAAAATGTAAACCTGAAAATTGTGAACAATTTATTTAGATCGAAATTATCCAAAATGTTGACAGTTAAAGAGTAGCAATTTGTTTGGATTTTGATAAAATATTATCCAAAATTGTTATTTATACCAGACAAAGAAAGTAATTAAATAGGCAGCTTAAACAATATAAAAAAATTATAAAAAAAAACAAGGGCCGCTTTCAATAAATATAAGTATTTGTGAATTAATGTCCTTGTATTTTTTTGTAAATAGATTTACCCAATAAACGTGGAACGGACTGGTCCTTGATTATCTTCAAAAATTTAATTATAAATCTTGTCCCCTGAAACCAAGAAAGATTAAAAAAGCATCGTCTGTTGTGTTTTTTTAATCTTTCTTGGTTTCAGGGGATAAGATTTGTATTTTAATTTTCCAATAAATTTAAATAAAGAATTTAGATAATTTACCTCTTGGATCCGTTGAAGCAATGAGCGGCGGTCAATACCCAATCCTTGGTAATTATTGATCCTCCACATAAAGCCACTTTATGTTTACGGATTGAAACCTATGCTCATAAAAACATTTAACAAAATAATATGCTTTTCAGTGGAGAAACTTACCATGTATGGAAATTGGCCTTGTGTAGCATTATGGCCTCCAAAAATTTTAAGTCTATGATTTGGAATAGCTGGGTTTAATGCCTCGGTAGCAAAAGCCAGAGGTAGTAAACTTAATAGCAGAAAAGTTAACATAATGAATTGTTACTAGTTCTAAAAATTAGTGCAACTATAACTCTTATATAGCAACTGTCACGTTCAGATAAAAACACTTCTATTTTTCTTATCTTTCTTACTTCTTATTTGTGTATGTATTTGTATCGTCAAATACTCAATATTACTGAACACTAATTCTAAGCGTGTTATGTGAATCTTTATTCAAAAACGTTAGTCTTACAAAAATATTTTCTCTGAAATCGGTCGAGAATGGTCACTTTTTCGGCGGAATTTTAGGCTCCAAAATACGTAATTCCAGTATTTAGGTCCGTTGTTAACGATGCGTTTACACACCTTATTCCGTATATTTTTCTCTGACTTAAAATATATTTTCTCTCTGACATAAGTGTCAACTATCCTGAGAGAAGCTGTCTCCTCCCAGTTGTGTAGGTAAGTCTCGTATAACTTCTCTCAGGATAGTTGACACCATTGGTGACTTGTAGCGAAAAATAATGGGGGTGCTGCGGCAATGTTCAGCGTTTTAAAATTTTTAAGATTTCGACTGAAAAGTTCGACATTTTCAAAACGTTACTTTTCGAAAATTTTAGATTTCTTTGATAATTTGACAATGAAAACTTTTGATAATTTGCGTTTTTTAAATAGTTGGATTTTTTTCCAAATTTCGACTGTATTGTAAAATTTAGATTTTTTCTTGTAATCTCGACCTTATTTTATTTATACGTATTGACATTTTTTAAAAAACTGTAAATACTCTTTTAAAAATTTCTCTATTTTCATAAATATTTAGACTTTTCGGTGTTTTGATTTTTTTTGTAATTTATTTTTAAAAATTAATTATTGCATTTTTTTAAAATTTTTAACATTTAAAAATTCTTACTTTTCTAATAATGTAACTTTTCTCAAAACTGGACTTTTATTTTTTTAAATTTTCGACTTTTTTTATAATTTTTATAATTAATAATATTAGTTTATAATTTTTTCTTTGGAAAATTATATTTTTTTTATTAAAAATTTTGATTGTTAATAATTTCGACTAGTTTTTAATTAAATGTCAACTATTTTTCAAAATATCGACTTTTTTTGCAGTTTCGATTATTTTTTGATTTTTTTTTGTTGAAAATTTCGCTCTTACTTAATTTTCAAAAGTCTTTCAAAATTTTGATTTTTTGGAAATTTTATGAAATGTTTGACATTTTTTTAAAATTTTAATTCTTTTGAGTTAAAATATCAACTTTTTAGAAAAATGTTCCACTTTGATTCACAAGTTTAACTACCAAAAATTTAAACAGTTTTCAAAATTTTAACTTCTCAATATTTCGAGTTTTGAAAACCTCGATCTATCTGATAATTTTTGACTTGTTTTCTATATTCCGACTTCGAAATTTTTTATTTTTATTGATAATTTGAAAAATTTCCCAATTATTCAAAATTTTAATTTTGAATGATTTTAAAAATTCTCAGATCTTTTGAATGTGTCTACTTTTTTAAAGCTTTTATTTTTTTTTATTTTGGCCTATAAAATTTGGACCTCTTCATTTCCAAAATTTTGACTTCTCTCGGCAATTTGATAGTTTTTGAACATTTTTGCCTTACCCTTAAATTTTTTTATATAGTTCCTATATTTCTCAAAATTTAAAAAGATCCAAGTATCAAAAAATTTCGACTTTTTTTGAAAATTTTAACCTTTTTTTAAATCAGCACTTTTCTTGAAATTTCGACTTTTTTTAATTCCCACTTTATTGAAAATTTCGGTTTTTCGAATGTTCGAATTTTTTAAAATTTAGCCCTTTTTCAAAATTAAAAATATTTGGAACACTTAAAAATGTTGACTATTTTTTTTAATTTCAACTATTTTCAAAATTTCGACATTCTCTGCAAACTGTCGATTCTTTATTTAAAATAATCTATTTAAAAATTCGTAAAATTTCGAATTTTTCTAAAAATTTCGACTCCATTTCGAAACGTCGACTTTTTTTTCAAAATTTCGATTCTTTATGAAAACTTGACTTTTAAAGGTTCGAAGTTTTTGAAAGTATTATTTATAATTTTTTTTTAAATATTTTCAATTAAATCTTCAACTTAAAAAAAATGAGTTTTTATTTTAAATTTGAACTACTCAAAATTTCGACTTGTTCCAAAATTTTACTTTTCAAAATTTTAACCTTTTTGATAATAACGAATTTTTGGATTATTTTGAGTGTTCTCCAATATTTAAAAACTCAGCTTCTTTGCAAATTTAATTAAAAACTCTGCAACTTATTTTGAATGTCGATATTTTTCCAAAATTTTGCCTTTTTCCAACTTTTCAAACTTTTAACTTCTCAATATTTCGATTTTTGAAAACCTCGATCTATCTGATAATTTTTGACTTGTTTTTAATATTCCGGTTTCGACAATTTTGATTTTCATTGAAAAGTTGAGTGCAAATTTCCCAACTATTTAAAATTTAACCTTTTTCAAAATTTCGAATTATTTCGTAAATTCGATAAAAATTCTTAAATCTTTTGCAGACTTTGATATTTTTTTAATTTTCACTATAAATTTTGACAAATTTCTTGTTGAAAATTTCTTCTTTTGCAACATTTTGACTTCTTTTGAAAATTTGAAAGATTAAAAAAATGTTTGTCTTGTTAACAAATTTCGACTTTATTGAAAATTTTAACCTCTTCTTAAATCTGCACCTTTTTCAGATTTTCGACTTTTTATTTTAATTCCCACTTTGTTGAAAACTCCGGCCTTTTTCAAATGTTAGAATTTCTCAAAATTGTAGTCATTTTCCAAATTTAAAATTTTTGGAAAACTTAAAAATTTTAACTATATTTTAATTTGGAACTATTTTCAAAATGTTGACATTTTTTGTAAACTGTCGATCCTTTATTTGAAAATTGTGTTTTTTTTAAGTCAGACATTTCTTAAAACCTTTTATTGAAATTTTCGACTAATATTTCCTAAAATTTCGACTCCATTTCAAAACTTCGACTTTTTTTTTAAATTTGGACTCTTTTTAAAACTTGACTTTTTTTTGAAAAGTTCGAATTTTTTTAAAATTTTATTTATACAATTTTTAAACATTTCCAGTTAAATCTTCGATTTAAAAGAAAAGATTCTTTTTAAATTTGAACTGTTAAAAATCTTTCTTGGTTTCAGAGGACAAGATTTGTATTTCAAGTTTTGAAGATAACCAAGGACCTGTCCGTTCCACCAAAATTTAAAAATTTCGCCTCTTTCCAAACTTTCGACTTTTTCGAAAATTTAAACTTTTTCCAATATTTTGCCCACTTTACTTTACTGAAAATTTCGATTTTTTTTTCTGACATTCAACGTACCGTACAGTTCCCCTTTTTGAAAAATTTGACTTTTAAGAGATTTCAATTTCTTTAATTTATAAATTCTGAAATTTCAGTTTTTCTGGAAAAATCAAAATGGTGAGTTTTTTAATGAATTTTTTATCGAAATTTCGACTTTTTTAAATCTTTCTCTTTCGAAAATTCTAGATTTTTGAAAAGCTTGTCGCCGAAGACTTTTTAAAATGTCTATTTTTTTGAAAAATTGTATTTTTGCAACATTTCGACTTCTTGTCAAAATTTCGGGTTTTCAGACTTTCGACTTTCTAAATTTCGTCCTTCTAAATTTTGTCCTTCTTAATTTCGACCTTTTTTAAATCTCTTTTCAAATTTTCGACTTTTTCGAAAATTTAAACTTTTTCCAATATTTTTCCCACTTCACTCTACTGAAAATTTCGATTTTCTTTACTATTATTCAACGTATTAAACAGTTTCCCTGTTTGAAAAATTTGTCTTTTTAAAGATTTCAATTTCTTTAATTTATAATTTCTGAAATTTCAGTTTCTCTGGAAAAATCAAAATGATGAGTTTTTTAATGAATTTTTTATCAAAATTTAGACTTTTTCAAAACTTTCGCTTAGAAATTTTTTTCCATACAATTTTCGAATATGCAAGATATCAATTCATTTTAAAACTACTTTTTTGAAAATTTCGAATTTTTCTAAATCTTTCTCTTTCAAAAATTCTAGATCCTTTGAAAAGCTTTTCACCGAAGATTTTTTTAAATTTCCATTGTTTTGAAAAATTGTATCTTCGACTTGTCAATATTTCGGGTTTTCAGATTTTCGACTTTCTAAATTTCGACCTTCTAAAAAAAATGTTTTTTTTTTTAATTTTGGCTTTTGTAGTTATTAATTTCGAAAATTTCGACATCTTTTGAAAACCTTGACTTTTTCAAACTTCTGACATTTTTCTTCAAATTTACGCTTTATTTTTCACAATTTTTATTTTTTTAAAGTTTTTTTTGAAAATTTCTTCATTTTATCAAAATTCATGAATTTTTTGAAAAGGTCGACTTTTAGCTGTATCTTTTCAAAATGTTGACATAATTCTTCAAAAGTTTGATTTTTTCAAATCCCAATTTTCTAAGAAAATTTTGAAATTTTTTGAAATTTCGTCATTTTTCAAAATTTGGATTTTTTAAAAATTTTAACTTTTTTTAAATTTTTGCCTTTATCTGGAAATAGCGATTTTTTTTATCGACTGATGAAATTTTGGATTATTTTGCAGAAATTTCGTTGCATTTTGTAGTTTTTGATTTACTTCCAGAATTTGTACCTTTTTTAAAATCCCAATCTTTTTCAACATTTTGGCCTTTTTGAAAAACATTTTATTTTTGAAACCCCTAACATTTTTTAAAAATTAATTTTCTTTTTAAGATTTGTGACTTTTTAACTTTTTTCTCAACGTTTTAATCAATAAAAATTTCAAAATTTTTTATACTTTTGACTTTTTCGAAATTTAGACTTTTCTAAAATTTGGGGCTTCAGAAGGTTTCACTAAAAATTCTTCATTTTTTTTTTATATCTCGACATTTCTACATAAATTCGAATATTTTTTAAATTTCAGACCATTTTTTAAAATGTAAACTTTTCTTCGAAAATTTGGCCTAACTTTTTTGGAAGTTTTAACTTCCGACATTTTTGGAAATTTTGACTTTTTTGGAAATTTTGACTGTGGAAAATTGCAACTTTCTTTTAAAAAAACAACGCAATTTAAAAAATTCTGAATTTCTAAAAACAACAAAAAACCAGAAAAATTTGTAAAATAGATGAATTCCTAAAAAATGTCCTAATTTTTAAGAAAGCTAAATTTTCCAAATAAGTTAAAATTTGAAAAAAAGAAATTTAAAAAATAAATTTTGAAAAATGCCGAAATTTTATAAAAAGTTAAAATTTTCAAAAAAAATCAATCGAAATTATGAACAAAATTCATATAAATTTAAAAAATCAAAATATTGAAAATGGTCAAAAAATTCAAAAAAAGCGATTTTCGAAATAAGTTAACATTTTTAAAAAAACTGAAAAACTAAATGAATCAGGGAATTTCCAAATCTACTCGAAATTAAAAGAATGTTTTTGAAAATATTTTGAAAAAAGTTTCAAATTTTCGAAGAAGTCAAAGTCAAATTATGGAAAAATGGATAAATTTTAAACAAGGTTTGAAATTTGCAAGGGGCAATTTCAAAAAAATGTTAAAATATCGAGAAAAAGTGCGAAAATTTGAAAACAAAGGTCAAAATAGTGAAAAATTTTGAAATTTTAATATAAACATTTAAAATTTTTAATAAGAATGAAGTCGAAGCAAAATTTGAAAAAAATCGAAATCTGCCACTAAAGTTGACATTTATTTCAAAGTTTAATCAAAAAATGGAATATAGAAATATCAGGATTTCCAAAGAAATTCGAAATTTTGAAAAAATTCGGGAATTGAAATAAACCATCGAAAATTTGGAAAATATGTCGAAATTATCAATAAATATAAGATTTTCAAAAATGAAATTTCAAAATTTTACAAAAAGATGGAAATTTTCGATAAGATCGAACCTTTCAAAACTTGAAGCTGACATTTTAAAAAAGTAAAAATCTTGAAAAACAACCAAATTTGAGGAAAAATCAAAAATTTTGAAAAAGTGCAAATTTTGGAAATTCCTAATTCCCAAATAAAATCGTCAGTCTTTCAAAAACTCGACATTTTCAAAAAATTTTAAAGCTTTAAAACTGAAACTCTTAAAAATAATTGCAATTTTTCAAGTTTAATTAAAAAAATCGATGTTTTAAATAGAAGCAGAAGTTTTTTATTACATAAATGTCGGATTTTGAAAAAGTCAAAATTAAACAAAAAAAGTCGTAAATTTAAAATGAGTGAAAATTTGTTTCAAAAAGTAGGAATTCTGAAAAAAGCGAAATTATGAGAAGACTAAGACTAAATATTTCTAAAAACTTAAAGTTTACATATTGATATATTCCTAAAATTTAAGCTTTCTTTTGAGCCTTTGAATTTATCATAAAATTTAAATTTTAAACCATTTTAACTTTTCTGGAATTTTCGAACTTTAAGCCAAAGATTTTGCTCGAAGTTTAGTATATTTAGAAACCATCCATTTCTCGAGCTCGCAAACTTAACTTTAAAAAAAAATCGAAAATATTAAGGTTAAGCGCGAAATGTTGTGGAGTTTTTAAATAAATCAAGGTTTTTTCGACATTTTAATATTTTTGGGCAAAATTTCGTCTTTAATTATGAGGTTTGGAATTTAAAATTTGCTAGCCTAAACTCCGAATTTTGCGGAAAATATTAAGTTTTGGAAATATCCTATAATTTCCAAAAATGAAAGAAGAGTTTTAACACGAAATGTTAAGAAAGATGTAAAAACTTCGAGGGAAACTTGAAATCTAGTTAAAACAAAAATTTCTGACATCTTCGAGGTTAAAAACTTTCTAGTTTAAACTCAAAATTTTGAGAAAAACCTCAAAGATTCAAGATTTTACTCAAAAATTGAAGATTTCTAAAATCTTTAAAATTTAAAGATTAAAATCGACATTTTTAAAGAAGTTGGTTTTTTAATAATGTAGCTTTTTCTTTCGATGTTTTCACTTCGTGTTGAAAATTAGACTTCTTAAAATCTCGATTTTTTTCCTCGAAATTTCGACCTGCAAACTTCAGAAGTTTGTAACATACATTTTAAAATGCCACGCGGTAATTTCGAGAAAAGAGGAAAATTTCAAAAAACATTTCTTAAAACAAGTTCTCGCATCTATTTTAAGAAATCGATTTTAAATCCGACTTTTTTTTGGAAATATCGCCTAAAAGTATAAAATCTATAGAAATAGTCGAATTTTGGAGCCTTATTCGAAATTTAATTTTTATTTTAAAATTTTTGATTTAAACAATTGTTGGATTGTTTCAAAAATTTTGGCTTCGTACTCGAAATTTTCACCCTTTATACATTACGATTTCTTTTTCTCCAAACTTTGAATTCAATAGCCAATAATTTTGTTATTTTCAAAAATTAATATACAAATCCTGTCCCCTGAAACCAAAAGAGATTAAAAAATTCAACAACAGTTGCTCTAACGCGTTTTGATAGCCAAGTTATCATCTTCAGAAAGGTACTCAATCCTTTCGTTAATCTATTCAGAGGACAAGATTTGTATATAAATTCTTTAATATCCAAATTTCGATTTTTTCTCGACGACATTTCAAATTCAAACTCGAGTAGAAGAACTGACGATTATGAATTTAATCCTGGAATTTTGAAAACGTACACAATTTTACTTTCAGCTTGAAAGTTTAAAATGTTTAGGCAAAATCAAATTGTAAGATTAAAGTCAAAGTTTTAATAAGTTTTATTATTAAATTTAATTTGCTTTTTTTTCGAAGTTTTGGCAACTTGAAAGTTGGATTCTTTTTAAAAATTTTAAATTTCTTCTATTGAAATTTAGACGTTTTTCTAAAGATTTGGAAATAAAACATGACATAAAAGAATTAAAAGTTTAAGTTAAAATTCAAAACTTCGAAGTAGGTAATTTAAGCAAAAATTTAAAAATTTGATTATGATAAATCAAAATTTCGAACGTTGGCCCAAAATTTCGAACTTTTGCTCAAAATTTCGAATTTGAACTCTAACTTGCATTTTTTCATTTCGTGTTTAATTTAAAATCGCGAGAAAAACCTTTGAATTCCAACAGAAGAAAGTTGACATTTTTAAAGGGTCCAAATTTCAAGTCTCAAGTTTTTTATGAAAAAAATTGAAATTTCTAAATCAACGACAACATTTCGAAAAGAACATTTAGTTTCCTATTTAAATTCGAAATATTAGGTAAATAAGGGCAAACACAGTTACAGTTTTTACAGTTTTGTCTAAAAAATGAAAAAAGTTAAAATTTTGAGAAACTAGAACTTTATAAAAACTAACACAAGAAGACGATATTTACTTAAAAACATAAATTGTAAGGTAAACATGGAAAATTAAATTGAGAATTTTGGGAAACGTTCTAAGATTAATCTCTAAATTTCAATCTTAATTTCAAATTTCACATTTTCAAGAAGAAAGTCAAAAATTTCTATTTTAAAGTCGATATATTATAAAAAGTTTATGAAAATTTTGCAATGTTGAAGAACATTCTAGCTTTGTAATAAAATTAACTGTAACAGTTCGATGGAACGGACTGGTCCTTGGTTATCTTCAAAAACTGAAACACAGAATTTGTCCCCTGAAACCAAGAAAGAGAAAGTTTCAGAGAGAGTTTCTCTCTGAAGATGACAGCTTTGCTGTCGAAACGTGTTAGAGCAACCTTTGTTGTGTTTTTTAATCTTTTGTACTCCAATTTTTAAAGATAACCAAGGACCAGACCGTTCCATTTTTTAATCTTTCTTGGTTTCAGGGGACAAGTTCTGTGTTTCAATTTTTGTAACAGTTCAAAAAAAGATGAGTTTGAGAACTTTCGAGCAAATAATTAGACGTTTCCGCGAGGAAAAAAAGGGATATTCGAACATAATCTTTAAAAAAAACACTCCCTTTCTAAAGTCGAAGTCTATTAAAAAAAATAAGAGTTTGGGACAAACATCTAAAAATTGGGATTTTCAGAAAAAAATTGGAGACTATTTTAAGTTTACTTTTAGAAAATTGACTCTTTATTCAAAATACTGGCCAGAATTTTAGAGTATCCTACTTTTTTCTTCAAATTTTGACTTTGAAATTCCTCATGTCTAGAACAAATTGCTGATAATATCAAGATTAGCAGAAAAGAGGCCAAATTACGAGAGAAACTATCATCGTAATAAAATCGAGTTTTAAGACAAGTTTTGAGACAATAAACTATGAAATTTAAACGGGATTCTAAAAAAAACGAAAATTTGAGATTAAACCTGAAATTGTGAAGATAAAAATAAAGAAATGAAACATTATAAAGGAAAACAATGAAGAAAGTTTTAAAAAAGTTATAATTTCCAGAAAAACCCAAACTTAAAAATAAATAGCTTACGCTTCCCCTTTTTACAATAGTAAAATAATCAAAAAAGCTTAAATTCATAGAGTTGCCACCTGTCGCGTGTAGATTTACACGAGATAGCATAAAAAAAACAAGTTTTTTGTAGCATTCTGGGGAAGAAGAGAAATTTTGCCTTTTTCTGAAAAAGTAATGAGTAATGTAATCCTTCGTTTTAAAAAGTAATTTGCCCATCTCTGTAATTAACTTATATCATAGGTCTTTAATTTATTTGTTAGGAACCCATGGGTGTACGAAAAATATTCACAATTTTTAGAGACCCGCGGGTCGTAGAATTTGAGAAATGTTGATCTAATGTAATTTATAATTTCTCGCCTAATTTGCTTATATAAAAAAATTTGGGATGTGGTATGTTATACTTAAAATTATAGGAAACTAAAATTTAACCCGAAACTTCCAGATTCATAATGAACAAGATAACATACAGAACACTCTTACAACTAAACTAACTTTATTAGTAACTTATTACAACATTATATTTCTCCACTAATAACTAAATCTCTAATGTAGTTCCTCCGTATTTTGCCAGTTGGCGTAAGAGGAATCGAATCGATGAATTTAACGCCAGCTCTCAACTTCTGGCGATCCTGCACCCTATCAGCTACGAATTGTTCAATTTCCGCAGGATCCGCCGAATCGTTAAACTCATCTTTTACTATAACCAAAGCCATCGGATGATCGCCGTCGATTTCATGAGGAATCCCGATAACAACAGCGGAGTCCACCGCCGGATGTTGATGTAAAACGCCCTCGATAAGAGCCGGTGGTACATGCCAAGACTGAAACTTCATCAAATCTTTAATCCTGTCAATTATGTAAAAACATTGATCCTCATCGTAGTAAACGACATCTCCGGTCATCAACCATCCTGCTGAGTCAAACGTAGACGAGGAGTCTCTGTCGTAGTAACCGTTCATAATGTAATCGGATTTTAGCCGTAGTTCCCCTTGCTGGTTCGGACCCAAAACCTCATCAGTGTCAGGATCGACCACCTGCAAAAGGAGTATCAACTTGAGTCAATAAATCTACTTCTGTATTTAAAGCGGTACTTTATACCAGATCCCTTCCAGTGGTCTTCCGCAGGATTCTGGTCTGTAATTCAGTAGGATTCGATCTCGCGGGTCATGTATTTTGAAAGTGGTTACCACACCAGACATTTCGGTTTGTCCATAAGCTTGATAGACGAAAGTGCCAGGTAGTAGGTCCCTTAATTTGTATATGAGTTCGTTGGGAGCTTTTGCTCCTCCGGTGAAAAGGCTTAGTAAATTGCTTGTGTCAATGTTATTTGGTCTTCCACATCTAACTAGTTCCGCAGCTTGGAATGGCGAGAAAAAAGCGTTTGTTACCTGAAGAGTAATAAAATCAAAATTCTAATATTGAACGAGTGTTTTAGTTTAAGTTTAGTCTAGTTAGTTTAAGTAATTAATTAGTTAGATTAATTTCACATCATTTTAGTCTATAATTTAGCGTAAACTCCCTGCAATGAAAGGCAAGTAATTTTTCAACTAGTTATAAATTAAAGCATATTGTATATTACATGCATGTGTGTGTTTCGCTGCCTTGTGATACCGCATGCAGCAAGCATGCGGTATCGCAATACAGCGGTGAAGTTAGAGTGTCAAGTGTCATATAAGCAGTTTCAACACTTGTGACACCGATACGGGTGTCAGCACAAAAGTGTCATTCAACACAGTGTTACACATCTCTCCACACTGCTATAACAAACATTATTCAGAACATCACCCCCCCCCCCCCCGT
Source organism: Dastarcus helophoroides (assembly GCA_028583605.1). Taxonomy (NCBI): domain Eukaryota; kingdom Metazoa; phylum Arthropoda; class Insecta; order Coleoptera; family Bothrideridae; genus Dastarcus; species Dastarcus helophoroides. The sequence goes on along the minus strand of CM053331.1, from coordinate 32,111,301 downwards.
ATCATTCTTGTTACTATTTTCAAAATTAATAACTTAAACTTAAAAGTAGATTAATTTGTAACCTTGTAATCCTGAAGAATAAGCCAAGTTTCCGTTGCATTAAAACTTTCGACAATCACTCTAGCACATCCAGAAATAATAGTCCCAATCAACAGACTTACTGATGATATCCAATACAGAGTTGTATATGAGAGAGAAACAGCTGAAATACCCCCGGAATTCCTAAAATGCAGCACACATTTTTTTATTGCTTGTGTTCCTATCCTCTGAACATTTAATGCTACAGTCGTAACTCAAATTATAGCTGACGTAGAAAATTAACCAGAATCATTGGGCCAACGAAATATATTAGAGTAACATTTTAAGCACAAACAAAGTGATTTTCCAAAGTAAAACAGCTCACCCAATATTAAGTGATTGGCAAAGCAAACCATAGTGAGAACAGCATATTCCTTTGGGTAATCCAGTAGTTCCACTACTGAAGAAAATTACAGCTGTTTCTCTAGAATTAGCTTTGGCCGGTACGAATGAAGTTTCCTCATCCGAATCCTCCAAGAAATCGTCGAAATTCACATGATTTTCCGTCTGACCAAATACAACTATTTCTATCTCCAAGCTCAATGCCCCCACGACCCCTTCGATAAGTTCCAGTGCGCTCGGTATCACGAAAATGATGCTTGGAGTAACTTGTTTCAAGAGATGGATTGCGTCTTCCAAACATATCGACGGATCGAGTGTTGTCGATTTCATTCCCAAGAAGTTCGCTGCTATGAATGGTACGGCTGAATTCTTGTGATTGTTAGAGCACATGTATATTATTGCGCCTTGTCCCAGCTGTTTGGATCTTAACTTGATGGCGCATTTTACACATCTCGATAAAAGTAGTTCATATGTTTCTTCTTCCCCTGAATCTGCAAGGTACTGAATACGGAATTGGAATCTGACAGTTCGAGATCAGAAAATACCTGCGCTATATTTCTTTTGTACCTTTTCATAGAAATGAACAGTTCCCAACCTAAGCCTTGAATTTTTGGTTTAAAGCCTTCAAATGTTTTTATAATATTGGGATGATCATCAGAGTTATCTAAAACAATTGTACACATCTAATGAAACAAAAAAGTAACCATCAGGAAAACAAAAAATTATTGAGTTGTGTATAACTCTTTTTGTTTTAATTATCATGATTTATTATTAATAAAACGTAAAAAAACATTAACTGCAAAAAATTCAATAAGGAGATTCTGCTAGAGCTCTAAACTTTTGAAGATACTGATCAAGTGCTTCGCACCCTACTAAGCAAACTCTCTTGACGAGAATCATCTGGTTTATAGGGTGAAAGCGCCAACAGATTCTTAATTGGGAAAAAGGCGAATACAATCTGAAGGATGAAAAGCTGAATATATAATTATTTCTATCATTTATCCAACTCTTTATTTCATGACTTATTTCATAAGTCAGTTAGCTCTACTGCGATGTATTATTGAACTAAGAAATGAATAAATTATAGTGGCTGAGAATCTGCATTTCCTGGAATAGACGATCAATAATTTTAATTCTGTTAGGTTTTATTTGGTAATCTTAGACTGAAAATAGGCATTAAATTCATTTAACAAGCTAATAAAAGTAACTTCAATTCTTTTAGTAAGATAATAAAAGTGACTTTGCACGAAAAAAAGCTCGTCTACTTTTTCATTAACTAATTCCAAAATTAACATAGCTCTAAAAAATAAGTAAGTAAGAAAGCAAAGAAAAAACTTTACTGAAATTGTTTGTAAAATAAGAGTATGTACTAAAAAAGTTAACTGATAACAAATGTGTAAATTTAACATTTAAGTGCAATATACTTCTAAATACAAACTTCAGTGATATTTTCCTTGAAAAAAATTGTTTATACGCCTAAAAAGCTTATAAATAAACGACACCAAAAAAAATTGAATGATTGCAAAATTCATTTCATTTACCCTCGGATTCCATTGTCTTATAGATAGAGTCACGATTTATTTCCTGTTAACTTCATCCACTAATATAAAAAATTAAATGACATTGGGGTTGAACTATAATCATATAGTTACAGCTTATGTACACACAGACAGATACATGACTTGTGCAGTTCTATCCTATTTCTATTTACTTGTGTATAATAGACAATTGATTTGTTACGAGCGAAGGACGGTAAAGTAGCCGATTAATAATAAATAAAGAAGCTAGAAGTAGATCCTGTCAGTTTGACCTAACTTTTTTTATAAAAACCGAGGTTACGTAATAATTTCTCCTGAATTCAACCTGTAATTATTCCTGCGCTGTAAAAGTTTTTTATGTAAATCGAAGTTACGTAATAATTGCTGCTGAATTCAGTCTGTAATTATTCTTGCATGGAAAACGATTTTAATCGAAAGATTATGAATTTACCTTTCGAACTGTATATTAGAAAGCAAGCAATTAAAATTGGGGGATCGAAATTTCGGTTGCGGCCGAAAAAACTGATTCTGGCCCAAAATGCTCCGAGTCTCCTGTCAGACAATTTTTCTTCATCTTCCTCTTGTTCTTGCTCTTCCTCTTCCTCTTCCTTTTCCTCTTCCTCTTGCTCTTTCTCTTACTCTTCCTCTTGCTCTTCCTCGTGTTCTTCCTCTTGCTCTTCCTCTTGCTCTTACTCTTGCTGTTGCTCTTCCTCTTGCTTTTGCTCTTCCTCTTCCCCTTGTTCTTCCCCTTCCCCTTGCTTTTGCTCTTCCTTTTGCTATTCCTCTTTTTTCCCTCTTCCTCTTCCCCTTGCTCTTGCACTTCTTCTTGCTCTTCCTCTTGCCCTTCCTCTTGCTTTTGCTCTTTCTCTTCCTCTTGCTCTTCCTCTTCTCCTTGCTCTTTCTTTTGCTCTTCCCCTTGTCATTGTTCTTCCCTTGCTCTTGCTCTTCTCATTCCTCTTACTTTTTCTCTTCCTCTTCCCATTGCTCTTCCTCTTCCGCTTGCTCTTCCACTTCTTCTTGCTCTTCCTCTTGCTCTTCCCCTTGTTCTTCCTCTTGCTTTTACTCTTCCTCTTCGTCTTCTTCTTCCCCTTGCTCTTCCTCTTCTCCTGGCTCTTCCTCTTGCTCTTCCCCTTATTTGTCCTCTTCCCCTTGCTTTTGCTCTTCTTCTTCCTATTCTTCTTTCTTTTCCTCTTCCTCTTGCCCTTCCTTTTGCTTTTGCTCTTCCTCTTTCTCTTCCCCTTCCTCTTGCTCTTCTCCTGCCCTTCCTCTTGCTCGTCCCCTTGTTCTTCTTCTTCCCGTTGCTTCTTCTCTTTCTCTTCCCATTTCTCTTCCTTTTCCTCTTCCCATTGCTCTTCCTCTTTCCTTTGCTCTTTTACTTCTTCTTGCTCTTCCTCTTGCTCTTCCTCTTGCTCTTTCTCTTGCTCTTCCTCTTCCCCTTGCTTTTTCTCTTGTTCTTCCTCTTGCTTTTGCTTTTCCTCTTCCTCTTGCTCTTCCTCTTTTCCTTGCTCTTCCTCTTGCTCTTCCCCTTCCCCTTGTCTTTACTCTTCCTCTACCTATTTCTCTTTCTTTTCCTCTTCCTCTTCCCATTGCTCTTTCTCTTCCCCTCGCTCTTCCACTTCTTCTTACTGTTCCTCTTGTTTTTCTTCTTCCTTTTCCCCTTGCTCATCATCTTGCTCTTCTTCTTGCTCTTCATCTTGCTGTTCTTCTTGCTCTTTCTCTTGCTCTGCCTCTTGCTCTTCCTCTTGCTCTTCCTCTTGCTCTTCATCTTACTGTTCTTCTTGCTCTCTCTCTTGCTCTGCCTCTTGCTCTTCCTCTTGCTCTACCTCTTGCTCTTCCTCTTCTTCTTGATCTTGCTTCTCCTCTTCCCCAAGCCAAGAGCAAGGGGAAGAGGAAGACTCTTCCCCTTGCTCTTCCTCTTCTTCTTGCTCTTTCTCTTGCTCTTCCTCTTGCTCTTCTCCTTGCTCTTCCCCTTGCTGTTTCGCTTGTTCTTCCTCTTCCCCTTGCTCTTCCTCTTCCTATTCCTCTTGGTCTTCTTCTTCCCATTGCTTTCCCTTTTCCTCTTCTTCTTCTTCTCCGTACGACTAGGGTTTCTCCTGTTTGTCTACATCAATCAGTTTCTGTTGTTATTGACTGTATGTTGTCCTGTCATGGCCTTTTTGGGCTTCCCGCTGATCTTTTGCTGTATATTTTATTGTTTTTAGAGATATTTGCCAGTTGTTCTGGTCTCATCCTATCTACATGTTCGTTCCACTTTTTCTTTCTCGTTTTCACCCATTTGTTGACGTTTTGTATGTTACATTCCTTTCGTATGTTACTATTTGTTTGTCTATCTCTCAATCGAAACATTTCGCTTTGTACTCGTTTTTGAAAATTCCCATTTAGATTCCTTTAAATTTCGACTATTATTTGAAACTTTTCAGTTTAAACTTAAAAAACATTCCTTTTTAAACTGCTACTTTAAAATCGATTTTTTTTTAACGAATTCGTTTTATATAATTCGTTGAAAATTCGTATTTGACAAAATAAACATTTTGAAAACAGTTAAAAATTTGAGAAAAAGTCAACAATTTTTAAAAAAGTCCCATTTTTTTGTCAAGAAATCGAAATTTTGAAAATAAGGTTTAAATTTTGAAATGGTTAACATTATAAATAAAATAACGATACTTTAATAAAATTTAAAAATCTTTAAAGTTTCAAAACAGTTGAAAAAAGTATAAATATTGAAGAAGATCAAAGCCTATCAAAATAAAATTAAAATTTTGCAAAAGGCGAAATTTTAAATAACTAAAATTTTGGGAAAAGAACATTTTTCTAAAAAGTTGAAGTTATTGATTGTAATTTGGAAAACAACAAAAATTTTTAAAAAGCGTCGAATATTTGACAAAAAAAAATTCGAAATTTGGAAAAAGGTCAAAATTTTCAAAATGATTCTATAATATTAAAAATTCGAAAAAAAATTAAAATTCGTCAAAATAGCCGTAAATGTCAAAAAAAAATCGACATTTTAAAAAATGTTCAAATTTCAAAAAAATTCAAATATGCAAATACTATAATCAAAATTTAAAAGAAAATTTAATTAAAAGTCGATATTTTGGAAAAAAAAATCGAAATTTGGAAATACACGCGGTTGAAATTCAAAAAAAATTAGCAAAATTTTGAAATTAAGGTGAGAAGTTGAAAAAAAATACTCAAACATCGAAAAAAAAAGTGGAAAGCTGCAAAAAAGCCAAGTATTTTGAAAAAAAAAATCTAAATGTTGAACAGACGATATTTTTTAAAAATCGACATTTTTAAAAAATCGACATTTTTAAAAAAATATATAAACTTTTGGAAGTTTTCAAAAAAGTTAATATTTTGAGAAGTTAAAAATTTAAGAAAAAATCAAAAGTTATTAATTAAAGCTCAAATTTTTTAAAATCAGTATTTTAAAAAACTCCAAATTGTCATTAAAATGCTGAAAAAGAAGTCGAAATTTGCAAAAAAGCCAAGTTTTTTGAAAAAAAAATTAAACTTTGAAAAGTCTATATTTTTAAAAATATCGACATTTTCATAAAAATATATATATAAATTTTTGGAAGTTTTCAAAAAAGCAAATATTTTGAAAACAGTAAAAAATTTAAGAAAAAGTCAAAATTTATTAGAAAAGTCCCATTTTTGTCAAGAAAACAAAATTTTGAAAATAATGTCTAAATTTTGAAATAAAGTGAAAATTTTGAAAAAAATCAATTTTTTTTTAAATTTGACCTTATCAAAACGTTTCATTGTCAAAGTTTTCAAATAAAGCTCAAATTTTTTTGAATCGAAATCCCAAATTGTCATTAAAATATTGAAAAAAAGTCGAAATTTGCAAAAAGTAGTTTTTTGAAAAAAATCTAAATTTTGAAGACGGTATTTTCAAAAAAATCGACATTTTCAAAAAAAAATACATTTTTGGAAGTTTTTAAAAAAAGTAAACAGTTAATTTGAGAAAAAGTCAAAAGTTTTTAGAAAAGTCACATTTTTGTCAAGAAATCGAAATATTGAAAATAAGTTCTAAATTTTGAAATAGTGGAAATGTTGAAAAAAATCAAATTTTTAAAAAATTTGACCTTATCAGTACGTTCCATTATCAAAGTTTTTAAATAAAGATGAAATTTTTTGAAATCACAATTTTAAGAAAGTCCAAATGGTCATTAAAATATTGAAGAAAAAAGTCGAAATTTGCAAAAAGCAAAGTTTTTAAAAAAAATCTAGATTTTGAGAAGTCGATATTTTAAAAAAAAATCGACATTTTAAAAAAAACATAAATTTTAAGTTTTCAAAAACATTAAACAGTTTAAAATTTGAAAAAAGTCAAATGTTATTAGAGAAAAGTCCCATTTTTGTCAAGAAATCGAAATTTTGAAAATAAGGTCTAAATTTTAAAATAAAATAGAAATTTTGAAAAATTCTAATTTTTTTTTAAATTTGAGGTTATCAAAACGGTCCATTGTCAAAGTTTTCAAATAAAGCTGATATTTTTTTAAATCAAAATTTTAAAAAGTCCAAATTGTCATTAAAATGTTTAAAAAAAGTCGAAATGTTGAAAAAGCCTAAAAAAAAATTCGACGTTTTGGCTGGAAATTTTAAAAGTGTTGAACATTTAAAAAGAAACCTAAATTGTGATAAAAGGTTTGAACTTTTTCTTTTTGTTATATAATATTTTGACAACGATAAAAACGTTGAACCTTTGAAATACAATCAAAATTTTGAGAGAAATAAACCATTCAAAATACTCGACATCAGACAAATCAAAATTTAAAAAAAAAACGAAATTTTAAAGAGAAATTTAAATTTTCAAAATCGAAATTTCTAAGAAACTAAGGTTTAAAATTTAAGTTGAAATTTTAAGAGAGTTGGAAAAAAAAATTAGAAAAGCGAAAATTTGCAAAAAATCAAAATTTTTGTTATTTAATCTTTCTTGCTTTTAGAGGACAAAATTTGTATTTCAGTTTTTGCAGGTAACCATGGATCAGTCCGTTCCACCAAAATTATCGAAAGTTGATAAAAATCTGTAATAAACTTCAAGTGTTTTACAAAAACTTTTCTCTCAAAATATGGCGATTAAACTCAAATATTCGAAATGTTTAATTTGGAAATAATTGAACTCAAATTTCACAAATAACGAAGATAGAAATCTCCCGATTAAAGTTGAAATTTTCTCATTAAAGTGAAAAAATTTATTATTTCTTTTTTCAAGTTTTGACCTTAGAACTCAAAATTTCGAAAAAACTAGACAATTGCAATTAGGGTCGAAATGAAATCGATATTTTAATGATAAACTTAAAAATTTAGGAAAACAGAGAAGTTTAAATGTCAAACTGAACATTTTGACAGAAAAATCGATATTTGAATAAAAACCAATGACTAAGAAATTTCCAGTTTAAAAATTCGAAGTTACTAATAATACAGTGGGTAAAATTTCAAATTTATAAAAAAAAATATTTTTAACCCAAAACTTCGAGAAAAATTCAAGTTTCTAAGGGTGCGTTTACACTAGACACTTTATTCCGTATATTTCTCTCCGAATAAATATATTTTCTCTCTGACATAAAGTGTCAACTAGTCTGAGAGAAGCTATCTTCTCCCAGCTGTGTAGATAAGTCTTAGCTTCTCTCAGGATAGCTGACACTTATGTCAGAGAGAAATGTACGGAATAGTGTCTAATCTAAGCGCACCCTAAGAAAGTTTATATGAAAAAAAAGTGAAAACATTATTTACATTAATAAAAAAATGTAAATTTCTCAATTCGAATTTTTTTAAAATTCATCTAAATTCCAAGTTTAAACTTGACATTTACAAACTTGAAAGTTTATAGCAAATACATTAAAAATTTCAAGTTTTTCTTGAAATGTTGGAATTTTTTTCATAATTTTTCGTTAACTTATAAACTCATTATCATCAATTTTAAGCTTCTCTAGATATCTAAACTTTTCTCTCAAAATGCGTTAGCCATTATGAAATTGTCAAATTTAAGGTAATTTTGTTATTTTAAAGTTGATATATAAGGAAACAAATCAAACTCACCCCCATAAAAATTAGAGATTGCAACTCACTGGCATAAGTGGTCCGTCTTTAGAAGCGTGTTTTCATAAGAAACAATGTGACACTTGATTCATTGAAAAATTCCAATTTATTTTTGAGATATTACAGAAAAACTGTTTTGGGGGATTATCTTTAAAGGGGCGTTTCACCACTTAAATAGCCAAGTTCGGCTCTTTGAAGTTTGTCTAAAAATCCTCACCGGAAACTGAGAAATTTACTATAGGAAATAAAGACAATATTACAACTTAATAATTATTTAATAGGGTGGTAGCTACACATTTCCAGTTTATTGTTCTACCTTACGGATGTTTTAAATAAGGCTAGATGCTGATTTTACACTCAGTGCAATATTTGCAGTTGCAGATTTTTATAATTTATAAATTACATAACAATAAATAGGTGATAAAAGTATTTTACGCACATAACATTTGCTTATCCAATTTTTGGTTCTATGGATAACAAATAATAAAAAAAAACTAACAATGGCCTCAACAAAATTAAATAACTTTTTTTTTTCTAGATAGTTAACTAATTTCAACCATTCCTTAAAGAATTAAGTTTATCGCATGACGGCATCTGGAGATTCTGGGCCGATTGGAACAAGTGCTTATCAGCGAAATTCCTAGCTTTCCATATCATCGAATCACCTACAAAATAAATTCGATTAGTACAAGTTAAAAGATGTTGACTGTAAATGGAACAAGAATTAGTAAAATAATAATACTTCTAAGCAAAAATCATGACGCAGCCAAAACACTTTTTATTTAGCAATTCAATGATTATTCTTCATAATTCAGACTCTTATTAAGAGTAAGTCTCAAAATTTTCATAACTAACAAACTGTATTAACAATATTTTTTTTTATATTTGTTGATGTATTTATTGTTAATATAGTTTCTTAGCAATGAATATTGAAGTGGTTCAAAATGTCAATTTTTGTTGTAGGTAGTTTCTGAATTATGAGCGATGGACATTCAATGAATTTAATTAACAATTCTACACAATGAACTCAAAGAGAAGGCAATGGTGGGGTCAGATATTCTATTTCAGTTACGAAATACAAAACAACTTATGCTTTAGAAATCTCGGCATTCGAAATCTTCGTGGTAATACTCATTAGTGATGATGAAAGTCTTTTTGGGGAAAAACAGTCCAATCGTAATATGGTAAATAAACAGCATCAAACGATAGATTTTGTAATAAATTAAGGTAAAGCATTTACGGTAGTTCTTTTCCCTGTAGCAGGCGTGCCGTAAGTTTGTAATATGTTCTTCTTCCACTGACATCTCCAGTCTCCGCACAGAGCCTTGATATTCCACGTGAAAGTTCTCCTTTACGTAATACGGTAATTTCAAATTCTGAGTCATGCGCTGGACTGGGTATTTTCTAAGGATGAACGAATTTTTTAGTTTGGGAAGGTTAAAGATAGAGGTGATACTTACGAACTTGAGTGAAGACTGTAGGCTGGATCCGAAATGAAGAAACTAGATGCCATTGAGAGTATGATGGCTAGTAGGATGGGCAAAAGTTGAACAAAGGCGCTGTAGTTGTTTTGCTGAAACAATACGGACATTTCTTTTTAAAAAATTCATAAAATTTTTACTATTTACACATAAATTTCAATTATAAATTTGACTTTTTGAGAAAATTTTATATATTTGCCACTTTTTCGAATTTCATTCCTTCTCATATTTTCCAGTTTGAACTTAACATGTTTTGTGTTGTTTTTTTTTAGTAAAATTTCAATATTTTCAAAAGTCGCATTTTTCCCAAAATTTCGAATTTAAAAACCTTTATTTTTTTTTAGTTTAAAATTCAAATTCTAATTTTTTTCTAAAGAGTACCATTTCTTATTACTTTTATTTTTAACATCTGGACAAATTCAAATAAGCAGTTACACATTAATATTTATTCTTAGGCACTTTATGGTTCTGAAAGTATTAATAAAACTTAAAAAAATGACAAATTTTTGGGTTCAAAGAGTTCAATCTTTAATATTTTTAGAAAGAAGTTCACGTTTCGGAATATTTATAACGAAATTCAATTTTAATTCGAAATCAACAACAAATTAGACTTTGAAAAATTTGGAATTTATAAAAAAGAGTTCATATATTTTTCATGGAAATTTTGAAAATTTTCCAAAACGTGGACTTTTTTTCTCAAGAACCTAATCTTTTAGCAACTTTGCTTGAACTTTCGACTTGTCTACAAAATGTTTTTTAAGAGAAAACTCGAGTTTGGTTTTTGAAATTTCGACTCCTACTTTGAAACGTTACTTTTTTTTAAATTTCGTCCTAAATTTCGATTTTATTTCGACCTTAGTTTCAAAACTTCCATTATTTTTTTGAAAATTTAAAATTCATTTTTCCAACAATTCGATTTTCAGCTTGAAATTTCAGACCTAAACTTGGAATACCGACTTATTTTGATAATTTCCGTGAAAGGAATGTAGAAAATTCAAATTAAATGCAAAATTAAAACTATTTTTAAAAAAAGTTCTTCATAAGATTTGACTGATTTGAATTTTAAGACTTTAATATTTTTATTAATGGAATATTTTAAGGAAAATTCCAAATTCCAAAAAAAAAATGAGTAACTTCTTGAAACATGGACCATTTTCCTAAAAAATATATTCCTAGTTTCAATGAAAATTTCGACATATTTTGAAAAATTCGCGTTTTCAAATTTCATATTTTTTTCAGAATTTCGCCTTTTTTGCAATGTCTAACTAATTTTTTAGAATTTCGAACTTTGTTTCACAATTTCTACAATTTTTTCAAAATTTCGCCTTTTTTGAAATGTTCAACGGACTTTTTTCGTAAATTCGACATTTCCCCAAAATTTCGCCTTTTTTAAATTTTCCAATATAACTTCCTCAAAATTTCGCCCTTTTTAAAATTTTCCATTAAGATTTCATCATGTTTGATTTTTTATTAAAAATGTTGATCTTTCCAAATGTCAAGTTTTTTTCAAAATATCGAACTTTTTATATTGGTCACTTTTATTATTTAAGTTTTTTTAAATTTCAGATTTTTAAAAATATTGTTTGTATTAATTTTGATCCTTTTTTACAAATGTCGATTTTTTCAACTCCTAAAATTTCTTCAAAAGTTCGCTTTTTTCAAAGTTTCTGATTTTTATTGAAAATTTCGGTTCCCATGGCCTCGCGATATTTTCTCAATTTTTCGTCGCGATATTTTCTCAATTTTTCGTCGCGACATTTTTTCAATTTTTCGTCTTTTTACTTTAGTTTCTGAGTATTTTTCAAAATTTTAAATTTTTAAAAAGCTTCGAACTGTTTGAAAATTTTTACTTTGCTCAATATTTTTAAAATCGTTAACTAGCTTTAAAATTACACATTTTTTGAAAATTCCGACCCTAAAATTACCACGTTTTTTTCAAAATGTCATCAATTTCGGCTCTTTTGAGTAAGTATCTATTGTGTTTCAAAATTTTCGCCTTTCTGAAAATGTAATTTTTCCAAAACTCGACATCTTTTCAAAATTTCGCTACTTTATTAACCAAGCAACTCTCAAAATTTTAATTGTTTTAAAACTTTCTATTTTTCCTTAAAATGTCGAATATTTTTTAAAATCTCGATCTTGCTTGAAAATTTTAACTTTTTTGGATTATTTTTTTATTAAAAATTTTGACCATTTTCGAAAATAGACTTTTGAAAAATTCCAAATTTCAATTTTTGATAAAAATAGAATTTTTATTAATTTCAATTTTTTTAAAAACCTGAAAATTTTGCAAAACTTCGAGTTTTATTGAAAATTTATTCTTTCCAAAATGTTGACCTTTTCAATTTTTGACTTTCAGAATTTTGACTAATTTTTTTAAAAATTTCGTTTTTTAAAACCTCGACATTTTCCCCTTTAATGAAGTTTTCGATTATTTTAAAATTTAGACTTTTTGGGGACAATATTTTATGAAAATACAAGAATTTAGGTCTTTTGTAAAAATTTCGATTTTTTAACCTCTAAAATGTCTTCCAAATTTAGCCTTATTAGAAGTTTCGTCTTTTTTTTTTAAATCTCTGTTTTCATAGACTCCCGACATTTTTCCAAAAGTTCGCCTGTTTTGAGATTTTTGACAGTTTTTCAAAATCTTCAATTTTGTTAAAAATTTTTATACTTTTTTCAGAATTTTCACTTCTCTCAGTGTTTTTAAAATCGTTTAGCTTTAAAATTACACATTTTTTGAAAATTCCGACCCTAAAATTACCACGTTTTTTTCAAAATGTCATCAATTTCGACTCTTTTGAATAAGTATGTTTATTTTGTTTCAAAATTTTCGCCTTTTTGAAAATGTAGATTTTTTCAAAACTCGACATCTTTTCAAAACTTCGCTACTTTATTAACCAAGCAACTCTTTCAAATTTTTAACTGTTCTAAAATTTTCTTTAAAATTTCGAATATTTTTTAAAATCTCGATCTTGTTTGACAATTTTAACTTTTTTTGATTGTTTTTTTAAATAAAAATTTTGACTATTATCGAAAATAGACTTTTGAAAAATTCCAAATTTCAATTTTTGATAAAAATAGAATTTTTATTAATTTCAATTTTTTTAAAAACCTGAAAATTTTGCAAAACTTCGAGTTTTATTGAAAATTTATTCTTTCCAAAATGTTGACCTTTTCAATTTTTGACTTTCAGAATTTTGACTAATTTTTTTAAAAATTTCGTTTTTTAAAACCTCGACATTTTCCCCTTTATTGAAGTTTTTGATTATTTCAAAATTTAGAATTTTTGGGGACAATATTTTATGAAAATACAAGAATTTAGGTCTTTTGTAAAAATTTCGATTTTTTAACCTCTAAAATGTCTTCCAAATTTAGCCTTATTAGAAGTTTCGTCTTTTTTTTTTAAATCTCTGTTTTCATAGAGTCCCAATATTTTTTCAACAGTTCGTCTGTTTTGAAATTTATGACAGTTTTTCAAAATTTTGAATTTTCTTTTTTTTTATATTTTTTTCAAAATTTTCACTTCTCTCAGTATTTTTAAAATCGTTGACTTATTTGAAAATTTTACATTTTTTTTAAATTTTGGTTTTAAAATTTTAATCTTTTTTCTAAATTCGTCCATTTTTCAAAATGTTAGCTTTTTTGAAAACTTGGATATTGGATTTTTTCTGTAAATGACTGAAAATTTCGATATTTTTCAAAAATCTTTCAAAATCTTCACTGCTTATAAAATTCCGATTTTTGCAAAATCTCGATTTTTTAAATATCTTTCTTTTGAAATTTTTTTAATGATAATTTTGATTAGATGGTTGACTTATTTGAAAATTTTACATTTTTTTTAAATTTTGGTTTTAAAATTTTAATCTTTTTTCTAAATTCGTCCATTTTTCAAAATGTTAGCTTTTTTGAAAACTTGGATATTTTTAAAAAATTCCTTTTTTTTCAAGTATTTTTATTTTATTTAAAAATATCCTTTTTTCTGTAAATGACTGAAAATTTCGATATTTTTCAAAAATCTTTCAAAATCTTCACTGCTTATAAAATTCCGATTTTTTCAAAATCTCGATTTTTTAAATATCTTTCTTTTGAAATTTTTTTAATGATAATTTTGATTAGTATCAGAATTTCGAATTTTTTCAACATCTTCAAAATTTTAACATTTGTTGAAATCTTCAAATTTTGGCAATTTCGATTTTATTTGATTTTCCAGAAGTTCGCAAGTTTTGACTTTTTGGGCTAAATTTTTTTTTTGGAAATTTCGTCGTGTTGTTTAAAGGTCGACATTTTTCAGGATTTCGCATCTTTTTACATTTGTGACCATTTTCCAAAATCCCTGTTTTTTTTAAATTTTAAATGTTTCCCATATTTTTTCAAATATCGTTCATTTTTTAAAATTTCGGCTGTTTTGAAAATCTTTTATTCAAATTTTTGATTTATTTAGAAAATTTCTATCTTTCAAAATTTCAACTTTTCCCAAAATTTTGACTTTTTTGAGTATCTTTATTTGTTTCAAAGGATCAACTTTTTTTAAAACAATGTACTCTTTCGATATAATTTTTTAATAAAAATTTCATTTTATTTCAAAATTTAGGAAATTTTACAATTTTTGGAAAATTTCGACTGCTATAATTTTATTTTTCAAAATTTTCACTTTTTTTAAAATGTAGACTTCACAATTTCGACTCTTTCAAAATTGCAACTTTTTCCAAAATTTCGACTTTCTTGAGTATCCTTGTTTCAAAATATGAGCTTTTTTTTATAAATTTTCATCTCTTTTTATAAATTTTTTAATGACAATTTCGACTATTTTCAAAATTTCGATCTTTTTTAGTGTAGACTTTTCACAATTTCGACTCTTTCAAATTTGCAACTTTTTCCAAAATTTCGACTTTCTTGAGTATCCTTGTTTCAAAATATGAGCTTTTTTTTATAAATTTTCATCTCTTTTTATAAATTTTTTAATGACAATTTCGACTATTTTCAAAATTTCGAATATTTTCAAAAAATTTAACCATTTTTTGAAAATTAAGACTTTTCAAAAGTTCAACCTTTTCAAAATTTTGAATTTTTCACAATTTTGACTTCAAATTTTTTATGGAAATTTAGTATTTTTCAAATTTCGACATTTTTCAATTTTCCCTTTTTTGGAATTAAGGACTTTTACATTTTTTATGAACATATCGACAAATTTCAAAAATGTTGACATTTTTAAAATGTTCGACTTTTGGAAAATTTTAACTTTTTTTTAACTTCGATTCTTTTAACTTTTTTAAAGATTTTGGCATTTCCTCAAGTATTACATTTTTTTAAAATTTTCCTCATTTCCCAACTTTCGACTTTTCCAAAAATCTCAAGAATATTTTAAATATTTCGTTTATTTTTGAAAAAAAAAGTGACTTTTTTCAAAATCCCGACTTTTTAAAAAAAATTGAGCTTTTTAAATTCCCAAATTTTTTTCTTTGTTTGTTTTTCTCCTATTTGAGAATGTCGACTCATTTACAGAATTCCGGATTTTTCAAAATTATGACTTTTAATGTTTAGATCGAAAATTTAAAGTTTCTTTAAAAATATGTCACAAAACTTGGACATTTTTCAAACTCGATTTTTTGACACTTCTTCGTGGAATTTCAATTCAGATTTAAAGTACATTTGAGAAGAAAATATGAATATGGAAATTTCGTATTTTCCGAATTTCGACATTTTTAAATTTTCCCTTTTTTGGAATTAAGGACTTTTACATTTTTTTATGAACATATCGACAAATTTCAAAAATGTTGACATTTTTAAAATGTTCGACTTTTGGAAAATTTTAACTTTTATTTAACTTCGATTCTTTTAACTTTTTTAAAGATTTTGGCATTTTCTCAAATATTACTTTTTTTTTGAAAATTTTCCTCAGTTCCCAACTTTCGATTTTTCCAAAAATCTCAAGAATATTTTAAATATTTCGTTTATTTTTGAAAAAAAATGACTTTTTTCAAGATCCAGACTTTTAAAAAAAATTTGAGCTTTCTAAAGTTCCAAATTTTTTTTCTTTGTTTGTTTTTCGCCTTTTTGAGAATTTCGATTCACAAAATTTCGAATTTTTCAAAATCATGACTTTTAAAGTTTAGATCGAAAATTTAAAGTTTCTTTAAAAAAATGTCACAAAACTTCGACATTTTTCAGACTCGATTTTTTGACACTTCTTCGGGGAATTTCAATTCAAATTTAAAGTATATTTGAGAAGAAAATATGAATATGATAACGAAGGCTTCCACGGCCAGAGTCAATACAGGATATACTTCTTCCGGGATTGGACCGTGTCAAAGAACGACTAAAAGTGAAAATAGGAAAAAAAAATTGGGAAAAATTTTGCATGCAAGAAAATTAAATTTCCGAAAATTTTAAAGTATTTAAATATTGGAAAAGTCGAAATTTCCAAAAATTCAAAAATTTTAAAAAATAGTTGAAAAAAATTTATAAAAAGCGAAATCTTTAAAAAATGTCGAAAAATATTGATATTTTATAAATGGAACTAATTTAAAAAAAACGGTCGAAATTTTGAAATGATCAAAAAAAGTCGAAATGATCAAAAAGTCGAAATTTCCAAAAATAGTTGGAATGTTCGAAAATAATCGAGAACTTCAAAAAAAGGAAAAATGGAAAAATCTCGAAATTAAAAAAAAAACAGGAAATTTCCAAGAAAAACCTAAGAAGAGTCAAAATTCTGAAAAAGTCAAATTTTGAAAAGGTCGAAATTTTGGAAAAAAATCTAATTATCGAAATTTTCCAAAAATCATTGAGAAATGCCGATATTTTTAACACAGTTAAAATAAGAGTCGAAATAGTTTAAGTTTTCAAAATTTCACCTATTTTTGAAGCTCGGCATTTTTTGAAAATTTTTAATTTTTACAAGCTGATCATTTTTTTAAAATTTCGACTTTTTAAAATAAAATACAAATTCCACAATTTTTAAATTTGGATTTTGAGTTTGTCGACTTTTTTGAGTATCTCACTTGGTAATATTTTTTTTATTAGAGGGTGGTACGGCCTTCTTCGGTAGGGTAGATGCGCCAGTAACTAGCCACCCACCAGTAGTCGACCATTACAATTTTATTTGTGTTTAACAAACTTATTTACTGAAACATATCCTTTTTTTCGAGCAGTGTTATATAATAAAACCATAGATGTTCATATATACAAGTAGCATGGCTATATTGACAGTTAATGATATCAAAGCAAGATTAAATTATGCGTTCGACTACCGGACTATTTTTTAAATTGGCCACTGGCACAATTCAACGTGCTGGATAAAATCTTAACATGAGGTAATTTTGGACGGCAGGTAAGACATAATGACATACTTCTCTGTGATGATGATGGTTTTCATGTGATGCTGTGTTCTGTCTGTGCCAACGTCCTCCTCTTCTAACATATACATTAGAATTGGTGAAGCCTCCTCCAAAGAACATATTAAATAATTCGTCAGCTGTGGCATCTGCCTCAAATCCTCTGGTATACGAATGCGAGTGACTGCTTCTAGCCACCCGCTCTTCATCAGATCCATACAAATCGTACTGCTTCCTTTTCTCGACATCAGTTAATACCGCGACAGCATTTCCTACAATAATCTATATAGCCAACAAGTCAATCGCAATCGACCGGTCAATCGCGAAACGATATTTGGTCGATCATGACACACATAAGACAATTTTAACACATATATGTACATAAAGTAGAAAAAAAGGTCCATTCACTGGCAAAGATAGTAATACGACGTTGTAAACCATATTTGGGTGGTAAAGTGGCGGTAAATTTAATTTATTTAAAACTCTCTCAAAATCCTGATGGCAGTTTTGGACTCTGGGCATAATACAAGTAAACATGTGTCCCAACAAGATGAATAGGTTCTTAATTCATTTGATTTAAAATAGATCTCAACTTCTCAAGTTTTAATTTTAAATGTGTAAATTTGATATTTTTGTTGAAGTTTTTAATGTTTGGAATCAAATTTTTAGGAAAAAAAAAATCGAATCTGAAAACCTTGAGGCAAATGTCCAAATTCAAATTTAAAAAATAAATTAAAAGAAAAAACACATTCATGAAACAAAATTGGAAAGCTTTGAAATTAAAGAGTAAACATTTTTTAAATATTGAAAAAACATAAAGCTTCCCATAAGAAATCGAAATTTACCAAAAAATAATGAAGAAAATCTAAGTTTAAATTTTCACACAAATTACCTCTGAAATAAAGATCAAATTTTTGAAAAATAAATGAAAAGGCACAATTTTGAATCTTGAATCGAAAATTAATAATTTTGAACAGAAAGAAAAAATAATTTTACAAAACCTTTAAAATAATTGTATAACGGTTTTAAAATTGTAAAAAAAAGTAGAAATATTGAAATTTTGAGAAAGAAGTTTCGATTATAAAGTTGTAATTTCGGAAACAAGATGAAAATCTTTGGAAACGTCGAAAGAGTTTAAAGCCATCAAATTACAAAACATAAGGGATGAGAACTCCCAATTTCCTACATACATACCGATAGCTTTAAAGGCTTCGGCTGCCCCCGGGCACTTGTTCTTATCAGGATGGAATTGCAGGGCCAATTTCTTATAAGCCTTTTTAATATCAGAGTCTGTTGCGTCCTTGCTGACACCTAAAATCTCATAGTAATCTTTACACTTTTTAATTTTTCTAACAGCCTCCATTTGTTCTTCTGTGTACTCGGGAGCCTTCGATGGCTCATCAGTTTTCTGGGCGACATTTCGTTTGCGAGGTTGTTCAGTTTCAGGTGTTTTCGGTGCCAAAAACACTAGCTGCTCTAGCAGATCTATTGCGTGAGAATTAGAACACGTCAGTGAATACTGAATTATAATGGGACATAACCTTACCTTTCGCTTTTTTCGTTGGGTATAATCTTTCCGCTTTGTGTAGGAATTTCTCCGCTTTTTCACGATTCTTCTCTACGATGTATTTTTCTGCTAAAGCTATGCACCTGTCGGCTTCATCTTTATTACCTTCCATATTATAAACCTTCAAATTTAGGGACTAATTAATGACATTGACATTAGTTTTTTTTTTATCCACCCCACTGTATTTACAAATGTCTGTACAAACAAAACTTGCGCACAAATACACGGAACGTTTTGAATGATTTTTCTACTTTTGATGATTAATCTAAGTGAGTATTAAAATGTGAAACTGATTTATTTGCTGAAATACTGAACTGACGTCCGATTAAATCCAAAACTATTTATTTGATTTGTCATTTAGACATTTAGCTGTCATGTGACTCAAAGTTAGGCAACTATATATATGATGTTGTGTATTACTAATTGACTATACTAATATATTGTTATATGGCGCTAGGTTAGGCAACTACATATACAATATTGTTTATTACTGGTTATCTTTGGTTCACTATCATGTTTCAATTTTATTTTTTTTAAGAAGCTCGCATCCAAAAATGAAGGAATTTGAAGAAAACAGTCGAAATTTAAAAAACTGTTTTCTCTAATTTTAACGTTTCAAATTGAATGTTGGCTCCTTTTAGAAATTCGTCACTTCAGAAACACTTTTTGAAAAGGTCTGGGAATTTCAACTTTTTTATGAAAATTTTAGGATTAGTCAAAATTTAAAGAAACAACTAAATATTTAGAGCACAGTGTTCTTAAAAATCATAATTTCTGTATAGAAATTCAATATTTTTACAAATTTTGCATAAATCTTCGACATTTTTTGCGAAAATGGACTCATTTCGAAATTTAAATTTTTTTGGATATTCAATAAATTTTTACTATGCTTTGGAAATTTCAGTGAACATATTTCTTAAAATCTCAACTTTTTAAAAGAAACTTTAATTATCCATTTTTATCTCAATAAAAGTAAAAATTCCGTAGTTTGTAAACATTGAGATTTGTTTTAGACTTTTTCGCGAAACTGGAAACTGGAAATAATTTTAATGTCTGAAAAAAACTGTCGTGGGGTGTTGAGGCCACCAAACAACATTCGTAACTCTTAATCTAGGGATGATTATTAGGGTTTTCGCTTTGCGATCTTAAGGAAAAATATTTTTGCCTTTAACCTGGTATGTGACACGTGAATTTTTTTACACCTTCCGACAGGTTTCAAAATTTCAAAATGAGATTTTAATAATTTCTATAAATATTTGGGGTTACTTATTTAATTTTTGGTAACTTGTGAGTTATTTTTATAAAATAAAACCAAAAAAGTAAAAGAAATATTTATATTTTTGCCAAAGATACATTAATAACTTAAACATACATTTTTTTAAATAAAATATGCAATGTTTTATAGAATCTAAGTTTTAAAATACAAAACAAACGTTATTATTATGTGTTATACGATGGCTAAAATTAGAAAACTTAATCTTTAATAAGAAATAAAATCATTGGTATGTATGTAAAAGTAATTACGTTAGTGGGAATGGAATTTAAGTGATTTTCTACGTATTTTTTGCAGTGTTGTAATTAATTCTCTAGACGTATGATAGCACTGGAGGCTTAACACACGTTTTTTATCTTCTTGATCTCTGTCGCTGCTGTCGCTGTCGTTTCGACGTAACGTGACGAATTTTTCCATTTTTCAGATTTCTTGACAATTCGATAATTTGTACTTTTCACAATATCTGCTATCATTTCTTCCTCTAAGAGTATAAGAAGCTGAAAACATTCTATTGGCGTTTTAACCTTCTTTCGATTAACCTTCATCCCTGGCAAGTAAGTTACAATATTTTCAGATCTGGTTCTCACATTTTTATTTGGTGTTTTTTTATTCCATTTGGTTCCATTTTTTCCAATAAATGTTATTTTCGTTTTCTTCTGCCTCTTCCATTTCACGATTCTCTTCTTGTGTTTCTCTCTTCACTCCACGCTTCGTGAAATTGTTTCTGGTTAGGATAGTCCAGTATTGGTATTAATTTGGTCGATTTCATCATCTCCTTCCAAGTCGTCTTCATCAATAAAAGGTTGGTTGGCCTCGGACTCTTCCCGAGGCTAATAGACGATCCTGCTCCATTTAACATTCAGGCATCTTGATAAATAGTTACAAAAGAAAACGCACTATAAATTAAGCAAAAAGACCTCTCAAAAAAAGTCGCTCTTATCTGGTTCAGCAGACGAAGAACCAAAAACGTAATCATTAAAAAAAGTTTCAAAAACTGACACGTGAGGTATCACACAACCCCAAACAATTTTAAAGCGACGTTTTTTGGTTAAAGTGCATTAGACGAGTGCGGTTTCTGTATAGGTGCATTAAAAAATGCACAATTGAAAGCTAATCGGCGGGGCAGGGGCGCAAACTAAATTTTAAGAAAGTTGTGCTTGCGTTTTCAGACGTTGTGGTTTGTCACACCCCACGTGTCATATGCTGGGTTAAGTAAAACTCATTCCTAACTAGGAAGTTAAGTAGCTTGTAAAGTAGGCCATTCTAATTTGTTGTTAAATCTAAATAATAATCTGTATCAAGCATCAATCTCTTTTTTTAGCATGCAAATATATAATTATATATTTTGTTATCTGTAGAAGCATTTAGAGTATTGATTGGAGATACTTATCTAAATTAACACTGACGATCGTGTATTAATAGTTGATAGATATCAAAAACAAACACTTATGTTTTGCACAATATTAAGTTTCTTCAAAACAAATTGTAATACCAAGAAATCATAATGAAGTAAAAAAGAAATTACCATTTTGAAGTACTATAAAATATTTAAGTACAATAAACTTTAAAATAGTTTGACTTTGGCATTCTTTTATCGATAACACGACTTAATTCTATATGCATAATTCAACCACTCTATAAGCCAAAAATACCACAAGAGTAAAAATGACTAAAGAAAAATTACTAATTTTTCAAGAATACTCAAAAGTGACTGTTGATAGAAGCGACTGCTATTGAGAGTTGTCCGAAATACGAAGGTTTACTGTTTTTATTGCACCCCAGCATATACCCCCTTTTGTGATCTGTTTCTGGCCACTATGCTCAAGGATTGTATGACAGAACGAAAATTGTAAAGGTGCCACAAAAAAGTTATTCAAGAAGCCCTTAAGTGACATTAACAGAAGTAATAGCTATTGGGGGGTGGCTGAAATGAAAAGTTTTGCTGTTTTTCTAGGGACTACAGCGTTCACTGTTTTGTGTAAACTTTTGGACACCATGTTCCAGGGTCGTAGCTAAATGAGGGCACCAATGAAAGTTTTTCATTAATACTCAGAGGTCACCAGTTAACTAATTTTTACGGGGTACCAGACTATGCTCTTTAATAACCGACGGTTTTATGGTTTTAAAACAATATAATGTAATAAAAGTTGTAATAAAAGTTGTAATAAAAGTTGTTAAAAATTTAGCGTGACATGGCAGTATAATATATTTATTTCATTTTCGTGAAAGATATTACATAAATACACAAATATTTGAGTAATATATCAAAATCAAGCGCGTTTCTCATTTAATCAGTAAACAATTATTTAATCGATAGCAATTCTTATAATTAATATGGACTTTTATATATAGTGAAGTGACTTTCAGCTAGGCTTATTCTAATAGTTTTCACGCACTTGTTGAATATATGTAACTTTATATATTTTGAATGAAAATATTTTGAGTACTAATATCGTCAGGTAAATTTAGTAATTAATTAGTCTTACAGAACCGGTTCGATTTAGTATTCTCTCTTTTTATTTACATTATTAAATTCAAAACATGTTTATTTACGAATATATTTTGTTAAAAATAATCAGCAAGAAAGTAGCTACATGAATGCAGGAAAAAAATGTTAAATATTTCCGAAATTTTTTCCGCAGTATAGTAAGACAACATTTTTGATAATATCGCTCTAATAGTTCTGGTAACAGCGATATTGATTTTAAAAATATAATTTATCACCCTCAGTCACAGTTTGATTTGTTTTCAGATATTTTGCATCAAAATGAAGATGTTACTTTTTGTTGTTATAGCAACATTAGCTTTTATGGAAAGCCAAGCAAAACCTTTAAATATTAAGGAACCTTCAACTTGTGGATATGCCGTAAGTATTTGCACTCTATAAAAATACAGAATCTTATAAAATTCAATTCTAGTTAAAAATAACATAATATACCCCATTCCTTTTTGATCAAATGCACAGGCTGAGACATAGAAAAAATTTAGAATGCATTTTTGATATAACTTTTATATAAACTGCAATAAGACTTTACTGACAAGAGACTGGATTATATGCAACATAAAAAGCTTGAAATATGCATGCAAATATGCACGCAATTTGTTTAAAATATGCATAAAAATGTCAAAATATGCAATTTTAAAGAATAGGGCTTTTAATTGTAACAAATTTGCTTCTGATCTGAAGAATTTTCCTTTGTTTCAAACAAATTTGCTTCTAATTGCTCTTCCAGTTTGAACAAATTTGCTTTTAATTTCAATAAGTTTGCTTCCAATTTGAATAGGTTTGATTCTAATTTTTAAAAATTACTATTAATTTGAATAAGTTTATTTCTAGCGTGGACAAATTTGTTTCTAATTTGAGTAGATTTGCTTCTAATTTAAACTAATTTATTATCGGTTTGAAAAAATTTGTTTCTAATTTTGACAAATTCTTAGTACCCAAATATAAAAGTTTTTTCCCAAATTTTAATTTTTTTATCTCAAAGTCAATTTAGTTTTAATAAATTCTTAATTCTGTTTTGTTCTGGAGTCGCAGATCCTAAAATTTCGACATTTTTCCCAAAATTTAAGTTGAAATTCCAAAGTTTTTTAATACATTTTAAAATGTATCGACTTTTCCCAAAATGAAGGCCTTTTTCCAAATATAAAAGTTTTTTTCCCAAATTTTAGTTTTTTCTCTAAAAGTCAATTTTGTTTTAATTAATTCGGAATTCTGTCTTGTTCTGGGTTTGTTGGTATTAAAATTTCGATATTTTTCCAAAAATTTAAATTGAGATTCCAAAGTTTCTTAATACATTTCAGAATGTATAGACTTTTTTCAAAATTTTGGACTTTTTTCCAAATATAAAATTTTTTCCCCAAACTTTGGTTTTTTCTCTAAAAATCAGTTTGGTTTTAATTCATTCTGAATTCTGTTTTGTTCTGGGTTTGTTGGTCTTAAAATTTCGACATTTTTCCAAAAATTTAAGTTGAGATTCCAAAGTTTTTTTAATACATTTCAGAATGTATCGACTTTTCTCAAAATTTTTGCCTTTTTCCAAATATAAAAGTTTTTCCCCAAATTTTGGTTTTTTCTCTAAAAGTCAATTTAGTTTTAATTCATTCTGAATTCTGTTTTGTTGTGGGTTTGTTGGTCTTAAAATTTCGACATTTTTCCAAAAATGTAAGTTGAGATTCCAAAGTTTTTTTAATACATTTCAGAATGTATCGACTTTTCTCAAAATTTTTGCCTTTTTCCAAATATAAAAGTTTTTCCTCAAATTTTGGTTTTTTCTCTAAAAGTCAATTTAGTTTTAATTAATTCTGAATTTTGTTTTGTTCTGGGTTTGTTGGTCTTAAAATTTCGACATTTTTCCAAAAATTTAAGTGAGATTCGAAAGTTTTCAAACAAATTTCAGAATGTATCGACTTTTCTCAAAACGTTGGCCTTTTCCCATGATTTTGATTCCTTTGTTACAAAATTTCCACTTTGAATATTAAATTATTTTTAATTTCAACTTTTTTGAGTATCAATATCTCGTCCTTATTTTCAAAATTAACTTTAAAATTTCGTGAATTGTGAATTTCCAAATCTATCTTTATTTGAAAATTTGGATCGTTTATTACTTTTCTACCTTTTTTTGAAAGTTTTCATTTTTTTTAATTTTGATTTTTTAGGAGTTTCGATTTTTGATTCCCAGGTCTTTTAATTATTTCGAATTTTTTAAAAATCTTGTAGTTTCGTTAAAATATAACATTCGAATTGTTACATTTTCTTTTTTTGAAGATTTTGATTTTTTCTTCAAAATTATTATTTCGACAAAAAATGATGAGATTTCAAAAAAAGATGAAGATTATTATTTTAAAATGATAAGATTTCAAAAAAAGATGAAGATTATTATTTTAACATGATAAGATTTCAAAAAAAGATGAAGATTATTATTTTAAGAAAAAATTTTAAGAAAAGAGATGAAGGTTTTTCGAATGAAAACCCCAAAAAGTAGAATTTTGAGAATAAAGCCGAATTTTAGAAGAAACTTTTATCTTCAGGAAATGGAATATCAAAATTTTGACTTTTTTATAAACGTCAAAAATTTAGTTTTTGTAAAAATTTCAATTTTATATTATATATTATACATATTATATATTACTCTGAAAATTTGGAACTTTTTGAAAATTTCAATTCTCAAAATTTCATTTTGTCAAGCTTTGACTTTTTTGAATTCCACTTTCTTCAAAATTTCGATCTTTTGAAAATTAGGACTTTTTCGAAGCTGCAATTCTTTCAAAATAAAAAAAAATCCTGGGACTGTTCTCTTCTCTTTGTTGTTTGTTTTTTATTTTAACTTAAAAAGTTTTGAATTCTTAAATATTTCTACTTTTTTAAGTCTTTAACGTTTTGTCTTAAATATTTTGAAAATTTCGAAAATTTCAGCTTTTTAAAAAATATCGACGTTTTTCGCGGTTTTGTTTTCGGATATTTCGAAAATTTCCTCGGACTTTTGACTTCTTTTTGTTGTTTTTTTTTTTGAATTTCAACTTAAACGGTTTCGAATTTTTGAATATTTCTACTTTTTTTAAGTCTTAACTTTTTGTCTTAAAAATTCTGCCTTTTTCCAAAAAGTTCATTTTTTCGTAAATTTCAACTATTAACAATATCGACGTTTTTCGTGGTTTTGAAATTTTTTGATCTTCGATCTTTTTTAAATTTCGAATGTTTTTAAAAATTTCTTTTATTTTCAAAGCAAATTTTGAGCTATTTTGTAAATTTTGTTTCTCAAAGTTTCAATTTCTTGTAAACCTAATCATTTTGAAAATCTAAGCCTTTTTAAAATTTTGTATTTTTAAACATTTTTCAGTTTTTTTAAATTATTTTTTTAAAAATTTAGATTACTATTATTTTTAGAAAAAATCACAAGGTTTCAAAAAAAGATGAAGGTTTTTGGTATGAATGCCCAAAAATAAAATTTTCAGTGAATTTTACGCAAAACGCCTATTTTCAGAGAAAAGAATAAAATTTCTAGAAAAAGATGAATTTGGAGGAAAAAGTCTAAATTTCCAGAAACTTAAGGAATTCGGTCAAAATAATTAGATATTCAGATTCTAAATGATCGCAATTTTCAGAAGAAAAAACCCAAAATAGCGAAATTTTAAAAAAAGGCGAAATTTCGAGAAAAACGCTAGAAATTCATAGGATCGACTATTAAGAAAAAATATGAAATTTTTCGGAGAAAGTTAATTTTAAAAAGAGGTCGAAATTTGAAATACAATGCAAATTTGAGAAAAAAAACCGAATTTTGAAAAAAAAAGTGAAAATTTCGAAGAAAGACGTATTTCGATCAAAAAGACGAAACTTCAAGAAAAAAATAGAAATTTCCCACAAAAATTTAAATTTTGCCAAAATATTCAAATTTGAGAATATTTGTCTGTAAAAAAAATAATTTTGAACAAAAAATCGAAATCTTGAAAAAAAGGATAATTTCGAAGAAAAAGTTGATTTTTGAGAAAAAGACGAATTTCAAAGAGAAAAATTAAATTTCCAAAAACAAATTTTGACTATTATTATTTGAAGACAAAAATGAGAAGATTTTAATAAAAGATGGAGGTTTTTGGATTAGAAAGCCCAAAACATAGAATTTTGAAAGTAAAGCTGAATTTTAGAAAACATTCTTTTTTTAAACAAAAAGAATAAAATTTCGGAAAAAAAGATGAATTCGGAGAAAAAAAGTCTAAATTATCAGAAACTGAAGGAATTCAGTCAAAATATTTAAACATTCAGATTCTAAAAGATCGAAATTTTCAAAAGAAAACACCTAAAATAACGAAATTTAAAAAAAAAGGCGAAATTTCGAGAGAAACGATAGAAATTTTTAGGATCGAATACTAAGAAAAAATTTGAATTTTTTTGAAAAACATTGATTTTAGAAAGAAGTCAAATTTTGGAATAAAATGAGAAATAAAAACAATTTTGAAAAAATAGTGAAAATCCCGAAAAAAACGTATTTCAAGCAACAAGATGAAACTTCAAGAAAACAATTCCCACAAAAAATTAAATTTTGACAAAATGGTCAAATTTGAGAGTAAATGTCTCTGTAAAAGATGAGTTTTAAATAAAAAAAATCGAGGTTTATAAAAAAAAGATTAATTTTAAAGAAAAAGTTGATTTTTGAGAAAAGTGTTGAAACTTGGAGAAAAAGACGAAATTTAAAGACAAAATTTAAATTTCCAAAAACTAATTTTGGAAAGAAAATAGAAATTTCGAGAAAAACATCGAAATATCGAAAAAAAGAAAAATTTTGGAGAAAAAGTCCTTTTCCAGAAATATTAAATACTGAATTTTGAAATAAACGTGAAAATTTAAAAAAATAGTTAGGTTTTAAGAAAACAGTAAAATATTTGAAAATTCTGATTCCAGCAGGTAGAAACTTTCAATGTTAAAGAAATAACGTTGCGAAAAAAAAGTATCTCTCTGAAGATGATAGCTTGACTATTGAAATGCGTTAGAGCAACCTTTGTTGCGTTTTCTAATCTTTTTTGGTTTTAAGGAAGCAGATTTGTATTTCAATTTACGAAATTTTGAAAAACACCTTAAAATTCCGAAACGAAATTTTAAAAACCAAATTTAAAAAAGGAAATCTCGAAGGAAAAGACTAACTTCAGTAGGAATTTAGAGACTTAATTTATTTTTTCTTGACTGCTTAAGTCAGTGGGAGACAGTTCCTCACCATGATGTCAAATGTCCTATATTGAGATAAATGTTACCATTTTGAGAAATTTGAAATTTTCAAAAAATGGGTTTTAAAAAATTCTCGAAAACCTTGAAATTTCCAAAGAAAATTTCCTATCCTTCTTTTCTTTGCACAAAAGTTCAGAAATTCCAATTTTACATTTTTTCTTTTTTATCAAAAGATCAACCAAATTTTCAGGAAAAAGCAAATTTGGATAAGTCAAATCTAATTTTAGAAAAAGAGACACAATCAGTATTGAGATAAAAATTCAAAATTTTAAAGAGATCAGGTTTTTATAAGAAAGAAGTCACGTTTTAATAATAAACTTGAGATTTTAAAATAAAAGGAAAATTTTGCAAAAAAATACCCGAATTTTGAAGAAAAAATACTACCCCTCTAGTTGAATACAAATTTCTGATCGATTGCTTTAACCAATGAGAGTAAACGTCGCACCCAGCGCTTAGTAAGACTTCAATCACTAAAACCCATCCAAAAATATTGTAAATATAGCAAAAATATGCATCATCATTAGATATTAGGTGAAGTATACACTTATCGGTGAAAATGGGTTAAATATGCATTCGCATATGTAAATATGCATATGAATACAATCCGGTCTCTACAGATAACTTCTCAGTGTATTTACTACCATCTTAAGTAGTTACAGGTGCTCCCGAAGATTAAAATTGCAGAGAAACTAAAATGCATTAGTAATATTTTATTTTTCCATCAAAAGTTTATTTTTATACTCGGAACGTTGCACCTAATCGATTGAATATGGTGCAGATTCTAAAAAGTGACCAGATGCTTCGTCTGAAACTAAAAAAGATAACTTTGTCACAATCGTTTACATTCAATAAAAATCGATTATTCTTAATACTCTTTTTGGCGGTCAAAATTTCAATGAAAATCGAAAGTTCATCAGCATTATATTCTTTTTCTACTATAATTTTGTCTTGATATGAAACATTTTCCAAGCTATACGTTATTAAATACTTGTGGTCAAAATTTCAATGAAAAACGAAAAGTAATCAGTAATATTTTCTTTTTTCATTATAATTTTGTCTTTAGATGAAACCATTTTCTAACCGATGCCTTATCTTACGTAGCAGGTACAATCAGTCCATCTTTATAACCATTTGGTGGTCAAAATTTCAATGAAAAACGAAAGATCATCAGTAATATTTTCTTTTTCACAATAATTTTTTCTTTATATAAAACCATTTTCTAAGCTACACCTTACCTTACGTAGCAGGTACAATCGATCTATCTTAATAACCGTTTGGTGGTCAAAATTTCAATGAAAAACGAAAGTTCATCAGTAATATTTTCTTTTTTCACTCTAATTTTGTCTTCATATGAAACCATTTTCTAAGCTATACCTTATTTTACGTAACATGTACAATCGACTTATCTTAATATCCATTTGGTGGTCAAAATTTCAAAAAAAAAATGAAAGTTCATCAGTAATGCTTATTTTTTCCACTACAATTTTGTCTTCAATTGGAAATCTTTTTTAAACTGTACCTTACCGAATGGTTATGCTAGAGACTCTTGAAATTAACCAGAAAGTTTATTTGAAACTGAATAACATATTGCCTTATAATCTTACCTATTCGGGTACAATCAATCGATCTTAATAATCGTTTGGTGGTCAAGCTTTCAATGAAAAAGGAAAGTTTATCAGTAATATTTTATTTGTTTTCTATAACTTTGCTTTTATATGCAACATTTTTTTAAGCTGTACCTTTTCGAGTTCTCATGCTAGGGAACCTTGAAACTCACCAGAAGCTTCATTTGGCACATGGCACATGGCACATGGTGTGGTATCTGCTTAATACGCACTGATATTATTAGTGAAATTAGTGTTGTTTAAGTGCTTACAATTAAAATTTGCTTATAACAAATCCATCTCTTAATAACACTGTTAGGGAAAGTGATAATTACTATCCTGTCAGTTGAAAATTTCGCTTTTTGCAACAATTGCATGGTAAAGACAATATTTACGATTTAATCAGTTTATTTCTTGATATATGTTAATCTTCTATACAAAAACTTATCGCGTGAGTGATAATCTTTCTTTGCACACTATAACCTTATCCGCGGTCATTCTTGTTTGTCAATTCTGTGTCACCACGATTGGCCCCGTCGGTGTGAAGAATTGTACCCCTGTTATTTCCTCCCTTTACTACATTAATATATTATTAATACCTAAATAACTTATTTTCAATTCTGGGTCTGTTTTACGTATAAGTTTTATTGTTATATTATTAACATGCCAGACACGAGGCTGGCATGCTGCAGTAACTCCAACAACCCAATCGTTAAAATGCCCAATTTGCAAAAGATATTCACATGCCAAATGTCTAAATATACCTACTACTGAAGTTAGTCTCATCCTTCAAGAAAAAATAAATTGGGCTTGTCCGAAATGCACTAAACCTGAAAGCCCTGATCAACCATTATCCGCTGCTTTTATAGAAAATTTATTAAAAAACCAGTTTGAGCTATTAAAAAGTGACTTAAAAACCGAAGTAAGACAAACTATGCAGGACGAGTTAAAATTGTTGTATGATCGAATTGATAAATTAGATATTGAACTGAAGCTTTCAAAAAGGGAAATTGCTGCATTAAAGGAAGCGCAACCCATCGCAACCAGAAATGATTCTTCCCTCGAGTTTGAGGACGCGATGCGGGAATTTACAGAAAGACAAAAACGGGCTAAGAATATCATCGTCTTTAACGCAGAAGAGGAACAGGGAATTTCGAAGCAGCAAAGCTTAATTCGTGACAGGCGCGTGGTATCGGATATATTGAGAGTTATTAATCCTATTAACGCTGAAGAATTGGAAATACAAAGACTTGGTCATGCCGTAGAAACCAATACATCTAGGCCCCTAAGAGTTGTACTGGTTACTGATTCAGATGTCTCAAAAACTATTAAATTGGCTAAGAATTTGAGAAGCCATGAGCAATATAAACGGATTAGACTTTCATGTGACAAAACCATAAAACAACAAAATGCATACAAAGCATTAAAAAACGAATTAAATTCAAGAACAACTAATGGAGAAGTTAATCTTAGGATTGTTTACAACCACGGCGTTCCAAGGATTACCAACGGAAAGGATTTAAACTAAATCCCCCCGATTACGAAATAATTTCCCTCCACACATACTATCAAAATGTGAGAGGTTTGCGATCCAAAATTCTTTTGTTTTATAACAATTTATCATTATGTAATTATGAAATAGTTGCATTAACTGAAACGTGGCTTAATTCAGATATACAATGCTATGAGTTGTTTCCTAATAATTTCACAGTGTTTCGTAAGGACAGGGAGTATAGTTTTCTCAATGTGGCTAGAGGAGGTGGTGTCCTCCTCGCAATTTCTGATAAATTTCAAACCTCTGAACTTAATTTTAATCATATAACTGAAGCAAGTCCTTTAGTTGATATTTGTGGAGTCAAAGTTACTTTGCACTCTAATGTAGTGATCTTTGTCTTGGTTGTTTATATACCTCCAACCTGTAGAGTTGCTGAGTACGAGCTATTTTTTGAATTACTTGAACACTCTAATTTTGTGTTTAACTGTGACAAACTAATGATTATTGGTGATTTCAATATTAGAAACTTTAATAACCCAAATGACAACTACTTTATGCCAATCAAGCATTTCATGCAAATTCAGGACCTTCATCAATGCAATAATGTATTAAATTCCTCCGACAGGCTATTGGACTTAGTATTATCAAGTTTTAATTGTCATGTTCTGAAATCCACATTTCCTTTAGTTCCTGAAGATGCATCTCATCCTGCGCTTGACATTAATGTTAATCTATCTTGTCAACGGTTTATTAATTTTGATGTTAATCATCAAGGCTATCAAGCCCAATCATTTAATTTTAAAAAAGCGAACTACCTACTGCTATATGATTTATTATTTAATATTGACTGGAGTATACTGGAAACATTTAATGATGTGAACATTGCTTGCTCTACCTTCTACGAAATCCTGATGAATACATTCGAATCTGCTATTCCGAGATATACACAGAAATCAAATTGTCGTACATGCTATCCACCATGGTTCGATTCCCATTTAATAAAGTTAATAAAATTTAAAGGCAGTTTACACAAAAATTATAAGCGTACTCGCAATTCCAATGTATATGAGAACTTTAAATATTATAGAGCATTATGCAAAAAAATAGCTGAGCAATCTTACAAAGAATATTTCTTGAACGTCCAGAATAGCATTTCCAATGATCCTAAAAAGTTTAGGTCTTTTATTCAAATAAAGAAAGGGAGAACAAGAATTCCTGGTGTTATGTCTTATGGTACTGCACAATTGTCCACTCCTCAAGAGATTGTGGATGGGCTTGCAACTTTTTTTAAAAGTTTATACATAACACTTAGTAACACTCATAATTCTGATAATACGGCTACCAAATATTTCTCTCATTTTCCTGATACAGTTTCTATTTTGAATATTACTGAAGCTGAAATGTTAGAGGCACTAAAACGGTGAAAGCATAAGTTTAATTCTGGAGCAGATGACATTCATAGCTTACTGCTGAAATATTGTGCTAACGTGTTTTCTAAACCGCTCACTATTCTATTTAATTTGTCTCTTAAAAACATCTGAATTTCCGTCGCTGTGGAAACAGGCATGTATTACTCCAGTATTTAAAAAGGGTACAACGCAAATAAGCAACTACAGACCAATTTCGCTACTTTGTAACTTTGCAAAGATATTTGAGTCGATTTTATACAAGCGCATACATGCATCAATAAAAAATTTTATATCTGATCAGCATGGTTTCGTTGAGAAACGATCTACTGTAACAAATTTAGTTTCTTTCTCTCAGTATGTGGCTGAAATCATTGACCGTCATGGACAAGTTGATTGTGTATACACAGACTTTCAAAAAGCCTTTAATCAAATTGATCATTTTTTTCTCTTGCAAAAATTGCAACTTTATGGATTTTCAGACCGGCTGATACACTTTTTTATGTCATACCTAACAAATAGGGAGCAATTTGTCAAATATCAAAATTTTAAATCCAACACGTTCAGCCCAACATCGGGAGTTCCACAAGGCTCAAATCTCGGTCCTTTGATCTTTGTCTTATTCATCAATGATATTGTTTCTGTTATAAAATCATCCAAACTATTTTTTGCAGATGACTTAAAATTCTTTAGTTCCGTATCTTCTAATGAGGACTGTGTATTAATTCAAAAAGACATTGATGCTGTTGTTAAGTGGGGCAATGATAATCAGTTTTCTTTAAATGTATCTAAATGTAATGTTGTTTCCTACTCAAGAAAAATCAATATAATCAAGCATGAGTATGAAATTAAGAGTGTCATTTTAAGCAGATGTGAACCCATAAGGGATCTAGGAGTTATTATGGATAGTAATTTTAACTTTGCTTTGCACATTACTGAGGCACTTTCATCAACATATAAAACATATGGCTTTCTGTGTAGCAATTGTAAGGATTTTAAAAACAAGAAATCTTTAGCATTATTATTTCAGTTGCTAGTACTAACACGTCTTGAATATGGCTCCCTCATCTGGTTTCCAATATATAATACTCATATCATAGCGTTAGAGTCAATTCAAAGGCGTTTCCTTAAATTCTTGTGTTTCATTCAAGATGGTGTCTACCCAGCTAGAGGCTGTGACCATAACGTTCTTTTAAATCGCTTCAATTTTATCAGTCTACAAACCCGAAGAATAACACATGGAATGAATTTCTTATACGGACTCCTCAATAATTGTATAGATTGTCCAAACTTACTTTCCAAGATTAACTTTTTGGCGCCAAGACAGAGTGCAAGATCAAAACAAATGTTCTATTGGGAGAATAGTCGTACTAACGCTATGGGCAGGTCTCCGCTAGTGATTCTTACAAAATATGCTAATGGTATTGCGGACAGTTTTGATTTCCATTCAGACAGTGGGGCCAAATTAAGAAAAACTATCGAAGAGACATTTAGCCACATTTCCTTATAATTAATTTACTTTATTTATCTAATAATTAGTGTTTTCTCCGGGTAATTATTTTGTATAATTGATAATTATTTATTTTTTCTTATGATCAAGTGCATCTACTCCCATCAATTTTAATTTTTTATTTTGTTGCTGTAATTGGGACCTAAACCCTGTTAAAATATAATAAACTATTATTATTATTAAACTATTATTTGAGACTGAATAGTACATCGTTTTTATAATCCTGCATATTTTGGTACAATCAATCCATCTTAAAAATTTATCAAGATTTTAATAACAAACCAATGTTCATCGGTAACATTTCCTTTTTCCACTATAATTTTGCCTTTATATGGAACATTTTTCTAAGCGTACCTTATCGAATAGTTACGCTAGATGCCCTTGATACTATTCCGCTACAATCAATCCATCTTAGGTGGTAGTCAAAATTTCAATAAAACACGAACGTTCATCAAGTACTAGTTTATCAGTACTATTTTCTTCTTCCACTATAATTTTGTCTTCGTTTAGTACATTTTGCTAAGCTGTACCTCATCGAATAGTTATGCCAGAGTCTCGAGAAACTCATCAGAAGCTTTAATTGAAACTAAATAGTATATCGCCATCAAAATTTTACATTAACAATCGCTCCATAGTAATCATTTGGTGTTCAAAATTTCAATGAAAAACGAAAGTTCATAAGTAATATTTTCTTTTCGCGCCATAATTTGGTTTTCATGTGGTACATTTTTCTAAGCTGTATCTTATTGATTGGTTATGTTAGACATTCTAGAAACTGATTAGAAGATTCATCTAAAACTAAACAGCATATCGTCGTGATAATCTTAGCCATTTAAATTAAATGGTCCACTTTAATAATTAAAATGGGTAAGTATTATCATATGGTGATCAAAATTTCAATGAAATTCGAAATTTCATCAGTAACATTTTCTTTTTTCCTTATAATTTTATCTTCATATTATACACAATTTTCTAAATTGAAGATTATCGCTTAGGTATGCCAGAGAAGCGAAGAGTTGAACAGAACCTTCATTTGAAGCAAGACCAGATGTTATTAATTAATTAACATTATCAACATGTTGGGGTTCATAGTAATATTTTTTATGTCCAATATAATTTTATCTTTTATAAGTGGAAGTTTCTAACTTATACCGTATTGATTGGTAATTCCAGCGACTCTAAGAGCTGACTAAACACTTCGCTTTAAACAAAACAGCATTATTCCAGTTATCCAGTTAAACTCAATCTATCCACAAATATCTACGAGTTTTAACTCGTAGATGTTCTTGGTGGTCAAAATTTCGATAAAACAAATCTCATCTTGGTGGCAGGGTATCTATAAAGCAAACCAGGCCAACTGACAATACGAGTCAAAATAAAATTGAAATAATATAAACAAAATATCAAAATGTCAACCCTTTCGAGAAATTTTTAGTTTTTACATTTCAATTTTAATCAAGAAAAATCGCCACTCTTCTAAAAATTAAACGAACTAAATATTTCTAACAGTGTTGCGAAATTAATAGAATCGAAACTAACAGTGTAAAATAATAATTAATCATTAGATTTTTTTTTGTGTATTTAGCCCTAAAGAACCTAGCATAAAATATTTCTGTGCAATTCCAAAACACTCTGTAAATTATTGTCATAAGCATAAATTTTTGCCATGCAATGCATCCTTTGTAACAATTTTAAGACTGCATATTTTCTTTAAGTCTTGTCACCCAGTGAAGGAAGACTTGATAAACATTCACTTAGTACCTCATACTCATGATGACGTGGGGTGGTTAAAAACCGTCGACCAATATTTCTACGGCAGTAAAACATCCACTCAAAAGGCTGGTGTACAGTATATCCTCGATTCTGTCATGGATGCTTTGGCAAAAAATCCAGATCGACGGTAAAACCGATATCCAATATTCCAATTGTACCTTTTATCACCTTAATCAATTAGATTTATCTACGTTGAAACCGCCTTTTTTTGGAAGTGGTGGACACAACAAGACGACGACACGAAAGCCCAAGTCAAAAAATTGATAGAAAATGGTCAACTTGAACTAACCGGTGGTGCTTGGTCAATGAACGATGAAGCAGCTGCACACTACCACAGCATTATTGACCAATTTGCTTGGGGTTTAAGGTATAATTTGTAATCTTTAGGAACATTGTTGATGTGTGTTGATTCTAGAAAGTTGAACGATACCTTTGGAAGCTGCGGAAGACCCAAAATGGGTTGGCAAATCGACCCATTCGGACACAGTAGGGAAATGGCTTCTATATTTTCCCAGTTGGGTTTTGATGGTCTTATGGTGGTGAGAATCGATTATCTGGATAAAGCTGAGAGATTGAATACCGAAACTGCGGAAATGGTGTGGAGAGGGAGCGATAATTTAGGTACTTTAGTCGATTAAAATTGTTTTTTAGTAAAAAAAACATATTTGCTCTCCACCGCTGAAGTAAGTCAAGAGAAATTCGAAAGTTTTTTACTTATGCTCAAAATATAAAAAAAAATAAATTCTTGGATTAATATACAGAAAATTTGTTATTCTAAAATATGGAATTTTTTTATTTTCATTTCTTTAAAAATTACAATTTTTTAAAATTTCTAATTTTCTACAAAAATTAACTAGTCCTTATTTTATCACTTTTTTTGAAAGTTTTTAATGTAAAATTTCATCTTTTTGAAAATTTAAAGTTTCGAAAATATTGACCATTTTCCAAATGTTGATTTCTATTAAAATCTGCGGTTTGGAAAATTTCTATTTATCTTAAATTTTTGATTTTTTTTTCAGAATATCGGCTCTTTTCGGGATTTAAATTTTTGATCAAAATATTGACTTTTAGAAAATTTTTAGTTTTTTTTTAAATTCGATATTTATTAAAAATTTAATTTTTTTTTACTCTGACTTTTTTGAATTTTGAAAGGTTCAATTTCATAGTTTCCAGTTTTTACAAAATTTCCATTTTTTTAATGTCGACGTTTTCTCAAAGTTTTGAATTATTTTAATGATTTTTGACCCACTCAAATTGCGACCTTTAATTAATTTGATAATTACCTTCGAAAATTTCGACTTTACTGAATATTTTTACTTACGTAGTTTTTTGAAAACTTCCATTCAATGTTTTTTCTACTTGCTTTCAAATTTTGACTTTTTTCGAAACTTCGTTTTTTTCCCGAAATTGTTTTTTTTTGTGGAATTACAATATTCTGAAAGTTTTAGTTTTTGTTTCGAGATATTGACTGGGTTTGGTAAGTTATAATAAATTAAGTGTTATCGACCTTGAAAAATCTATCTTTTTTCAAAATGTTCACTTTTTCTTTCAATTTTAACTGTTCTATCTCTGACTTTATTGAAAAATTCTACTCCTTCTGGAAAATTGCGACCTAGAAATATTTACCTTTTGTGAAAATATTGCCTTTTTTCAAAATTTGAATCGTTCAAAATTTTCTATATTCGACTTTTGTTAGAATTTCTAGATTTATTTATTTATTTATTTAAATGTCAACCTTGTAAATTTCTATATTTTTCGTAATTTTGACTTTTATTTAAAATCCCATTCTCAACTTTAAGATTTTCAAGCTTTTGTCGATGATTTTTTTTTCTCTAAATTTTGACTTTTATTTGAAAAATTCGTAGTTTTTTTTTGAAAATTTCGATCTTTTCTTGAATTTTGATTTTTTTTTGAAAAAAGAAATCTTTTTTAAAACTTCGTATTGATTTAAAAATTAAGCTTTTTTATTTAAAACTTTTTAACATTACGATTTTTTTGAAAATTTATCCGCTTTTCAAAATTTTAACTTTCTGGAAATTTACGACTTTTTTTGAAAACACGAACTTTTCAATATTTCGTCTTGTTTGGCGAAAATGCTTTTTGAAAATTTTAATTCTCAGCTTATAGGGGAAAATGGTAAATGTTTTATTTATTTATTTATTTATTTATTTAAATGTCAACCTTGTACATGTCTATCTTTTTCGTAATTTTGACTTTTATTTAAAATCCCATTCTCAACTTTAAGATTTTCAAGCTTTTGTCGATGTTTTAAAATTTTTTTGAAAGTTACGACTTATTTTTGAAATTTTCGTTTTTTTCTCTAAATTTTGACTTTTATTTGGAAAATTCGTCCTTTTTTTTTGAAAATTTCGATCTTTTCTTAAATTTTGATTTTTTTTTTGAAAACAGAAATCTTTTTTAAAACTTCGTATTGATTTAAAAATTAAGCCTTTTCATTTAAAACTTTTTAACATTATGATTTTTTTGAAAATTTTTCCGCTTTTCAAAATTTTGACTTTGTTGAAATTTTTGCCTTTGTTTGAAAATGTGAACTTTTCATTATTTTCTTTTGTTTGATCAACATTGCTTTTGAAAAACCTAATTTTCAGTTTATAGGAAAAATTTTTGAGTTTTTTCAATATTCAATTAAACACCCTTTTACACTCTTTTAGGTGTTGAGTGTTTAGAATCCATGAAGTAGTACGTGTTCAGTCATTGATTTCATGAATTCTTTATAATTTTTAGGTTATAAAGCGGTTTTTTAATCTTGTAGCATTTAAACTGTAATAACCCTAGAGTGGAAAATTATTAAAATTGTCCAACTGTGGGATTAACATTTAGTCCACAGATTCTGCCCACAAAATGCGAGATTAGAAATTGTTTTTTAAATTTTTTACATACCAACTGCGATCTCCCTGTTTTACCTATTTAAGGGTTGAATTGTGAAACCTGGCCAAATGCTAGTTTAATTATCTCTTTCATAGATAAGCTCCAGACAGATTTAGTTTGAAAATGCATTAATAATTCTTTTCCATACTAATTTAAAAACTGCATTTCATTTTTTTACCCCCTTAAGGGATGACTTGTTAAAATCAGCCAAACTCGTTTCCAACTATTTTCCTCGAAGATTGTTTACACAAAATTTTAGGTTATACAATGCATCATTGACTTGGTCGAAACATCATATTCACTCTCTTCTTACCCCCTTAGAATAAAAATTTTTAAATATCCCTTTCTATTGCTCACCTTTACTATGAAAGGAATCCACTATCAGAATTCCTAATTGAGTAATTTCAGTTCTGCATTGATGATTAGGTTTTTTAGTCCACCAGAAGTTCTCTCTTTATAATATTAAGCATAGAACTATAGATACCTTTGGAGCTGACACTTTTAATTTCTTTTTTATTGTTGTAGGAAGTTCTTCAGATTTATTCACCAACGTGCATTACAGCCATTATAGTGCTCCCGGTGGCTTTTGCTTTGACGTTAACTGTGGCGATGATCCAATCATTGATGATCCGAAGAGTACCGAATATAATGTGGACCAAAGGGTAGGCAACACTCTCTTATATTAAATACCCAAAAAACGTACCCGAAAAATATGCATCAGAATATGCATTTTGAGAATTACACCTAAAAATATTTTTTCAGATAAATGACTTTTTCGCACATCTTGATGGTGTAACACCTTACTACCTAACGAACAATATTTTGGTAACGCTGGGTGATGATTTTATGTACCAGTACGCTTCACAAACTTTTAAAAATCTTGACAAACTTATCAAGTAAGTTACTAGGTGTAACGCCGCAACATGCGAAACTTCCTACATTATTAAAATTTAAGGTATGCCAATCAGAGGCAAGCAGATGGCTCAAAATACAATTTGTTATATTCAACGCCTTCGTGTTACGTAAAAGCCATTTACGACGAAACCATTAAGAACAATCTATCTTGGGATATCAAGAGGGACGACTTCTTCCCCTATGGATCCGATCCTCATGCTTACTGGACAGGTTACTTTACGTCAAGACCCACTAGTAAAGGTTTCGAACGCCTCGGCAATAACTTTCTTCAGGTACTGTCATAATCTAGCACTTACAGGATTAAAGATGTTGTCATTAGAAGATTAACTATCTTGATAACGTCTAGCATACATATATTAACAATAAATATCAACTATTTGATTAACTCGCCTTGAAATTTGAAGATTAAAGATGATTTTTCATTTTGGATCTCTATTGACTCGTCTTGAAATGCGCTAAATTCATTTTAGCTTCACTGGTATCAGTAAAGCTAAAATTTAGTGCATTTCAAGACAAGTTAATAAGGATCCAAAATGAAAAATGATCTTTAATTTTTAAATTTCAAGACGAGTTAATTTTGAATCTTGAAGTATCAGAAACTCAAATCTTGAAATAGCAGAATCTCCAATCATGTAATAGCAGGATCTTGAATACATAACATTAATTTTAAAAATTAATGCCTTAAAGATCCTGCTCTTACATAATTGGAGATTCTGCTATTTCAAGATTGGGGATTCTGTTCTTTCCAGATTCAAGATTTTATAATTAGAAGATAAGAAATCTCGCTGTTGTACAATTTAGGATTTCGCTGTTACAAATTAAAGCTCATTCAATTGCAAGGTGAAAAATCTAGCAATTACGAAATTTAAGATCATGTCATTGCAAAAGTAAAGATCTTCCAACTAAAATTTCGCCGTTACAAATTGAAGCAAGATTAAAAATTCTGCAGTTACGAGCTCAATTCATTGCAAAGTGAAGATCTTACATTGCAATAGCAAAATTGCAATCGAGCAATTCTAAAAATGCCTAAATATGTCTGCTTCAGATTTGTAAGCAGTTATACATCCTTTCCAATTTGGAGTCATCCTACGAAGACAAACTAGATTCGCTTAGGGAAGCCATGGGGGTTTTCCAGCATCACGATGCCATTACTGGTACCGAGAAGCAGCACGTTGCAGACGATTACGCTTTTCAGTTACACCGTGGAATCAGTAACTGTGAGAACGTCACATCTGAGGCTTTAAGGTTACAGTGGCATCACTATTTCTGTATAAAACGACGCCTAACGTTAATGCTTTTTCAGCAAGATAATTTCAAATGGTGACGAGGAGACACCTTCATTTGAAACGTGTCTACTTTCAAATATAAGCTCGTGTGATGTCACGGAAAATTCGGAGCGTTTCGTAGTTACTGTATACAATCCGTTAAGCAGGAATATATCGAAACCTGTTAGATTACCAGTCGTTGGCGCAAATTACAAAATTAGGGACGCTTCAGGTGAGTAGTTCTGTTTTAATTTTTTAGTGATTGCTTTGACATTATTTAAGTTTATCAACCTTACATTGAGAGCACAGCTGCTACGATGCAACACATAATGCAGCGATAACAGTTACTCCAGTAACTTTTGTAATCTTGGTTACATTGTACATTCCAGTTCGAATTTGATATGTTTAGGTACTGAGGTGGTCCATGACGTAATGCCCATACCAAAACCTCTTCTTACGATACCAGGTCGAGAGAGTAAAGCTACTTCAGAGTTGGTTTTCATTGCCAAAAATATCCCTCCGCTTGGTTTTGTATCTTACTACGTAGAAGAAACAAATGAAATCCCCACAAGTTCAGGTGGGAAAGGTGTAAGTGTCCCTTATTTTTGTAATACGACATCTTTATGCTGGTCTTTTAGGATTTTGTTGTGCAAATTGAGATCAAGGACGGTTACGTGGATAAAATTGAAACCAACGGAATCACGCTTGACGTGAACCAGAAATATTTTTATTATAAAGGTTTCGTAGGTGATAATGGTTCTTCGGACAAACGTTCCTCTGGGGCATATGTATTTAGGCCAGATGGAACGGATCCTGTGCAGATTGAAGGAGTACCAAATGCGACACTTTATACGGGAAATGTTGTAGCTGAAATACATCAGTATATCAACGAATGGATGAGTCAGGTTATAACGATTTACGAAGATGACAGCAGCATCGAGTTTAAATGGCTTGTAGGACCAATCCCAATAAGGTATTATTTATCTAAGTGTACAAATAAAATTTTGAAAAATAGTTTGTTCTCGAAAAAATATAAAATTTTTAAAAAAATATTTAATTCATAAAAAAATAAAATAAAATGCCAAACTTAAAAAAATGGGTTTTAAACAAGTCAAAATTTTAATAGAAATTCTAAATAATTGAAGTTTTGAAAAAGAATTTAGTAGCAGAATTCAGGATTAATTTGCAGCGATGGTATTGGAAAAGAAGTTATCACGAAATTCACCACGGGATTAAGCACCAATGGAATTTTCTACACCGACACCAATGGAAGGGAAATCCTAAAAAGAGTTCGAAAAACCGACGAGGAAATAACTGAGCCTGTGGCCAGTAACTACTACCCTTTAACATCAAAAATCCTGCTACGAGATCCTGACCAAGATATAGAATTGGCTGTTTTGGTTGATCGCGCCGAGGGAGGATCGAGCTTGAACGACGGTGAGCTTGAAGTTATGATCCATCGCAGATGTCTTCACGATGATGCTTTTGGTGCGGGTGAGGCCCTCAATGAAACTGCGTTTGATCAAGGACTTGTTGTTAGGGGATCTCATCATTTGATCTTTGGAAGGTTCAAAAATCCAGTTGAAGGTAATGGATGTGTTCTTAGTAAAATTTTTGCTGAACTCGGATGCGTCTTTTCTAGGAAATAGCATTGCTGCACAAGAACGTGAAATTGAATTGAAAAAGTTGCTTGGAGCTTGGAGTTTTATATCGCCTACTTCAGATACTTATGAAGATTATTCATCAAAACATGTTATGAGTGTGAGTTTTTAGTTTTTCTTGCCCAGTTCACTATATAAATCTAATGATGTAGAATTTTTCTTTAAACATTTTAAAATTTTGGTGGAACGGACTGGTCCTTGGTTATCTTCAAAAATTTAAATACAAATTTTCTCCTTTTTTTTAATATTTTTTGGTTGCAGGGGACAAGATTTGTATTTCAACATTTTTAAAGTTTGACAAACTTTATAATGCTTAGTACTTTTTTGAGTATGTAACTTGTTTATTTTATTGTTAGAAGGAATCAGGGAATTTGTCTTTAAATTAATTACGCCACATATGCACGAAATCCTGCTTAAGTTGCTGAATAGAAAATTCAGATTAGGCCACTGAAATAAACGCATTTGCATTAAACCTTAAACGTAAATAGGAATCCGTGCGTCGGCAGAAGACTGCATTCTGAACTCCTGCTTCGGAAACCTGATCAGGATTCATTACGTGTGCGGCCAGCCTTAATTGTAACTAGTTCCATTGTAATTGTAATTAATTGTAACTGTAGTTACAAGACAAAAGCTTCATGAGGATTATTTCAGTATTCAGGATTAGTTCAACCGTTACCGAATAACGTTCACATCTTGACTCTCGAACCCTGGAAAGATGGTCAACTTTTGTTAAGATTGGAGCATGTTTTTGGCAAGGATGAAGACCCTGAGCTGTCCAAACCAGCAACGGTGCAACTGGCTGTATGTATAACTCAGTAACTAAGAAATTGACATTATAAAGTGACATTTTTCAGAATCTGTTTAACGCGTTCGAGATTGTGTCAGTTAAAGAGACAACTCTTGGAGGCAACCAGTGGATTGAAGACAATGAGAAGTTCCATTTTCCAACTAATGAAGATGAGGTGGACGATAGTCATCAGCAGTCTCCTCAATCTGTTAAAGATGACCTGACGGTTACATTAAATCCCAAACAAATTAGAACTTTTGTTGTAAATCTAAAGAGTAGTAAAACAAAATAGAAAAACCATTTATTATTTATTAAATATTTTCATTTAAACGTCTCTTTTTTTCTTTTTTACTGCCTATTTAACCAATAAACTATTAGATTGGTGATCTGGCATTCATAATGGTAGGCTCTTTGAAACAATGCCAGTCACCCATCAGTATCACATTGAAAATATGACTCATTTTGTCGTTGTATTTTTGAAGAAACTTGCAAATATTTCAGAATGGAAAATTATTTTATTTAGGTACCATTTTAAAGTTATTTATGTACGCGACACTTATAACCCATATTTAAAAATTTGTCGCTTCAATTTTTCTAGGGATGTTAAAGGTATGGAATCTGGTGTTAGTAAAGATTTACATAGAAAATTACTGAAGTATATATTTCAAAAATGTAATTACATAAAATTGTTGCATATTGAAATCGTTTTTAAATCATGGTTCATTAATGTGTTAAACTATAACATTAAGAATTCTTATTGTTTAGGTACAATGTTAACTATAAAAGTTCTAATCTGCATTGGAGATAGAGTTACTTCTAAGCTATTTGGTGTCCTAATTGTTACATATCTTCTATCTCTTTGGTTGTTGTTTTCGGCAGTAGCGAAATGCAGTCTTTCATTTTCTTCTATCCATTGATTTGCGCCAAGTGTAGTCTCAGACACTTGGGTTATTTGGAACGACTCAAATAGTCCCTAAAACATTTAGACTCACTTATGCACACCAAACAAAATATATGAATTATACATCAAGATCAATTGTGGCATTTTGCGATAACAACGAATCTTCATCTTTCTCAAAAATGTGTTCCAACCTCAAAATTACAGAGTTGTTAGTCCAAGGTTCTAGAGTGAGGATTTGGATATTCTTTGGTAACGCTTTGGTCAATCCTGAAAACTGTCAACAACTTAAGCAAAAAATCACTGAATTAGTGTCTTTCTTACGTTCATGACGTGGTTAGCTTTATATTCTTCAAACGTAGCGTTCACTTTGTTTAAAAATAT
Source organism: Dastarcus helophoroides (assembly GCA_028583605.1). NCBI lineage: Eukaryota > Metazoa > Arthropoda > Insecta > Coleoptera > Bothrideridae > Dastarcus > Dastarcus helophoroides. The sequence goes on along the minus strand of CM053331.1, from coordinate 32,067,339 downwards.
CCATGGTCTGAGAAGCTTTCTTTGGGCCAATAGTCTTTCTTGTGCCGCAACACTATCCCCTGAAATTTTAACTTGTTGACTACTTGTTCGATTGACTATTTTTTTTATTATTCATTTAATTATTTATTAATACAAAGCATTTGTTGCTATCTAGTTGCTAAAATTATCCAAATCTAATGTATACCTGGGGTGTATTTTGTGATGTTTCCAATGACCAAATAATGTGATCCTCTAACGACTAAACCTTTACCAAATGCGGTCTCATTTAGGGCTTCACCTACTCCAAAGGCGTCGTCGTGGAAGCAGTTTCTGTGTACCTAGTAAAAATGTCACACAATTTAAATATGGATGTCAGTAGGGATAATCGTAGTTTCGAATATATCGATGTTAGAAGCAAAAACAAAAAAAAAATGTTTAATTGTTGAAGACGTGACATTCTAAATTATACTTTGGTTACCTCAGAAATATAGTTAGACCATTCCCCCTTAAAAAAAGCCAGCTTCATACGATATCAAGAAATAAATCAAAGTTACTAATTAAGCGATCAACCAAATTCTTTTGGTGTGTCTGATAAGGCGATTTTCATAATCAACCAATAGAAATAATTAATTCAAATATCCCGCTTTATTTAAGGAAGTGGCATAACTATATCTCTTGGGTGAGCAGAGTTTAGTAACTTAAAGGTAAATACATTGCTCTTTTGAAATTTCACAATATATCTACATAAGTGATATTGGTGTTTTTATTTCCAAGTTATTAAAATACGCTTTTATTAAATTTTTGAAAAAGAACATTTCAAAGTGAAACCTTTGGGAGGAGATGTAAAATTTCCAGAGTTTATTATTTTAATTTATTTTTACCTTGACATTATCAATCCTTAACAGAAGGTTACTGAAAATTTAGAATTGTGAAAGAAGAAGAATCCAATAAAACATGAATAGAAATTGATATTGGAAGTTTAAATTTGAAATTTTTTTTTAAGTCTTTTATTTGAAAGCGCAATCTTCCTACTTTAAATTAAAACTTTTAACTTTGTTATAAGTTATAAGTATAAAATTTTGAGTAAAAGTTATGAGCCAACACTTTGTGGTCAAACTTGAAATTACCAGCTCGAAGTCGAAATAGAAAGTGACATTTCCTGCTCAAAAATATAAACCAAAATCTAAAGATAAAGCCCCAAATTTGTGATAAAAATTAAACTTTAAATTAAACTAATAAACTTATAGAAAAAAGTTAAAGTTTCGACATAATATTTATCTTGTAAAAAAATCCTATTTAATATTTAAGTTCTTTTCAAATTTCCACTTTTAAAGATTTAATCTATATTTCACTTTTTTAATGTTTTTCTGAAAATTTTGACCCTAATGCAGGGGTGAGCAACAACAACAACACGAGGGCTGACGATGTCAAATACATACAACTGATACAATTGTTTTCCAAATTTTGAATTTTCTCAAAAATTGAACTACAAATCTTGCCCCCTGAAACCAAGAAAGTTTACAAAACACAACAGAGGTTGCTCTAACGAGAGAGTATCTCTCTGAAGATGATAGTTTGGCTATCGAAACGCGTTAGAGCAACCTCTGTTGTGTTTTTAATCTTTCTTGGTTTCAGGGGACAAGATTTGTAGTTTAATTTTTGAAGATAACCAAGGACCAAAATTTTGAATTTTTTTAAAATTAAAAATTTTGGGTTTTTGCAATAATTTCGAGTTTAAAAAATTTTCTTCTTTAATATTTCAGAGTTAATCGCATAATGTTAATGTAAGTTTTCCCAAAAATGGTCACATTATACTCGAAATGTGGCAAATTTAATGCGACGCTAATTCTAAAATTACGGCCCTAGTCTTTTGATTTTTCAAAGTTTCTGAATAAAATCGAAATGACACATTTTTAGGTGAAACTTCTAATAAAAATGTTATCTTTAAATATTTATAGTTTTTTAAAATTTCGAATCTTTTCCAATGTTTTTATTCAAAATCTTGGGGAAATTTTAAAGATTTTGAAGGCATACTTTCGTCCAAGTTTCGAAAAAAACTTCTTTTTGAAAATTAATGATGCTTTAATTAAAATTTCGTCAAAAGTGAACAAATTTTTAGAAAAATGAGACCAAATGACATCACTTTTCACATTTTTATTTGAAGTTTGACTCTCAAAAGCTGAAGAATATAATCTTTTTCTCGAAATTTTTGCCTTGTTTTAATAAAATTTTGGTTTAATTTAGAAAAAAAAAACGAAGTATATCGATACTTCGAGATAAAAGTCGACATTCTAGAAAAAGGCAAGTTTGACAAAAATAGAAAAAAACTAAATTCTGAATAGGTAATTTAAGAAAAGAAATTTATTAAAAGTCTAATTTAGAATAAAATAGAAATTCAATTGACCTTTGGATATAAAGTTGAAATGTTTAAAGAAAGGTGAATTTTGAATATAAATTAATATTTCGAGAAGGAACCCAATTAAAAAATATTAGTATTTAATACTTTCAAAGAAAACAAAGTTTAAAAAAGCACGAAAAGTTAAGAAAAAAATTATAAATATAAAGACGAATTTCGAGGAAAAATTTGATCTTGGCAGGAACATGAAAGGTTAAACTTAAAAAAAATTGGAATTTCAGGATATAATGTTTACTGTACTTTATGAAATTATGCCTTGATTTCGGGAAAAAAATGAAATGGTGGGAAAAAACGAAATTTAACGAAAAAATCCAAATTTTGACCAATTTTAGCATAAAAGTCGACTTTCCCAGAAAAAACTGAACTTTGAGAAGTATTAAAAAAAGAAACAGAAAAATGGAAAGTCGATATTTTACATAAAAGGAAAACTTTTTGAGAAATATGGATTTTCCAAATGGAAAGTAAAAATTTGGAGAAAACCTCGAATTTTGGAAATAATTTGGAAATTAAAAATAGTTAAATTTAATAAAAAATAATTATTGAAAACAAAAGTCGAAATTTTGATAAAAAAATGAATTTTAACAAAAGCGGCTAAATTTGAGAATATTCGAACTTAAAAATAAATAATTATTGAAAACAAAAGTTAAAATTTTCATTAAAAAAAAGAGTTTCAAAAAAAGCGGGGCTTGCAGAATTAAAAAAGGTTAAATTTTAAGAGAAAAGTCGAAATTTCCGAAAAAATTTTTAAACCTTTATAATAAAATTTCGATCAAATTTTACAGAAAAAAAGTAGATATATTTCTAGAAAGAGAAAATGACTGATTCTAAAATTAAAGTTAGCATTTCTGAAAAACAAATTTTAATAAATATAATAAAAAAAATAAGAGAAATTTTACCAGAGTTTGGGAAAAACTTTTCCATTGAAAGGTCAAACTTTGGAACTAAAGTTGAATTTTGGGAATGAAGTTACATTTAAAAAAAAGAGGAATTTTCAGATTTAATTGAAATTTTGAGAAGCCTAATTTGAAAAAGTCGAATATAAAGAAAAACCTAATTTTGTGGAAAAATATCGAACTTTAAAAAAGCTATAATTTTTTACAAAAAATCAAGCTCTGAAGAAAAAGTCGAATTTTACGAATAGAGTTACAGGTAAAAAAAGAAAAAAGACCAATTTAAAGCAGTCGAATTAAAAAATTAAATTTGTAGAAAAATATCGAACTTTGAAAAAGCTATAATTTACAAAAAGTCAAGTTCTGAAACAAAGTCGAAATTTGAGAATAAAGTTGAAGGTAGGAAAAGTAAAAATATTAACAAAATAACGTGACAATTTCGACAAAAGACGAGTTTTGAGGCATAAGTCGAAATTTGCAGAAGCACAAAAAGTTACATTTTGAAAAAAAAAATGTCGAAATTTTGGGAGATATTTCTACACTTTGTTAATATAACTTGGATCTAATTTTGACCTAAATGAAATTTCTAGAATCAGAAAATGTCTGACAGTGAGATAAAAGTCAAAATTTTTGGAAAAAATAAAACTTTCGTTAAAATATTAAATAACAATTTTTTTATCAAACTTTGAGAAAAAAATTAGCATTTCCAGTTAAAATGTCAAACTTTGAAACTAAAGTTGCATTTTGAGAATAAAACATTAAAGAAAAGATAAATTTTGAGAATTAATTAAAATTTCTAGATCAACTTAAAAAAATCAAATGTAGAGAAAAACTGAAATTTTCAGAAAAACATAAAACTTTGAAAAATGTCTAATCTGGCGCAGACATCCAGTTCAGAGAACATAAGTCGAATTTTGAGAATAAACTTCAAGGTAAAAAAGAATATTAACAACAAAAAATTTAAACTTTGAGAAAAAAATGTCGAAGTTTCGGAAAAAATGTTTTTTTTTTAAATATAATTTGATAACAAAAATTGAAATTTCAAGAAAAAGCAAATTCTGAGCAATAAAAATCGAAAACTTTGAAAAATAACGATGATGAAAGTCTGCATTTGCAGAAAATAGCCAAAATTTGGGAAAAATTTTGAAAAAAAATGTCGAACTTTTGGAAAAAACCTTTAGTCTTTTTTAATACCTGATTTCGATAATAAAAATTAAAATTTTAAGAAAAGGTAAATTCTGAGGAAAAAAATCGGAATCTCAAGAAATGTGATGATGAAAGTCTGCATTTGCAGAAAAAAAGCCAAAATTTGGGAAAAATGTTGAGAAGAAATGTCGAAATTTTGGAAGAAACGTTTATTCTTTTTAAATATAATTTGGATCTGATTTCGATAAGAAAAATTGAAATTTCAAAAAAAGCAAATTCTGAGGGAAAAAAATCGAAATTTTGAAAAATGCTGATGATGAAAGTCTGCATTGGCAGAAAATAGCTAAAATTTGGGAAAAATTATGAGAAAAAAAGTGGAAATTTCGGAAAAAACGTTTAGTCTTTTTTACTCTAATTTGGATCTGATTTCGGTAAGAAAAATTGAAATTTTAAGAAAATGCAAAATCTGAGAAAAAAAATCGAAATTTCGTGAAATGATGATGATGAGAGTCTGCAGTTGCAGAAAAAAGGCAAAATTTAAAAGAAATTTTAAAAAAAAATTTTGAAATTTTGAAAGAAATGTTTAGTTTATTTAAATATAATTTGAATCTGATTTCGATAAGAAAAATTGAAATTTCAAGAGATAGCAAATTCTGAGGAAAAAAATTCGAAATTTAGAAAAATGATGATAAAAGTCTGCATTTGCAAAAGAAAGCCAAAATTTGGGAAAAAATTTGAAAAAAAATGTCGAAATTTCGGAAGAAACGTTTTAGTCTTTTTTAATATAATTTGGATCTGATTTTGATAACAAAAATTAAAATTTCAAGAAAAGGCAAATTCTGACGAAAAAACATCAAAATTTCAAGAAATGATGATGATAAAAGTCTGCATTTGCAGAAAATAGCCAAAATTTGGGAAAAAAATTGAGAAGAAATGTCGAAATTTCGGAAGAAACGTTTAGTCTTCTTTAATATAATTTGGATCTGATTTCGATAAGCAAAATGAAAATTTCAAGAAAAGGCAAATTCTAAGAAAAAAAAAACAAAATTTTGAGAAATGATGATGATGAAAGATGCGGTTGCAGAAAAAAGGCAAAATTTGGGAAAACATGTAAGAAAAAAATGTCGAAATTTTGGAAGAAACCTTTAGTCTTTTTTAATATAATTTGGATCTGATTTCGTTAAAAAAAAATAAAATTTCAAGAAAAGGCAAATTCTGATGAAAAAAAAACAAAATTTGAAGAGATGATGATAATAAAAGTCTGCACTTGCAGAAAATAGCCAAAGTATGGGAAAAAATTCGAGAAAAAATGTCGAAATTTCGGATAAAACGTTTCGTGTTTTTAATATAATTTGGATTTGACTTCGATAAGAAAAATTAAAATTTCAAAAAAAGCAAATTCTGAGGAAAAATCTAAATTACGAAAAATAATGATGAAAGTCTGCATTTGCAGAAAATAGCCAAAATTTAGGAAAAATCTTGAGACAAAATGTCGAAATTTCGGAAGAAACATTTATTTTTTTTAATATTATTTGGATCTGACTTCGATAAGAAAAATTGAAACTTCAAGAAAAAGCAAACTCCGAGGAAAAAAATCGAAATTTTGAGAAATGATAATGAAAGGCTGCATTTGCAGAAGAAAGTTAAAATTTGGGAAAAAATTGAGAAAAAATGTCGAAATTTCGGAAAAAACGTTTAATTTTCTTTAATATAATTTGTATCTAATTTTGATAAGAGAAATTGAAATTTCAAAGAAAAGCAAATTCTGAAAGAAAAAACTGAAATTTTTAGAAATGATGATGATGAAATTCTGCATTTCCAGAAAAAAAAACAACATTTGGGAAAATGTAGAAAAAAAAACAAATTTGAAGCAAGACAAATTTTTTAGTAAAAGAACATCAATTTGACCTGGGTCGGATTTTCCTTTAGAAAAGTAATTTATTAGAAAAAACTTAAATTTTGGGACTAAAACCGAAATTCTGAAAAACTGACAAATTTCAAGAATACATTGAAATCTTAAAGAAGATCAACAGAAGAGTTGATTTGACAAAAAATAACCTCTTAATTTTCAGAAAAATAGATTACATTTTTCAGAGAAAGCTAAATTAAATGAAGTTCGAGTACTAGGAATAAAATTCTACTTAAAAAGATGAATTGACAAAAAAAGTGAACTTTTTTATAAGTCGACGAATTTCGAAAAAAAAGTCATTTGCAGAGATATAAACTTTGAGAGAAAAGTTAAAATTTTGGAACAATGATCGAATTTAAAAAAAAACTTTACGAAATTTCCGAAAATTGGGATTAATAGTCGGAAATTGCCGAATATCTAGAAAAATGATAATACCAACTTTGAAAGGAAAGTAAAAATTTTAACAAACAACCAAAATTTAGAGAAAAGTCATGATTAAAAAAAAAATTTAGGGAAAATTAGGTTTTGAAAAAAAGCTGCATTTAATAAAAGTTTACTTTTAAGAATAAAATTAAGAAAAGATAAATTTCGAATTAAAAAATGAAATAAAATATCAAAAATGAATTTTGATAAAATAATCAAAATTTCTAGAGCAGCTTGCAAGGTGTGCGTTTAGTTTTAGTAATGATATTTGATAAGACTCGCATCACAATACGAAAATTTTATTGTTGGCAAGAAAAGTTGCACACCTCTGCTCTAGAGTCACTTTCCTATTTCGAATCACAAATTTTGTATTTTTTAAAAATTTTGTCTAGGAATTATTGGGAGAAATCTTGACATTTCGAGAAGAGACGAGATGAAAAAAACTTGTTTTTTGGTGCATTGGTGGCCGTTTTATAAATTCATTCCCTATGTATTTCAGTTCTGGAGAAGATCGATGTTTAGAGTTCGATTAATTGATGGTTTCAGCACTGTTTTTAAACATCGATGTATTGAAATACAAATCTTGTCCCCTGAAACCAATAAGTATTAAAAAACACAACAAAGGTTGCTCTAACGAGTTTCGATAGCCAAGCTATGGTCTTCAGAGATACTGTATAATATATCTCTGAAGATGATGCTGTACAGTACCTCTCTGAAGATGATAGCTTGGCTATCGAAATGCGTTGTGTTTTTTAGTCTTTCTTGGTTTCAGAAGACAAGATTTGTATTTCAATTTTTGAAGATAACCAAGAACCAGTCCGTTGCACCAAAACATCACACATCCCTAATTTTAAACCGATACACACCATCAGCTCGATTTCACCATCGCTTAAACTGGAGCCACCCTGCGCTCTATCATTCAACACGGCAACTTCTAAATCTTCATCTTCATCCCTGATTAAGATTTTTGATGTGACTGGATAGTAGTTTCCGGCGACGGGCTCAGCTAGATCCAGATTCCAGGTCGATCGCTTATTTCTCACTCTCTTTAAGATTTCTCTGCCGTTGGAGTCAGTGTAAAATGTTCCATTGGTGTTTAATTGCGTTTTGAATACAGACACAACTTCCGTTCCGTTTGTACCACTAAAATTTGAAATTGTGCATCAATTTGATCATAAAACTTTTAGCGTGAGATTTCCCGCTAATAAATTAATTATGTTCGTCGTATTGACTGTAACTTAATTGTAGAAAAAAAATGTTTGAAATAAACTTTTTTTGGCTAATTCGACATATGAATTTTTTTGCTGCTTGCTGACTGAAGGAATTATTGTTGGTAAATCATTACAACTAGGTTACATACGATGTAACTAAAGTCAGAAAAGTCACTAGAAGTAAGGTAGTCTTCCTGTATTACGAGTTGCATAGCATATAAGGCGTTTGCATTTAATGGAAAGTATCTTAGGATAATTAAAAAACAAATCTTGTCCGCTGAAAGCAAGAAAGATTTAAAAACACAAAAACGCGTTTCGATACCCAAACTATCATCTTCAGAGAGGTACTAAGAACAACATCTGTTGTGTTTTTTAATCTTTTTTGGTTTCAGAGGACAAGATTTAATTTACAATTTTTGAAGATCACTTAAGACAGTCCGTTCCATCAAAAAATATCTTAGGATACATCATCGAATTTTTCTACATTTTGCATCCCACTACAGTGGTTAAATTAGCTACTTACTTCATTGGTAATGGTCCAATTAACCAATCGAATTCCACATAGCTTTCCCCAGTGTAAACTCGAATGACTTGGCTAGCCCACTCATTAAAAATTTGATAAATCTCCATCACTAACTCCCCTACGTAGACATCAGTCTTCACTCTATCGGTAACCTGAGTAGGTTCTTGTTTACCCGGTCTAAATATGTACGCACCCGAGGACCTGTTTTCGAAAATCTCGTTATTTCCTACATAGCCGTTATAAAACATGAAATCCTGACTCAGCGGAATATTTCTTCCATTGATTTCTACCTCGGACACTTTCCCCGTCTTATGGTCGATGGTAATACTACTGACGACCTAAAACGAAGATTATTGTTGAAGGTAAATTCTAAGCGCAATCAATTCAATACCCCAAACTTAAACTTCTGAGTTTGTCCATGCAAAATCTCCTTTTTAACAACTCTATCACCTTCGATTTTTTCCACGTAATAAGACTGGAAACCTAATTGGGGAATATTTTCTGCGACGAAGAGAAGTTCGTAGGTGGAGGTACCTTCACGTCCAGGTATGTTCAAGATTGACTCTGGTGTTGCTAGTAATTCGGATTTCACAATATTTCCTGTAATAGTTAATAATTTACAGTTTTTTTTTGTCTTCGGTCGCCTAATTTAAGTCACAGTCAAACTTCAAGAACAATACTAGAAACGTATAAAAAATATTATTTTTTAGAAAAAAAATGCGATTTTGGATAAAAAACAATGTACTGAAAACATGGGGGAAGCTAAAAATTTTTCCATGGGGGGAGAAACTGGAGAAATGGATGGGCAAGAAGCTTTGTAAGATGTGGATCTAATACAATACAAGGATAAATAATGTATATGTATATTTTTCTAAGGTGGGCAATTATCTTTCTAGGGTGGGCACTGCACGCCCCTAGCTGCGCCAATGGCAGAAAATGTTAAGATTTGGAAAAAACAATGATGGAAATAAAGAAAATTTAAAAAATCAAGGTAAATGTATAAGAAAAAATCGAAATTTCGAGATTAAGGTCAAAACTTGGAAACTCGAAGTAATTAAAAAAACCCTTTACATAATAAATTAAAGAAAAAGATAAAATATTAACTGTTAACCTGTAATTTTTTGAGAATAATTTCTAAATTTCATGGTTAAAAAATTAGGTCAAATCTCAGGACAAAAAGAAAAGTAAAATTTCGGAATGTCGAAGATGTATTAACTTGTCTTAAAAAAGTGTGAAATTTTTGGTTTGAATTCGAACTTTTATAAAAAACAGAAGAAATTCAAAAATTAGTGTCAACATTTTGAGAGGAATGTCAAAGTTTCAAAAAAATATTATTGATTTAAAAAAATGTTCTAAGTAATTCGATTGAACAACTGAAATTTTGAGTGTCAACTTAAAATAATGGAAAAGATAAAATTTTAAATGTGGCAATTTGGAAAAAAAATCAATATTTTAGCAAATATAAATTGAAAATAAGAGTTCTAAAAAAGTATGCGATGAAATCGAAAATATTTTACGGAATTTCAGGACAAAAAATTGCCAAAATGTCCCCCAAAGGGTCAATATTTTTGGATCAAGTTGATTTTAACATTTTAAAGTCGAAATATCTAGTTTTAAGTAGAAACTGTAGTAAAAAAATAAAACAGTAAAAATCGTAATTATAAATTTGAAATTTTAAGTAAAAGGTAAAATTAATAGAAAAGAAAAGTGGAAACAGATTTTTTATATTTTTTTTTAATTTTGATTTTCTAAAATTTCATATTTAATATACCTTCAGATTGTTAATTTTTTTCTAAAAGTGCAAAAGTTTGTATTATCGGTTTTTATTCCCTTCCAACATCAATCTTAAAATTTTGAAAAATGAATTAAATTTGGAGACCAAGTAAGAATGAAAAAAAAACCTTTTCCAAGATTTCAAGAAAGAGGCAACGATTCAGGGTTCGCGAGGAACGTCTTCGAAAAAAAGTAAAAATATTTGGAAAAAGCGAAATACCTTATATCGGCAAAAAGTGGAAATTTTGACTATGAAGTCAAAATTTTTAGTTTAATCACGAACTTTTTAGTAAAAGTAGATATCAAAATAGGCAGTTTTTGAGACTACGGATAGATTCTAATGCACAGACCAATAGATTTGAACATTTATTAGATTCGAAGTTTGGAAATCAAAGGCCGGTTTCGATCTTGTTAGATCTCGTCAGTTTGGTATATCCAACTCAAATGCTAACAAATGTCTCGACAAGTACTAAAGAATTCACGGACGTCAAGCGTGTGACTTTTAGTGCTACCACCTATTGGTCCATAGAGAAACTATGGCCATCGCCAACAATGTCGTATGCAAGTAGAATGCAATCTAGACTACAAATTCATGCAGCCCTCCAGGCGTGTGTAGTGACTCATAGGTAGCAGAACTAACAACAGTTGAAATACTGCCACCTAGCGAAGCGGTTGCTCTATACACGCCTGGAGGGCTGCATGAATTTGTAGTCTAGGTTGCATTCTACTTGCATACTACCGATAGAAGTGAAAATTTTGGAAATAGCAGTATTTATGTTGAGTAGTTCGAACCCGCACTATTACACTCGCCAGAATATTGAAAGTATTTTAAAACAAATCCTGTCAAACTCACTTACCCTTTTATATTTTTTTCTATTGTATTTTATAAAAAGTAGTCGAAATATCAAGGTTACAGTAGACATTTCTATATTTTGAATTTCGATTTTTCTTTCTCAAAATTACGATTCTTTTTGAAAACTTTCATCTTCTTTTGAAAAATTCTACTTTATTGGAAATGTTAACTTTTCAAATTTTTGACCTCCTGCTTTGAGAATTTCGACATTTTTTTAAAATGTCTACTCCTTCAAAATGTCTACTTTTTTAAAATTTTGACTTTCTGAAGAATTTTTGAAAACTGTAATTTAAAAATGTTAATTTTTTTAAATATTTCAATTTTTCTGAAAATTTTAATTGGTTGCTTTTGAATGTGGACTTATGAAAACTGACTTTTGGAAAATACTTACTTCTTTGAAAATTTCGACTTATTTGAAATACAGAACTTGTCCTATGAAACCAAGAAAGATTAAAAAACACAACAAACGTTGCTCTAACGCGTTTGGACAGTTGATTCTAAAGATGAGAGCTTGGCTGTCGAAACGTGTTAGAGCAACGTTCGTTATGTTTTTTAATCTAGCTTGGTTTTAGGGGACAAGTTCTGTATTTTAATTGTTGAAGATAACCAAGGACCAGTCCGTTCCACCAAAAAAATTCGACTTATTTAAAAATTTAGTTTTGTCAAAAATTTGATTTTTAGATGAAAATTTCGATTATTTTTAAAAATTTTGACACCTTTTAGCAATACTGGTATTTGTGAAGATATAGAACTTTAGAAAAAATTTAACCCAAATAGAAAAAAGTAGTAGAATTGAAAATTAAAACTATGTTTTGTATTTTTGATATTTTTTATAAATTTTGAATTTTCCTGAAATGGAAATGGTGGCTGCTGAAATTCTCGATTTTCTCTTGAAAACGTTGACTTACTTGAAAGTATTTAATTCTTCAAAATTTAAATTTATTTTTAAATTCTTCAATTTTGAAAACTTTTGATTTTTTCTGGATTTCTGCTTTATCTCGACATTTCGGCTATTTTGTGTAGAATTCGATATTTTTTAATTTCAAACTTTTTCAAATTTCTAGGACTTCTGAAAATGTTTACTCGAAAATTTGACCCTTAAAAATTATGACTTTTTTTGAAAATATAAATTGTTTTCGAAAATTTCAATTTTTTTTCAAAAATTTCAATTTTCTTCTTGAATTTTAATTTTTTTCGAAAATTTTAAATTTTTGAATCATGTATGAACATTTTGACTGTTGTTGAAAATTTCGACCTCTTTTCAAAATTTCGACTTTCTATAAAATATCGATGTTTTCTCAAGATTTCAACTTAAAAAAAACCGAATTGTTAAAAATTTCATTTTATTTTTTGGAAATATCAACTTAATTTTTCAAAACCTTGTTGTTTTGGAAAACTGTTTATTTTTTTCAAATTGATATTTGAAATACAAATATTGTCCCCTGAAACCAAGAAAGATTAAAAAACACAACAAAGGTTGCTCTAACGAGTTTCGATAGCCAAGCTATCATCTTCAGAGAGATGCTGGTTATTTCAAGTTTTTTGTGAAATATTTTAATTTTTGATGAAAAATTTCATATATTTTTCAAAATTGTACAATTTCTAGATATATTGACATTTGCAAAGATAATAAATGTAAATGTTTTTAAACCTATTAAATAAAGCAAAAAAAAAACTTTAAAAGTAAGACTATATTTAGTATTTTCCTTGAAATGTTGAAATTTTTTGTAAATTTCAACGTTATAATTTTTTTTATTTTTTTGATTTTCCTAAAAGTTTTGATTTTATTTTTGAAAATTTTGACCTTACTTGAAGATTTGACTTTTTCTAAAAATTTTTAAGAATTTCAATTTATTTCGTAAATTTCGAGTTTTTTGACAATTTCACATTATTTCGAAAATTTGAATTTTTTTCCGCAAATTTCGATTTTAATCTCTGGACTTCAACATTTCAACTTTTCTTGGAACGTTTTTTTTCAAAATTTCGACCGTTTTTAAAAATTTAAACCTTTTCAAAAATTAAATGTTTTTTGACAATATCGATCTTTTTTAAGATTTGGACTTAAAAATTTCGATCTTTTCAAAATTTCCATTTTATTTGAAAATTTCAACTCTTTTTGAGAATCCTGACTTTTTAAAAATATTGATTCTTCCAAAAACATATTTCGGTTCTTTTGTTTTAACTTTTTATGAACAATTTGAGTTTTCTGGTTACCTTATTTTTTACAGATTTTCAATTTTTACCTATTTCGATTTTTTTTCAAATTTTCTTTTTTTTGAAAATTTTCACTTTTTTCGAAAATGTCGACATTTTCCGCAGATTTCAAATTTGTTATGCTTGGTTCAATTTTTTTCAAAAATTTTGATTTCAAATTTTTTTTCTTTTTTATATATTTCACCGATGTTCGAAATGGTTTTGAACATTTCGATTTATTTTCAAAATATCGAGATTTTTTTGGAAAACATCGAACTTTTCCCAAGATCTTGACCTAACAATTTTGCTTCTTTTCAAAATTTCGATTATCTCTTTTTTAAATATTGTTGCGTGTTACCGGTTTGATAAGTAAATCTTTGTAAATTGTAACACTTTTTTTGGTGGTAATTGGTTATCTTCAAAAATTGAAATACAAATCTTGTCCCCTGAAACCAAAAAAAATTAATGTGTTTTTTAAACTTTCTTGGCTTCAGGGGACAAGATTTGTTTTTCAATTTTTGTAACACTATATTTCCAAACTTATTTCGGAACATTACAAATATGATACACTTATCTATCAGACTATTTAACTACCTGACTATCTGACTATCTGACTATCTGACTATCTGACTATCTGACTATCTGACTATCTGACTATCTGACTATCTGACTATCTGACTCTCCTACTATCTGACTAACAAACTCCTGAGGGAAAGACGACCGCGTATTTATACCATTCCGGTTTTCTAGAACGGATCTCCGTAAAGATTAGATTATCGCTTGCGGAAACGTCTGATTCATTCTCGCGGCCGCTTTCCATTATCAAATGTTTCTAGACAGTTCCTTACACTATACTAATACAAATTTTATAACTATAGTTTGTTACAATATCAAATCTTAAAAATTTCTACTTTCTTAAATATTGATTCTTTCCATTACTTTTTAAATTCTTTTTTGAAATTTATGCTTAGTCGTGATGGAAAACATTGAAAAATATTAACGTTTTGCCTTTTTTTTTACACATTAAGCATTTAAACGCGAAATTTCTACACTTTGATATATTTCATTTGAAGTATGAATTTTCTTCCCAATTTTTCAATTTCAAGTTTTACTCAAAATGTGAACTTTATAATTAGACTCATCGCGATTTAGTTTCGAGATCCGCGAACTCCGATAATATCGGTAAAAATGTGAAAATGTCCATGATATATTTGATTTTTTTTAATTTGAATTTTGTTTACTGTTTGATTTACTTGAGCTTTATTTCGAAATTTTTGGAATTAAAGCTAAAATTAAATGATTAAATCTTAAGGCTTGTTTTTTCTTCAAAATTTTGTTTTTGAATTTGACAAATATTAAAATTTAATGTAGAAAATTAAAATATCTAATCGTTTATTTTAAAATTTAGGTTTAAATTTAAACATTTAATTAAATTTTGCACTTTTTTTCCTAACATCTCAAAGCTTAACTTAAAATTTAAAAGCTTTCCTTAAAATTCGACTTTTCCCCGCGATTTTATATTTAAAACTAAGAACAAAGCTTACATTTTGAGTTAAAATCTTCAACATTTTGAATTTATTATGAGATCTAAAAAATCAAAATTTCTAAATTAAAGCACACATTTTCATACAGTTTGAAATTTCGAGATTTTTTTTGTAAATTTGGGAATAACTTAATGTTGATATTTACCCTAAAAATATGACTCCGCTTTTTTCTCAAAATATTGAAACTTTTTTCGAAATTTTATGCTTAAAATCGAAATGTTTAGAAAAAGTTTTTCCTTAAAATTCAAACCTAGAAACTTTTACGGATTTTGTTTTTCAGATTTATAACTTTTTAAACTGAACATTTTTTTTTAATTTAAATTGAACATGGAAAATATGGAAAACCATGATGAGGCTAGGGTTGTGGCATTGGATATTACAACCTATCCTTGTTTAAGAAGGTGGTTCATCGCCATATATCTTTTTTCCATATCCTACTCGCAGTGCTTTGAAGGCATAATGGGGTTACCCTTTGCGATTGGATTAAACTTAAAAAAAACTTTTTTCAAAATCCCAACTCTTGACCCATTTTACTTTTACTTCCGGCGCTGCTGTGTTTTGAATTTACATTTAAAGGAAATTTCAATTCTTAAAAACGAAATTGAATTTTTTTTATATTAATATAGGCTACACTACTTATTCTAGATTGAAATCGAAGGCAGAAGAAAATAGTTGTCTAGATTAAAATTTGTTTTTTTTTTTAAATTTAAAGTTTAGCAAATAAAATTAATCTTATTTTCTGTAACAAATCTCAAAGAACAATCAAAAAGCCTTTTTCGAGATTTAGGCTTTTTTCTGGTTTGGATTTATAGTCGATTTTTTTCAAATTTGAAGTTTCATTTGGAATTTGGATTTTTTTTCTTTAAAATTTGGATAATAATGAAAACTTCTGACTATTTTTTTGAAATATAGCCGGCCGCATACATACAGAATATTCTCATTCTGTCATAGGATTTTTATCGCTGAATACGTATCACTTCACGAAGTAATTTCAATGAATGCGTTAATTATATGTTGTGGACTTGAGCCCTCCCACATGTTAAAAAAATATTGTGGATAAATATGAAAGAATAGTTTTTCTGTTTTACTTAGAACTAAAGAATTAATAAGAGATTCTAAATCTCTACTGAAATAAGCGACTTACCGTCTGGTCCTGTTACTTTATAAGCGGTATTATTTACTGGGAGCCTTACATGCTTCGTAACTGGCCTACTAAGTGGATTATAAACAGTGACAACGAATTTTTCAGAAGTTTCTGTCAATTCACAAGAACTTGTATTTGTCAATAGACAAGTTTCAAGAGTTGGCTTCGTAGTTTCAGTGGTAATTATCCTCCTGAAACGAAAATGATGCATATCACAACAAAAATAACAACAATAACAACAACAATGGTAATATCAGCAAGAACAACAGCATAAACAATAACAAAAAAGTAGAAAAACCACAAACCCCAGAGAATCCGAAATAATTTTTCCACACTCTTCAAATCCTTGGTGTAAAATTCTGGCATAATCATTCGCCACGTGTTGCTTTTCTGTACCAGTTATCGCATCGTGATGTTGCATTATCCCCATCGCTTCCCTCAATTTATCCAAACCTTTCAAGTCTTCTATTTCGATGGAGCTTAAAGCTGATAATTGTTTGCAAACCTGACAAATATAACTTAAGCAAGACACTCTAATAAAAATTTTTGAATAACACCTGCAAGAAATTGTTCCCTTCTCTTTCAAATCTCTTACTCGTCGGTCTTGATGTAAAGTATCCAGTCCAGTAAGCATGTGGATCGGATGCATACGGGAAGAAATCGTCTTCTTTCACTTCCCAAGTTTGGTTGTTCTTCAGAGCTGAATCATGAACCGCCTTGATGTAGCAGGATGGGGTGGAGTACAGTAAATGATACTTGGAGCCGTTTGCTTGTCTCTTGTTACCGTAACTGTCCAAATTGAAACACTCGTCAGTATTGGATTATTAGTCTAGTCATTAAGTACACTTTTTATGAATTTCAATAATCTGAGTTGGTGGTAGAGTTTCAGAAAATTTGAGAGTTTTGGAAATTTCGGGAGACGTTCTATTGGAACATTTTCTGTTTTCTAGGGGTGGGTTCAAATTAGACATTTTAATCCGTACATTTCTCTCTGACATAAGTGTGAACTATCCTGAGGGAAGCTATCCGAGACTTATCTACACAGTTGGGAGGAGGTAGCTTCTCTCAGGATAGATGACACTTACGTCAGGGTGCGTTTTGATTAAACACTTTATTCGGTACATTTTTCCCTGACATAAGTGTCAACTATCTTGAGAGAAGCTATCCAAGACTTATCTACACAGCTGGGAGGAGATAGTTTCTCTCAGGATAGTTGACACTTATGTCACTGACATAGGTGTCAACTATCCTGAGAGAAGCTATCCGAGACTTATGCCCACAGATGGGAGGATAGTTGAAACTTACGTTACGGTGCGTTTTGATTAGGTATCTTATTCCGTACATTTTTCCCTGACATAAGTGTCAACTATCCTGAGAGAAGCTATCCGAGATGTATGTACACAGCTGGGAGGAGATAGCTTCTCTCCAGATAGTTGACACTTATGTCACTGACATAAGTGTCAACTATCCTGAGAGGAGCTATCCGAGACTTATCTACTCAGCTAGGAGGAGACAGCTTCTCTCAGGATAGTTGACACTTAGGTCAAAGAGAAAATATATTGTATGTCAGGAAGAAATGTAGGGAATAAAGTGTCCAGTGTAAACGCACCGTCAGAGAGAAAATATATTTATCTCAGAAAGAAAAGTACGGAATAAAGTGTTTAGTATAAACGCACTGTAAGGATCCTTTTTAAATTTGATATACTCGCAGTGGTTTTTGAGGTATTTCTAAAAAAACTTGAAAATTTCACGATTTTTTTACAAGTATTTGATATGACCGGACCTGGTTTATAGTTATGATATAAATATTGAAAAATTCTAGAATTAATGTCAATATTTAAATTGTTTACGTTTATAACCAACCAGAATTTTCGGAGGTGAACTGGAATTCTTAAAAACTGTACTTTTTGACTAGACAAGGGGAAGTAAGTAAAACTTACTAAATGAGCCTATCAAGGTTATCAAACCATTGATGGGCAGCCTGGTAGAAAAAATCTTCGCCCATTGTTAATATGATATTGTTTGTGACATAACTTTTCGTTACGTTGTCTAAGTATTGAAAAAAATCGTCGACCTACCGACAAATACTAACCTAATGAGTTTGTCCAAGTTTGTGAACCACATGTTAGCGTCCATGTAAGTAAAATCACCCCCCATTGTGAGTATTATGTTGTTTGTTGTGTAATATTTGGTTTGGTCTTCAATGTAAGCAAAGAGGTCATCCAGCTAGAGTGTTATATGGAAAGTAGCGTTAATTTGTGTTATTAGAGGCAAAGCATTAGCGGGGGTGGTTACAGATTAAAAATCACTACTCATTACTAGAACATGCAGCTCTTTAAGAAAAGATATTAGAACAGTTTATTTCTCTCGAAGCAATATTACTTTTCTTATTATTCCCACTATATCAGTTTTGTAGAAAACCATTTGAACAAGTGAGTAGAGAACTCTATTGAGTAACGATACTGAGTTATCAATAAAAAATTGTTACCCATACGAAGTAACATAATTTTTCTGCCAAGCCAGATCTGTTCCTCAATTTTGTGTCCCAAATGCAGAAACAATTAATTGAATCGATTAGAACTCTATTGAGTAGTAATTATAATAAACTAGATATAAAAATAAAAAAGCAACTTGAAGATAAAGAATTTAACAAAAAAATAAAACAATCAAAATAAAAGCTTTAATTTCTAGAATTGAAACACAAATCTTGTGCCCTGAAAGCAAAAAAGGTTGCTCTATCACTCTGAAGATGATAGCTTGGCTATCGAAACGCGTTAGAGCAACCTTTGTTGTGTTTTTTAATTTTTATTGGTTTCAGGGAACCAGATTTGTATTTCAATTTCCGGATAAGTTATTATTAGAGACTGGATTTTAGGTAAAATCCTATGATCCTACCTTTTCACCTTTTTCAACATTTTTCGTGTGTTATTGCCTAAATATCAATTCCGCTTGTCTTTTGCCTTTTTATACATAATTTGAACGTATTTTCAGAAAGTTTCCTGCCTACTCATCCTTTTTAATGGGTATTCCCCCTTTTGAAGAATTTCAGCAAAAATATGCGTTCATACAGGAGTTGCAATTAGTTTTAAAGGTTTTCTAAGAGATGGCGTTGTAAACGTATGTTGCATTTGGGCACTCCAAAATTATATTCGCGCCAAAGCACTATATTATAGCTTGGATTGTCAGTATGTGTCATCTTGCGCAAGTGTAAACAACATACATTCCAAGACCATTCAATATGTCGACTTTCGTGCCGAATAAACGCAATTTGCGGGAAGCTTCATTGTTCTGCTTCTATTTGAAGAAAACTGCTGCTGCGAGTCGTTTGCTGCTCGAGAAAGCTTACGGGGGTTATATTCCATCGATTTCGACATGCTAGTACTGGTTTCGATGCTTCAAAAGTGGTGATTTTGACACCGATGACAAGGAACGTCCCGGTCAGCCGAAAAAGTTTGAAGACGAAGAATTGGAGGCGTTACGAAGATCCGTGTCAAACGCTCCAAGAATTTTCCGTATTATTGGGAGTTGACTTGTCAACAGTCGGCAAATGTCTCAAAGCCATGGGTATGATTCAGAAGCAAGGAAATTGGGTGTCATACGAGCTGAAGCCGAGAGACGTGGAGAGGCGGCTTATGACGTGCGAACAGCTACTCGCGCGTCAAAAAAGGAAAGGTTTTTTGCATCGCATTGTCACTGACGATAAAAAGCGGATCCATTACGATAACCTCAAACGTAAAAAATCGTATGGATACTCCGGCCACACATCGTCATCAACGCCAAGACCGAATATCCATGGATCCAAGCTCATGTTCTGTATTTGGTGGGATCAGCTGGGCGTCATCTATTATGAGCTGCTCAAACCGAACGAAACGATCACCGGGGACCTCTACCGAACACAATTGATGCATTTTAGCCGGGGAAAAACGGCCGCAATTCGAGCAGCGGCTCGACAAAGTCATTTTGCAACATGACAACGTTCGTCCTCATGTCGCAAAACCTGCCAAAAAGTACTTGGAAACGTTGAAATGGGATGTTCTACCTCACCCGCCGCATTCCCCAGACATCGCCCCGTCCGATCACTACTTGTTCCGATCGATGGCACATGGCTTGGCTGACCAGCACTTAACCTCTTACGAGGAAACGAAAAAAAGGATCGATACATGGATCGCATCAAAAGACAAACTATTCTTGCGAGCTGGTATCCGAAAATTGACAGAAATATGGGAAAAAGTAGTGGCTAGCGATGGACAATACTTTGAATAATCGATTTGTAACCATTTTTGCTCAATAAAGCCTCGAATTTCGAAAAAAAAAAACCTTTAAAACTAATTCCATCTTCTCTAACAACAAGAAACTTCAAGCCTAAATTTGTAAAAAATGTAATTTAATAACAATTATTCTTATGGCCTACCCAGACCTCTAAAATTTTGTCGGCTATTGAGACACAGGACAACTGAACTACGTTACCTTTTTCGTAATAGTTTGTTTTATGTTAAATTATATAATAGCAAACATTATTAAAAATGCCCTGTATCAAAATTTTTAACTTAAACCTGAATTATTACAATTTCGAAATTTAATTCGAAATGTTCAGAAAAGTGTACATTTAGAATGGCCAAAGTTTTAGAAAAAGTTTAGTTTCGAGTGACTTCGAACTTTAAAAAGACACTACATTTATTAATAATCATTTTTAAAAAAATATTTATCTTTTTAGAAATTTAAACTTCCTAATAAAAAGTGTAATAGATTAATTGTTTAACAGAGTTCTTTCTTTGAATCTGAAGTTTTCAGTTTTTTAAACTTTAAATTCTAAACATAAATTAACATTTGGAGTTCCTGTCTAAATATAGAGAACTTAAAGTCATAATTTCTGGAAAAACGGTCCGAAGGCAAAAAAAAGGTAATCATAACAACTGAAAGAAAAGTTTAAATTATTGTAGATGTTTTAGAAAAAAAAGTCGAAATTTTAAAAGATCGAAGGATTAATAACTATATCAAAATTCAAAATTTTATAAAAAGGTTGAAGTTTGGAAAAAAATTTAGAAAAAAAATTCACGTTTTTTTAAAACTTTTACTGTCTTCTTACAATTTCCAGTAAAAATGTTTTAAAATTAATTTAAATATCGAGAGAGAAGTCAAAATATTTTGAAAAAGTTTAAATTTTCAGCCACTCCCAATGCAAGGATTTTCGAAGAAAAAACCAGTTTTTTTCACAATTTTGTCTTTAAATTTGGCAGTTTTAAACTCAAAAAGTTATTACAATCAGTTTTTTTACAATTTCGATTTTAAATTTAGCAGTTTTAAAGTCGAAAATTACTGAAAATTCTATAAAACAAGTTATTTTTAAATATGAAATCCTAACGTCCTTATTAAAGGTAAAAAAAATTCTAATTAAAGTCGGAAGGTAATTTAGATCGAAATTTCAAGTTGAATTTAAAATAACAAAATATTATTCAAAATTTTTACTTTAAAATAGACATTTTAAGAAAAAAGTCTGCTCAACTTTGGAAAACTGGTGAAAAAATCCAAAATTTTAAATCTTGAAGTTTCGAAATGCTCAAATTTTTCTGGAAAAAACCCTAAATTTATATAAGAATCGACATTCTAGACAAAATTTATAGGATAAATTCCTAGAAAAATTATTAAAAAATGTCTTCTCAAAATTAAAACCTTAGAACAAATTGTGAATTTATAATACAGTGAAATATTTAAAATCTTATTCAAATACCGCAGTTAAATGTTGATTTTAAACAATTTATATAATTTTAAAAGCATTACTACAAATGCCAAATTTTTCTCGAAATTTCGGGTTGAATCTCAAAAGCATAAATTTTGAGTTTTTCCTTAAATTTAATGTTTGATTCCAAATTTAAAGTTTAAGCTTTAAATCTTTAGACTGCGAAATTCAACGTTTTTTTTATAAAATTTAAAACATAAAGTCAAAATCTCGAATAAAAAAGAAAAAGAAATTTCAATACAAGTTTAAATTTTTTCAAATAAAATCTGATAAATTCAGTTTTTTTCTGGAATTTTCGACTTTTATTTCCACAGTTTTGATTTTTTTCTAAAAAGTGTAAACTTTAAACAAAATCCCAAATTTAAAAGTTAAAATTTCATGAAAAAAAAAATTTAAAAATTACAAGATTTATGGTGAAAATTCGAAATTAAACTCAAAATTTAAAGATTTCCTAATCTGGAAATATACAGGATGGACCATAAGTAATGGTACATAGAGCAAGAGTAGAATTTTTTGTATAAAAGTAACGTGATTTAGCCACATTTATCTTATACCAAAAGTTGATATTAACAGAGATACAGGGTGTCAAAGTTAAAAAAAAAATTGTGTTTTTTTTCGCATAACTGATGAACACATTTTACTATAGACAAGAAATTTGGCGTAGAAGGGTTTCTTTGGTTAAGAAATTCTAATTGGTTAACAGATTGCCAGTAACTCATAGGGAGCGCCACCTACGCTGCCTTGTATTATTCTAAAGCATCATAACTTTTTTGTGCCTTCATGTACACTTATTTTAAATAGATATTTTTATTTACCTACATGTTTTACGTAAAAAAAGGTTTACTTCTAAATGTTGATACAAGCAACCGTTATCAAGATATTTGCGTTTAAAGTTTGCACTACGTTTATTTTAAGTTATGTAAATGTGAATTTTTCGCAGTAGTTTCCAAAATAAAAGTAATAAAACGGACTCTAAAATAGTTTATATCAATATTACCCTACTGACATGATTATTACACATATTTTTTAAATTTCTAAAGCAAATTTAAATAAAATACCAAAACAAAATTTATTTTCAAAAATAAGTATGTGGGAAATTACTTTTTTCATGTAAAGGGACTGTAAACAATTAAAAATCTGGCTTTCTTTTATTGAAATTCATCTTCAAATACTAAGACTTTTAAAATTTTCTTGTGGGGACTCAGACATCATATCTCACATTTCTATGTTAGAAAATAAATTACGTCTTGATTTTTTGGATTTTCTTTATTGAAATTTTCAAAATTTAGGTAATAATATTATCAGCAAAGTAATATTTGACATAAATTAGTTTCAAAGCTCTGTTATGATTACTTTTTTTTTCAAGCCTGCTTCGAAAATTTAATATCTTAGTAATTTAAAACCAGGGCATGTCAAGTTTTAAAGGCAAATATCTTGGAAATGGTTGCTCTTATCAACTTTCAGAATGTACACCTTTTTTAGGTAAAAAAGATGGGGAAATAAAATAAATCATGTAAAATTTATATACGTGGGTGCACACAAAAGTTATGATTTAGAATTATGCAGGATAGCGCAAGTAGCGCCCCCTATCAGCTATTGGTAATATGTTAGCAAATTGGAGTTTGTCGACTTAAGAAACTCCTTGTGCCAAATTTCGTGCCTATATTACAATTTATTCCATAGTTAAATGAAAAAATCGAAATTTTTTTATCAACTTTGACCCCCTGTATCTCTGTTAATATCAGCTTTTGGTAAAAGGTAAATGCAGTAAATCACGTTCTTTTTATTCGAAAAATCCACCATTGCTCTGTCTACCATTACTTATGGTCCACCTGTATATGCTTCTTCTAAATATTCTGAGCATAACCTAAAATTGACTTTTTTTCTCAAAATTTCGAGTGCACACTTTCTAATTTTGACACGGTTTCTCAAAATTTCGGCCTTAATTGCAGACTTTCGATTTTTTTCTCAACATTCAGAACCTAAACCTGAAATTTTGGCCTCTTCATTTTGAAAGTCTTATTTTAATCTTGAAATCTTACTTTTTTCTCAAAATATTTGATTCTATACTCGAAAACTGATATTTGTTTTTAATTTGACTTGAAGCCCAAAGATTGCATAATAAAAATTTTAAAATATTTGAATTTGTAGATTCTTTCGAAGCGCCTTCTACTAAAAATTCAGGCTTTCGACCTTTAATTATTTTGTTAAAAATTCAGTTTCACACCTTAAATTTTAGGTTTATTCTAGACATGTTCAAATAAACATGTCTTAACCTAAAATATAAAGTTCTTAAATTTCAATCCAAAATGATGTCTTTTTTACTGGGATTTTGATTTTGTTTTTTGACGAATTTTCTTTTTTTTAAAATACCAAATTCACTTTTTTTTAAATTACTATTTTAGACCTCTAAATTTAGCTCAGGGATTTTAATTTTATTTTGAAATGTCGATCCTAATCCCGAAATTTTGATTTTGTTTCGAAATTTTCAGTTTAGTTATAAATTTATCATTTTTTTTTAAATAACGACTTTTCTTTTATAATTCTTAGTTTCAATTTTGTAACATATTTTGATTGTTAACTCCAAAGTTTAGGAATATTTGTACTTGAATATAAACTTTCTACCTTTCTTGTCGAAAATTCGATTTCAATTTTTTTTTCTAGTTGTTCGTTTAAAAACTCAAAAATTTTTTCATTGATGAAACCTTTGGTTTTTTATGTATTTTTGAAATTTCGACGTTTTAAAATGTTTTATAAACTTTCAGTTATTTCAAAATTTCAACGCTTTTCTCACAATTCATAGTTTGCATTTTCAATATTGTTTTTTTTTTGAGTTGTTTTTCTTATAAATTTTAGACTTCTCTTTTAATATTTCTAACTACGGCCCTGCCTTATCTTGATTATTGTAGTTTTGACATTTTAGTGCCTTTTTTGAAGTATTTTGCCTTTTTAATGCCTTCTTTAGCTATTCGTTTTTGCCTAATTTAACGTTTTGTTCACCTGTTTCCCTTATTTGATTGCACCTAAAATCCGGTCTCTAATTATTAAAATTCGCGGTTATAAATACACACCAGACTAGAGAGCCTAATGTAAATTCTAAAAGTTTAAATAAGGTTTAGTTTTAGTCTCGCTCAAAAGCATAACAGAAACAGAAATTTGGTCTCCAGTTTCGCTTGGTCTCCATTCATCGATCTCTTTTTCTTGATATTTAAGTTTACAATGAAATTCGTTTTCGTATAAACTTCGAGTTTCAAATTAATTCAACGTTTTCTTTTTTCCAAAATTTTAGTTTTTTTTGGATGAAAGTGTTCTTTGAAACTTTGAAATATTTTCTCAAACACTCAAATTTTCGTTTTTTTCGTAATTTACTGCTTAAATTTATATTCTTGTTATTTGGATTTCACTTCTTAAAATTTCTACTTTCACACTTAAAACGTGGGTATTTTCTAGACCTTGTGACTTCGTTTTCTCGAAATTTTACCTATCAATATGTTTTTTCCGAGATTTAATTATTGAAATTTTGGTTTTTCTCCGAAATTTTTAATCTAAACTAATTTTTTTCTCGAGAGAGATTAAAGATTCCAGAGATGGCTATTTCAATTTGTGATGTAATTGAGTGATTTTCAAAAATGTAATTTTTAAAATGGCTAAGCGATTGGAAACTGTCACTGTTTGCTGGTATTGGGAATGATAACATAACATGGCTAATGTAGATGTATAGTATGTAATAAATTAATTTGTGTAAACTAGTGTCGTTATTAAATAATTTGTTATATAAAGAATTACCCTCTTGTCAACATTATACTCCGGGCTCTCCACATCATCAATCACAGGATCATCATCGCATAAAACATCAAAGCAGAAACCACTTGGTGGTCCATAGGTATTGAACATAACACCAGTAAACAGATCAGATTTGTCTCCTATGGACAAAGGTAACTATTTTGCGTAACAATACCAATATTTTTACCTAAATTGCTGCTACTTCTCCAAACCATTTCAGGCGTTTTCGTTGTCAGTCTTTGATTTTTATCCTGATAGTCGATTCTACCTAGAAGTAATCCGTCGTATCCAAGTTGGGCAAAAATCGAGGCCATTTCTCTGCTGTGTCCAAACGGGTCGATTTGCCAACCAATTTTGGGCCTTCCACATTCCCCGAATGTGTCATTAAGCTTCCTGGAATGTCATATGAGTAATTTGAAAACTAGAGGTAATTGTAGTATTGGAATTTTTTAGTCCTCATTTTTTATTTTATTTCTTAAGTCTCGTTCTTCTGTAGTTGTTATCGTTCTATGGCTTAAATTTAACAACTTGCACGGGGCACTTTACAAGCTAGGTGGGGCCAAAATTTTGACAAAAACAGCCTCAGCACAAATTCAAATTATAACATATTATGTTTATGGTCAGACTTGTAACATTACTCCTATTTTATAATACGTGGACAAATCAGGAAACAAAATCTTTCTAAATTTGCAAAACTCGATTATGGTGCTTATAATAATAAAATTAAATTTTTTTCTTTTTCTGAAGATGATAGCTTGGCTATCAAAACGCGTTAGAGCAACCTTTGTTGCGTTTTTTAATTTTTCTTGATTCCAGGGGACAAGATTTGTATTTTAATTTTTAAAATTAAACATGTTTAAAATCTCCATAAAAATGGTTATTTAATTCAGCTTCTGCAGTCTTCGTTAATGATGCTGTCATTAAAAAACTCCGCCGTTAATAGTTTTTGAGAAAATATCCAAAGAAAACTTTCAGTTTTTAATTATTATTTCAAATAATTCGAAAAATACATAATAATAAAAAATCACTTCAGATTTCTTTTTTGCATATTGTTTAGCACTAAAACAGGCAACTTGATCATAATTTAACTGCATCGTAGGTGTTCAAATTGGGGTGAGGCTCAAAAAAGAAGCATCCTAGAGAACAAATTTTTTTTCAAACAGGAAATAAATAAATTCTATTAGATTTACTTAGCTCCTTGCTGACCTACTATTTCATTCCTTGGAATAAATATTATGTCAACAAAATTTTGATTTGGGTTCAGTTAACAACAATACATTTTTTTACCATATCATTTAATCTTGTTTTTATTAAACTAGCTATGAAAATTTCATTTCGTCATTACTGAAAATTGAAATCATTATCTCAGCGATCAATCTAAAGATACAACTAAACGTGTTTTAAAGTCAGTTTGAATAAACAGATCAAAAGATAAAGATACTCGAAACAAAAATCGTGTAACTTAATCTACTTAAAATCAAATTCAAAACAAACATACCTCAATCCCCATGTGAACTGGTCCACTATTGAATGATAATGAGAGGCAGCTTCATCGTTCATAGACCAGGCGCCCCCGATGAATTCCAGCTGCCCATTCTCGACGAAACTTCTAAATCGTTCTTTAATTTCGGTATTTTGGCGGGTCCACCATTTCCAAAAATATGCAGTTTCTACGTAAATGAACCTAAAATTGAAATTGTTTTAAGTCAGCATATGCTAGCCCTAATGACACTCACTTTCTAGTAGGATCCCTGTATAGAGCATCAGTTACCGAATCTAAGATGTACTGGACACCGGCCTTTTGAATGGAATTATTGCCTGAAAATGAAGTTTGGTTTATTTTGTTGTTGTTGTTTTTGTTGTTATTTAGGGGCGACTTACGTCCGAAATAATATTCGTCCACTGTTTTCAACCAACCGACATCGTCGTGAGTATGGGCGACTAGATGGACATTAATTAGACCGTCTTTTACTGGGGCGCAGCTCTAAAAAAATAGCAATGTTTAAGAAGAAAATGAATTAAGAGTTCTTAGATTCAATACATTTTGTTGTTCGGAAAAAAAACCAAAAAGAAAACTTTCAAAAGTGATTTTACTTAAATTTGGATAATCAATTTTTCCAATCAAAGTTGGTCGCGTGGAATGGTAATTTAAGGAACATATTTGGCAGAAATTTTTTTTCGGAGTATGTAGAGAGGTCAGTGATGTGAATAGACTTTAGCTTTTGCAGTCTTCGTTCCGCCCTCTTCTTAATTGAAGTGTATATCTAGTTATTTGGTAATTTCTCTACACCTCTGGTATTTTTTTACTTCTCAAAGTATTAATTATAAAACTAAAATGTTTATTTTCTAATAATTTTGACTTCAATCTTAATTCATTTACAACTTTCTCAAATTTTGGTGGAACGGACTGGTCCTTGCTTATCTGCAAAAATTAAAATACAAATCGTGCCCCCTAAAACAAAGAAAGATTAAAAACACAACAAAGGTTGAAAGATCCCTTTGAATATAAAAGATTGGCTATCGAAATACGTTACAGCAGCATTTGTTGTGTTTTTTAATCTTTCTTGGTTTCAAGGGACAAGATTTGTATTTCAATTTTCTCAAACATTTTTATCCAGATTTTGCTTCACAAATTTCCTGCCTTCAATTTGAAAGAATTGCTGCTATTGCCAAATTTCAACATATAATGACATAAATGTCAAAATTTTGATTCAAACATTTTTCATAATGTCACCATTCAGTTTAAAGTTTGATCTTATTTCATCTCAAAACCTCGACTTTAATTTCGTTGAATTCCCGTTTCAAAAATTTAAACTCTGAAAGTCGTCAATCTTTGTGTTCAAAGTTAAACTTGGAAGGGTCTCTAGACCTAAAATTTCTGAAATAAAATAAAAGTAAAAAATTGGAAATTGTAAGTTTAAAGTTGATATTTGGTGGCTATAATTGAAATTTTATGACAACTGTCGAAGTTTAGAAATAAGGGTCGAAGTTTTGAGAAAGTTAAAACTTTCAAAAAAGAGTTTTAAATTCTTAAAGACAAGATTTCGTAAAAGGTAAGATTTGTCTTTTCTTGAAAAATACTTATTTTTACGTCATTTAATTTTTTTTAATTGTTTTAGCATTATTTTGGGATTTCTAAGTTATTTTAAATTTCAAACATAAAGTCATAATGTCAAAGTCATAGTAAAGAGAGTTTGAATATTTGGTCAAAATTGTGAAAATTTAAATAATTTAAATATGTTAAGATGAATCTCGTTTCGGTATTAGACTCGTAATTAAAAATATTTCTGTTTGGAGTTGTCGACTTTTATTTTAAATTTTGAATCTAATATCGAAACTTAGACCTGAAGGTCAAAATGTATCAAAAATTTGGTAATTTATAAATTGAAACACAAATCTTGTCCCCTGAAACCAACAAAGTATCTTTCTGATGATAATAGCTTGGCTATCGAAATGCGTTAGAGCAACCTTTGTTGTGTTTTTTAATCTTTCTTGGTTTCAGGGGACAAGATCTGTATTTTACTTTTTGAAGACAACCAAGGACCAGTCCGTTCCACCAAAAAAAAATTGGTAATTTATGATTAAAATTCAAAATTTTTTCTTTTACAAAATTTTTGACTTTATTCTCGAAATTTAGGCTATATTCTTGCAAGTTCGACTTGACTTTTGACGCAAATAAAGTAATGCATTCATGCGTAAACTTCAAAGTTTAAATAAATCACAACATTCTGAAAATTTCGCTTTAAAGTCGAAAAATTTAGTCAAACGTCAACATGTCAAGATCAAAGATAAAACTTCTAGATTATTAGAAACGTTTTTGTCCTAGGATTTCTTCTTAATGTTCAATTTTATGCCCTTGAAAGAGCAAAAGTTGAAAATAAAGAGATTTTTTGACCCTCTAGGATTTCTCCTCAATATTCAATTTTATGCCCTTGAAAGAGCAAAAGCTGAAATTATTCTCTGGAAATAAATCCAAACTGAGCTCAGAAAAGCTAAAATGAATTGAGTGTACTTCATGTTGCGTCAATAAGGATCCAAAATGAATAAGAGATTTAAATCGAAATTTCGATTTTAAAATAATTTCGATTTAATAACGAAATTTTTATTTCAAAATAATTTCGATCTTTTTATCAAAATTTCGATTTTAAAATAATTTCGATCTTTCTATCAAAATTTCGATTTTAAAATAATTTTGATCTTTTTATCGAAATTTCGATTTCAAAATAATTTCCATGATTTTACCCAAATTGTGAATGTAAGCTTCAAATTTTTGATTTAGAATTAAGATTTTATTAAGTAAACAAAATTTAAATCTGACAATATTCAGCAAAGAAAAGAATCTGCGAAAAAAATGCGACTTGAAAATACAAGTCGAAATTGTAGTGAAATAAAAAAATTGTTAAGAGAATGTCGTAACTAAATAAACAGTATTCACAAAAACTTTGAGTTTTAATTTGAAAAATACTCATAAAAATGTCGAAGGTCAACTTCAAATTTCGTGATAAAATCAAAAAGTGAAAAAATGAAATTTCTAAAACAATTTATCGACATTTCGAGTTAAAAATGAAATGGTCGGAGAGAATCGAATTTCCAGTAAATACAAATTTATTGAAATTTATTTTTTGGTGGAACGGACTGGTCCTTGGTTATCTTTAAAAATTAAAATACAAAATGTATCCCCTGAAACCAGGAAAGATTAAAAAACACATCGAGCAACCTTTGTTGTGTTTTTAAATCTTTTTTGGTTTCAGGGGACAGGTTTTGTATTTCAATTTTTGAAAAACCTTTAAACATTAAATTTGAAACTAAGATGAAAATCACAAAAAAACAATTTAAATCTAGAGAAAAACCAATAATTTTGAGTTTAGATAAAATATTTTATTTAAAAAGGTGACGTAAAAGTTAATAAATCGAAGATAGAACAAAAATCTCACGAAAAAAAGATGTGAAGTTTAAGAGTAAAAATTGTTCTTGGTTTCAGGGGACAAGATTTGTATATCAATTTTTGGCGATAAAAATTTCATAGAAAAAAGCTAACAAAGTGAAAACTGGAAATTTAAAAAACTCCGAGTGTTGGGAAAACATTAAAATGCGCATAAAAACTAAATTTTTAACCAACTGTTTAGTTGAGTTCCAGAAAAACAATAAAACCTTAAATCAACCAAAAGCTCTTAACAGAAAACTGAAATGATTTTGGTAAAAAAGAGGGAATGGAGAACTCAAACTTCCAACATTAGCAATTTAATCGCAATTGTGAAATTAACGTCGACAGCTTAAAAAAGAAGTGAACATTTTTAAACATACATAAAATTTAGAAAGAAAAATTTAAATTTATTTAAATTTTTAGAATTTAAACTACCACAATTTCGCTGGAACGAACTTATCCTTGGTTATCTTCAAAAATTGAAATACAAATCTTGTGCCCTGAAACCAAGAAAGATTTGTATTTCAATATTCAAATTACCAATTTGGAAAAAAATAACTAAAGTCTTCAGAAAGTCATTATACTGAATTAACAAAAGAGGAAATAGGAAGCGTAAACTCTGATCCTCATATAAGAAATCGAAATTTTGAGAATAATATCGACATAGTTCTGACCTCAAACAGAGAGGGGAAAAGCTTCATCAATTTCTCTTAGGTAAAAAATTCATTATACTCAATGGAGATAATAAAGTAATGGACTGTAGAAGACAAGAAGTTATAGACACAACCCTCGCGACAAGGAGATGCTGATGCGCTCCGGAGCTGGTTGGTCTCAGATGTGTCTTCTGGATCAAACCACAAGCGGATTCAGATCATACTCTGTCACGAAAGGATTACAGAACAAAGTCGAAATCCTCGACCTACAAACTAAAATGGGCATGGGGCTGCCTCTAGGGCACTATCTACTCAACTCTCTAGTGTAGGGGTTCCTTTTAGCGTGCACACAAAGAAGCAACTAGAGACAGCTGCTTGAGTAATCTTGCAAAGTCTCAAGGAGGCATTTAAAGAAAACTGCGTTGTCAGGAACAGAAACCAGAAGTCAGAAGTTAGCTGGTGGATTAAAGAGCTAGCGGAACCCAGGACTGAGGTAAGGACGGCCTTTAATAAGGCAAGAAACAGCAGGGTGAAAAATAAATGGGTCACCTTCAGAAACCTAATCTAACCTGCAGAAAGGCTATAAACGTCGCTTAAAATAAAAGTTGGAAAGAGTACCGCCAAGGAATAGTAAACCTCAAAGAGGCTTCTAGACTGGCCAGGATCCACAAATAAACCAGCTCAATCAAGCTGTTTAAACACCTCCACGAGACAATATACTGAAACGGTGGAGGATATATTGAAGCTTTTACTGGGAACACATTTCTCGGGCTTCAATAAAACGCCTCCTTCATATCACACTGAAGCGACCAATCCTAGAGAAGAATATTGACCTAGGGGCTGGAAGCTAGCCTTAAAAATTGTCACTCCCGTAGGGGGCGAATGGGCAGTAAAGAGCTTTGAACCCTATAAAGCACCTCCGTCCTATTACAAAAGGGAGTAGAGATTATACTAGGCGCTCATTCGCGAGTTCTTATAGCTGTAATTGCTCAAGGGTACACACCAAATGCCTGGAATAAGACCGAAGTAGTCTTTGTTCCAAAGCTGGCAAGAAACGGTAACAATCAAGCCAAATACATCCGCCTAATTAGCCTAACGTCCTTTATATTAAAGGTACTGGAAAGGCTAATAGACAGATGTATAAAAACCGTACAACTACAGCCCACAGGCGACCTCCTAATACGCCTACCTGGTAGTAAAGTCCTTGGAAACGGCCTTACACCACCTGCTGTGGAGCAATAGTAAAAACTATCTTATAGGGATATTTTTGGATACCGCAGAGGCTTTCGATAGTACTGTGTACCAGGTCATTCAATAAGTTCTTAGGATAAGTAAGAAAAAAACAAAATTTTAACAGAACTTCATTTTATTATTTAACATAGTTGCCTTCGCGGGCCATACAACGAGTATAGCGATTTAGCGATTTTGCAACTTTTCGATACCACTTTTATAGTACCATTTCTCTTTCTTGTCAAAATAAGCTTCAGTTTCCGCGATTACTTCATCATTGAACTTAAATTTCTTTCCAACAAGCATTCTCTTGAGATTTGAAAACAGGAAAAAGTCGCTGGGGGCTAAATCTGGAGAATACGGTGGGTGGGTAAGCAATTCGAAGCCCAATTCATTCAATTTTGCCATCGTTTTCATCGATTTGTGACACGGTGCATTGTCTTGGTGAAACAATACTTTTTTCTTTTGCAAATGTGGCCGTTTCTTTGCGATTTCAGCCTTCAATCGATCCAAAAGTGCACAGTAATAGTCACTGCTGCGATGGTGGTTCCTTTTTGGAGATAGTCAATGAATATTATTCCGTTCGCATCCATACAGAAGCCATCACCTTATCGGCCGACTGTTGCGTCTTTGCTCGCTTTGGATTCGGTTCGTTGACTGCTGTCCACTCAGCTGACTATCTTTTGGATTCTGGTGTGTAATAGTGAAGCCATGTCTCAACCATTGTCGCATATCGACGATAGAATTTTATTTTATTGCGGTTTAACAGCGCCAAACACTTCTCTGAAGCATCTATTCGTTGTTGCTTTTGGTCGACTGTGAGCTCACGCGGCACCCACTTTGCCTAAAGCTTTCGCATACCCAAATGTTCGAGTAAAATGGTAAAAACACTACCATCTGGTATCTTTACAATGTCAGCTAGTTCGTGCACCTTTAATTTGCGATCGTTCATAACCAGTTTGTGGATTTTTTTTGATGTTTTCTGCAATAACAGCCTCATTTGGGCGTCCACTGCGCTCTGCATCATTTGTGCTGGTATGACCCCGTTTAAATTCAGCAATTCACTTCTCTACCATTTGGATGAAGCAGAGTTCGGATAATGTTTATTAAGCCACTGTTTGGTTTCCACTGTATTTTTTTTCATCAAAAAGCAATGCTTTATCAAAACTCAAAATTCACTTTTTTCCATTTTTATTTTAATAACAAAAGTTGCTTCACACAAAGTGCTATAACTCACGAATCAATAGTCAGATTGCTGTCAAATTTATACACGTATCGTTTGAAGGTTAGTACTAAATAAAAATGATATAGAAAAAAGTCTAGTAACGCCATCTATGTGTCATCCTATGGACTTTTTGAATGGACTATTATAAAGCCATTGAGAGAGCTATGATCACTTGGGGGATACCACCAACCCTGACACAAAACATGCTAACATCGAGAGAAGTCTCAGTTAGGCATGGAAGTTAAATCATTCAAGGTGGCCCTGCTAGGAGATGCCCGTAGGGTGTGGTTATTTCCGCTCTCCTGTGGAACCTAGTGGTAGAAGATATTTTGGTCCGACTTAACGAGGCAGGCTTTTGAGTCTATCGTTACGCCGATGTCGTGGTGATAGTGATCGGAGGCAAATTCTTAAACACACTCAAAGAACTGGCTAACAATTCTTCTTCTGAAACCAAGAAAGATTAAAAAACACAACAAAGGTTGCTCTAACGCGCTTCGATAGCCAAGCTATCATCTTCAGAGAGATAGTTTGGCTATCGAAACGCGTAAGAGCAATCTTTGTTGTGTTTTTTATTTCTTTCTGGGTTTTAGAGAACAAGATCTGGACATCAAATTTGAGGAAATGCAGAAAACAATCTTGATATCAAGGTAGTAGTTTTTAAAACGTCTACGTTGTATTGTAATTATACGTAAGCGCCAGTATAGCACCACTTCTTCATTTCTAGCATACACTGTACGCATGGATTCAATAATACAAATCTCCAGCCGCCTTGCAGTACATTTTCTGATAAGATTTGTATTTCAATTTTTGAAGATAACCAAGAACCAGTCCGTTCCACCACAATCACGGAGAGTTGTTGAATTCTGGTGTATGAAAACGAGACTGACAGTAAACCCGTCAAAGATTGTAGCCTTAATATTCACTAGGAGACATAAAGCAATTCCCATAGAACCACTGTATCTATGGGGGCAGGCGATAACGTACTCCATCTCGGTAAAGTATCTTGGAGTGTACCTGATACTAAACTGAAATGGAATTTATACCTGGAAACCCAGTGGAATAAACTACACGCCACTATGTGGGCATGTAAGAAAGCCATGGGCAAAACCTAAGGTTTAAAGCCCACAGGCAAGCTTAATTCGCCCCTGGTTACGGTTCATGAATACCAATGGTTCATGATGTGAGTGTTTCATTTTTCTAATTGATGATTTTATGAACGATGTTGTCTTCCCACGAAATAACGAGAGATGGACGTAAAACAAAAATCTACTGTTGGAAAATCCTAGGGCGTATTTATTTCCACTTAAAAACGAAGCAAGCGTTCCCAAAAATTCCCAAAATTCCACAAAAAGTATAAGGCATAACCAACTTTTACATTAAATTTACAGTAAACGTATGACCTTAAAATAGTTTTTAAATGTTTGGCCCCTAAAAAGGCCCAATTCTTATATTTTACCCTTAAATAGAAGAGTCATAGAGAAAGTTGGTAACGTTGGAAAAATGAATGCATAAAAATCAAAAACTAGAGAGCTACTAAGAAAATTAACTAATTAAGTGCCATACCTCATATCCACATTTTGCTTTTTTGATAGATGGTCTAGATATCACTAAAGGTACCAGCCCTATTAGAACTAATAAACATTTAAGAAACATCTTGTACACATCAGTCCATAAACAACTAAAAAAATATTTACATTAAATAAATAAATAAACGTAACTACTAAAAATACGAACTAATAGCAGATTACACGTTAAAATTGATTTACAAAAAAGTCATGTAACGTAACTAATGCTTGTTATTTGCATTAGTTACGTTATATGACTTGATAGATAATAAGATAATATACAAATAGCTGATAAGTGAATATTTTATTTTCATGTATTAGCAAACGGTTTATTGCTTGATTTATTTCTAGGATATGCAAAATTATTAACCTAAACCTACCGTTAACGGTGATTTACACAAACTAAAGAGTAACGTTCTTCACTGGAATACATAAAAGAATGGTTAGAGATTGAGTTGCAATTATCAATTTGTGTTCGTTTGATAACATAATTATCTGCTCACATATTTATATTCTTCTACTTGATATCACATATATCGTGTTTGGTCTCCACTGTCATGATTAAAGCTTTGCGTTCTGTTAATACCAGGAGGACTTTATCTATTCATTTTTCAACATTAAAAGCTATACTAACTAGCATTACAAAGCTTTTATATTTTCGGAGGTTAGAGAGAGGTTAATTTCACTAGATAGGTATCTAAATGCTTGCTTGCTTCATTTTAAATTATTTTGGTATAAATACATATTTTGAACAATGTCTGGTTTTTAGAAAATTTGACTTCTGAAAATTACGACTTTTATCAAAATCTCAATTTTTGACTTTTGAAAATTAGTTTTTGAAAAATCGTCTTTTTTAAAAATTTTGAATTTCTCTTCAAAAGTTCTTTTTCTTTTCAGAATTACGACTTCATCGTATTTCAATATTTCGACTTTTTAAAATAATTTTGGTTTTTCTAAATATGAATTTTTTTTACCCTTTAAATTTTTTTTGAAAGTGAGAAGTTTTTAAAAGCATAAACTTTTTTCGAAATTTCGATGTATTTCAAAATTCAGATTTCCTTTCAAAATTTGAAATTTTTTCGAAAATTTCTTTGAAGGTTTCGACTTTTCAAAATTTGGATTTTTTCGAAACTTTGAATCGACTTTTTTGATCATTTTGGCCTTCATTACCAAAATTTGCAGTATTTTTGAACATTTCCACTTTATTTTAAAACGTCAAGTTTTTTGAACGTTCATTTTTTGTAATTTCATCTTTTTAAAATTTCGACTTCTTTCGAAATTTAGACATTTTTAAGAATTCTGACTTTTTTAAATGTTTCATTTTGTGAATGACCTCTTTTAAAATTTTCGAATTTTGTTTTGTTGTTTTCAGAATTTGTGTCTATTAATTTCCATATTCTTTCAGCCATTTTTCAAAATTTCACGTTATCGTAAACTACTTCTTAATTTTCACTTTTTTGTAAAATTTTGATCTTTTTTTAATTTTGGCATTTATTTCAGATACGGTTTCAAAAATTTCAACTTTCTCCGAAAATTTTGGTTTTTTCAAATGTTAATTTTTTTACTTTTTTAAAATTTTCACATTCTTTTTCAAAACATCGATATTTGAAAATTTAGGTTAAACCAAATTTCACTACAGGTATCTCGTAAACCATAAAAAATACAACAAAACCTAAATGGGAAAAGTAGTGCAGAATTTAATGCCTAATATTATTCAGCTGCTCAACTTGGTTTATTTAAGCTTCCTTATAACTCTAGTAGTTTACGAGATCCCTGTAGTGAAAATCAACCTGTATACTAATTAATATTTAATTTAGTAGGACTTCAGAACATTCGATCCTGGAAAATTTCGAATATTTTCAAATTTGGATATTTTTAGAATTTTTTTTCAAAACCTCCGATTCTTTTTCAAATTCTGGATTTATTAAAAATTTCGAATTTTTTCAAAATTTCTATATTTATTTTTTTAATATCTTTTTCTTTTAAAAATTTCAACCTTTTATTAATATTTTAATTTTTGCCAACATTTTGACGTTTCAAATTTTCGAGACCATTTTCAAAGCTGTTTTGAATATTTCGATTTTTTATCAAAACTTTGATTCATGTTGAAGAAGTCGCGACATTTTTTTAATTTTCATAGTTTTTTTTTTGAAAAATTTGGAAAGAAAATTCGACTGCTTTTTGAAAATTGCGTTTTTTTTTAAATATTAAAATATTTTCTTTTATAACTTTCGTCGTATTTTCAAAATCTTCTTTTTAAAATTCTAGATTTTTCTGAGAATTTAATTTTTTTAAATGAGACTTCAAAAATAACGACCTTTGTAGTTTTAATTGATTTAAAATTTGGAACTCTTTCAAAATTTCCACTTTTTTGTCTTATTTAAAAATTTCAAATTTTTACTAACTTTTTGACATTTTTTAAAAATTCGACACAAAACTATACTTCTTCTCGAATATTCCGCATTTTCCAAATTTTCATACTTTTTTGGAAAGTAATGCAACTTTTAAGAGTTCGCCTTTTTTTTGAAAATAAGGATTATTTTTAGAATCTGACTTTTTTTAAATCTGATTTTTTTTAAAACCTGACTTCTTTGAAATTTTCGACTATTTTTCAAAATTGCGGCTCTTTGAAACATTTTGATTGTTTTTAAAAACTTCTTAATTTTTAATTTTCGATTTTTTTTGTAATTTTAACCAAAGTTGTTCCAAAATATTGATTGTTTTAAAAAAATTTCAAAATTTCAACTTTTTGCTAATTCGGTTTTTTCCAATCTCGACTCTTTTCAAAATGTCGTTCTATTTTACAATTTTTGTCCTTTTAAAAATTTTACTTTTTATCGAAATTTCGACATTTTAAAAAATGTCGATTATTTAAAAATGTTTTGCTTAAAATCTAATTGTAAGGTTTAAACCTGAACATATGCAGTTTTTTTTAATTCAGATTTTCTTTTAAAATTTTAATTTCATAGTTTATTAGAGAATCTCTTCGTCATCTGCCCCCCTCCCAGAAAAATCCAGAATCCGTCCTTCTCCGCGTTTTGGTCTTTTTCTAAGTTTCTGGTTACAATTTCAAATTTTATGCTTTTTGTCTAAAATTTAGGCAGCCTCAAAATTACGATTTTTTGCTAGAATTGTTGACTTTTTTCGAATTTTCAGTCTCAAAATGCTCATGCGTTTGTTTCTTTGAAATTTTTAAAAGTGTTTTGTTATAAATTTGTCGATTTTTTTTTGAGTTTTAACTGTAATCACAAAATGTTGATGTTGTTTGAGAAATTTTAGTTTGAAATATATTTTATTTCAAATTTCGAGTTTTTTTTTCGTATTTTCATTTTTCTCTCTCAAAACTCCGATTTTAAAACTTTGATTTTTACTTTTACTAAGTTCTTAATTTTAAGCTTGATAAATTTTCCTTTTTGTCAGCTATTTAGACTTTTTTAATTTGAAGTGAAAGCTTCTTCAGTTGTGTTGGGAAATTTTGGGAAGTGGTTAAATTGGAGGTTTTGCGTGACCATTACGCGTTACTAACATACCCCAGTGTTAAAAGTATATTCTACTGTTAACATTAGAGCATATCAAAATTTCATTGTCAATAAATGTCAGATTCGTTTCCACACGATTCAAGTATCCAAACCACAAATATAAAAAGGTAGATCAGTTTGACAGAATTTATTTTCAAATATTTCCAATATTCTGATTTGTTCACTGGTATGGGTTCGAATTACACTAAATATTTCATAGTTTAAAATTTTCACTTCTCTCGCTACTTATTTATAATTTCACTTTATCACTGATTAGACCCTTTTTTAAAAAATCGTGTTTAAATTCAAAAGTTATTAATTTATTTTTATAAATTTCGAGTGTTCTTTTGGAATTTTAACTTTTACCTTAAAATTCCAAAATTATACTATGTATGCTATCGATGTTTAATTTTTGTTTCATAATTCAAAATTTCTACATTTCTGCGATGCTAATATGTCAAAATTTTGACTTTAACCTTTACATTTCTATATTTTGTTCAAAATATTTTTTTTTATTCCTAAAAATTTAAGTTTTTTTTTAGGTCGAAACCAAAAAATCTGTTAATTTTGTAATTGAAACTTCTTTTAAAACTTTTTTTTTTCAAAGTTGGTTTATAACTTTTATTATAAATTTGATTTAAAATTTAGCTTCTAAAAATGTTTTCTTTTGAAATTTTGATCAAAATGTCGATTTGTCAAAATTTCGAATTTTAACTTTATATTCTTCCATAAATTCTTCAGCTTTTTGTTTTTCAACATTTCGATCTTTTTTTTTATTATTCTCATTATAACTTTTGTAACAAATTTTCACTAAAAACCCTAAAGTCCAAAAAGATTTTTAATTTAACACAAATTGAAAACTCCCACTTTTGTTGACAAAACTTCGATTTGAATTTATATTGTTTTCTATATTTTGTTTATTTAAAAATTTAAAATTTTGATTTTTGTAGAAATTTTGTCCTTATTAATAGAAATTTGAAATTGTGTATGAACTCTTGATTATTCGGAAAATAACATTTCATAAATCCAAGGTTTCACTCTGAATTTTTACTATTTTGTAAAATTTACATTATAAGCGCGAATACTTCGGTATAATTGTAATATAACTTTCGATATTTTTCTCAAAATTTCATGTTTAATCTCATAAATTTTAAGTTTATTTTAAGCGTGGGTTTTAAACTTTAAATGCAACTATCTGAACATTTTCAAAATTTCAAATTTTTAATTCTATTTGTTGCTTTTTGTCCCAAAATTACGAATAATTTGTCTCATGAATTTTAACTTCCTTTTGTAGAATTCCTAGCTGAGACCGCGTCTCCATTCTTCAGGGTCTCTCTGAATTGTTTTCTTGATAAATATCATGATAGATACGCCGGCAAATTTCGTTAGATATGGGCGGTCTTGTGCGACGAACTACTTGTATATGTAGACTTATGCAGTCCGGTCAAAATAGATACAAAAAAATCCAAACCTAGAAAAAATTCCCACAAAGCTGAATAGGTATTTTGAGTGGACTATCTAAGGGGCGGTCCTGCCTGTGATTAGTGCTTGGGAGTACAAAATAAAGTAATTTCTTTAGAAAACATAAAGTATATTTACAAAAATATCACAACAAATGGGGACTGTGTATAAATATGTTTTTACAAAAAATGATTAATATTTAACAATCAGGTTTTACAAAAAAAGCTTCGGTGTATTGTATGCATATTTTCCACTAATTATCCACTTCAATTCATTTTGGGGGCGTTTATGATGCGCTTTATGTACTGAATATTTCAATACATTTTTAATGAGTTTTATCATTTTGTATGCTGAAATTTAGGGCAACCAAATGAGAATTTTAGTTATCCAAAAGCGAAATCCAAAACTCTTTGATATTGTACCTTTGGCAACAAAATCCGCATTCATTATAACGAAACCACCCCAAATAATGATTGCGTTACCGTGAAAAATATTATGCCTCAAAGATTCGAAGCCCCACATCCATACCTGCACATATTTTATAAATTAATTTAAATATCATGTATCCACAGATTGATATGTTTTAACACGAAACAATCACGTTAAAATTCAGTCAGTAACATAGATCTATGTTCTTCGAGAATATGTGGGTCAGACATGTGTCCATCTTGCCTTTGTAAATTAGAGAATGAGGTCGTTTCCGCTTCCTGAAAAATAAATAATTAGTAACACATAAATTAGTTAATTTATTCGGATCGATGGCAATAACGAAACGTATCGTCTGAGCAGATTTTTCTTACTAAATTTAAATATTACAATATCGCAACATTCTTCTCAAAAATTGTAAATCACAAATTATTAAAATCACCTTATCTCCAAAAATCCATTGCAAGTTTATTAATCATAAAAATTACTCGTTGCTACTATCAAGCAAAAACTTTCCTCATAATATTGTTCCTCGTAATTTCCAGAAAAAGTGCAAATTCTGTCTCGAACCCGAATTTATAACAACAATGCAAGTTTTAAAAGAAAATTTCTATAAAATATGTACACATATATGTAGAGATATTTGAAAATAATCCTTCAAAACTTCATTTCGAATTGAAACTAACTCAAAACTTCGACTTGGAAGTTAAAGTTTTGGGCAAAAAATTTCGCTTTATTCTCAGAGTTCATTATTTTATACGAAATTTCGAATTTATTCCTTAATTTATAATTTTCTCCAAATTTGATTTTCTCTTGGAAATTTTGCATTTTTTTAAGTTTAACCTTTTTATCGATATTTAGACACTTTTTCCTAATTCGTCATTTTTTTGACATTTCAATTTAATCCCAAAATAAGTCTTTTTCAAAATTTTCACTGTATTGCTAAATACGATTGGTTTTCACTTCTTGTCGATTTTGACATTTTAAAATTTTTCCCGAAATTTAGAATAATTTCCTATAATTAGTTTATTTCGTTAAAATTAGGTCAAAGGTTAAATTAAAAGAAAAATTTAAGGAAATTTGGTTTTAAAATGTCAAAGAAAATAGCCTCTATAAATCTCAAATTTTTTCGCAAAATTTTAAGAGTATGCAAAAATTTAAATAAAACCTTTGGACTCTTCTCTGGAATGTCAAATTTTATTCTAGGAATTTGTTTATGTTCTCAAAATTTCGTTGGAATGTAGATACAAGTTTTAAGAAAAGTGTGTTTATTTTAAGTTTGAGAATAATAGGTCTTGACATTTCAATTTTTGTGGAACTTTCATCCATTCTAAGTTTGATGGAACGGACTGTCCTTGGTTATCTTCAAAAATTGAAATACAGAACTTGTCCCCTGAAATCAAGAAAAATTAAAAAACACAGAGCAACCTCTGTTGTGTTTTTTAATCTTTCTTGGTTTCAGGGGACAAATTCTTTATTTCAATCCATTCTAAGATCAAAATTTAAAGAGAAAGAAATGAATTGGAAATAAATCTTTTTAGAAATTTCAAATTATTGGATAAACGAAAATGAGCAAATAAAAAAAAACATCAACTATTCTGGCCATCAATGTTTTGAGTGGTGTGTTCCTGTAAGTGTTGTCGTCCCCCTACCTACGCTCATATTTAAAATTACAAAAACAAATGCACAATTTTGGTGCTACCCACCATTTTGCATATACATATGTACTTACATTATGGACATCGATTGGTTGGGAATATCTGTTAAAGGAGAATCCATTCCTGCTGGATTTTCTCTGATTGTTGGGGTTTCTTTCGCAATTAGAGTCATGCAACTGCTTCAGCCCATTATCACAGGTGTGGTACTCTTTGCACCTATCTAGAAAACCATGGTTAACTTTTGGTTTAAATTTGAAGGCATTAAATACCAGTGCAAGCGGTTTTGTTTGAATGACAAACATCCCAGTGACTGCTGCCTTTAAGACGGCTGTGGAGGCCGTTTGCATGTAGGGAACTGCACGACATTGTCGTACAAACAGATGTCCTTCCTACAGACGACCTAAAATGGCTCAGTTACGTTTCTTATTGTTTAATTGGGACCCTTACCTTAAATAAGTCTTCTTGCAGGGGAAGCAGTATCCAAAGGGCTTATTATTGGCCAACCAGTTCAAAATGTTGTGGACGTAAGGCTTCAGTTCGGATTTGACTTCACCATTTAGAAAACAGTAGAGTATTGCTACCAAAAAACCCTGTGGAAGCTCGTCGTTGATATTGTTCTTTGAATAAAATCAACTCCTACCTGTATACTCCCAAATAATCCATCACAGAGTAGCCATATCAGCCTCACAACTTCGTTGGTCGAGTAATAGAGACTTAAAAATATAGCGTAATTGATTCCAAAGAGGGGCATCAGCACTAACGTTGATTTTGCCCACTTTTTGTATCTTCGACTGGCTTCGTTTAAGGGCGAGCGTAATTTACTGAATAAAATTATGGATATCCTAGCGAAAAAGAACACGTTTATCTGAAAGCATAGACATGAGTATAGCACTCGATAGACTAGTAGATGACTAGATGAGTAATAAATGAGTAAACTCACAAAAATTGAAGTCGAAATGGGAATCAAGAGTATCAAAAAAACTTCATATTTTTCATTTAAGGTCCAACAAAGGATATCTTCTTGTAGAAGACGCATTATCACCCAGGGAACTATCACTAGAAGGGGTAAACCTATAAAAGCACATTAGTCTGGGTTATCTGATGTTAACAATTGCCTTACCCCAGCCCATTATAATGTACCATATCACACTTTTTCCGGAACTGGCCAGCAGTGCCTTAAATATCAAATTGTGTAAGTAGAATCCTTCCATCAGTATCCAGGAATAATTCGCAGTTATAAAATATTGCCATAATGTGGTCAGAAACTTGCATTCCCAGTTTTTAGTCTACAAAACGAGACGTACCAAAATATAATTGTATAGTCCAAGGCAAAACCGAGTAAAGGAGAAAGGATGAGGTACTTGCGAAGGTGGTGAAACCACGTTGTAAAAGAAAAAGTTGTTCTGCTTAAATTAGTACGCTCTTTCATTTCGTTAGCGAGTCATAAATCAAAAACCATCAAAAGAGGAGTCAGACAAGGTCACACTATTTCGCAGTAGCTGTTTACGCTCGCAATTCAAGATGTCTTCAAAAATCTGACATGGCAATCTTGCATGCGATGAACGCTGCAAGGATTGACTTCAGATACTCAAACCTCATCGGAAACATCTATGAACACGCGACTCTCCACATCAAACTGGAAGAAGACTTAGTCACCGGGAGAATACCCATCAAAAGATGAGTCAGACAAGGCGACACTATTTCGCCGAAGCTGTTTACGCTCGCACTAAAAGATGTCTTCAGAAATATGACATGCCAACAGAAAGGAGTCAACATCGAAGGAACGTTTCTGAGTCACTGCGCTTCGCTGATGACATCTTACTAATGAGCACCGACGCGAAAGAACTTAAAGATATGTTAAGAGAGCTGAAATAAGTTTTGGAGACCGTGGGACTGAAGATGAACCTTTAAAAAACCAAGGTCATGAGTCCAGACAACATTCAGGTTACGCTCGAAAACCACATACTTGAAGTGGTTGAAGAATAAGTGTACCTTGGCCGCTACATCAGGCTCGACAAAGAAAATCAGGCCGCCGAAATCACCAGGCGGGTTGGTTTGACATGGGTGGCATTTCGAAAGCTTGGATACATCCTCAGGAAACCGGACATTCCCATCAACCTTAAACGGAAAGTCTTCTACTCTTGCATATTGTCTGTGATGACAAACGGCCTCGAGATAGTAACATAAAGCAGGGCGCATCGTTTAAGGGTATGCCAACGAGCGATAGAGCGCGCAATGTTGTGGATCAGTTTAAAAGATCGAGTCAGAAGCGAAGCCATCCGAAAGAAAACGAGCGTCGTCGATGTCATAGAACGTGTAACCATTAATAATTGACGCTGACCACGTCGCCAGAGATGATTTTAAATGGACCAAGACGATAACACTATGGAGACCCGGGGAAACTCAACGAAGTGTCGGACGCCCTCAAACAAGATGGAGAGACTATATTCAGAGGTAATCTGGCAATAACTGGATATTGAAGAGGAAGAAAAACTAGAAGTAGCAAAATACGAAGAAGAAGAAGAGGAAGAAGAAGAAGAAGAAGAAAAAGAAGAAGAAGAAAAAG
The DNA here is from genome assembly GCA_028583605.1 of Dastarcus helophoroides. Taxonomy (NCBI): domain Eukaryota; kingdom Metazoa; phylum Arthropoda; class Insecta; order Coleoptera; family Bothrideridae; genus Dastarcus; species Dastarcus helophoroides. The sequence goes on along the minus strand of CM053331.1, from coordinate 32,022,589 downwards.
AAGAAGAAGAAGAAGGGGAAGAAGAAGAAGATGATGATGATGATGATGATGATGATGATGATAATGATAATGATGATGATGATGATGATGATGATGATGATGATGATGATGATTATGATGATGATGATGATAATGATGATGATGAAGAGGAAGGAGAAGAAAAAGAAGAAGAAGAATGCACAAACGTATAAAGAGAATTAACGTGGAGCAAATAGAATAGAACCTAGACTGCAATAATGCAGCCCTCTGAACGTATGTCAGAGGTAGCTGAGCTGCCAACAGTTAGTCTCCTGACGTTTAGCAGAAACGGTCACTGCGAGAAACTCCAGAGAACTTTATTTTAAGGCACAGAACATTTATCAGATTCAAGGTTTAGGAACCAAATATTTCTTTCGATTTTGTTAGATCTCGTCAATTTGGTAAACTCAACTCGAACTTGATAAATGTACAATTTAAAATTACAAATGTCAGAAGTAATTTTTAGGAAAAGTGCCACCAGAAATAGAAAAAGTAAATAAAGGAATGCGTCCATGTTTTCTACTAGCTACCAGAAACCCTGCATGTATGGATTTATTAAATGGTTACCTGTTACAACATTGATTTGAAATATTGAGTGCAGGCGGTGATAAAAATGTAAAGTTATTTAAGTTATGCACGTCATATTATTTACATAACTCTGTCGACGTAAGCGACTGGTATAAAAATCATATTTACCACAGGATCCACTTTAAAATATATTGAATCGTTCTGCTGTATAAAATCCGAACTCAACCCCACCCCATCTTCGAATATGGCATCCCTCAGCAAAAAAATGAAAGCTCGTAAAATAAACGAAGCAAACAAGTGCAAGTGAATCATGTTCCTGGCGCAGTGCAGCTTCCTGAAAAAGACTTTCTTTCATCAGTATATCCAGTTCGATTAAAATCACTTTTACTTTATCAACAGCATAATGAAAAAAGCCATAATTAAAGTTATTAGGGAAACTGTGTATCCGGCGGTTGATATAATTTTCAGTATATGCACATACTCCTACAAAACATGATTAATTAAGAAGTTGTTACGTTTACAGTTTAGTAATCAAAGCTTGCCTTCGCCAAGTTTGCTTTGCTGGAGGCAGTTTCGTTGGCTGATATAAAGACCATAGTGGTTGGGCCCGTGAAGCAATTTCTGTAATCGGCCCAATACGTGTTTTCTTCCTCATGGATGTACCACGAAGCGTTAGGGGTGCAATATCTCGTCGCATAATTGTCCTGAAATATGAACCGATTGTTAGTGATAAATAAATGCGATTTAATTAATGTATAAATTATGTTTTAAAATTTATTGAGTATATCATCAAGGACCAATCCATTCCACCAAAAAAAAATCAGTATCTGAAGAATCCTTTGGCGCCATCTTTTGTAAACATAAAATGAATGACAGTATATCACCTAATTATCATTAATTACATAGGTCAACAAAATAGAAGTTTTGTCATGTCACATGAACTTCTCTTGTATTTTTTGATAGTGTTAGTTGTCATTTAAAATAAGCAGCTTTGAAATTTTCATTACCCACAACATTTGTTTGTTAAATGTTTGAAAAATGATGGATCTCCAGAAATATAGCAAAAAATGTCAATTATGAACTTATAATCTTTGTTTTTCTAGATTATTTAGCCTTTAATTGTTCCCTCTCGATCAAGCAGTAGTAGTCAGTCAACACTCTTGAGTTTAATCTGCCCTGGTAAAATGTTTCCATCATTGGAATGTCTGCATCAAACTTTTATCAGTTCTTATTACTTAGAGCCCCCAGAGCCCCCTAATTCATAGGAATAAAGTCAAGATATGTCTCTAAAAAATAAATCTTGATTACCATATTTTAACCCAAAGTTTTATACTCCAATAAAAGTTTTTTAACTAAATATCTTTGGATGTTACTCTTACGGTAAACCAAAAAAAATTTCAATTCAATTTTTGAAGCATCTTCATGCTGATTTTGTCAAAACATTTAATATTTCTTTAAACAACGATTCTTTTATTGATTTTCGTAATTTGAGGTTCTACTACTTCTACTACTTCACTCAATCTGGGGAATTTCTCTCTTAAAAATAAAAATCCATTTTTATTGGGACCCATCCCCCCTAGACAATTTTTAATAAGCTTAATTGGATATGAAGTGGTGGTAGAAATATATCAGAGAGCTTTACAAGTGTAAATGCTTTATAGCTTTCTATTTACAAATTAATGATCTACGTGTAGGACAACCTTTTTCCTAATTGCGATTTTTTCGATCCCTGTTGTCTCATTTACATAAAAGTGCCCAAATTTTAATGATAAAAAAGACTTCAAATGAAGAATTAATATGATCATAATATTATGTTTTATTTCTGATAAAGTTTTTTAAGATATAAATAATATATGGACCTAAATAAAAACGAACAATATTTGGGAAAACTACATTTACAAAAATAAATTTTACCTTGTCACAACAAAACTGAGAGTGATGAAAAAAAATAAGTACGGTTTCATGATGTAGATAGTAGGTAGTCCAAAGAAAATCACCTACCAGACTTCGTGTAACAAAATCAGTGTTGACCAGTGTTATTTGCTGATGTAATAAGGTGTTTAGTTCAGTGCTCTAGAAAATCGAGAAAATGATTTTAAAAATCATTTTACATTGCACCCTGCTCTTGAAGTGACAATACACGATAAACACTGAAACACTTGGGCCATAAACTAACCATTTTCGACTAAGTCGATATACCCCAAATTTTTAATAAATAACATCGCTCTATGTCATCAGACGTTAAAGGTAAATCATTTGTTGGGGATAGGCCATTAGGCTTTAAAGATAAATCACCCTTTACATTCAATAATAATATATCACCGTGTGTAATATATGGGGCATATCTTTGGGGTTTCATATGAGTTACCTATGTCATTACTGGGGTCAATAAGTTGGAGACAAATATTCCATTTGAAAATAATTTACCGCTTATCGCTTGTAATCAGATGATTAATAAGAATTATCCTTGATGGCTAGTAACAATAATCTTCTAATTAAAGTTTTCTACAGCCTACATAACTTTTTATTTTTTCAAGTTTTTCCTAAACTTTGACTTTAGGATCAAAACTGAATTCTTAAAATTTTCGAAATTTAAACCCAAAATATCGAGACTATCTTACGAATTTAACATATTTTCTCGAAGATTCTATATTTACCTTTTTTAATGCCAAGCTTATAATTTTTCATTTGTTTTATTATTTATTAGGAAAAATGTTGACTTTTTCGATTTTCGAAATTTCAAAGTCTCTGCTCTGTCTAGATCTAGATGTTTTTTCGAAATTTCGAATTAAATTCATTATTTGGTTTTTGTTCTAATTGTTTAGATTTTTTTCAAACGACTTGATTTCAGAATGTCAACATTATTTTGAAATATGTGGAATATTTTTCTTTGTGTGAATTATGGTTTTTTTTAATTCCTCTTTGTTTCCCAAAACTCAAATTTTCCTTTTTTTAGGATTTCGATTTTATACTCAAGTTTCAATTTTTCTGGGCATTATATGACTAGTTTTCTAATCTTGGACCCCAATTTCGTATATTTTCTAAAAATTTTCAACACAATCTCAAATTTTTACCTTAATCTTGAAAATTTACATTTTTCCCGATTTTGATTATTTTTTCAAGATTTCGTAATGTCCAGAGTTTTTTTTATAAAAATTGAGTCTTCTTAAAAATATTTTCTTTAAAATGCACATTTTTGGTTTTTATTTTTTCGGGAAATTTGGCTATAAATCTTTTTAGAGCTTTTAACCTCAAATGTTCAAGATTTTTGCAAAAATTCCATTTTTATTTTGGGAATGGGGATGCAAACGATATCTAGATTTTTTTAAAACATCGATATATGAGTTGTAAGTATCGATTTTATAATATCGATTGCTGAGCATTAAAATATCGATACATCGTTGAGTTTAGGAACGATGTTTGCAGAGGAGGATTTAGGTGTGTGCAGGGGTCCCCACCAGTGTGTTGCATAGGGCCCCTACCAACTTTAATCCGTCTCCGGACATTTAAAATATCAATGTATCGCAGAGACTCTACAGTTTTTTATTTTCTTAGTCTCTTAGATTCATATTTACTGAGATTCTCAGTTTCTTAATTTCTCAGTTTTTCAATCTCCCAGGTTCTCATTTTCTCAGTCTCTCTTTTTTTCAGTCTCTCAGTGTTTCAATTTCTTCATTTCTTAGTTTCTTTACTTCTCAGTTTCTCGGCTTCTAAATTTCTTAGTTTCTTAATTTCTTAGTTTCTTAATTCTTCAGTTTCTTAGTTGCTTAGTTTCATAGTTTATCAGTTTCTAAGATTCTCAGTTTCTAAGTTTTTAGTTTCCTAGTTTCTCAGTTTTCCAGCTTCTAAGTTTCTCAGTTGCTCGGTTTTTCAGTTTCTCAGTTTTTAGTTTTCTGTGTCAGTTTCTCAATTCCTTAGTTTCTTAGTTTTACAGTTTCTCAGATTCGTAGTTTCTTAGTTTCTCAGTTTTTCAATCTCGTAGATTCTAATTTTCTCAGTTTCTTTTTATCTCAGTCTCTCTATATCTTAGTTTCTCAATTTTTCATTTTTTCCGCTTCTCAGTTTCCCAGTTTCCAAATTAATTAATTTTGAAATTTTTTAGCTTCTTGGTTTCTCAGATTCTTAATTTGATAGCTTCTTGGTTTCTCAGTTTCTCAGTTTTTAGTTTCTCAGTTTCTTCATTTCTTAGTTTTATAGCTTAATAGTTTAATAGTTTAATAGTTTCATAGTTTCATAGTTTCATAGTTTCATAGTTTCATAGTTTCATAGTTTCATAGTTTCATAGTTTCATAGTTTCATAGTTTCATAGTTTCATAGTTTCATAGTTTCATAGTTTCATAGTTTCATAGTTTCATAGTTTCATAGTTTCATAGTTTCATAGTTTCATAGTTTCATAGTTTCATAGTTTCATAGTTTCATAGTTTCATAGTTTCATAGTTTCATAGTTTCATAGTTTCATAGTTTCATAGTTTCATAGTTTCATAGTTTCATAGTTTCATAGTTTCATAGTTTCATAGTTTCATAGTTTCATAGTTTCATAGTTTCATAGTTTCATAGTTTCATAGTTTCATAGTTTCATAGTTTCATAGTTTCATAGTTTCATAGTTTCATAGTTTCATAGTTTCATAGTTTCATAGTTTCATAGTTTCATAGTTTCATAGTTTCATAGTTTCATAGTTTCATAGTTTCATAGTTTCATAGTTTCATAGTTTCATAGTTTCATAGTTTCATAGTTTCATAGTTTCATAGTTTCATAGTTTCATAGTTTCATAGTTTCATAGTTTCATAGTTTCATAGTTTCATAGTTTCATAGTTACATAGTTTTAAAGTTTCATAGTTTCATAGGTTTATAGTTTCATAATTTTATAGATTCGTAGTTTATTAGTTTTGTACTTTCATAGTTTCGTGTTTCATAGTTTCATAGTTTCATAGTTTCATAGTTTCATAGTTTCATAGTTTCATAGTTTCATAGTTTCATAGTTTCATAGTTTCATAGTTTCATAGTTTCATAGTTTCATAGTTTCATAGTTTCATATTTTCATAGTTTATCAGTTTCTAAGATTCCCAGTTTCTAAGTTTTTAGTTTCCTAGTTTCTCAGTTTTCCAGCTTCTAAGTTTCTCAGTTGCTCGGTTTTTCAGTTTCTCAGTTTTTAGTTTTCTGTGTCAGTTTCTCAATTCCTTAGTTTCTTAGTTTTACAGTTTCTCAGATTCGTAGTTTCTTAGTTTCTCAGTTTTTCAATCTCGTAGATTCTAATTTTCTCAGTTTCTTTTTATCTCAGTCTCTCTATATCTTAGTTTCTCAATTTTTCATTTTTTCCGCTTCTCAGTTTCCCAGTTTCCAAATTAATTAATTTTGAAATTTTTTAGCTTCTTGGTTTCTCAGTTTCTAAGTTTTTAGTTTCTCAGTTTCTTAATTTCTTAGTTTTATAGTTTAATAGTTTAATAGTTTAATAGTTTAATAGTTTAATAGTTTAATAGTTTCATAGTTTCATAGTTTCATAGTTTCATAGTTTCATAGTTTCATAGTTTCATAGTTTCATAGTTTCATAGTTTCATAGTTTCATAGTTTCATAGTTTCATAGTTTCATAGTTTCATAGTTTCATAGTTTCATAGTTTCATAGTTTCATAGTTTCATAGTTTCATAGTTTCATAGTTTCATAGTTTCATAGTTTCATAGTTTCATAGTTTCATAGTTTCATAGTTTCATAGTTTCATAGTTTCATAGTTTCATAGTTTCATAGTTTCATAGTTTCATAGTTTCATAGTTTCATAGTTTCATAGTTTCATAGTTTCATAGTTTCATAGTTTCATAGTTTCATAGTTTCATAGTTTCATAGTTTCATAGTTTCATAGTTTCATAGTTTCATAGTTTCATAGTTTCATAGTTTCATAGTTTCATAGTTTCATAGTTTCATAGTTTCATAGTTTCATAGTTTCATAGTTTCATAGTTTCATAGTTTCATAGTTTCATAGTTTCATAGTTTCATAGTTTCATAGTTTCATAGTTTCATAGTTTCATAGTTTCATAGTTTCATAGTTTCATAGTTTCATAGTTTCATAGTTTCATAGTTTCATAGTTTCATAGTTTCATAGTCTCTCAGTTTCATGGTTTCATAGTTTCTCCGTTTAGTTTAAGAAACTAAGAAATTAAGAAACTGAGAAACTACAAAACTAAGAAACTATAAAATGGAGAGATTGAGAAATTATGAAACTAAGAGACTAAGAAACTGTAAAATTAAGAAGTTGAGACACTGAGAAACTATGAAACCGAGAATATATGGAACTGAGAAACTAAGAAACTGAGAAACTATAAAACTATGAAACTGAAACACTATAAAACTATGAAATTACGAAATTATGAAACTATGTTTCTGTTTCACAGTTTCTTAGCTTCTAAATTTTATAGTTTCCCAGTTTCTCAGTTTCTTAATATCTTAGTTTCATAGCTTCTCAGTTTCTCCATTTGATAGTTTCTTAGTTTCTTAGTTTTTTAGTTTCTCAGTTTCTCAGTTTCTCAGTTTCTCAGTTTCTCAGTTTCTCAGTTTCTCAGTTTCTTAGTTTCTCAGTTTCTCAGTTTCTCAGTTTCTCAGTTTCTCAGTTTCTCAGTTTCTCAGTTTATTAGTTGCTTAGTTGCTTAGTTTCTTAGCTTCTTAGTTTCTTAGTTTCTTATTTTCTCAGTTTCTGAGTTTCATATTTTCTCAGTTTCTCAGTTTTTCAGTTTCTCAGTTTCTTAGTTTCTTATTTTTTTAGTTTCTTAGTTTCTTATTTTTTTAGTTTCTTAGTTTCTTAGTTTCTTAGTTTCTTAGTTTCTTAGTTTCTTAGTTTCTTAGTTTCTTAGTTTCTTAGTTTCTTAGTTTCTTAGTTTCTTAGTTTCTTAGTTTCTTAGTTTCTTAGTTTCTTAGTTTCTTAGTTTCTTAGTTTCTTAGTTTCTTAGTTTCTTAGTTTCTTAGTTTCTTAGTTTCTTAGTTTCTTAGTTTCTTAGTTTCTTAGTTTCTTAGTTTCTTAGTTTCTTAGTTTCTTAGTTTCTTAGTTTCTTAGTTTCTTAGTTTCTTAGTTTCTTAGTTTCTTAGTTTCTCAGTTTCTTAGTTTCTCAGTTTCTCAGTTTCTTAGTTTCTTATTTTTTTAGTTTCTTAATTTCTTATTTTTTTAGTTTCTTGGTTTCTTAGTTTCTTAGTTTCTCTATGACGTATTGCATCACGATTGAATTAGCGCTAACCCGAAGAATCTTAACTTTTAATGAGTCAATAAAAAAATAAATATATTTTGAAGAAATGATTGGAATATGAAGTATGTTCTTCATAAAATCCAATTTATCTCCTAAAACCTTTTGAACATTATTAAAAAAGAAAATTTGGAACATAAACTAAACTGTTATGAAACGAACTTAAGTTAAATAATCAAAAATTTTTCGAAATTTCGTGATTAAGATAAACATTTTTGTAAAACCAGATTATAAACCAAAATAAAAAATGAATTTTTTTAAACAATTTGAATTTTGATTTTTAAAATTTGGTTGAAAATTTCGACTTCAAATTTGATTTTTTGTTAAGATTTTTTGAAATTTGAAAAAAATAGAAATTTCGAAAAACGTTTAAATTCTATAAAAACCATAACCTCGAAAACAGTCCAAATTTTGATGATGAAATACAGAGTTTCAAAAATGGAAAAAATTCTGAGAATATTCGAGAATTTTAAAAAGTCTCAATTTTGAAAAAAAAATCAATTTGTCAAAAAAGGTGAAAATTCGAAAATGCTAAATTTTTCAAATAAAAGTCCAATTTACTAAATAAAAGTCGAAACTTCGAAAAAAAGACAAACTTTTTGAAAAAAAGTCGGAATTTTCAAAAAAGGCATAACTTTGAGAAGTTACAAAGAGTCTGAATAATAATAAATGTGAATATTTTGAAGCAAAGGTAGAGGTAAAAAAAATATCTTAATAAACACATTTATAAAAAAAATCAAAATATTCAAAACATTGAAATCTTAAAAAAAGTCTCGTGTCAAAATTTTTGCAAAAAAGTCAACATTTTTATTAGAAAGTCAAAATTTTTACAAAAAAAGTCAAAGTTTTTAAGAAAGGGAGAAATTTTCAAAAAAATAAAATTCTGAAAAAGGTATAACTTCTAGGAAAAGTCGAAATTTTGATGATAAAAGGTGAACATTTTCTACAAAAGTCAAAATTCTTAAAAATTTTCAGAAAGTCGAAATTGTAAACATTTAAAAAAAGTGGAAATAAAAAAATTTAAAAATTTGAAACGAGAATCATTCAAAATATAGGGACGAAATGTTAAAAAAAAAGTCAAGAAATATTGAGAAATTTTCAATAAAATCGAAGGCAGATTTTTTAAAAAATACATCAGTTTTTGAAAATTTTGAGAGAACGTCAAAATTTTGAAAGAAAGTCGAATTAAAAAAAATCAAACACTCGAAAGAGTAGATGTTTCCAGAAGTCGAAATTTTTAAACATTTGAAATTTTCAAAAAGAATTGATATGTTTAGAAAATATCGAATTTAAGTCAGATTTGCAGAGACTTAAATTTCCAGTCAAAATTTTTAAAAAAGGTCAACATTTTCAAAAATAAATTCAAACGTTTGAAAAAAGTCGAAATTTTCGAAAACTTTAAAACTTCGAGATAAATTAAAATTATTTAAAAATTTTCTAATATTGGTAAGGAAATTTTTAAAAAAAGTTAAAATTTTTAAAAAATACAATGACAAAAGTTACAAAGAAGTAAAAAGTTTAGAGAAATCAAAATATATCCAAAAACCTTGAAATCGGAGAAGTTGGAAGTTTTATAAAAGTCAACATTTCAAAATAAGTCGAAGTTTTCGAACTTAAAATGTCGAGAAAAAATTGTGGAAGTCGAACGAGAAAAGACCCACATTGTGAAAAAAGTGGGTAATTTGAAATGTCGAATTTTTCAAAATAAGTAGGCATTTTCTATGAAAACTGAATTCTTCATGAAAGTCGAAATTTTCAAAAAAGTTACACAATAATTCTTTCTCTTCTTTCACGTAGACGAAGATGTGGGTATCAGCTGGTATCCTATCGTGTAAGTATTCTATTATTTAAAAAGTCGGGTTAATTTGGGTTGAATTTAGAATTATTGATTTTCTTTTAGCGGGAGTTTGCGCTGACTGCTTATTGCTTGCCGTCGATCTGAACGCTCCAGCTTTAACGCTGGACGCGCTCATTCATATGTCAGCCTGTAACCACAGAACACCACCGCCTGCAGCTGACACTGTGAATTATAGGTTATAAACAACGTAAACACGTGCCCGTTGTAAACTTCTAATGTGTTGTTGAATTAAATTAGTTTTAAAATAACCGAACAATGCCTAAATCAAAAAGAGACAAAAAGAGTAAGTCGTTATTGGAATTCAGTTGAAGAAGCCTGCTACTGTGAGTTATTTTTAGTTTCTTTGACGAAAACCAACAAGAAGGGTCTGGCGCTGAAGCAACGAATTGTGGAGGATGTGCGGAATTGCGTCGAAAAATTCAACAGTGTGTACGTTTTCACCTTCAGAAATATGCGAAACGAGAAAATGAAAGAGGTGAGGGAAGAATGGAAACCAAGCAGATTCTTCTTCGGCAAGAACAAAGTGATAGGCGTTGGCTTGGGACGCACTCCCGAAGAGGAAGTGCAAGATGACATACACAAGGTACGTATTATTAACTAGGTGGATCAGAATTATAATTTATGCTTCGTAGATATCTAAATGTTTAAAAGGTCAGTGTGGTTTGCTATTTACCGACTGCAGCAAAAAGGAAGTGGTCGAGTGGTTTGACAGTTTTTCATTCGAAGATTTCGCCAGATCGGGATTTCAAGTTAACACAACTATCAGCTTAGACGAAGGACCCTTAAAACAGTTTTCGCACGCTATCGAACCTTATTTAAGACAACTTGGCATGCCAACTAAATTAGACAGAGGTATGTCGTAGCAAAATACATGGTGTATAAAACTATAATAATTTGATTTCCAGGGGTTGTTACTTTAATTAAAGACTATGAAGTTTGTAAAGAGGGTAGTGTATTAACTCCGGAACAAGCCAAAATATTAGAACTTTTGGAATATAGGTTAGCCACATTTAAATTATCATTAAAAGCGAGGTGGACTAAAGGAGAAGGTTTTGAACGGTTATCAGAAGATGACGAAGATGCTAAAGAGAGTGAAGGTGAAGAAATGGAAGAAGATGCATCATAGTGATATTAATTTTAGGCACTAAATGTTTATGTTCTAATAAAAAATGAAAGCTATCATGTTTTTGATTTGGATGACAAATGTTCTAAATTAGTGTCAATTGTATAAAATGTTCAGCTTTATAATTATTTCTAGGGCAAATTTTACCCAATCTGCATGTTACTTTCTTTGATGACATCTGCAGTGTTGTATGTCTCAATAGCAGACAACATTGTAAATTGAGATTGGGGTTTGTTACAAAAATGTTACTTTTTTTTTAATTTTCATAGTAATCTCCAAATATTTACTTTTTCATTGAAGTTTCAAGGTTTTTTGTTAATATAAGTTGTAGGTTTATTTTTGACCAGTTTGAATATTTTTTTCAAATTCACATCTTTGATTTATGCTATACTAGCTGATACCCAAGCCTTTGTTCCCGTGAAAGAAGAGCAAGAATTCTTGGGTCGCCTTTTTGGAAATTCCGAATTTTTTTGAGAACTCAATTTTTATTGGGAATGTATTTTGAAAATTTTGACATTTTAAATATCAAATTCTTTCAGAATGTTGACATTTTCTCTTTCGATTTCCGAAATGTCAACTTTTCTTCGAAATGTTGACCTAATTTGGAAAATTTCGACATTTTAAAATATCAGCTTTCAGAATGTGGACATTTTCTCATTTGACTTCCAAAATGTCAACTTTTTATCGAAATTTTGACCTGATTTGGAAAATTTCGAGGTTTTTGCCTTTTTTCAAAATTTCAGCTTGAAAATAATGATTTTTGAGTACATTTTGATTTTCTTTTTTGAACATTTTATGATAATTCCTGTTTTTGTCAAGAAAAACTTCTTTTTTCAAAATTTCCTTCCAATAGCTTAAATTTTTAATAATGTGATCTTTTTTGAAAATTTCCATTTTGTTAATGAAAATTTTTGCAAACGTTTTGTAAAATGTTGACTCGAAATTTCAACTTTTGGCAAGCAAACCCGACTGTTTTAAAATTCGATTTTTATAATAAATTTCCATTCAGTATCTCTCTGAAAATGATAGCTTAGCTATCGAAACACGTTGGGCTTTTTAATCTTTTTTGGTTTCAGGACACAAGATTTTTATTTCAATTTTCATACTAAATTCGACTTTTTTTTAAATTTCACCTTTTTTTCGTTTTGACTTTAAAAATAACGATTTTTTTTAAAATCTGACTTTGATTTTTATTGAAAATCTTGACTTTTTTAAACATTTCGACTTTATATTTTGAAAATTTCGAATTTCGATTTTTCTATTTTTTTCAATTATCACTTTTTCCAGATTTTAGCTTCATTTGTAAATTTCAACTCTTTCACAATTTTGATTATCTTTAAGATTTTGATTTATTTTTTAATTTTGTGAAAATTTTGATACTAAATTTAGATTACTGAAAATTTTTTGACTTTTTCCAAAATTTCAAAAATAATGAAGGATTTTGCAAGATTTTACGGACACAATAAATGAATGGTTTAAATAAATTGTTGGCAGGGGGATTTTAGTTTATTAATTTTATTTAACATTTTTGCTACTCAGTTTGGAAATATTGGCAAAGTGTGTGGATTTATAAAATAAGGCAATTTTGCTTCACAACAGATTATGAACGAAAACACTTAAAGCCTGAGTAGATGAAAGCATTTATGTTTTTAAAAAGGTATATTCGAAAACACTCCAGATCGAAAAATAATGCTCTATTATGCAACGCGAATTATTTATTCTGTAAATATCGCCTTTGGATTGGATTAGTTGGTATAATTTTCGGTATTTTTAGCTATTATAAGGGATATGTTAAAGGAACGCCGTAAAACGTTTTATGGTTCAGTTTACTACCCATTTTATAAGGTAGGAAAGTCGACAAATTCAGATTTATCGTCTTTCTTAAATACTTACAATTTTATTGAAGCCAGCCACGTGAGATGCTAATTTACAACTTAGATTCGCTGTTGTGTTGGTTTCGGTCGGCGGCCAACAGAGGATATCATCCCAGAAGGCGGGACATTTGCGAGCTGAAACCAAATTTTGAAATCAGTGCAAATCGGTAAATACTTCGAATTATCTTTGAAGGAGTCGTTATAACGAATCAAATAAAAAAATAAAGGTCTAGATGCTTTTCAATCAAACGTTCTGTAATGAAACAGCGGGAACGTCTAATGCTTTAGGGAAAACTAGGGGTGCATCATACTTCTGGTTGTAATTAGGGATGTCGATTCCTTTTTAAAATAATCGATTTTTGGTTCGATTCGAATCGTGAGCAAAAGTATCGATTCCCGATAAAATTGGGTGCTGAAAGATTGATTTCCGATTAATCGCTTTGTTTGTGAAATTTTTAAACATTTCTAATAAAAGAAAAATTGAATGATAATAACAAATTGGCGTAGTTTAATTTTGAAAGTTTTTTCCTGGATTTTAAACGCTAATATTTATATTTTAGTTATTTATTCCTAATTAAAAAAATCCGATACATATTTATTTTCTTCTTTGGTTTTTTACGATGTAGAAAGGGCATTCATTTATAAAAATATATTTAGAAATATGAAGTTTAAACTGGAAATTAAAGTGGAAATTTCTGCTTTATTTTCCAAATTTCGACTTTTTTTGAGGAAATTTCATACATAAAGTCGAAATTTCGGCTTTAATCTCGAAATTTCAATTTCTGTTAACGAAATTTCAAGATAAGTCGAAATTTCTTATTCTCTGGTTAAGTTAGGCAGATGACAGTTAAGCCCCACCAACCCTTAGAATATAAGACTATATTCTAAGCACCGACTCTTTTACAATTTAATATTGACACTTAGCAGTAGGATACGTTCAGTAAATTCAATTTTTTATTTCCCAAAATTGCGACTTTTTTCTTGACATTTTAATATTAAAGTAGAATTTTCGAGAAAAAATTCGAAATTTCGAGTTCAAAGTCCACATTTTACAAAAGCCTAGAAAAGGGTTGATTAAAAAAAAATGTGTTTTGAAATTTCGACATTTTACAAAGACGTAAAAAAGACATTTATTTAAAAAAGTATTTTAAGAGATTTTGACTTCTTTTCTCGAAATGTCGATTTTTTTTGAAATTTCGACTTTTTCTATCGAAATTTCAACTTTAATGTCGAAATTTCGGATTTAAACTCGAAATTTCCACTTTAAACCCGAAATTTCGACTCTAAACCCGAAATTTCGACTTTGAACCCAAAATTTTGACTTTACACTTAAAATTTCGACTTTTTTTTCGAAAATTCGACTTTCTTTTAAAAATTTCCACTTTTTTTTTAATTCCGAGATTAATCTTGAAATTTCGACTTTGATATCGAATTTTCTCTCGAAATTTCGAGAATAAGTCGCTCTATAATAAGCACACTCTATGGTTAAATTAGGCAGACGACAGTTACGTCTCACCACTCCTCTTTCCCAACAATCTTGACAGTTGGTAGTAGGGTACGACCAATAATTGTTACTTTTAATTAGCGAACTTTGGTCTTTTTCTCAGAAATTTCGAGATTAAAGTTGAAATTTCGAGAAAAAAGTCGAAATTTCGAGTTCTACATCGAAATTTCGTGATTTAGATCAACATTTCGAGAAAAAAGTCGAAATTTGAGAAAAAAATCGAAATTTGAGAAAAAGTCGAAACTATGACCTTATAAGCTCGAAATTTCGAGAAGAGTCGAAATTTGAGAAAAAAAGTCAAAATTTGTAGATTAAAAGTCGAAATTTCGAGAAAAATGTCGAAATTTGTAGAATAAAAGTCTAAATTTCGAAAAGTCGAAATTTCGAGAAAAATGTCGAAATTTCGAGAAAAAAGTCCATATTGATGAAAACGTCGAAATTTCGAGAAAAAAAATCGAAATTTGAAAAAAGCGGAGATTTCGAGAAAAAAATCGAAATGTTGAAAAAAAAGTCGAAATTTTGAAAAAAAGTCGAAATTTCTATATTATGGTCAAAATTTCGAGGAAAAAGTTGAAATTTGAGAAAAAAAAATCTTGCGAAAAAGGTCGAAATGTCAAGAAAAAAGTCGAAATTTTGAGAAAACAAAGTCGCAATTTAAGAAAAAAGTCGAAATTTCCAGAAAAAAGTCGAAATTTGGAGCTTCAAATCGAAGTTTGGGAAAAAAAAATCGAAATTTCCAAAAATAAAATTTTTTTTTAATCGATGGCCTTTCTACGCCTTTATAAAATTTAGAATAAGTTGAAATTTTCAAAAAAGTCGAAATAATTTCCAGAAAAAAGTCGAATTTTGAGAAAAAAGTCGAAATTTAGGAAAAATATCGAAATTTTGAGAAAAAAAGTCGAAATGTTGAATTTAAAGTCGAAATTTCGATACTAAGGTCAAAATTTTGAAAAAAAAAGTCGAAATATGAGAAAAATTTTGAAATTTCGAGAAAAAAGTCGATATTTGAGAAAAACTTCCACATTTCGAGAAAAAAAATCGAAATTTGATAAAGAGTGGAGATTTTAAGAAAAAAGCCGAAATTTCAAATAAAAAATTCCAAATTTTGACTTTAAAGTCGAAATTTCTAAAAAAAAGTCGAAATTTCTATATTAAGGGCAAAATTTCGCGGAAAAATTTGAAGTTTTAGAAAAAAAACGAAATTTTGCGAAAAAGGTCGAAATGTCAAGAAAAAAGTCGAAATTTTGAGAGAAAAAGTCGACATTTTAGAAAAAAGTCGAAATTTTGAGAAGAAAGTCGAAGTTTGGAGCTTAAAATCGAAGTTTGGGAAAAAAAGTTGAAATTTCTAAAAATAACATTTTTTTTAATCGATATCCTTTCTACGCCTTTATAACATTTCGAAGAAGTTGAAATTTTCAAAACAATGTCGAAATAATTTCCAGAAAAAAGTCGATTTTTGAGAAAAAAGTCGAAATTTAGGAAAAATGTCGAAATTTTGAGAAAAAAGTCTGAATGTTGAGTTTAAAGTCGAAATTTCGAGAAAAATGTCAAAATTTCGATACTAAGGTCAAAATTTTGAAAAAAAAAGTCGTAATTTGAGAAAAATTTCGAAATTTCGAAAAAAAAGTCGAAATTTTGAAATATTTTGAGAAAAAAGTCGAAATTTGAGAAAAAAAGTCGAGATTTCGGGAAAAAAAGTCGAAATTTCGAACAAAAAATCGAAATTTGCAAAAAAAGTGTCAAATTTTGGAGAAAAAAGTCGATATTTGAGAAAAATGTCAAAATTTCGAGAAAAAAATCGAAATTTGATAAAAAGTGAAGATTTCGAGAAAAAAGTCGAAATTTTGAAAGAAAAAAAAGTCGAAATTTGACTTTCAAGTAGAAATTTCCAAAAAAATGTAATGTCGAAATTTCTATATTAAGGTCAAGATTTCGAGAAAAAAGTTGAAATTTGAGAGAAAAAGAAGAAATTTTGCCAAAAGAGCTAAAGTGTATGAAGCTGAGCTCCAAACATGATGACAGTATTTTATTGTTGGCCTAACTTGAGTGTGAGATGTGAAGTACTTTTTAGCTCTAAATAGAAAGCCTACCCGCTCAGCAATAAGCTCTCATAAAGAGCTCTTAGAGTCATCATTTTTTAGAGTCCGACATCGGGAAATGTCAGAAAGTTAACATTATGTTAACATAAAAATTTCTCATCCTAAAGACATCTATCAAAATTATCTTATAGATGTCTGTTAGATGTCAGTAATCTGACGACCAAAAAAAGTTATCTAAATGTTAACATTTCTGTGCCCCTTTAAGATAGAGCTAAAATGATATCTTTAAGATATCTTTCTGATTTAAGTGCTGTACGGGTAACTTCTGAGAGGCGAATTTATTTGGGTAAAGACGTTTAAAAGAATTTCATCAGAGATTTTTAAAGCAGCGTTGGCGTTAAATAAGAGACGAAAAAGCATCTCCAATAATATTAATCGTATAAGGTCTATATTCAAATTGAGCACAGAGTGAGGCTCCACTGAAACGTATGATTGAAATCAAGGCTTTCACCTAGATTTTTGCGTCGCATTTTTGCCACAATTTGCATACTGGTTGCATTCGATTAATATGTGTCACTCATGTGTTCAATAAAATAGCTATCGTAACCTCACACCCAACAAAAACCTTTGTAACGATTCTAACACGAAACAATAGGATTTGTCAGTATGCCATTCAAAATTGACGTGGGACTGAAACGAAATGTTATTCAGATAAAATTGTATAAAAATAGTTTGGTCGAATCTGCTCTTTTTAAACGCCCTTGGGAACCTTTGACCAAACCATAGAAGAACACAAAACTTGAAGCTTGTTTAAAATAAAAATGTTACTGTATAACAATAGTTGAGCCCATATTTGGCCGATTGTAATTATTCAACACTTAAAGAAGAAGAAAACGGTATCGAAGTTTGGATGCAACAAAAGTGAAAAAGCGGTTTATAACCCAAAACGCTATGTATAATGAATACATGACTAAATACGTACTTGATGGATCCTAAAAATTGAAGTCCTAAGGGCTGAAAAAGGATATTAATTCAATATTGAAAAAAATTAAAATTTTCTTTCATAAACTAATTATTAGATTTTCAAAAACAATTTTGCGTCAACAAGACGAAATTTTGAAAAGTTCCTCTGTTTAAAAAGATCGAAAACTTCGAGAAAGTCGAAATTTTAAAAAACAAAAAAATTTTCAAAAAAAAGTCGAAATTTTAAAATGGCTTCAAATTTTTAAACCAAAGAGGTTCAGATTTATAATTAAAACCGAAATTTTCAAAAAAGTCCAGCTAAAAGTGGAAATTTAGAGTAAAACCCAAAATTTTGAAAATAAAATGTAGCTTTTAAAACTCAAAATTAAAACTTCGGGGAAAGGAAAAAGAAATTTCAAATATGAATGGAATTTTCAATGAAAGCGCACATTATGAAATCTCTTAAAAAATCGAAATTTTCAAAGTTGACATTTTGAAAATTATAAAATAAGGAAATAAATAAAACTGTCAGAATAATATAAATTTACAAGAAAAAATAATATTTTGAGAGAAAAACACATTCTGAAATAAAAATCCAAATTTCCAAAACTCAAAGACATTTTAAAAAAGTCAAAGATGTAAAATTTAAAAAAAGTTAAAACTTCCACAAAAATAGAATTTTTTAAAAGTCAACATCCCAAAAAAGTAAAAACTGAGAAAACAAATGACATTTTTAAAAAACGGTGAAAGTTTCAAAAAAAGTGGAAATTTCGAGAAGATGCCGAAATTTTCAGGGTCGATATATTGCAATAAAATCAAAAATTTCAGAACAAAAAGTGGAAATTTCTAGGAAAATACGAAATTGTGAACAAAAGTCGATGTTTTTAAAAACAGGTAAAATTTTAAAAAGGGTCAAAATTTTGAACGATTCAAACTTTAAAAAGTCAAAATTTTTCAAAAAAAGTGTCAGAGTTTTTTTAAGAAAGCTAAACACTAGCAGAAAATCATTTTAAAACTTGATATTTTGAAGCAAAAATTCAAATTTTTCGAATTTATAAAATTATCACAAAAAAACAAAATATAAAATAAAGCAGAGATATCTAAGTAGAAAAATTTTGAAAGATTAGGTAAAAATTTTTAGTAAAGTTTTAAATTTCAAAGGAAGAATTTTTCAAAAATTAAAATTGCAAAAAATTTAAAATTTCGACACTTATAAAGTAAAAATTTTAAAAAAAGTTGAAATTACCCAAAATTTTGAATGGGTCAAAATTATTGAAATGAGTAAATTTTTGAGAAAATGTCGACATTTAAAAAAGTGGAACTTTTGTAAAAACTGGAAACTGAAGTTTCAAATTTTTAGAAAATTGAAAATTTTCCCAAAAATCGAAATTCTAAGGTCACAGTTTTAAAAAAATTATATTTTCACAAAAAATATCGAAATTAAAATAAACCAAAATTGTGAAAAAGTCAATAAATTAATTTTTTTTTTCGATATTTCGAAAGCAGAATCAAAAATTTTAAATAAAAATCTTTAAGAAAGATAAGCATTTTCGAAATAAGTAGAAATTTTGAAAAATGGTTGAATTTTCTTAAAAAAAAGTGAAAGGTCCTAATTTTTAATCAGAGTTAACATTTAGAAAAGTCAATATTTTCCAAACTTGAAATTTTTAAAAATATTATAATTTTGCAAAGAAATTAAAAAAAATTAAATAAGGTGAAAAATTGAAAAAAAAGCATTTTCTTTTAAAGGGAAAAATTTAAAAAATTGCAATCTTTAGAAAAGTTAAAATTGAAACAATCACAACATTATTGAAAGTTTAAATTTTTAAAATAAAAGAATCACGCAAATATGTCAAAATATTTGACTAAACTGAAAATTAAGAAGAAATCGAAATTTTTCCAAAACGAGAAAAAATTTGAAAAATCCTACTCTTTAAAAGAAGTAATTAAAATTTTAAAATAAGTTAAAATAAAAAAAAAAACAGAATTTCTCAAAAAAAGTAAAAAATTTCAAAAGGTAAAATATTTCAGGGTCGACATTTTCAAAAAATTAATGTATTTAAAAACATTGAAGGTTTTAGAAAAGTAGAAAATTTCAAAGAATGCCGAATACAAAATAATAAATCCTGGAAAAAGTCGAACTTTAAAAAATAGCCCAATGCTTTAAAATATGTCAAATTTTGAAAAAGGTGGAATTTTAAAACAGGTAAAATTTTCAGGTCATAAGTCAAAATTCCGAGAAAAAGTCTAAATATTCAAAAAAATAGAAAGTTTGAAATATAAAATGTTAAACCTTTCAAAATAGGTCTATAGCTTGAAAGAAAATAAAAATTAAGAAAAAAACGAAATTTTCACAGAAAAGGTGAATTCTCCGAAGAAATGTATTAATTTGCAACAAAAGTCGAACGTTTTAAAAAGCTGAAATTGCCAGAAAAAGTCGAAATATTTAAGTAATCGAAATTTTCAAAAAGAGTCAACTATTTGAGAGAGTTAAAATTTTGAAAAAAAATATTCACATTATGAAGTCAATATTTTCAAAAAATTGAAAATTTGAGGACTTTTTAAATTAAAAAAAGTCCTAATTGTCAAAGAATTGAAGTGTTCCAAAAACTCGCATCTTTAATTTTTTAATTTATTATAAATTTTAGCAAAAAAAATCTATAAAGTTTCGAGAAAAGATCGAAATTCTGAACAAAATTGAGATTTTGAACAAAAAAGTCGAAATTTAAAAAAAAACCAGAATGTAAAGATTGAAATATAAGTAAAAATTTTAAAATGTTAAACTTTTCAAAATAGCTTGCAAAAAAATAAAAAATAAGAAAAAATCGAAATTTTCAAAAAAAGGTGAATTCTCCAAAGAAATGTATTAATTTGCAACAAAAGTCCAACGTTTTTAAAAGCTGAAATTGCCAGAAAAAGTCGAAATATTTAAGTAATCGAAATTCTTAAAAAGAGTGAACTATTTGAGAAAGAGTTGAAGTTTTGAAAAACAATTTGTTCACATTATGAAGTGAATATTTTCAAAAAATTGAAAATTTGAGGACTTTTTAAATTAAGAAAAGTCGTAATTGTCAAAGAATTGAAGTGTTCCAAAAACTCGCATCTTTAATTTTCTAATTTCTTATAAATTTCAGCAAAAAAATCCATAAAGTTTCGAGAAAAGATCAAAATTCTGAAAAAAATTGAAATTTGGAAAAAAGTCGACATTTTTAAAAAACCAGAATTTTCGTTAAAAGTCGAAATTTTTAAAAAAAGAAGGTAAAATTTTCGTTCTTTCACTGCTTTCCTGAATCGTCAAAGTAAAAATTAGGAAGAAATATGCATTTGGAATTGGTCGAATTTCGATCACAAGCGATGGTATTTAAATATATTTTTGAAGACATGTTACTTATTCAAATACCTATTGGGCTAATTCACATGTGATGAAAAAGCCAAATCTCAATACGTCAAGGGTCTATAGTGGATGATAGGTAGCCAAACTAGTAACAGTTAAGCCACAAACGCTTAGCAAAGTGGTTGCTCTTTAGGAAAACCCCAGAAGACCAGATTCTAATGCATAGACCAAGAGGTTTGAATATTTGTCAGATTCAATACATTGATTCAAATAGTTTCATTACAAATTTCTTTGTAAAACTCTTAAAACTCAACCTTCTTGTATTAATAGACTTTGTGAAAAATTAGTGGGCCTAAGTATTTTTTCCTCATTATTATTCCTTAAAGGGAAAAAGGCAGTAAAGGCAATTTAAAAGTCGTTGAGCTGTACTACGGATTTGAATAAATTATCCTTTGTTCCAACAGTATAAAAGATTCCCTTCGTTTGATGTATGTTAAAGCTGGTTAAAGATGGGATAAATTAGATAATCCTCCTCGAATGAAAAATTAATTAATACTTAATTGCAAAATTTCCACTTTTTAATCAGCAACCAAAAAATGTGTATTCAAAAGGATTGCAACCTAGAAATGAACATTCCTTTATTATTAGTTGAAGCAACTGAGAAATAAAAGATAAAAGCTTTATACGAATTTTCGCTTTAATTACCCCAATTTGATTCAACTATTATTTATTGTACTTTCAAATGGTTTTCATTTAATAAATAATGGTTATAGTTGTTAAGATAGGGGTGATATTCAGTTTAGAATATTTGTATTGCTTGGGAAAAGATAACCAAAAATAAGAATTCATGATTTGAACCCTTATTTCCCGGAAGACTTCCCTGTTTATAATTCAGAAGCTGTCTACAATAAATACAATGAAAACAAGGATAATTATTCCACAAATGTTCCAAATTTCGTAATTATACTAACTGTTTCGTTTTTGGAGTATCATTTACCGACTATGCTTTAATATAAACCGGTGGGAATAATTGGACAATTGAGAATATTTGTGGAACTGTTATTGCAGCTTTTATTGTATTTATGGTTAATTTAGATTCCGAGTTACATTTCCTGCCATATAAAAAATATAGGTAGAAAGAAAAATATATTACTTTCCAGCCCGATGTGTATATAATTTAAATATTTATCATTCTGAGCCTAGAATGTAAAGCCTGATAGTAACTGAATCAGTTTAACAAGCTTTGAAATTTCGCTAGTTCTGATTTTCTCTTACCTAATATTGTACATACCACCAGAGAGAAATTTTACATTTTACGTTTAGAATACTTTCGTACATGGAGAATCAAAGTCAACGCAGACAAGACCCAAGCAGTTTTCTTGACCAGAAGAAGACTTCAACCATATGGCCGTATTCATCTTCATGGGCAAAACGTCGACTGGAAACTTCAGGCAAAGTATCAAGGGGTAATACTCGACAAAAGACTGACATTTCAGGTTCACATCGATTATGCAGTGTTCAAGGGCAGAATGCTAAAGGGATTGCTGCTAGCAATGATTGGTAAAATAGCAAACTGTCCATAGGACTTAAACTTTTGCTGTATACATCAATCATAAGACCAGCGATGACCTACGCATCTGTAGCCTGGGCACAGGCTGCCCATAATCAGATGAAGAAACTTCAGGTGTTCCAGAACGTCTTTCTAAGACAAGCCATGGATGCTCCATGGTTTGCTAGAAATGATCAACTTCATAGGGAAGTCGACCCACCTAAGGTAAGAGATTTCTTTAAGGATGTAAATTCTAGGGCAATGTTGAGAGCGGAAATGCATCCCAACGAACTAGTTCGACAAGCAGTGAATTACGACTTGGAAATCCCAACCAAAATCAGGAGACCAAGGATGGTTCTCTAGGCTGCATCATCGGCGATTATTGTATTCCCATAGGGAAATTTTTGTGTTTTGTCTGTTTCAGGAAAAACAGTGCTCCAGTGATAATGTACGGTTCCGACGGAGGGATTGGGGGCCATGGGCCCGGCCCGAAGAAGCAGGCGTTTTAGTCGGTATCCACAGAATGAAAGTCCGACACTATTTGGGTTTTCTTCCCAGATGTCCTTAAAGGATTTCCCATGCTCAACAAAAAAAAATGTTTAGAAGGTGTTAAGAGCTCTTAGAGAAACTCTAAATACTTCACTGTGTAATTCCCTGTACTAATTCACTGTCATTAAATAATATACTACATAGAGCGCGAATGGAATAAAATTAAATCAGTCGTTACTAGTTTTTTAACGAAATAGTTGAAGAATGCAGGCCCGCCTAGAAAAAGTAGCAATTTTAAGTTTAAAGTCAAAATATAGAAGAAGGTAACTAACTGAAACTCATAATTTTGAAAAATAAAAAGATCTAATAGAAGAATATTGAGCAAAATTTGAAATTTTGGGTTTGAAGTTAAAATTGGAAATATTGAAAAAAATTAAAAATTTCGAATAAATATTTTTAAGAGTCAAAATTTCGAGGATAAAAGTAGAAATTTTGAAATATAGTAAACCTTTTTATAAGGGTACAACTTTAAGAAAAAGTCTAGATTTTGAATAAAAAAGTTAAATGTTAAAAAAATTGGATATTTTGAAAATAGGTAGAATACTTAGAAAGTTGAAATTTTTAATAATTTCGACATAAAAAAAGAATTTGTGAAAACACTGGATATTTTTAAAACAAGTGAACATTTTTGAATAAATTTGGTGTTAAAATTGTCAATAAAGTTGAAATATACAAAAATGTTTAAGTTTCTAATGAAGTCAAATTTATTTCGAAAAAATTTTGCAATTTACAAAAAAAGTGAAAATTGTCAAAATAAGACGAAATTTTGAGGGTCAAAAATTTCGAGAGAAAGTCAAAATGTTTATAAAAGGAGAAATTCTGTAAAAAAGTGGAAATAAAATCTGTAACATTTCAAACAAAGTGGAAATTTTCAAAAAAATGTTGAAACATTCAAGAAGAGACAACATTTTCTAAAAATAAAAATTTGTAAAACTTTAAAAAAGATTAGAATTTTTTAACAGAAAACTTTATTAAAAATGGAAATTTTAATCAAGGACAACTATTCAAAATGGCTAAAATGTTCAAAAAAAAGAAAACATTTTTAAAAGCTATAATTTTTCCAAAAAATCTAAAATTTTCAATTTTCCACAAACATTCTAAAATCTCAAATGAATCAAAATTAAAACTTCGAAAATTCTTACTGTTTTATAATTCAATTTTTCTTTAAATTTTGACTTTTCCATAAATTTTTACTTTTTTCGAAAACACTGGAATTTTTTTATTTTAATTTCTTAAAAATTTCGACTTTATTCGAAAATTTCTACTTGTTTAAATTGCGACATTTCCCTAAAATTTCGACTTTTTTTGACATTTTGAACTATTTTGCGAAATTTCGAATTTAATTGACACCTTCGCTGCTTTTTATTTTCTATTTTTTTGTTAAATTACGATCTATTTAAACATATTCAATTAAAAATTTTAACCTTTTCAAAAAATGACATTTATTGTCTTTTTAAATTTTAATTAATTAAAATTTTATGCTCATCAACATTTTTACTTTTCCACTTTTTATGAAGTTTAGAATTTTTTGACAATTTTCGATTTCCTTTAATATTTAGGCTCTTCGAAAATTTCGGCTTTTTTTGAAAATTTAACTAAAAATGTTTCATTTCTTTTAAATCTCCATATTTCTTTAAAATTTTGTATATTTTTGAAATTCAAATTGTTTTTCAAAATTTCAACTTGTATAAACGTTTTCTTGAAATTTCCTTCATATTATCAAAGTCCTTGAATTTTTTGAAAAGGTCGACTTTTTACAATATCTTTTCAAAATGCTGGCAATATTTTTCAAAAGTTTGATCTCTTTTAAATCCCAATTTCCTGTTAAAATTTGGAAATGTTTCGAAATTTCGTCGTTTTTCAAAATTTTGACATTTGAAAATTGCTTTCTTTAAAAATTTGCCTTTATCTAAAAATATCGATTTTTTTAATCAACTTTTGTTAAAATTTTAAATTATTTTGCATTTGAAAATTTTTGATTTATTTCGAAAATTTAAACTTTTTTCAAAATATCAATATTTTCATTATTTTGGCTTTTATTTAAAAATCCTAACTTTTTTTTTGATAACTTCAACATTTTTTAATTACATTTTTTTTTAATATTTGTGACTTTTAAATTTTTTTTCAGTCTTAATCAAGAAAAATTTCGAATCTTTTGGAAATTTTGACTTAATTCCAAATTTGGGATTTTCAAAAATTTGGGTTTTTAGAAGATTTTATTAAAATTCTTCATTTTTTTAAATCTTGTAATTTTTTCATAATTTCGAATATTTTTTAAAATCAAACTTTTTTTTCGAAAATTTGGCCAGTTTTTAAAACCTCGGTCTTTTGGAAGTTTTAGCTTTCTATAAAAGCTTCCAAATTTTTAAAAATTTTAACTTGTTTGGAAATTTTGGAGAATTTCCACTTTTCTTAGAATTTGGACTTTTTTTTGGATCTTTTTTAAAAATTCAACATTTCTGCTGAATATTTTTTTGAAGATTTTGAATTTTTCTAAATGGATATTTCTTTACTTTTGACTTTTTCTGAGAAATAGTCGAAGTTTTTAGTTCGAAAATCCTAAAAATAATGCGAAATGTTCAAAAAAGTCAAAATGTTAGAATCAAAATGTTCAAATGTTGAATAAATCCGAAAATTTTGAAAATATATATTAAGTAAAAAGTTTCAAAAGGTCACACTTTTCAAAAATATTGAAGTTTTGCAAAAATTTCGCAATTAATTGTAAAAAAAATCTAAATATTTATTGAACGGACTGGTCCTTGGTTACCTTCAAAAATTGAAATACAGAACAATATCTCTCTGAAGATGATAGCTTGGCTGTCGAAACGCGTTAGAGCAACCTTTGTTGTGTTTTTTAATCTTTCTTGGTTTCAGAGGACAAGTACTGTATTTCAATTTTTAAATATTGAGTCTTTAAAAAACCACACAATTTGAAAAATCAAAAATTTTGAAAAATAAATATACAGAAAAATTTTTCAAAAAAGTAGAAACTATAAAGAAAATTTTTGAAAAATGTCGACATTTTATAAAAAGTTAAAATTTAAAAAAATTCAGTCGAAATTTTGAAAATAAATCGGATAAATTTAAAAAATCAAAATATTGACAAAGGGTCAAAGAATTAAAAAGCAATTCGCGAAATAGGTTAACATTTTTAAATAAAATTGGAGGCGGAATTTTCAAAAACTTTCGAAATTAAAAAACGTCAAAATTTGAAAAAATTTCGAAATTTCAGTAAATATATTTACAATTTGTTAAAAAATGAAGGTTTTCAAAAAAGGTAGCAAGTTCCAAATAAGTCGAAACAAAGTTTAAGATTATTCTTCATGGTAGACCCTTATTGACCGGAAATATTATGTTTTTTTCAATTTGTTTAACATTTCTCGGCCCAGTTTGGAAATATTTAAATTTTTATGGTTTGTTGACAATTTTATAAACAGTTTTTGAAATAAATAAATAAATATAAATATCACGTAGTCGCATTTCAAAAACTGTTTTTAAAATTGTCAACAAACCATAAAAATTTAAATATTTCCAGACTGGGCCGAAGAAATGTTAAACAAATTGAAAAAAACAAAGTTTAAGATATCGAAATTTTCCAAAAAAAGTCGACAGTTAAAATTTAATAAAAAATAAAATTTGGAGACGATTAAGATTTTTAAAGAAATTCAGAATTTTGAAAAAAGTCTTATATTAGGAAAACAATCGAAAATTTGAAAAAAAATGTTGAAATTAACAATAAAGTTGAAATTAAAAAAAAATAAACGAAATTTTCGAAAAAAATTAAATGACTGAAATTTCAATATTTTCAAAAAAAGGTCGAAATTTTCTAAAAGTTTGAACCTTTGAAAAATTGAAGTAAACATTTTAAAAAATTAAAAATTTTCAAATACATCAAACTTTAAGGAAAAGTCAAAAATCTAAGAAAAGTGCATAAGTCCCAATTTTGAAATAAAATCGTTTTTCTTAACATTTAAAAAAAAATTGGAAGCTGAAATTTTAATAAAAAGTTTCGAAGTTTAATTAAAGGATAATATAGAAGAACAAAGTGAATATGAAGCTAGAAAATCCCACATTTAAAAACTAGTTAAACTAAAACATACTATTCGTAAATCAGGAGGTAGGCTTTGGCCTCCCAGTTTGGATGACTTAACTTCCCCGTGCCGCAAAAACTCTAAAATATCTTGATCACCTGACAATTAAAAAACCCTCAGTTTCCGGTATAATTAGGGACATCACCCTTACCTTGGATTACGTAATTCGTTAAACATAAATCTGCCTGAGGACACAGCCGCCGCTAATGTAGCTGGAATGGGTCAATATAAAACTTCATTTGTCATCTACGAAGACAAAAAAGGTTGCCAGCTGACGCTAGGGTTATAAAGCATAAAAAGGCCACTTTGTTTTAGAAATTGTTTTCTTCTAAACAATTTCGTCCCTTAACTTCCGCTTTATCCTAGACACCGGTGTGGCATTGGATGTCACAAATCGAACAAATGTGACCATTTGCACGAAAACATTGGGTGAATAACTTTCATACTTATTCACTCTGACACTTGTAAGTTTTTGTGTTATTAATGTTAATACTTTTACTAGTCTGACAGCTTTTTAATGATTCACCCATTTTAAAAGAGAATATGATTTTGTTTCTGACAATGAACTATGATAACGACACAAATAAAAAAATATTGATGTCAATATTGCAAGTATTAAAAAATAAATTAATTGCTTTTCTGCATAAAAATATAAACACAATTAGTATTTACTGTTGTACCGGGTGGCCAAATAAGAATGGATGCCGGCCATATCTCAGCACCGAACCATCCTACAGTTTTAAGAAAAAAAAATTAATAACAAAGTGAAAAATCGCTGAGTTTCTAAAACTACCGCTAGGGGGCGTAAGTCCTGGAACTAAATAGAAAATTGGGATTTTCTCAAGAATTTTCTTATTTATGGTATATCAAAAATAGATGCATTATAATTCTAGAATAATTTTGATTTATTTTTGTTTTAAACTTTTTGTTCTATCTCCAAAAATAAAGTGGTGGGGAGAGGTCGAAAGAAAATTTTTTTTAAGACGTTTACTCCAGCGAGCCTTAATAGAATTTAACAAATTTGGTCTCTATAGAAAAAGTTTTATTTAGTCTATCGAAGGCACTTTCAGATGTTTTTATTTAAAAATTACTGTCATTGCTACAGCGCGTCATATGAAATGGTGACAAATTTCGTTGTTTTACTAAAAAAAATTTGTTATTATTTCATATAATGTGCTGTAGCAGCGACAATAATTTTAAAACAAAAACATCTCAAAGTGCCTTCGATAGACTAAATAAATCTCTTTTTACAAAGGCCAAACTTGTTAAATTTCATTAAGGCTAACTAAAGTAAAAGTCTTTAAAAAAAATTTTTTTTCGACGTCTCCCCACCACTTTATTTTTAGAGATAGAAAAAAAACGTGAAACAAAAACAAATTAAAATTATTCTATAATTATAATGCACGTATTTTCAATATTCCATAAATAAGCAAATTCCTGAGAAAATGCCAATTTTCTATTTAGTTCTAGGCCATTCGTCCCCTAGCGGTCATTTTAGAAACTCAAAAATATTTTCCAGCGATTTTTCAGGGCCACTTTTGTTATTAAATTTTTTTTCTCGAGGCTGTAGGATGATTTGGTGCTGAGATATGGTCGGCATCCATTCTTATTTGGCCACCCGGTACATACTGCACAGGGATTCTACAATTAAACAATTGTAGCTATTAAGGTAACGAGATTATTATGCGATTTATAATAATCGAGGACGTTGCCAGGTGACGAAGTGTTAGCCGAGTTATATAATCGAGTTACATTCAAAACTTTACCGTATCCTTGAGAATGACATAAGAAATAAGCAAATTTTTAAAATGACATTTGTATTTAGGGTATGATAGACAACTAACGTATTATAATTGTGCATTATGTGTTACTAAGTTATTATAAAGCTGCTATAATATTATGGGGTTAATAATTATCAATGAAGATTTAACTTAGAGGACACTTAATTTTCAATGATACGATAAAAACAATAATTAAACTAAAACACAATTTAAACAATGCACAGTATGCTCACATTGACGTTTCCACTTATTTTGTAGGCATACGGATATGTTATAACGCGAAGTTAAAATTTAAAATTGTCTGCAGCATTGGTAAGGCGATGGATTCTTGCGAGGTAGGTCCCGGGTTCAATCCCCGGTACAGATCAAATATTTTTAATTCTATTAGACATCTTGTTCAAAGCTACGTATGCTGTTAACATTGGAGCATGTTGGTAACGAGGTAATAGCGTAATAGTGACCCCTAATCATAAGAGTTTCCTCTATCAAAAAGTGCTCAATTGATAAAGAAATTTTTCCTTTAAAATAAAAAAAAACAGAGTTTTACGTACACTGATTTTGCATATATTGATTTTACATATTAAATGAAACCTCACTATTTACTGTTCTTCACAAAGGAAAGTTTTCGAAGTAATCTGAAAGTTTTCTTTACTTCTAGCAGGTCGCATCAGGACAACCTTTAATAAATAGCTGTTATTTTTGTTTGTAATCGTCCCATCAACTAAACGATGAAAAATGATCGTTTCCGTTTCCCTTGCCACTTCACTTTCTATTTTCTCACTTGATTAATGGTTCTTAAAGTTTTCTTAATTTCTTTGTTATCATTTTAAAAATTCTGATAAGGTTGAACGTTTTTAATTAAAATTACGCGAAGAAGTTGTGAAACTGTATTTTCTTAATTTAAATTATTATTAAATACAGTTAGGTACCAAATACGAAAATTATACGTCTAGTAAAGAACTGTGTAGTTGATTATTTTGTTTATAAGAGTAAAAAATGAAAAATAATACTTTTTATGCACAGGGTCTTTGGTTATAAATGCACCCCCCATTTATCTTTAGAATTATGATAGATATAAAAAAATTTGAATAAAAAAGTTTCCAGATATCTCTTAAATTTTTATTTGAAATAAGTTTGCAATATACAGGGTGCTACGTTTTTTCAGAATCAAAGTCAACTTTGGTTTTTTAAAGGGAACAACCCAATTATTTTTTTATTTTCAAATTTTCCCAAAAATTCCATATATATTTTATGCAACATACCTATATCTAAATTCAATTGTTTCCGAAATATTGACGGTTATAGATCGCCAATATGATCTTGATTTTTCGTAAATAATAGATATCTATAAGAAATGTTAGATTTAAAAGTTTATAGAAATCGCTTAAATATTTATTTCAAATATGTTTGCTACATACAGGGTGTTTAGCTTTCCAGAATACAAATCAATTTTGGTTTTTTAAATAGAACATCCGAATTATGTTGTTATATTTGAACTACTTTGATAAGTATTTCATAAAACATAGATTATTCTTAGACTCAGCAGTTTAAAAATGTTGTTACTTAAAACACTGACAATTTTCTAAACTTAAAACAAAAACCTATAAGTATAACTCTGAAACCGTTTCCCTTCTTATTATTGATATATTTTGAAATAAGCCACCTTTTTATGTTACTTCATTTTTATTAAAGTTTTAATCGAAATGAATCTAGGATCATATTGACGATTTACAACCATCAATATTTTCAAAGCAGTTAAATTTAGATATGGGGTATTTTGTATAAAATATATTTTCAGGGGAATTCAAAAATGAAAAAGTAATCTGACTGTTTTACTTAAAAAACCAAATTAAGTTTGGATTTTGGAAAAACAAAACCCCCGGTATATAATTAATTTTTTCAAACAAAAATTTAGGCAATTCTTGAAAACTTTTACCTTCAACATTTCTCGTAGATACCTGATTATTAGTATCAAATGAAGCTCATATTGGCTATTTATAACTATCAATATTTTGGAAACAATTAAATTTAGCTATAGGTAGGTTTTATAAAACATGTGAAATTTTTAGGAGAATTCGAAAATAAAAAAATAATTGGAGTGTTCCGATTAAAAAACAAAAGTTGACTTTGATTCTAAAAAAAAGTAGCACCCTGTATATCGCAAACTTATTTCAAATAAAAATTTAAGAGATATTTAGAAACTTTTTCATCCAATTTTTTTTGTATCTATCATATTTCGAAAAAGAAATGGGGGGTGCATTTATAACCAAAGACTCTGTACATCACAAATATTTGAAGGTAATTGAGAGTGATTTTTTTTAGCTTGATTTACTTTTTTCATCTAAAGTCCTAGAAAGAAGAAAATTTAGCAGTTTCGTCAGGGTCGACCCGAGCATATTCGGCTTACTAGGCGAATGATGTGATGTGTATGGGCCTCTTGTTGATAATATTATTATTTCTGCAGTTTATGACATGCATGGACGTGTCGTCATTTTCTTTTAAATAGTGAAGCTTTTTTCCTAAAATTGTTTCCCGAATATACGATTTTAAACTCGTAATTTTCTGTTTAATCTTGCCATCGCTTATTTTTATAAAACTTCAAGTTTGTTCAAAATTTCGACCTTCTCGAAACTTGGACTCTATTTTTAGTATTCTGCTTAAAACTTTATATAATTTTGATTCCAAATTAAAGTTTGGAATAGTTGGGAAAGTTGGTACAAAACTTAAGGAGGTGAAAGTAGAGCCAAAATTAATGAATTTAATCAAAATCGGTTATAAATAAGGGTAGTTTTTCTATCTAGCCTTAATATAAATTTGTAATTTTAATTTCTTTGAATTATCAAGCAAATGATATTATTCAATGCAATGGACTGTTTTAAAGAAAAAACGTCTTTACGTTTTTCTTCGAATTTAGCATAGTTTAGACGACATTTTTTTTAACGATGTATGGTTCAGAACTGTAACATTTTTCTACATTGTCACGTATAGTAGCCGGCATCCACTATTACAGTTACATCGTACTTTTTGTAACTTTTGCGTAGTCATTACAATTTTTCTTCTGTTTAGTTAAATCGAAATCTAGTAGCACGTTGTTTTAGAAAAACTCATTTAAAATGATAAGATAAGCACCGGAAGTTAAAGGAAAAGAAAAATAATAATGGTAGCCTGGGAAAATTAACAAACACTGCAATAAAACTCTCCGAAAGGCGCCTACTACGTGACAATGTAGAAAAATGTTTTTCTTCTGAACCATACATCGTTTAAAAAAAATAATTTTCCACAAAACTACTTAAAATTCGAAAAAAATGTAAAAACATTTTTTCTTTGAAAAAGAGTTTACATTTTAAAATCTAAATAAGAAATTTGAAGAAAAGTGCACTAAGCAAAATTTTGGCATTAAGTTAATAAATTTGAATTTCTACAAAACCTGTTCTCGAAATTTTGACTTCAAAGGCGAAATTTGAAAATTATATAGAAACTTCGAGAAGAAATTGTAAAATGTCTAAAAGAAACATTTCGATTCAAATATTGGAGGTGCCAAATTAAAGCCAATATTTCAAGTTTAGAACTTAAATGTATAGAAGAGCTCCTAAAAGGACAAAATATGCACTGACCATCTGCAAAAATTTGGATAAATTCGTGTAGACACACTCATCAACGACGTCAGATCTCAGCGCATATGGGAAGCTTTAAATACAATCGCGTGGATTATTCATTGCATATATTTTAGGTAGTTTTTAATGCCAATTTTTATCATCTTAGAGGTTGAGTTTTGAGAAATTCTGTATTAGTGCTCACCTTCGTATTAGGGGGAACATCTGTGCGAAATTTTATGCTCCCAGACCCACTGGTTTATGATGAGCCTTGTCCATCATTCAGTGCCAGGAGATTTATAGAATACATTTCTTCCAAAATTTCGACTTTAAACTCAAAATTTGTAAATGATTTCGATTTTCAAAGCATATCGTGACATTTCAATCTTATTTCTGGAAATTTCGAGCCCAATATCAAATTAATTACATTTCGGCTATAAATTAGAAAATACAAGATTTTTACTTTAAATTCGACATCGATTATTCTCTTAACATTTATACACGTTAGTTGTTTTTGCAATATTTTTTTAACGAAACATTTTGTTGAAATGTCAAATTTTTTTTTACAATTTCAAGTTTTTCGCGCATAAATATTATTAAATACACTTTTCTGACCTACTTGTCAAAATTTCGCTTCTATTGGTTTAATTGAAATAAGATTTTCCGATTTTTCGAAGTTGTGACTTCTTTTGAAATGAACTTAAAATAATTATTGACATTTCGACTTTCTTCGCCAACAATTTAACACTTCTTTATTCTAGTGCACATACCAATAGGTTTGAACATTTATTAGATTCGAAGTTTGGAAACCAAAGACCGGTTTCGATCTTGTTTGATCTCGTCAGTTTGGTATATCCACTTGCATACTTCTTTACACATCAAGAAATTTAAAATCCTTCAAAGCTACTCTTCTGGCAATTTCAAGCATTTAAAATGTCCACGTTTTTTCTAAAATTTCAACTCGATATTCTTTTAATAAATTGCGATTTTTTTTTTCGAAATTGTGTCTTAAATTTTGAAATTTTCACTTTTTCTCAAAGGTCAAGGTTTCGCTTTTTATTTTAAATGTCGATTGTTTCATTCAAATTTCCAAATTTAAACACAAAATTTCCATTTTCATGCAAAATGTATATAATCCCTTTTCTACCTCCAAAACGAAAATTGTTTTGATAGACAAATGTGCCAACCCTAGACGGTTGTCCCTTGTATTGATGAAGGCCTCGTTCTCAGTTAAACAAAATAATTGGTTTTAAGATACTTACTGTTTGTTGTGTTGTCTATAATATATTTTGTAGCGTTACTTAAAACCGACTTCCCATATGTCTCTATGCAGCTGTCTCTTTTTTGTTGGCTAATTTTTATTTGTTCTTGAAGTATTTTGTTCATATATGTTTGTGGATCAAGCATTTCGTTATCTGTAAAGAAAAAAGAAAATTATTACGCGTTTGTACGTAAGGCGATTGTATGTTCAATAAGTAACACTCATCAAATTAAAACTATTATAGTTCTAGTCGTTTTCATTTTTTATATCTTTTACAGACATCCTGGATATAGCACTGATGAAGGATGTTCAATATACTGTTGAGCTGACATCAGTTAATGAGCTCAGCTCGGACCACAACTCAGTGTTGATGACCATAGGATATGATCACGGACCCAACCCTCCAGAGACCTGCAAGAAAACAAACTGAACAATGTTCAGTGAGTGTCTAGCAGTAACCTGGAAAATGCCTGGAGAGATTATCAAAATCAATGATATCAACTCGGTGGTGGAAAGGCCCGAAAACATCATAACAGATTCCATTCTGGCAGCGACCAAAACTTTCCGGCGAAAGGAAGGAAGGGGACCACTACCAAATCATTTGGTGGATTTGATCAGGAGAAAAAATTAGGCCAGGAAGAGTAAAAGACGGTCCAATCTGCAAGCACATAAGGCAGAAGTCAACAGACTCATTAACGAGCTTAGGTATGAACTTAAAGAGCACAAGATTTCTAAGTTTCAGGAACACCTAAGAAGCATCTCGAAAACTCCTTTGACCTCTGGCGAAGAGCCAAAGTTCTAAGAGAGGATAGGAAACCAATTTCTTTGGTTCACGGACCTCAAGAAATGGCTTATTCAGATTAGGATAAGGCCTTAGCATTCGCTAAGATCTTTGAAAGACATTGCGAGGCTACTTTTGAACGAGTGAATTTAAACGTCGTAGAAAGAGAGTGGAAAAAGAGGTCCAAGATCTTCAGGAAGACGAACCAGACGTAGAAGACGTCATCAGACCAACTGATACAGAGGAACTTCAAAGCTTTCTGCATAAGTTAAACGTCAAGAAGGAATCAGGTCCATACGGAATTTCGAACCAAGCTCTGAAGAATCTTCCAGGCCAAGCTGTCAAATACTTTGAAGATATAGTAAATTCAATGTTTGAAAATTAGTATTGGAAGTCCTGTAAACCTTAACTTTATCCCTAAGCCAGGTAAGGTGGGGAATTTTCCCCAAAATTTCAGGCCAATTGGCCTCTTATCCAACTTATGTAAGGTGGCAGAAAGGATTTTGAAGAAGCGTCTGCAGAACATCATCACCGATCGCGACATCATTTCTAAGAAACAATTTGGGTTCCAACCAGTGCACTCTACCTCGGACCAGTTGCTGCGAGAGGTTGAACAAATCACACACAGCATGAATTGAAATCAGATAGTAGGAGCAAATATTTTCGATATCTCTAAGGCATTTGACACAGTTTGACACCGAGGATTAGTCTACAAGATACATCACTTTGGGATTCTTCTAACGATGGTTCAAATGGTAAGCTCGCTTCTGCACCAGCGCTCATTTAGAGCGAAGGTGGGACAGGAACTGTCTAACCAGTATAGGTTGGGGTATGGCGTGCTCGAGGTTCTGCTTTGTCACCGCTCCTTTACTGTCTGTTTACAGCAGACATTCCAAGAACCGACCAGACGACATTGGGAATCTATGCAGACGACACAGCGTTATTGGCAAATTCTTTAAGTCCAGAATTGGTCACCAGACAACTTCAGACAGCTACAGACAAATTTCTCTAATACTTTGGTAAATGGAGAATTCAAGTCAACGCCTACAGACAAATTTCTGTAGTACTTTAGTAAATGGAGAATTCAAGTCAACGCAGACAAGATCCAAGCAGTTTTCTTCACCAGAAGAAGGTCATATTTATGTTCATGGGCAAAACGTCGACAGGAGACTTCAGGAAAAGTATCTAGGGATAATACTCTACAAAAGACTGACATTTTAGGTTCACATCGTGATTATGCAGTATCCAAGGCTAGAATGCTAAAGGGACTGCTGCTAGCAATGATTGGTAGAAATAGCAAACTGTCCATAGGGCTTAAAGTTTTGCTCTACACATCAATAATAAGACCAGTGATGACCTACGCATCTGTAGCCTAATCACAGGCTGCCGATAACCAGATGAAGAAACTTCAGGTGTTCCAGAACGTCTTTTTAAGACAAGCCATGGATGCTCCATGGTTTGCGAGAAATGATCAACTTCATCGGGAAGTCGACCTACCTAAGGTAAGAGATTTTCTCAGGAAGGTAAATTTTAGGGAAGTGTTGAGAGCGGAAACGCATCCCAACGAACTAGTTCGACAAGCAGTGGATTACGACTCGGAAATCCCAACCAAAATCAGGACACCAAGGATGGTTCTCTAGGCTGCATTATCGGCGATTATTGTCTTCCTATAGGGAAATTTTTGTGTTTTGTTTGTTTCAGGCAAAACAGCTCACATTAGTGCTTCAGTGCTAATGTACTGTTCCGACGAAGGGATTGGGGGCCATGGGCTCGGCTCGAAGAAGCAGGGGTTTTAGTCGGTCTAGCGCAATGTTGAGAGCGGAAACGCAGGCAAAGGAATATTTTCGAATATGTTTTAATTTATTGTAGGCAAATCTTTCTATATATTTTAATAAAAAAATGATATATGGTGATATTTTGAATAAAATAATAAAATATGATTATTACTAGAAACACCATTTTTGCGTAATCGAAATTTGAAATCTCATCTCGAGGAATTTTGATGCTTCATTCTGCACGTTAGGGAAACATATTGACGTAATGGCAACATGGCTCAACTACTTTTAGATCCTTTTGGCCGCTTTGGCTAATCTTCTGTCGTGGAAATCTTTTCCCTTAAGCAGTGCTTAAAAAATCTACTGTAAAGCGGCTTGGGAAGATTTATTTTTGTATCCAAGCAGACAGTTTACGCTAAACATCGAGTAGTGGTGGCAGTCTGGTCCTTACGTCGCCCTACGCAGTGGAATCTAAAGTTCTAAAAACTTTTCGCTACGATTATTGCCCGCGAACTCCTCTAATAAAGCTCATACAAATTATGCTATTTTTATGACTTATTTAAATTTACACTGGCAAAAATGATGCGTATTTTTCGAACTTCATCAATAAATTTTATCTGAAGTGCCGCCTTATTGATCCATTTATGGCAAAGTTGCGCATTTTAGCGATTCATCCAGTACTATATTGCTTAAATGTAACCAAATAGTAGCTCTTCAAAGTCAAGTGCCTATGAAAAAGTTCGAAAAATAGCCACCCTAGGATAGAAAAAGCAAATGTTTAACTTCAATACAACATCATTTGAAATCTGTACTAATAACGTTTTCAAATATCTTTGTCTTCTTAATTTAATACTAAATAATTATTTGAAAATTCGCATGCCCCTTTCTTTGATCAGCTTAAAAAGCATCCTTCCTTTAAAGCTTCATTGATATCTGTTATTAAAATTTCCTCTTCCTACTCGGGTGTTTGATATTTTTAATGAGAAACGTCAGTTAGCTGACTGAATGAAATTAGCGATCATTTTTCTTTCCCCCGTTTCGCATTATTCTCAGATATTATATCGTTATTTTTTAATTTCATAATACAATGCCTGTAACGAGTGTAATGTTGCTCTTGCGGCGTGGCAGCTTTAAATCCTTGATGGAACGAGATTTAATTTATTTAGCCTCTTCTCTTAAAAGCAGTGAATTTTCAACGCAAATCTTGAATTGCTCCGGAAACAGTGGTGTCGCTCTATTTCTTGTTGGTTCGGAATCGTTAATGTAAGCCTGCGCCTTCGCAGGAAAAAGTTAAAAACGCAGGAAAAAGTTAAAGTTAGTTGCATCGAAGTTTCTCCTTATAGATTTAGGACTTGGACACTTAGTTATTCCAAGTTTTTTAATTATTTGGCAGCGTTAATATGTGAGAGAATTTTTTGCGTTATTTTTCTTCAAAAACGTTTACAACGTTTAACATCTTGTGGTCTTCCTTCAGGACTCTGTTATTTGATATCCAATTTTCTCGCTGACAGATCTCTTCAGGGCATGGCATCTCATCCGAAACATTTGCGATTAATGTATGGGTGCCTCAGGGGTCTGTCCTGTCTCCTGCTCTGTTTCTGTTACACGTAAACGACTTCCTAGCTTCAACTTCCAATCCGATATACAGCTACTCAGATGATAGTAGTCTGATGTCATCTTTTTTCTCCGACAAACTGTTATCCGTCGCTGCTTCAAGTCGACCAAGGGAAAAGCATATACCGATGATTGATCGGGATCTTGAAATCATTCTGGAATGGAGTAAGAAAAAGATGGTCGACTTCAATGCTTTAAAAATTCAGGCCGAGGTGTTCTCCAAGAAAACATCAAGGGATAATGCAATACACAGACTAATGGACGGTGAAATCCTCCATATGGGATCTAATCTGTCTGATCTAGAAGTGAATGCGAGCACTTACTTCTCTTGGGATGATCATGTGCGCGCCATTGCCAAGTCCGCCTCTCAGAAACTAGGCTTTCTTTTTAGGGCTAAAAAGTACTTCACATCCCATCAGCTACTCACACTAAGCAAACCTTAAATTAGATCAGAACTAGAATACTATTCTCATATTTGGAGGTTAGCCTCAAAGCACACTTTAGCTCTTTTGGATTCAATTCAAAGAAGACCGATTTCCCTAATTTATGACGAGAGTTTCATCAATTCTTTCGAAACACTAGTGCACAGGCGGATGGTGAGTGACTTGTCTCTTCTTTACAAGTACTATTATGGGAGATGCTTACAGGAACATCTCGCTGACAGATCTCTTCAGGTCGTCGTCGATGGCATCTCATCCGACACATTTGCGATTATTGCAGGCATGCCTCAGGGATCTGTTTCATCTCCTACTCCATTTCTGTTACATATAAAAAATCTCTTAGCTTTAACTTTCAATCCTCTATACAGCTACGTCGATGATAGTAACCTTGTGTTATCCTTTTTCTCCGACAAACCATTACCTATCGCTGCTTTGGATCAACTAAGGGAACAGCAGATACAGACGATTAATCGAGATCTTCAGATTATTCTGGAATGAAGTAAAAACAATTTGGTCGACTTCAACGCTTTAAAAACTCAGGCCGGTATTTTCTCTAAGAAAACATAAAGGGATAATGCAACAAACATACTAATGGACGGTAAATTCCTTCCGATGGAATCTAATCTATCTATCCTAGAAGTAAATGCGAGCAATAACTTCTTTTGGGATCATCATATGCTCGCGATTGCCAAGTCCGCCTCTCAGAAAATAGTCTTTCTTTTTAGGGCTAAAAACTACTTTACATCTCATCAGGTACTCACACTATACAAAGCCTCAAGTTGGGCTAACATTAG
Source organism: Dastarcus helophoroides (assembly GCA_028583605.1). Lineage (NCBI taxonomy): Eukaryota > Metazoa > Arthropoda > Insecta > Coleoptera > Bothrideridae > Dastarcus > Dastarcus helophoroides. Next base: position 31,983,897 of record CM053331.1, on the reverse strand, counting down.
AATACTATTCCCTTGTTTGGAGTTCAGCTCCAAAGACGTTTTAGCTTTTTTGGATTCAGTTCAAAGAAGAGCGATTCGTCTAATTGATGACGAGTTTGACTGATCCTCTTGAAATACTAGAGCACAGGCGGTTTTCTTTTTACAAGTACTATCATGAAAGATGCTTGCAGGAACTAATAGGATTTATCCCCCCAAAGGCAAGATTTTTGAGATGTACAAAACAGTCGGAGTCAGCAAATTCCTGGGCGGTCCAGCTTGACACAGTAAGGACCTCTGTTTACGAAGCCCCTTTTTTCTATAGAACTTTCAAGCTATGAAACCCAAAAATTACAACCTATCCTTGTTTAGGAAGGCGATTTATCGCCACCTATCCTCGTTTCTGCATCCTACTAGCAGAGCTTTGAAGGCAGAATGGGGTTGCCCTGTGCGAGTGGATTAAACTAAAAAAGAAGTTGTTTCTTTTTAAACTAGAATTAGGCTGGGTTAAATTCAAATTAACTAAAATCGTTTGTAAATCCAAACGAGCATACACAGGAGTAGGCTTTATAATTGAAACTTAGAGCTGCAGTTTCAAGTCCTTGATTATTGAACAGCAGTAGTGTTGGTTGTTGCTGGCTGATGGTAGTTGATAAATAATGAGTGTTAACCAAAATGCCTTGATATATTTCTCTGATATGAATTAAAGGACATTCTGGAAAAAAGGGAAACGAACGCGCTGACAAACAGGCTAGGGAGGGTTTGGAGGGATAATTCGTTGGACCAGAACAAACCCTTCCCCTGGTTAGATCAACCGTAAGATCCCTTCTTAACGAAGAAATTCATCGTAAATACAAAACCATATGGGCATCAATAGAAACAGGCCGACAAACTCACGCATTCATTAGAATGCCGTACAGGGAAAGGGCAAAACTACACGCTTACAACTTTCAAGAAACAACCTCAAGAAACTTCTAGGGATTTGGACAGGTCAGTGTCGATTAAACAAACATCTCCACGAAATGGAAATTATAAACGACTCGAGTTGTAGGGGGTGTTTAGAAGAAGATGAGAGTGTCGAGCACGTAATGTGTCACTGCCCGGCACTAGCATCAATCAGAGCATCCACGCTGGGGGACTTCTGGTCTAGTGGGACCAGCTTGGAAGAGCCTATCCAAGGGACGTTCATCAGTTTCTCAACAAGGTTGGGTGGCTGAATGAATGACCAAGGACACCTCAATCACGAGGATAGCACAATGGGACCGGAAAGGGTGGCCTAAGTGCTGGTCTTAACTTAAGGCAACCCGCATCAAATCCAAAATCCAGAATGGCTTGACTATCCAACCAGTATAGGTTTCGGTATGACCTACTCAAGTTTCTGCTTTGTCACCGCTCCTACATTGTCTGTTCACAGCAGACATTCCAAGAAGCGACCAGACTACATTGGCAATCTATGTAGACGATACAGCGTTACTTGCAAATTCTCTAATTTTAGAATTGGTCACCAGACGACTATAGAGAGCTACAGACAAATTCCTATAATACTTTGTCCAAGTCAACGCAGACAAGACCCAAGCAGTTTTCTCTCCAGAAGAAGACTCCAACCATAAGGTCATATTCATGTCCATGGGCAAAACGTCGACTGAAGATTTCAGGCAAAGTATCTAGGAGTAATACTTGACAAAATACTGACATTTTAGGCTCACATCGATTATGCACTAGTCACACATTTTCCATCATTAATATCTAATATGTGCACTAATGTGGAAATTAGTCAATAATAGAGCAAACTAGGTACTTCGGTTGTAGCTTTCAATTCAAAACTTTGCAGATTATAACACATGTACAAAAAGTTTTTCCATCGAGTGTATTGCTGCAATTTTTTAGCATGTTCACGTATGTTCCTTACTGGATCAGTGCACGCCAAGTTGACATTTAATTGACATGCAGGCCATAAGAAATCTTAAGCAATAATTGCGTTATATCAAGGGTAAATGTCATCTTGGTGTTTACTGATAAATAAACAAGTTACGTGAACTTGCCAACGCACCAGATGAGAATTCTGTACACTTGCTGTAGTTATCCTGATATTGTATTTTCTTACAAGGATTTTTTGTCACGTTAAGATTTTTCGCAATTAAAATTAAATTTCTGACTTTTACCGACAAATTATTTACAACAGAAAATTTTGATATTCTAGACATGTGATATTTCGATATCCAAATAAAATTTGAACAGGCAATTGAAAACTGCAATCTATTCCATTTAATTTAAAATGAATCTCGTTTCATAAGTATGAATGTGCAAAATGTTATTGAATATAGTAGGTCATATGTTTTTACTGCTTCATGTGATATATCGGCCTCCCGCCTTTGAGACTATCAAATTGGAGATGTTATCGTCCTAAATTAGTTTTTTTTTGAAGTGTACACAATGAAATTTCTATAATATTTTGAGGACTCTTGTACACTTCACAATTAGCAAGTAGGTATTTCATTAAAAAAAATCGACCCACTATTAACAAAGTTCAAGAGCAATGTGCTGACTTTGTAATAAATATGATGCAAGTTCCTTGTAACATTCTTAGATACATTTTTTATTTGTAAAGAATCTCTATGCAGGTTAATATTGCGTTAGTGTCTTTAATTGAAAGTCTTTTTGTAGGCTCATCACGAAACAAATAAATATGCAAAATTTAGAATTTAGGGTCGAGGCCTCAATATTTACTTCCTATTTTTAGAACATTGTCGGACCTTTTGGGAAATGTCGACTGTTTTACAGACATTCTTTTATGAATTTCTATTTTTTAAATTAATTGGAAACTTCTAAGAAATAAATTTAGAATTAGAAATGTTGATGTTAACTGGGCCATTTGGGATGAAAAAAATTTAGAGTTTATACAACTTAAATTTTGAGATTTTAAAGTCTATAACAGACGCCATATAGGTGTTTTGTATGTTATTGTTTTTAAACTCCTCCTTCGACGGAGAGATGTGTTCCACGAAGAAATTTGACCAGTCTTTAGAGAATGTTGAGTTGTTTGTTTTTAAAAATGGTTTTCTTAAAAAATACAAAAAATTTGGGGACTGCCGACAGAAGTGAAACCTTAAAACTAGGAAATAACAGTCCCTATGTATTGTGGGTCTAACCTACACTGCTGTTACGAGAAGACAGTCTAAACATTATATTTAAAGCGGAAATGAAGGAAAATGTTTATTATGTGAAATCTAAAAAACAAGAATTTTACTTTTAAACTGAAAATTTTTAGAAAACAATCAAAATTTGAACAAAAACAACGAAAAGTTATACAAAAAAAATTCTCCAATTTTTGGATTAAAAAATTTAAAGTTTAAACTCGTAAATTAAGACAAAAAACACTGGTCAACAAAATTGAAGATTTGTGATGTCACATGAACTTCTTTGTATTTTGTAATAGTGTTAGTTATTAAAATACAAATGTTATCCCCTGAAACCAAGAAAGATTAAAAAACACAACAAAGGTTGCTTTAGTTTACGTCATAATCAGGTCTGCTGTTTCCAAAATTTGAATTTCAAATTTTCAAATTTTTCCAAAAATTTCAATGCTTTAAAAATGTTTTTGTTTTCGACATTTTGAAATTTTAAAAGGGTTCGGTGTTATTAAATATTTAGATCTTTTTGTAAATTTTTAAATGTAAAAAACTCAGTTTTTTCAGAAATTTCGATTTTTTGACAATTTTAATATTCTAACACCTTAGTTTTGATATTTCTTAAAAATTTGGATTGTTTTTTAAATTCACAATTTATTTTAAATCTTGAATTTTTTTGACACTTTTGACTTCCAAATTTTGGTCCATCCAAATCAGACGTTGAAAAAAATGTTCGGCTGTTTTGTAAATTATTCTTCATAACTGGACATTTCTTCAAAAGGTCGCTTTTTGAAATCTTTCACTATTGTTGAAAAATCTAATTTTTTTTAGAAATCTTAATTTTTACTGATTTTGTTTTGAAAATTTAACTTTATTGCTAATTGAAATATATTTTCAAATATTCGATTGATTTCTAAATTTTTGGCTTTCAAAATTTTAACTTTTTTTGAATTTAAAAGCTTTGAAATTTTAACTTTCTTTAGCTTTGAAATTTCTTCACAATTTCCAGTTTCTTTGAAAATCTTGACTTCAACATTTTATTTTTGTTCATTAAATTTTAAATAAATTTGACTTTTGCAAATGTCCCTTTTTTCAAAGCTCGACATTTCTTAAAAGTGTGGCTTTATTTGAAATTTTCGACAATTTTTGCTTGTGCGAATTTTAAATGTTTATTTAAATTGTCACACTTTTAAAAATTGTAATTTTAAAATTTCGACTTTCTTTCAAATTGGTGCCCTATTTCCCAAAATTTTATTTTTTCTTGATTTTTTTGTATTACCCTTTTTAAATTCTATACATTTTTTCAAATTCTGTTTACTTTGAAACGTTTGTTTATTTTTAAATTGATTTTTTTGACACTTTATTGCATGCTTAAATTTTTATCATAATCTTGACTTTTTTAAAGTTTTTCTTTTGAGTTTTTTTTAATTATTTTTCGATAGTATGACTTTTTAAAATCATAAGAAATTTCTTTTCAAATTTCTGCTTCTGTTGGAATGGACTGGTCCTTGGTTATCCTCAAAAATTGAAATACAAATCTTGTCCCCAAGAAACATTAAAAGGCACAACAAAGGTAGCTCTAATACGTTTCAATAGCCAAGCTATCATCTTCAGAGAGGTGGATAGTATCTCTCTGAAGATGATAGCTTAGCTATCGAAACGCATTAGAGCACCCTTTGTTGTGTTTTCTAATCTTTTTTGGTTTTAGGAGACAAGATTTGTATTTTAATTTTTGAAGATAACCAAGGACCAGTCCGTTGCACAAAAAAAAATCAGAATAATCGAATTACCAAAATAAAAAGATAGTTTTAACGAGTCGAAATTTGGAACAAAATTAGAAATTTTGTGTCACAAATTTAGACACGTTAACAAAATTTTCATAAAAAAATGAAATTTTGAACAAAAAGTCGAAATTTTGGAAAAAAAGCGAAATTACTAAAGAGCTAAAATTTTAAAAACAAATCTAATTTTGAAACATTTGGACCTTTAAAAAAGTTGGAAAACTTGAAATTCGACATTTTTAAAATATGAGTAAAAAATTTTCGATAATCTCTAGTGAGATTTTTATTCATGTTTTAGTGGCTTCTATTCTTATTGACTCACAAACAGCGATTGACAAATAAAGATTCAACGCAATCACTGCTTGGGGCAATCTATAAAAGTGCCAATCCTCAACAGAAGGTTACAGAATTGTGAAAGGAGTAACTGGCGAAGAAAAAGCCAATAAAACATGAATCAAAAATTTTCAATAAAAATCAAAGTGAGATTTTTCAAAAATGTGTGCCAGAATATATAAATCTTGAGAAAAACTTAAAATTCTTTAAAATACCCAAATTTTTAAACACAGTTCTTTTTAAAAAGGCAATTTTAGAAAAATTTAAAAAAGGTATAAAATTTTGACAAGGGAAATTAAAAAAAAGTGAAATTTTAAAAAGTAAGTCAAACATCTTTAGAAGGCGAAAATTTTTCAAAAAATTCATAACTTTGAGATAAAGTAGATATATTCAAAACTTAATCTAAATTTTAAAAAGCTGTCGAAGTTAAAAAATGTTGAAATTTCGAAAAAAGCAAAAAAAGTCCTAATTTTCAAAATTAAGTTAAAATTTCGTAAAGAAGTCAAAATTTTGTCGAGATTTTCTAACATAAGTAAACCGAGAAAAGCTCAAATTCCAAAAAGGTCGATATTTTCAAATGTCAGAATTTTTAAAAAAGTCGAAAATTTGAAATAAGTTTTATAAAAAGTGGAATTGATCAATAAAAATCGATTTCTTCAAAAACAGTTGGGATTTTCAAATGGTCAATATTTTGAAATATAAGTCGAAATTTTTAATAGAAGTCAGTATTTAAAAAAATAAATATTTTTTTTTAAAAGTCAGAATATTCAAAAGAAGTTGATATTTTCCAATAAAAAAAGTCGAAACGTTTAAAAGTGATGCAAATTTAAAAAAAAAATAGAAAAGGCGAAATTTTAAACACAAGGAATAAATTCTTAAAAATGTCGAGGTTTTGAATAATCGAAATTTTCAAAATAAGTCGAAATTACCAAATCTAGTTTGGAACAGACTGCCCCTTGGCTATCTTCAAAAATTGAAAGACAAATCTTGTCTCCCGAAACGAAGAGAGATTAAAAAACCCAACAAAGTTTGTGTGTTTTTTAATCTTTCTTGGTTTCAGGGGACAAGATTTGTATTTCAATTTTTACCAAATCTAAATTTTGAAAAAGAAGACGAAATTCTCATTAAACAAAATTGATGTTTTGTATTGTTTTGTAAAATTTAAAAGTAATTGAAAATGTCGTTGATTTGTAATTAATTTATTTTTCTAAGTAATGGGTAATTGAATTACTTTTTACTTTTTTAAAGTAATGTAACTTGAAGTAATTTCATTCCTTTTTCTGAAAAGTAATGGGTAATGCAATGATTCCTTTTTAAAAGAAATTTGGCCAGTTCTGTTCTAATTAAAAAATTATAATAATTTAAACCTACTTGACTAATTGTAAATTCTCATTAAATAAAAGAATTAGAAAAAACTACAGGTTTCAAAAGAAAAATCAAGGTGTACAAAAAAAGATCAAATAAAAAAAAATACGAAATCAAAAGTTAAAATAAAGGAAATTTGTCAAACTTATGAAAACAATCGACAATTTAACTGAAAAAAAGGTGAAAATACTTTCAGAAATTTTGAGTTTAAAATCTAAATTTCAAGGCGAAACATCGAAATGACTAAAAAAGAACATTTTTCGAAATTTTAACCGAAGCATCGCAATTTCTAATTAAAAAGGAATTAAATAATTTGAAGTTACTTGATTTACAACGAAATTTGATTTCCGAAGACTTGGTAAATTTTGAAAATTTTCTGAATTTTTTTAAAATTGTTTTTAGAAATGTTGAGGCAGGCCCGCAACCGAGGGGGCTAGGGGGCTGCAACCCCACGAAAATTTTTGGCTTTCCACTAGATAGAACTGAACTATTTAGATGTGCGACCTTTTTTAAAAACCATTTTTAATGGATCATTTTGTTTACGTACTGAAATGCAAGGATGTTTTTTTCTTCAAATTTGGGGCCATTTCTTATTATTAAAGACCGAATTTTAAGTACCATCAAGCAAGGTTAAAAGGTGAACAAAAGGCTAGATTAGTAAAAAACGAAAAGCTAAAGAAGGCAACAAAAAAGTAAAATACTTTAAGAAAAAGCATTAACTGGTCAAAACTCACATTTAACAAAAAAAAAACATTTTGAAATCTCAGTCGAAATTTAAAAAAAAATAGATTTTAGGTTATACTCAGGATATTCAGAAAGAGTATAACATTTTCAAATGAAGAAATTCTTAAGATTTCTATTTCTTTCTCGAATTTTCAGCCTAGATTTTAAACTCATTTGAATTTTTTCCAAAATTTTGACTTTTAAATCCGAAATTTCGTTTGTAAAAAAATTTAAACTTTTCTTGAAATTTTTTTTTATATTTAAAATTTCAATCTTACGTTTTAAATTTTATAAAAATAATGTAAATTTTGCAAGTTTTTCAAGCTTATACTCTCCATTTTGAAACAAAATTCAAACTGTGAGAAGAACTGGAAATTTATACAAGTAATTTTTTGAGATTTAACACCAAATTTTGAGAAAAACTTGGATTCTGTGATAAGAGTTTTACAGTTTTGAAATTTAAAAATTTAAATTTTAAATTCGCTATTTGAATAAAATTTTGATTAGGCCCTTTACTAAATAATCAAAATCTCTTATAAGCCATTATTTTGAGAAGACATTTTGTAATAAGTTATTTTTATGAATTTCTTCTATAATTTTTCTAACATGGCTGATTGTCTACCCTTTCAAACTAATTTGTTACCCGTACAGTTCCACTCGACAGGGGGCACCCCTTCGATTATATCTCACCTAGTTTATCTGTTTCACTTCTATACGCTATCGTTTGCTTTGCCCTAATAGAATATTTACTTTGATAACAACAACACTTCCAGTCTTAATTTAACTTTGCTCATCAGAGGCAATGCACGTTCTTTATCTAGGCTTCCAAAGCATAAAAGTACTGACAGCTCATTCGCACCCAATTTTAGAAAAAATGTCTAAAGTGTCGATTCTTTTATAAATTTCGAGTTTTACACAAAACTTGAGCGTTTTTAAGTTGGAAAATTCAGGATTTTCTTATTAACTTTAACCCATCAGCTTAATTCAAAATTTTTAATTTTTTCAAAAAGTTTTATCTTCATAATAAAAAATTTCGAAATTTTTTATTATGAAGTTGATTTGTTTATATTTCGATTTTGAAAATTTAACTTGTTTCTCCAAAATTCGACTTCCAAGTGAAAACTAAAAAAAAAATATTAAAATTTTTATATTAGTTATCAAATTTCGACTTTAATTAATAAATTTTTGACTTTTAATCACCACATTTCAACTTTAAATTCATATTTTTAGAAAAGTTATAAAATGTTTACAGCTTTTTACGACGAGTTAAAAACTGTCAAGATTAAATTCGAAATTTTGAAAAAAAAAGTGGGTTAATGGCTTTATATTTATTAATTTTATTTGACATCTCTGCGACCCAGTTTGGAAATATTTAAGTTTTTATTGTTTGTTGACAATAAGAGTCCATCATGAAGAATAAACTTAATGACTTTAGTTTATTTTTCAAAATTTTTACATTAGCACTGGTTCAAAATTAAGACTCCTTTAAAATACTCTGATTATCTTTCTCTACATTTAATTTAAAAAAATTCTCTGGGCATTTTGAGAAAACACTAAAAGTTCCAGGAAATATCAAAGTATATTTTATAAATTTTGTTTCAAAATAAAATGTTAAATGTTATTAGTTTTTGTTGATAGATTTTATCTTTTGGAAATAAGAGATTTTTTAAAAACATTGTGACTTCAAACCTTTTTTTTCCAAAAATTATAGCTTCCTTTTTCTTCGGATTTAGAAAGTAATTCTAAACGTCGACCTATTTTTAAATTTCGAATTTAAAAAACTAGAAATTTCGAGTTGGAACATGTAAATTTGTTAAGAATTAACTAGGAAGTTCGATCCTGATCCTTATTTATATTCCCGGGATTTCGAGATTACATTTACTCAATCCTGGGATCCCGGGATTATTTCGGTATTGCGGGTTAGAAATAAAAAAAACATCTTTTCAACCAGCAAATCAAACAATCAACAATCAAAATTTAGGTAAAAACAACGTATTTTAAAACGCAGATATAATTAATCAGACTTAAGAAGTAGACTAAGCAGGCTTAAAATCACTGAATCGTTATGCTGAAGTTATTCTTTTTCAAGAATCAATAAGAGCTCTTTAAACTTAGGTGCCATCCTTTCATTCATGATTTTTTGAATCTCACCTGGTCCTTACAGCAGGTGGCAAATTTGTATGACCCTCTTCACTCCGACGTCATATATTTCGTAATTAATTTTTTAATTTAGAAATTATCTTATCTGCCTGAATTTGGTTTTCGTGTATTATATATTTAAATTTGCTATTTTATCTTATTTGTTTAACATTTCACCAATCTTAACTTGAGTAGAAATTTTATCTTAATACATTCAGGATTTTCATTTCCTTCTTGAAATTTTTATTGTTAAATCTAAATTTTACAAAAATACTCTCCAAATTTTAACTCAAAATTTTAACTTGCGGATTTCACCTCAAAATATTTTAAATATGTTTCTTGAACTTTTGACTTTTATCTAAACATTTCGATTTTGTCCTCGATATTTCGTTTTCAAGTCGAAATTTCAGAAAAATTGAAATTCCTATTTTAGGTTTGCATAAAAAAAAGGTTAAAATTGATGAAAAAAAACCTGACATTTTTTCAAAAGTCAAATTTTTTTGAAATTTTTCCATTTTCTTCTCAATCTTCCACTCCAATCTCTAAAATTGAAACCCAAAATTTCCACATAAAATGCAAATTTGTAAAATAGTGAAAGAATCAGAATTGGAATTGTTTTTAGAAATATCGAAACTCTTTTCCAATTTTCAGCTTTGAAAGAAAATCTCAATAAAAAAAAACGTAAAGTCAGAATTCTCAATTTTTTAAAAAAGTAGAATTTTTTGAAAGACTCAATAGTGAAGAAAAACCAAAATTATAAGAAAATTTGATAGCTTTTAAAATACTCAAACATTTAGAAAGTTAAAATTTTGAACACATTAAAATTTTCGAAAAAAAAAACCCAAAATTTGATAAATACGAAATTTAAAAATGAAACTTATCAAAAAAACACAAGTACAATGTAAAAAGGAGTAGACATTTTGGAAAAACCGAGATATACGGAAAACATATAGAAAAATCGAAGATAAGGCGTACAGAATTTTAAACAATGTCAAAATTTTCGTAGAACGTAACAATTTCCAGAAAAAACCTGAGATTTTAAAAAACATGGGTATTTTGAAAAAAAATCAGTCATTGAAGAAATCGAAAATTTTAAAAATTCTAAAATGGGTAAAAGTAACGAAATTTTCGAAAAAATTCGTAATTTTGAAAATACAGTCAAACCCGGATATAACGACCTCGTTTACAACGACGCATCGGTTATTACGACTAAATGACAAGATCCCGGCGATTATTTTAAAGGTTAACTGTACTGCCAGTTATATTTCTTTTAACAACTACCGGTTACAACGTCCGTAGTTTATGGTCCCTTCGATGTCGTTATATCCAGTTTCAACTGTAGTTGAAATTTTGAATTTCCACTTTCAGTTTTCATATTACCGTTGACTTAAAAAAATAAAAACACTTTTTAACTTGAACTGAAAAGTTTCAGATGAGATTCCGTTAACTTGAAATTTACCTATAACATTCTCGAATTTTGTGGTTTAAAAAATTGAATTAAAAAAACAGAGATTTTTAAATACAAATTTTTACGAAAATAGAAAATTTATTAGGATGATTCAAGTTTTAAAATAACATTTCCAAACAACGGTCTACACTTCGAATTTCATCTCGAAACAAAAGATATTGTAATTTTGGACAAAACGAAATTTTTGAAAAAGTCTAAATTTTAGAAAATAGGACGAATTTTTTTGGAAAAAGTTAAGATTTAAAGAGGACAAAAAGTTAAATTTAAATTTTCAAAAAAATTTAAAAACAATGAGAATTTCCAAAAAATAAAAGTTAAAATTTTCGAAAATATGGTAATTTTGAATAATGTAAAAATTTTCATAATAAATTAAAATTTCCAAGATTTTTAGAAAGTAATCGAAACTGAAAAAAAAATTAACGCATTTTAAAAATTTGAACAATCAAAGAAATTTTTAAAAAAATTTTCAAAAAGGTTAATATCTTGGAATTAGTGGATTAAAATTTCAAAAATCGTCAAAATTTTCAAAAAAAAATCAAGTTTTAAAAAAATTGAAAAATATTTGGTAAAATTTTCAAAGTAAAACGAATTTTTCTATAAGTCTTCATATTAAAGAAATCCAAAATTATTAGAAAAGTTCAAAAAATAGTTCAATTTTAAAATTAAAATTTTCGAAAAAATCAAAATTGTGGATGACTGAAATTTTGAAAAAAGTAAGACATTTTTTAGAAAATCGAAAATTGTAATCGAAAGTTAAAAAAATGGTAATTTTGAAACAGTTTTAAAATTTTCAAATAGAGTAAACATTTTCAAATAAAGTTAAAATTTAAAATGGAATAAAAAAAATTCAAATAGTCGAAAATTTAGAACAATGCTATACTAAAAAAATTTTCCGATTCAAAAAAAAAAACAATTGAAATTTTCCAAAAAAATGGAATTCTGAACAAACTTCAAATTTTCAAAAAAATAGTGTAAAAAAAAACAAAAATTTTGAAAACTAACAGCTGAAAATAAACCAAGTTAACATTTTTAAGAATAACCAAAATGTTTTATAATTTAAAAAACAGAAATTTTCAAAAATTTTCAAATTTAGAAAAAAGTGAAATTTTGCAAAAGTTGAAAAACTTCAAAAAGTACAAATTTTGGAAAAAGTCCAGCTTACAAAAAACTTGACATTTTCGAATAAAATGAGAATTTTTAAACAGCAAAAATTTTGAAAATATAACAAAATCTTTAAAAATTCAATATTTTAAAACAGGACCAAATTTTCAAAAAAATCAACACTTGGAAATATCAACATTTTCAAAAGAAGGAAAATCTTCAAAATAGTTAGTCGAAAATTTTTTCAAATAAGTCAAAATTTTGGAAAAGTATCGACCTTTTTCTTGAAATTTAAACTCTTTCTAAATATCGATTCTCTGATATATTTACTTTTTTCAAATTTTTTAGAAAAGTATCGAAAATTTGAAAAAAGTTAATTTTTTCGAAAGAGTTTGTATTCAAAAAGTTTAAATTTCGAGAAAAAGATTAAAGCAGGAAAAGGAAGAAATTTTCAAAAAAAAAATTCGAAAAACTTCGAAATTGTTCAAAAATGTAAAATTTTTTAAAAATTAAATTTTGCAAAGAAATATCGAAATTGAAATGGAAATTTCAAGAAAGACGACATTTTAGAAAATATTCGAAACTTTTAAAAAGGTGTAATTCTTCAAAAAAAAAGTCAGAACCTTTTGACGTAACGAAGCATATGACTCGTCTCGCCCTTGACACACGATGTCACACTCTATTGACCCCTTTACTTCCCCTTAATCTGAGAAATAACACCGCGTCCGGTGTTTCATCATCAAATCTTTTTTGATTGAACGGACTGGTCCTTGGTTATCTTCAAAAATTGAAATACAGAACTTGTCCCTTGAAACCAAAAAAGATTAACAAAGGTTGCTCTAACGCGTTTCGACAGCCAAGCTGTCATCTTCAGAGAGAAACTCTTTAAAGATGACAGCTTTCTTGGTTTCAGGGGACAAGTTCTGTATTTCAGTTATCAAATCTTTCAGTTTATGATGCAAGATTTTTATTTGAAACAGTCATACCAATTCCGAAGCAGTACTGCTTGTTCGGAATAAATCTTCTTCTATTTTATATTAAAAGTATTGTTGAAAACATTGACATTGAGCGTTTCGATAGATGCAGTCTATTTTATAACTTTTTTTAAAATGATGTCAATCCCTAAAATCCCGGGATCAAAAAACCTAACCCTGAAAATTTCGGGATTAAAAAGCAGTCGTGATCCCGGGATCCCGAAATTCAGAATCACGGGATCAAATCCTCTAGAATTAACATATCCTAATTTTGTTGGAAAATTCAAAATTTCTAAAAAAATTAATATTTTCAGAAATGTTTATTAATGAATTCTGGTTATCTTTTAGTATAAACACATTCGTAATTTTTTTCTTTTCTTGAATGAGTATGTCCACTCTAAATGTAGACTTCCCAAATTCAAAAAACTCAACATTAAGTTCAAAATTTTGATATCTGACACTTTTCAAAAAAATTTTGGCGAAATTTCCAGGTTTCTAAAAAGAATCAAAGTTTAAAAAAATATTTGTGGGTTTGATTACCGAATTTTAACAAAGAAAAGTATTAACATAGTTCGCATTTAACAACAAATCCAATTCAAATTAAAGATTTCCAAGAAAGGTCAAAATTTTGAGATTGAAGGTAAAACTTTAAAAAAACTATAAATCACTTTATAGCAAAAACTTTTTTTTAAATTTGGAAGAATCAAATGCATTTTGACATCGCAATTTAGATAGCAACAATAATTCCCAAAATTGCCCGAAATAAAAAATGTAGGAATTAAAGTTGTTGCCAATTATAAAAAGAGTTGACGCTAAGAGAAAACTTGAACTTAAAAAAAAAAAATCTAATCTTCCAGAATTTAAAAAGAATATCCAAATTCTAAATGTTTGAGTGCAAACTTTAAATCTGAGATAAAAGTTAAAATTAAGAGTTTAATTGAAATTAGAAAAAAAATTAAAAAAAAAAATTTTCTCCAGCTGACTTCCAACTATGTCTTTAAATGGAGCACTTTCTAGAGGCCCTTTTCATACACAAGTGCCTGTTATAGAAGACAGTTCAAAGATAAAGAGTAATTTTATCATCTTAACCACACATCTGTTTTTATTTAGAAATTAAATTTAGATAAATAGGCAACATTGTTGTTAAATTACTTTGTCATAATGTTAGAAGAGTTAGACTCTAGAAATGTTTTTGGTGTAATTTTTTACATTTTAGTATACTTATATACAATAATAATATTAATAGTAAAGTAGTATTGCATCGGGGCTTCTTAGCTCTAGTCTAAACTCAAACAAAGACTAGGTAGTTTTAGCAGAAGAATCGCACCCCCCCCCCCTTGTTACGGGCTTGTGTTAAGGTAGTAATTTGGACGAAACAGCTAAAATCACCAGAAAATATATAATTTTTATCATTTTTTTTTTAAATTTCGATTTTTATTTTAAAATTCGAAGTTCAAATGTCCCTTTAAAACAGTATGTATGCGTATTACTTTATATATCTCTAAATATTACAATTACAAGTTATAAAATGTACTGAAAGGCACCCTGTATATTTTATTCTTTGAGTTATTAAAGTGGACAACTTTTTTTTTCGAAAATTATTGGTTTATTTTCGGCCAAATATCAACTATTAAATAAAGATAATTGCTCTCCTTCTCAAGTATGAATAAAAAAAAGCACACTTACACATTGCTCGATCCAATAATCCCCGAAAGTCCTTGAATTTATTATTTCAAGCCATGGTGCTATTTTACGACCATCGACATTAGCTTTATTGACAGCCTATCATTTAATTAGATAGATTGACAAATTTGCTCTAGTTATTGAAAGATAGTGTAACATTTTCCAGGAGATTGGCAAGTTTACAAGAGAAAAACAATTAGCGTTTGTTTGTTGATGATATTAAGGCGTTTTTCACTGGCTTAATGCGAACCAACAATAATAATCTTTGTTCGATATTTCAAGCCAATTAATCTAAGTGGACCGTCCTAATACAATTTCCACTTTCATCAATTAATGTAACGCGTCTTTTACCCCAAACGTAATCGACTTTTTTTCAGGTTTATTCGGCAAATTTGCTTGAGTTATTGGATTCACCTGATCTGTATGCATAACTCGTTCGAGCAACGTAATAGAAGAGGAAATATTTTTCTTATTTCCAAAGCTATGTAGGAGAAGTATGAGGTGATTATGTTTTAAAAGCTTTCGAGTTTTTGCCGTTTAGAAAAAAAAGCTATTTTTACTTTAAGCTTTGTTATTCTTTTATTAAACTTCTCGGTGCGATTCCCTAAAGCACTACAAAACTGAGAAGATGAAAAATACGATTTTCCGGATATTGTATAGATATTTATTTTAGAAAACTGGATTTAGAGGTAGGAGATGAAAACGACTTACCTTTCGGATGTATTTTACACAAGTATACTTAATATTCATTCATTCATTCATTCACTTCATCTATATGTTTGGGTTCATAAGATCTAACCAAGGTAAACACAATTAAATATTTACTAGCAAATCTGATATTAGTATTTAAAATCTGTTAATTGATAAATTAGGTTATTGTTGTCGTATTTTATCAGGAGATAAAGCAATGTGAACATATATATTGTTGGTTATCGATGTATTTTCTTATCTTTCGATTGCTAAGTTTGATGGAAATCGTCTTAAAGTATTACTTAAGTTTAACCGATTTTAATTGGTTCAAACTACGACAAATAGTAAGTCATTTAGCATTTGATGCGGCTTAAAAAAATTATGTTGGATCGATGTTTAATGTAATTTCTTTTAGACAATTCCTATCATTAATTACAATCTGAAAGTGATTTCTAGTTCTCTGTAAATTACCATTGATTTTTACGTCACTTGTTATTGAAATAAAATTGTCTGAGTACATGTTAATAAAATTTTAAGGTAAATCGAGTACCTAAGGTTTCCCATTTATAAGAGATACGATACGTCACTGCTTGAAAATAAATCTAAAATAAAATAAAACATTTTTTACTAAACTTGAAGTTTCCGAAGAAAAATGTGAACATTTTAGGTTTAGTATATATTTATAACGATTAAACTTTATTAACGATTAATTAATTTAAAATTCCACGATGTTTCGATAAATATTGGCTATGACCTGAGCAAAACCAGGTCCAGGTTTCGACCTTTTTTCTAAACAGATTAGGTGCCCTAAGCGAATGACCTTCACAGTATCCCTAGTAGGAATGTAGCGAATGTTGGTTTTCCCACATTCGCTAATGCAAATGTGAATATTCATTTCCAAAATTCGTGAATGCGAATGTAAATGCGAGTGTTGACTCTTTCAGTGAGACTTACTTGGAGAATTTTGTGAGAAAAGTCGCAAAATCCAGAATAAATCGAAGTTGGAGAGTAAAAAAACTTGTTGATAAAAATATATCTCTGGAAATAATTATTTTCATTTAAAATTTGATTTTCGAAATTTACAAGAAATATTTTGCTCTAAATTGCATAAAAATATTAGTTTCAAATTTTCTATACTTTTATTAAAATTTTAGAAAAATAATTGAAATTTTGGATAAAAAAAGCTCAATTTGAAGCTTCGAGGATAAGACAAATTTTGAAAAACAGGTTGCAATTTCTGGACAGTCAAAATGTCTAGAAAAAGACCGAACTTTCTATGAATATTCAAAATTTTCGATACAGTCAAATTTTAAGAGGAAACCGTACATTTATGAGTTTAAAGTAATTAAGAAAAAGATGAATTAAAATAAAAAAAAACAGTTTCGGGATAAAGTCAAAATTTTCAGGACATCAGATTTAATATAAAAATTTGGCTTTTTTTAAAAATTTGAAAAATACCTTAAAAATCGATAGTTTCGAAAACTTAAACCAGTTTAAAAAAAAATTAAAATTTCGAGGAAAGGTGCAAATTTTGAGAAAAATTTCAGGAAAAAAGTCGAAGTTTCAAGAAAAAGACACTTCTTTTTTTTTAACGACTGCCTAAGTCAAGGAGAAGCTCCCCCCTGCTCCACTAGGAGATCAGAAATATCCACTATCGAGATAAACGTCGTCAAAATTTAAAGAAACAAGTTAACATTTTTGTCTTGACAAAATTCATAAAAAGTATTTTTCAAAATTTCCAAATAAACAATGTTTACTGTTTTGTCAAAAGATTCACCAAATATCGAGAAAAAGGCGAGGTTTGATAAACAAATCGAAATCTGCAGAACGATGAATTTGAAAAAAAATCGAAATTTTCAGAAGTTGAATTTTGAAAAATGATGAAATTCTGAAAAAAAATGTAAATTTGGGAAAAAAATTTGAAATTTTGAGCAACTCGGATTTTGGAAAAATAAGTCAAATTCTAAAACAAATTAGAAATTTTAAAGAAAAAAGGGAAATTGTTTAAAAAAAAAGACAAATTTTGATAAAAGTCGAGATTTAGAGGAAATGTCGAAGTTTTAAAGAAAGGGCTAGCTTTAAGAAAAAATGAAAACTGGAAAAGGTTCTTACAGTTGAGTGTATAAATTTTTAAATTTTGGAAAATTTAAACCTTAACAATTTAATTTTAAAAAAATATAGCGATTTAATTGTCTCTTATTTTTGAAAATATCACCGTTTTTGGTAATTTTAATTTGTTTTATTATTTTGCATTGTTTGAAATTTTTTAGGATGTTGACTTTTTTTAATGTCTTTTCTGGACATTTCTATTAAGAAATTTAACTTCTTTTGAAATTTTCGATTTCAGAACATTTGACTTCTTTTAAAAATTTCGACTCTTGAAAATATCGACTTTTTTGAAATTTTCCATTATTTCAAAATCGACTTTTTTTTAAATCGATTTCTTAAAAATTTCGACTCTTTCAACACTTTGTCCTTTTAAAACTTATTTTGAAATCTTCCTACTTTTTTAAAATTTCTACATTTTGCTAAATTTAGTATTTTTGAGCAACTCGGATCATGGAAAAAGAAGTCGAATTCTAAAACAAATTTGAAATTTCAAAGAAAAAAGAGAAATTGTTTGGAAAAAAGACAAATTTTGATAAAAGTCGAAATTTCGAGGAAATGTCGAAATTTCAAGGAAAGGGCTAGCTTTAAGAAAAAATGGAAATTGGAAAAGGTTCTCACAGTTGAGTGTATAAATTTTTAAATTTTGGAAAATTCAAACTTTCTTAACAATTTAACTTTAAAAAAATATAGCGATTTGATTGTCTCGTATTTTTGAAAATTTCACCGTTTTTGGTAATTTCAATTTGATTTATTATTTTGCATTGTTTTAAATTTTTTAAGATTTTGCCTTTTTTTAATGTCTTGATCTTTATTTTATTTTATTGGACATTTCTCTTAAGAAATTTTACTTCTTTTGAAATTTTCGATTTTAGAACTTTTGACTTTTTTAAAAATTTCGACTTTTGAAAATATCGACTTTTTTCAAATTTTCGATCATTTCAAAATCGACTTTTTTTTAAATCAATTTTTTACAAATTTCGACTCTTTCAACACTTTGTCTTTTTAAAAATTATTTTGAAATCTTCCTGCTTTTTTGAAATTTCTACATTTTGCTAAATTTAGTCTTTTTGAAGTTATGTTCTTCAAAATTTTGATTTTTCAAAATCATTTTTTTTATTTTTAGTTTTTGGTAAATATTGAGTCGAAATTTTGTACCTATTTAGAAAGCTTCGAATTCCATAATATTGTCTTTTATAAAAGTTTGTTTTATTTGAAAGATTTAGAGCTGACCTTTTTGAAAATTTTGAATTTTGAAAATATTGACTTATTTAAAATTTTCGATTATTTCAAAATCTCGATTTTTTTTTGAATTGATTTTTTGAAAATTTCGACTCTTTCAAATTTGTGACCATTTGATTTTTTTTAAATCTTTCTCCTTTTTTAAAACTTTTACCGCTTCATAAATTTAGTTGTTTTTGAAGTTTTGTTCTTGAACATTTTGATTTTTTCAAAATGTATCATTTTCTTTAATTTTTAGTTTTTGGTAAATATTGATTTAAAATTTTGTACCTTTTTAGAAAGCCCCAAATTTTTAAAGTTTTGTTTTCTGTCACTGTTGTGAACTCCAGATCTCCAAATCAATATAAAGACTTTAAAAAAAACTTAAAAATTACATAAACCAAATTTTGAGTTCAGTATTTTTGGTAATAACTCATTAAAAATTAAATATTTTCAACCAAGCTATTCGTTAAAAAATTTAGTCATTATAACACAAAAGTTTGATTTTGAAAAAAAAAGTCAACTAAATCCATTTAAAAAGTTTTCATCTGTTTCCAAAAATGTTAAAATCTTGATATTAAAACATAGTTTTAAAATGGCAGCAAATTTTGATTTTAAAAGTGAAAAAAATCAACATTTTGGGGATTTTCGTTAGTATATTTATATCTAAAATCATTTTGAAGTCTTTTTTCAAACGCTTTGTGCTTTTCCCCAAACTTAGAGTTAAAATTTGCAGTTTTTATTTGTTTCTACAATATCGACTTTAATTTAAAAATGTTGAGTTTATTCATTCGAAATCTTGACTTTGTTCTAAAAATTCGATTTTTTTTGTAATATTTTCTTTTGTGATTTTGTGATTTTTCGTTTATTTTTTTTATAATTTGCTTTTAAACTTAAAAATCAAGAACTTTTTATACAAATTTAGTTTTTTTTATAGGCAAGTGGCAATTTCCGCTTTAATTTAAAAATATTGAGTTTATTCATTCGAAATGTTGACTTTGTTTTAAAAATTCGATTTTTTTTGTAATTTTTTTCTTTTGTGATTTTGTGATTTTATCTTAAATTTTTGATAATTTACTTTTTAACTTAAAAATCAAGAAATTTTTATGCAAATTTAATTTTTTTTATAGACAAGTGGCAATTTCAGTTTATGTTTTCGAAATTTAATTTTTTTCTAAAATTCTAGTTAAACTTAAACAAAAACTTAAAATTTTGTTTTTTTCTTTACATTTCGACTTTAATTGTGAAATCTGGACTTTTTAGATATTTTCGATCTTTGAACAAAATATCGAGAAAAAAGTAAAAATTGTCATATTTTTAATTTAGGGAATATTTTGAAAATTTCATTTTGCTATTTTTTTTATTTGCTTTAAGCACAAAATGTTGACTGCGCCTTTAGTTATAAATAGTTCCAGAATTTTGAATATAATCTTGAAATTATCTTGACTGGGATTAGAACAAAAAAAGTCCAAAAATGTCCAGAAATATTTGACATGTCTGCAAAACAATTGAAAGTTTGAGGTATCAGGCTGATTGCAGAAAAATTTAAAATTTAAAAAAAATCGTCATTGAGAAAAACTTAATTCACAAAATAACTTTCATTATTAAACCTGGACAAATTAATTTCCATTAAAATAACTGAATTTCGATTTAGATCTTGCAATTTTAGGGGTGATCTCAAATGCTTCAGAAAAGTTGGAAATTATAAAAGAAAAGTAAGCTTCCTGAAAAATAACTCAAATTAAAGAGAAATGTTCCTAAAGCGGAAATTTCAGGTTGCAAGGAAAGTGAAACTTCGAAATTAAAGTTTTTTATTCTTTTTCATTTGTTTTTTGCTATTGCAGTATTCCGTGTTGAAAATTATAAATTAATTAGGTCGACAGAAAGAAAAACGAAAAGTTATTTTGCCGAATTAAAAACACAACCAATTTAAAACCAAAATCCTTAATATCGGAATTTAATTCTAATCACAAAATACTTCAAATTTTAAGATCAAGGTAAAATTTAGAACGAAAATTGAAAATTCGATTTTTAAAGTCTTAATTATGGATTTGAAGTCGAGACTACGAGTTTGAAGTCAAAACTACGAGTTTGAAGTCAAAATGCTTAGGTTTTCCAAGCGTTTAGAAAAAAAAGACGAGATGTTTTAAAAACAGTTTTGAGAGGATTCGAACAATTTTAAAATATATATTTTTTTTAATTTTCATATTGTTTTTTATCCCATTGCGACTTTAAGAATTCAAACATCTCAAAAAGTTAAAGAAAAAGTCTAGAATTAAAATTCTTGACATTCTTCAACTAGAAATTCGAAATTTATTTTAACATTTTTACTCCTTTTATAAATTCAGATTTTTTTCCAACCTTCCAGTATAATTTATATTTGAAATTCGAATTTTTTATCAAAGTTTTTATGAAGAAGTTGCTTCGTTGTTGATTTTAATTGAATTTAAAGGGACGTTATTTTAAAGTTGCAAAAGGGCGCTTGAAAAGCGCGGTATGGGTTCGGTTTAATATCTCATTTTATTTAAAACATAACCAAGAAAAGCAAGAAGGTAAAAGCCCAGCCTTTTAAATATATCAATTTCAACTCTAATTCCTAGTAAATATTAACGTATTCATAAAAGCAAACGAATGGCCCTTGGCACAAATAACATTTAGCGTTGGTGAGCCCCCGCTATCTTACGAATATTATTGATATCGTTATATAAACGTTGAAACAATCAGATATTTATTCATCGTAAAGGATTGGCATTTCCAATCTGTATATCCATATCCCAAGGGGATGAAATCAAATTTCAGTCCCGTTGGCTAGTCAAATACAAGAATGCCTTTTGAACTGCATTTCCGAGGAAAAATCACAAATCCGAGTTACACCCGGAACATGGCATTGTCGTCCGTTGGTCCATAAAAATGCATCATCCTGAAAATTCCATTCCGCTCAACTGACGATTGTATCAAGAGGTATTCAGAATTCCAATTTCGGATAATTTATTGGCAGAGATTGTGACCAGGTAGATAAATATGTTAGAAGATGTTTTGTACTCGCTAGAATTATTTACGTTGAATTGGTTCCTAGTAAAATTGATATTTCGATAGCGACGTTGAAAATGTAATACGAAAAAAAGGTTTCTACTTTCGTTATGGCGGAGGAACTTTTTATTGATTTAGGATTCATACCCACTGAAAAATATTTGTGAATTTCGTTATACGATCACTTTTTTCAATTTATTCTTATATTCTAACCTCAGGGCTTCCCCTCTTTAAATACTTGTGTTATTTTATTTAAGAAAAAGCGCGAGCAATAGTATAGCTTTGATTTTTACTGATTGCTTTAAATGAGACAACAAAATTGGAAATTTTAGGCATCGAGTACGTAAGGGTGATCGCACGCATGTAACTGAATCGCAGAACGGCAAATCACCACATTAAATTAAATTAAGCTTTTTATGTTTACTGGTAGCAACAAGAGGACAGAAATGAAATCAGTAAGATAAAAAACGTTTTTTTACAAATTTTCTAAAGATAAATTTTCACTTTGATTCAGAAATGTCGTAAATTGGTAGCTAGCTTTGACTCTGCACTTTAAACTCGAAAACTTCGAAAGAAAATTAAAAGATTCTTAAGCAGACATCGACGTTTGTTAATAAACTATTTCTCGAAGTTTTGAATTGATTTTCTTAACTTTTCAACTTCGTGTTTTTTTGCCACAAAATTTTAGTATTTTTATTAAAACTTTAAGCGTTTTGTATTTAATAAAATTTTTTAACTACCTTCCACCTATTAGCTTATTTAGCGAATCTTTATTTTCTAATTCTTTTTAAAGCTCCAACTGTCACTCAAAGAAAAATATTAAAATAACTAGTCAAATTTGAATTTCTCTGAAAAAAAATTAAACCTTCGAATGTTGGAAGATTTTATTATTTCCAATTTTATTCAAAATTTGGATCTTTAAGAGGAAATTACAAGCTTAAAGAAGCATTTATAATCTTAAGGACAACAGTTTTAAGTAAAAATAGAAATTAATATAAGCTTTTTGGTTCATCTTTCTTCAAAAAACTTTATTTTTTAAATTCTTTTACTAGACATTAATTTACAGAAAATTTCAAGACAAACTCCTTTAGTTAGAAAACTCTAAATGTTATAAATAATTTCGACAATTTAACGTTTTCCTCGGTTCGACTTTTATATAAAACATTGTCTTGACAAATATTTTCGAATGTTTTTGTTCCGTTTGTTACTTCGAGATTTTCACTTCTCAACATTTCTGTATTTTTTTCGAAAGTCACCTTTTTCTCATTTTTTTTGAAGTACCCAGTCGCAGCACTTCAAAGACCTTAACTCTTTACCAGGGCCGTCCGGTAAATTTTCTTAGTATGACGCAACTCTTCGAAATGCCGCCCCATAAAAATTTTTGTCTTCAAAACAAACAAACACAATAATTTTTGATTATGAGTTGAATGGTCAATAAAAAGTGTAAGCTTGAATTAGAACTGTCAACACATATGTAACAATTATTTAAAAATTTCGATTAAAATATTCGATTTCTGTAATATCATATAACAAAATATTAAAGTCTATGTCGAAATTATTATCTCCTTGGGGCAATTTCAAATTAGACCATTTTCTTGTTTTTTTTTTGGTGAAATGAACTGGTCCTTGGTTATCTTCAAAAATTGAAATACAAATCTGGTCCCCTGAAACCAAGGAAGGCTAAAAAACATAATAAAGGTTACTCTGACACGTTTCGATAGCCAAGCTATCGACATCTCCCTGAAGATGATAGCTTGGCTATCGAAACGCGTTCCAGCAACCTTTGTTGTGTTTTTTAATCTTACTTGGTTTCAGGGGACAATATTTGTATTTCATTTTTTTTTAGAACTTGTTTCTCAAACTCTGGCTTTTAATTTAAAATTTCGACTTTTTCTCAAACATTGGAGAATAGTTTTTAGATTTAGATTTTTTTTGAAAATTTTATTCTTAAAATTACAAAAATAATTAAAATTGAAAGCGTAAAACATACATTTTTTTAAAAATAAAATCACGAAACATTTTCTGATTTATGTCTATCATTCTCAAAATTTTGGGAGTGTTTAAATCAAAATTGAAACTTTTCCTCGAAATTAAAAGTTCGCACTTTTACTTTTTACATGTTTACCTAAAATTTTGATTTTATATCAACATGTAAAGTTTTTACCCGAAATTTTATAAACAAGTCTTTTGTTGTGCAATTTGTACTCGAGTTTCGAAATTATTCACGAAATATTGGGATTTTTATTTATATATTACTAGCATCACTTGTCGAAATTCATCCAAAAACCAAATATATCTTTATATGCAAGTCTCAATTCTTTTCTTGATGATTTAAGTGCAACGGACTGGTCTTTGGTTATCCTCAGAAATTGAAATACAATTTTTTCTGGGTTTCAGGGGACAAGATTTGTAATTCAATTTTTGATGATTTAGGGAATGGAGTAGAAATATAAGAAATTCTACTCTTTTTGGAAATATATAACTTTTATCGACAATTTTGACTCGTTTAAAAAATTTAACTTTTTTTTCAAATCTGAATTTTTTCTCAGAATCTTGACCTTTCCTCGAAATTACAACTTTTTTTGAATATTATTATTTTGAGTATTTTTACTGTTAAAAATTAAAAATAAGCAATTTTTTAAAATTTCAGCTTAAGAAAAAACAGAATTTTCGGTAATTTCGACTTAATTTTTCAAAATTTAAATACTTTTTAAATTTTTTGTTTATCTATACTTTATAATTGGGCTTTTTTGAAAAATTTTGGCTTTTTTTCGAAATTTTTATGTTCCTATAAATTTCGACTTTCTTTGGAAAATTCTGCTTTTAAAAATCTCAGTTTTTTTAAAATGTCGACTTCGATTCTCGTATTTTTGACCTTTTAAAAGTTTTGACTTTTTTAAATTCTATTCTTTTTTGAAAATTTCGCCTTTATAAACATTTTAACTTTTGTCAAAATTTTGACCTTTAAAAATTGCAATTTTTCAAAAGGTTTATTTTGAAAAAATCCTGCTTTTAAAAATCTCAGTTTTTTTAAAATGTCGACTTTGAAAATTTCGATTCTCGCGTTTTTGACCTTTTAAAAGTTTTGACTTTTTTAAATTCTATCTTTTTTGAAAATATTGCCTTTATAAACATTTTAACTTTTGTCAAAATTTTGACTTTTAAAAATTGCAATTTTTCAAAAGGTTTTTTTTGAAAAAATTTTGATTTTTTTTTGAATTTCCACCATAAGGTGGAAATTGAAAAAAAAGCAAATCTTTCAAATAATTGAAAGATTTGGCCTTTTTTACAAAATCCTTCTTTTTTATAAAATACTGACTTTTATTCGAAGTTTTGATTTTTTTTGAAAGCGCTATTTCCTAAATATTTTCATTTTTTTAAACTTTGGTGGAACGGATTGGTCCTTGGTTATCTTCAAAAATTGAAATACAGAATTTGTCCCCTGGAGCCAAGAAAGATTAAAAAACACAACAAACAGTTTCTTTCTGAAGATGATAGCTTGGCTGTCGAAACGGGCTAGGGCAAGCTTTGTTGCGGTTTTTAATCTTTCTTGGTTTCAGGGGACAAGTTCTGTATTTCAATTTTTTTAAACATTTAGTCTTTTCTCAAAATTTTTGCTTTTTTTCAAAAATATCACCATTTTTGAATATTTTCATTAATTTGAAATTTTCGATTTTTTCGAAATATCGGTTCTTTTCGAGATTTCAATTTTTTTTCTCGAAATTTTGGCTTTTTAAATATTTGGACTTTTTCTTGATCCGACATTTCTGAAATTCCATTTTTTTAAAACTGACTTGAAAATTTCGATTTTTTTAATATGACTATTTCCCAAATTTTAGATTACTTTCAAAAATTTTGGTCTTCGATTTCCACTTTCGAAAATTTTCATTTCTGAAAAACTTAACTTGAAAATTTTGACTTTATTGACGATTTTTGCTTCCACTTTTTTGCATGCTTTTTTGAAAACTCCTACTTAAAAGTTGTACTACAAAATTTTGACGTTTCAAAAAATTCTACTTTATAAAAGAATTGAAATGCAAATCTTGTCCCCTGAAACCAAGAAAGATTAAAAAACACAACAAAGGTTGCTTTAACGCCTTTAGATAGCCAAGCATCTTTAGAGAGATACTTAAAAAAAAGTTATGAAAAGATGTTTACATTTGGTTTCAATTCCAATTTTTTTTAAGTTTCAATTTCCAAATTTCCAAATTTGAACCTTTTTCAGATTTCGAGTCTTTGTAATCATTTCAGAATTTGTTCAGAATTTTTATTTTCGTAGTTTATTTTTTGGAGTAAACTTGTCTCTTCTGAGATATTGCATTTTATTGTAAAATCTGACTTTTAAAAATTTTACGATTTTTTTCAGTAAGTTCTAATTTTTTTTTTAAATATCAACCGATTTTCAAAAGTTTTGATATTTCTCTCAGATTTTACTTTACTTGAATATTTTAATTTTTTAAAAATTTTACTGTTTCGGAAACTTTTGACCTTACTAAAATATTTAATTTTTGTGAAATTTTTGACATTTTTTAATTTTGAATCTTTCAAAATTTATTTTTTTCAGAAGTTTGTCTTTTTCTCGATATTTTTATTTTTTTTTTCAAAATTTTGATTTTTCCTTAAAATTATCGTATTTATTACAAATTTTGAAATTTTTATCTCTGTAACTGTGATTCAATTTTTTAATTTTTTTAAAATATCTACTTTGAAAATTTTGTTATTTTTCACAATTTTTAGTTTTGTCAAAAATTTTAACAATTTATCAAATTTTTGATCGTTTTTCAAAGTTTTTTCTTATTTAAAAAGTTTAGAAAATATCGTATTTATTACAAATTGTAGAATTTTTATCTCTGTAACTGTGACTCAATTTATTAAATTTTTTAAAATGTCCACTTTGAAAATTTTGTTTTTTTTTTCACAATTTTTAGTTTTGTCAAAAATTCTAAAAATTTATCAAATTTTTGATCGTTTTTCAAAGTTTTTTTTTTTTTTAAGTTTTGAAATATTGACTAAATTTATCTGATCCCGATTTGTTCATCTAGGTTTGAAATTTGAAAAAGTCAGAGCTTTTTGAAGTCAACCATAGTTTTAAGAAAGTCAAAATTTCTAAAAAAAGCTGAAATGTTGAAAAGAACATTTCCAAATAACGTAACATTTAAAAAAGCTTTAATTTTAACAAAAAATTAGAATTTTTTAAAACAAATTTATAAAAGATTTGAAATTCTGAGAAAAAATTATAATAACAATTAAAAATAAGTCAAAGTGGCGAAAGAAAATTAAAATATTAAAAAAAGTTAATATTTTAGGAGGAAAGTGAAAATTTTAAAATATCCAAATTTAGAAAATTAAGATTTAGGAAACTATTAAAATTTTTAAGGCAAAATAATAAAATTTAAAAATATAAAATCGAATGTTTGGAATAAAAGCTAGCATTTTTCTAAACCGTCCTTATTTTCAGAAAAAGACAAAACTATTAAAAAAAGCCAGAATCTTGAAAATTTGAAGAGTCAAAATTTTATAAAAAGTGAAAATTTAAAAAAAAAAGTGTAAATTTTGAATATCGAAAATTTTAAAAAGCATAGACTTTTAACCACGTCGGATTTTCAGAACAAAAAATATAACATCGAAATTTTGAACTAAGGACGAAATTTATTTTTATTATTATATAATTTATTTAAAAAAGTCATAATCTTAGAAAATATGGAAATTTGAAAAAAAAGTAGGAATATTCAAAGTGACAATAAACTTTCAAAAAAAAAAAAAAAATTAAATCCCGAATAAAATTCAAAGAATACAAGATTTCCAAAAAAATCAAAATCTTGAAAGAACTAAAAATTTTGAGTCGAAAATTTCAAAATAACTCAAATGTAGAAAAAGTCAAAGCAAGAGCAAATCGAAAATTTCGGAAAGAGGTGGAAATTTGATTTGTCAAAAGTTCCAAAAAGAAAACATTTTCAAGCATGTCGAATTTTCAAAAACAATATAATAAATTTTGAGAGATATCTAAATTTAAAAAAAAAATCTAAATTTTTAACAAAAATCTAAATTTTAAGGAATAACTAAACATGTTCAAAAAAAGTCGAAATATTAAAAAGTGTCGAGATTAAAAAAAAAGTCGTAGTATTCAAAGCGAGTCAAAATTCTTTAAAAAAGACTAAAATTTCAGTCAAAAATCAATATATTAAGAGGTTAAAATTTCCAAAAAAGCTGAAATTTGACAAAATTAGTTATTCAAAAGAAAGCGAAATTTTCGCATTTCGAAATTTGGAGAAAAAATAATTATAAAAAAGAAAAATGAAATTTTTAGAAAGGTCAAAATTCTGAAAAAATTAATCTAGTCTAAATTTTCAATAAATCTCGAAATGTTGAAAAAAAATTAAAATTTTCATACTTCCACTCTTTACCTTAATTAAAAATTGGCATAAAATATTTCTTTAAGCTAGTTCACATGCAATAATCGTAGATAAACGTTTTTAAAACCTTATATTTGTGCACATAACCGTCACCACTACACGATTTTTAGCATAGACTATACCCTTGGTTACAATAAATCACCAAGTCGGCTTAAAGTAGATTTTTTAAGCCGAAAACACTGCATTGTTTGTGCCGCAGGTTTCTGCAACAGAGCTTTAGCCAAAGCAATCTAGAAGAAGTAGCGAGCTGCTATGTTGCCGTTACTTTAAGATGTTTCCCTAACGTGCGGAATGAACTATCGAAATTCCGTGAGATGTATAATTTCAGATTGCGATTAGGCAAAAAGAGTAGCGCTAGAAATCCTCGTATTTTACTGTTTTATTTACAATATTTTTCCGTATAATATATTATTTTTTAGTTAAAATATATAAGGAGGTTTGGCCGCAACAAATTAAAATCTTTTCGGAAACATTCTTTGCCTCTAACTCATATGTTAAAAATTGTAGGTTTAATATTGAATATATCGATTTCCGAACTAGCAGGAGTTTTTTAATTTGGGAGTTATGTAGATAACACTGTTGGTAACATCTGGCCTACATTCAAAAAAAATCTCTAGAAATGAAATGTCTGGTGATCCTACCTTAGATACGATTAAATATTCTTTTCCTCTTGAATAGTTCAAGTCCAATGTTCGGTGTAAACCTAATAAATACACGTAATGGGCTATTCGTTATGGTCATCGCCATCATAATAAATAAAAAACTTAACTATCGTATGTAGAAAACCTTGCTAGTAGGATTATTTTTGTACCAATTGCTTTGTGAAATACAGAACTGAAATTGACAGTACATTTACGCAATCACGTCTCTCTATATCACGTCTCTGTATATTTTTGCATTGAAGCCAAAACAAAACAAAATCCAATCTAGTTGTAAATATTACAAAAAATAAAACCAGATCAATTTCTCTTTTTGTGAAGCGTAAAATTTAAATTAAGATTTGTAATTAAGCTAAAACACAAAGTTAGTAGTAGCTTTAACGTAAGAAATATCGTCCTTTTGAGTTTAGTGGAAATTCCAAGTAACCGCGGCAATTAGGCATGTCTTAGTGCTACACCTTTTACATTCAAAGGATTGGTTTCCAATTAACAGGTAAGTAATAGTTCCAGGAAGCATCAGAATCCCTTGTGCGCTTGCTTTTCAGCCTAAATTTTAAGAAGCGCTTCGTCTTACTAAGTTTAATGAGATGTCTTTTTAAAATAACACAAAAAAGCCTCATTATTTTGCACAGATATTTACTGAAATTAAAGTACCTGTCATTTTAAAATTACTGCCCTTTTAATAAGCTTGTATTGTTCTCTACATATTTGTTGCAAATGTCTTTTAAATAATCTCATATCCAAAAATAATTAGGCAGTCATGTGGACGCCCGTTAGAAGTGAAAACTTAACTAGAAAATAACAGTGTTTTTTTTTAAATTTGAAAGTAATTATAGTATTATATATATCATAGTATCAAAAATTAAAATTGCAGAATTTGTGGATTAAAGTTATTAACATTCGTCTGTTTTTCAGTGGGGTTCAAACACCGCTGCCCATCACACAGTATTTTAATTCTACTCGTCTTACAACAATTAAATTATTCGGCTGAAAATACATTACTGAAGTAATTGAAAGCCAACGGACAAATTTCATAAAACTAATAAAATAACTTGTTAATCAATGTTAGTAAACAATGAATGTCATTAGGAAAGGAGAAATCAATACCAGATCAGTTTTCATCTTAATGCGAGCTCTGCAGATTTAGGGGTTGATGTTTATGATATATTTAACTTTTACATTCAGGGGCTTTTATGGCTAAAATGTTTTGCATAATTCAAAAAGCTTTCCTACAATATAGGTCTAAAGCTTAGAAAGCTTAACCCGATATCTATTAATATTCATTCATGAGTTTGCTCAAAATATACTTTGGCCAAATTTTGATTCTTGTTTCAAATAGAAGCGAAAGTTGATGTTTTGTGGTTTCGTTTGAATATTTAAAAATTTATTTCAGAGAAATGATGGATTTTCTTTATAAGGAAAAGCAAGTAAGGAAACTTCCGCGAAGCTATTTGCTTTCAATTCTCATTCGATGTTATTCAGCTTTCAAGAAACTGATGACTAGTACAATACTGCGTAAAAGTGCTCATATAATGAATAAAAATTAATGGTCCAACCAAAAGTAATAATCGTAGCGAAAAGTTTTTGGAACGTTAGATCACAGCTGCGTTAAGCGCGACGTAAACAGTAGACTGCCATCAGTACTCAATTTTTAGCCTAGACGATCTGCTTGGATAAAACAATACATATCCATAAGACGCTTTGCAGAAGATTTTCTGAGCCGACAACATTGCACGCTTAAACGATAACATTTAAGCAAGGCAGCTTTAGCCAAACGCATAAGAAGGAGTAGTAGAGCTGCTATGCTGCCATTACTTCAAGATGTTTCCCTAACGTGCGGAATGAAGCATCGAAATTCCGGGGTATATGTAAATTCAAACTGTCATTGTCTAAGAACGCTTACCGCTTAAAATCCTTGTATTTAATTGACAATATATCCCTACACCAGAGATGAGCAACTTTTTTTCACAGCGGGTCAACTACAAGGTGAAACATTTTAAGGGGGCCGCATTTGAGGAAAATATGAACGCTAGATTAGATGATTAACACTAATTACGAAGTTTCTATTAACAAAACAAAAATAACAAAAGTAATATAAAAAATTACCTAATTACTTAATTAGACTACATAATAGAAATAAAAAGAGGGCAATTTTTATGGAAAAAAAATCTGAAACAACCTCTAATGAAAATAATGGAGTTGCTTCTTTGTCAAATTTGCCACAGCAACTCGCACAGAACTTTTCAGTTGTACCTTATTTAGTCTAGACCTGTGGTCCTTTTTAACTATTTTCATACGCAAAATCATAGGCAATCAATAGGGCAGGGTGGGCGCAAAAGGCCCACCCTGCCCTATTCTGGTTTATGCAGCAAACTGAAAATTTATATGTATTAAATTGGGGGATTTTCCAATTCCTCAGAATTCATCCTTTCCTTGAAATATTTTTTCAAAATTTCTATCTTTCTTTTTTGGTGGAACGGACTGACACTTGGTTATCTTCAAAAATTGAAATACAAATCTTGTCCTTTGAAACCAAGAGAGATTAAGAAAACACCACAGAGGTTACTTTAATGCGTTTCGATAACCAAGATATCATCTTCAGAGAGATACTATCTTTTTACCAATTTTTTTTAACAAAATTTGCCTTTTTCTCTTGAAATTTTGCATTTATTCATAAAATTTGACTCCTTTATTAAATATGACTGTCAAAATTTCGAATCTAAAGGTTTTCTGTTTTTTGTTTCTAAAATTTCGCTATTTCTTGAAATTTGATTTTTATGAACATTTCGACTTTTTTTAATTCTAAAAATTTCAGCTTGTTTATTAAAATTTGTCTTTTTCTCAAAATCCGGTCAATCTTTTAATAAAAAAACAATATTTTTTGGAATGTTTTTGAAAGGTCAAAAATTAGGAAGAAAATTTCCCTCTAAATTTCAACTTCTTTAATCTAATCTCTAATCTTTCAACTTGTTTGTCAAAATTTCGATTTATATCACAATATTTGACATTTTCTAACGTCTGTTGAGTCTTCCTCTGGCTCAAGAAGTCAAGAGGAAATAAATATTTGATTTTTTACTTAAAATTTGCTTTTTCTAAATTTCGATAAGATCTGATTCTTTCTGGGAAATTTCGAAATTTCACAAAGGATAAACATTTTTTTCTCAAAATTTAGATCTTTTTCGCAAATGTTCTCTCGTAATATCGTCTTTTTCTCGGGGTTCTGGTAATTTTTCTTCCTCCTGACGTGAGGAGTCAAAAGAAAATAATTATTCGACTTTTTTCGCAAAATTTACTTTTTCTAAATTTCGATAAAATCTGATACTTTCTGGGAAATTTAAAAATTTTGTTGAAATTAAACGTTTCTACTCAAAGTTTAGATCTTTTTCCCAAAAGTTGTCCCGTCTATTTATCCGGGTTTTGACTATTTTTTTTTAATTTCTACCTATTTTTTTAATTTGAATTTCTTTGCCAAGTTTTTGGTTCATTTCTCTAGAAATTTCGCTTTTTTCCCAAAATCCGATATTTTTCTGAACTTTTAGCTAAAAATGTCGATCTTTTTTATAAAATTTATTTATTTCATTTATTTATAAAATTTGATTCCTTTATCAAACATGACTGTCAAAATTTCGAATTTAAAATTTCCTTGTTTTTTGTTTCTAAAATTTCGCTATTTCTCGAAATTTGACCTTTCTCAACATTTCGACTTTTTTTAATTCTGAAAATTTCAACTTGTTTATTAAAATTTGTCCTTTTCTCAAAATTTAGTCGATCTTTTCATAAAAAACTATATTTTTTGGAATTTTTTTGAAAGGGCAAATTTACGAAGTGGTCCACTTCTCTGGAAATTTTGCTTTTTTCCCAAAATCCGATATTTTTCTGAACTTTTAGTTGAAAATGTCGATCTTCTAGATTCCTATTATTTTAGAAATATTGACTGCGTTTCTAAAGTTTGCCTTTTTTAGGATATCTTTATTTTTGTCTCAATATTCGATATTTAATATTTCTATAAGTGTTTTCTTTTTCCTGGTAAATTCGTCCTTTTTTCAAAATTTTGAATTTTTCTAAAATAGTTTTTACTAAAATTTTTCTGTACCTCAAAATTTGGCTTTTTTTTAAATTTCGATTTTATTTTCAAAATTCCACTTTTTGGACTTTTTCAAAAATGGTTTATTTATTTCCAAATTTTGTCATTTTTCGGAATATTTGTCTTTTTCAACAAATTACGACTTTTAATTCAAATGGTCTTATGGTTTTGAAAATGGTCACTTTTCCCTCTAAATTAGATCGAAATGTTAATAAAAATATTGCGAAAAAAATTCTTGGGGATTTCGAGAAAAAGATTTCTTCTAATTTCAACATGTTTTCTGAATTATAAATTTTGAGAACATTGTTGTTAAAAATTGCGATTTTCTTTCTCAAAATTCGACTTTTTCTGAAAATTGCGTCTTTTCACAAAAATAGACCTTTAAAAATTTTGACTTTTTCGAATTATAAACATTTCTCGAGTTTTTGAGATAAGTTGGATTTTTATTTTTAATAGGATTTATTTAAAATTCCAACTTTTTCGAATTCCCGGTTAAAACAAAGTATCATTTACATACCGGGTGTTTTTTTTAGTTGGGAGGTTACCTTTATATGGAGTACTACTTATTATAAAGGCAAACTGATTTTGTCAATGGGATTAATCGGGGTTAAACTATCTTCTAAAAATATTTTCAACTTCCCCCCACTATCGATTACACTGGAAGTAGACATCAACTTTCTTATTTTAAATAGCAACCCACAAATTTTATATTTTATTTTTATTTTACGTAAAAAAATAAGGTGAGTTTATGTATACATGTTTATCCCTACCTTTGATAGTTTTAAAGATATTTCAATTTTTCGAAAAAAAAAGACCGAAAAGAGGGTTATTTTGGCTCTTTGTATTTTTTTTATTATTTGCAGTAAAAACATGAAATATTATAAAGACTAAAATAAGGTAAACAGATTTTACATTTATTATACAGGGTGATGAAAATTTTATAATCTTTGCTGTTGTTGTTTTATTCAAAAAAACTCTGTTTTTTTAAATAGTAACTATATGTTATTTAATCATTTTTGGATTCTTTACATAAAAAGAAGAAAAAAGTTATATTACTTATTTTTTAAAATTTTGTGCCGTTACAGAGGTATTTTACATAAATCTCAAAATAAAAAGAATCAAACATCTCTTTTTTGTTCAAGTAGGAAATTAACTGTAGGGAATAAAAGCTTAAAGAGTTAATCATCATAAGTAATAGAAAACAAAAATAATTGACAAAAAATTCACATCAAGAACAACAAGGACGATCTTCTGTTTCAAGATTTCGAATTGAGTAACGTTTTTAAGCACATCCGATTGTTCCTAGCAATATGCTTGTCATGCAGTAGTCGTAAAAAAAATCACTAAAAAATTTCCATTTCGATTTTCATTGTAAATTTTAACGCTTAAAAATCCTGAGTTCTAATCTAACAGCACAACAGTTAAAGGACGAATTTTCTTGAACATTTGTTGTTGATTTTCGTTACTCCAAAAATGAGAAGTCTGTTTAACAAACCATTTTTACGAAACTTACATTCGTGGCTACCTAAACATTTTTCAATAAGTTTTCTAACAATTGCCAAAAACTTATTCGTCTTGTACGGTTATCTTTTAAATGTTATTTAGAATAAAATTTTTAGGCCTTGTGGTTATATATTTTTTTTTTTTTGAAAATTTTGTTGTCTACTACCAAGTTGTTACTAGAAAAAAAAAGATATATTTTTCTTTTTTATTTTGCATTATATCTCTGTAACGGTGCAGAATTTTAAAAAATTAGTCATATAACTTTTTTCTTCTTTTTACGTGAGGAATTCAAAAATGTTTAAAAAACACAGTTCCCATTCAAAAAAACAGAGTTTTTTTGAATAAAACAAAAACAATAAAGATCATAAAATTTCCATCACCCTGTGTAATAAATGTAAAACTTGATTACGTTATTACAGTCTCCATAATATTCCATGACTTCAACCCAAATTTCATGTTTTTATTGCAAATAATAAAAAAGAAAAAAAGAGTCAAAGTAACCCTCTTTTCTGTCATTTTTTTTTCGAAAAATTGAAATATCTTAAAAACTACCGAAGATAGCAATAAACATGTATACATAAACTCACCCCATTTTTCTACGTAGAATCCAAATAAAATATAAAATTTGTGGGTTGCCATTTAAAATAAGAAAGTTGATGTCGACTTCCGGTATAACGGGAAGTGGGAGGAAGTTGAAAATGTTTTTGAAAGGTAGTTTAGTTCCGATTAGCCTCATCGACAAAATCAGTTTGCCTTTCTAGTAAGTGATACTCCATATAAATGTAACCTCCCAACTAAAAAAAACACCCGGTATAACGAATTAACGAAGCAATTTTGCCTATGTTAGTTGGATTCTTACGAATTCTTCCGTTTTTGTGGAAAAC
Organism: Dastarcus helophoroides; assembly: GCA_028583605.1. Taxonomy (NCBI): domain Eukaryota; kingdom Metazoa; phylum Arthropoda; class Insecta; order Coleoptera; family Bothrideridae; genus Dastarcus; species Dastarcus helophoroides. The sequence goes on along the minus strand of CM053331.1, from coordinate 31,948,636 downwards.
TTAGAATTTATTTTTTCATAATTTCAATTTTTTTTAAAATTCAACTCTCTTTGAAAAACCCTTTTTCTTAAAAAATTCTTGTTTTTGAAAATATCGACTTTTTTGAAACTTTGGACATTTTATAATTAATAATATTTTTGAAAATTTCCACCTTTTTTATACATTTCACCGTCTCGAAATTTTCAGTTTTATTGGATTTGACTTTTTTTTAAAATATACACTTTTAGTGGAAATTTCGACTTCCCAAATGACTTTTTTTTTGAAAATTTAGATACTTAAAAAAATCAACATTCAAAAATCTCTTCTCAAAGATTTCCATTTTTCCCTCTATTTTGATTAATATTCGATATATTTAAGATTTCGACTCTTTACAAAATTTTGATTCACTTTTGAAAATGTTGGCAGTTCAAAATTTGACTTTTTCTCGAAATTTTGTATTTATTTGAAATTTTAATTTTATATTTGAAAAACTACGCCATTTTTGAAACCTTCCATTTTGAACTTATAAAAATTTCAATTTTTATTTAAAAATCACCAATTTCAAGCTTTGACTTTTGTTTTTAAAAATTCCAACTTTTTTCAAAGTTTCGACATTTTAAAATATTTTCAAAATTTTGATTTATTTAATTTGATACTTTTTGAGAATTTAAACTTACGGAAATCGAATGTTGATGAAGATTTTAAACCTTTAGTAAATTTCGATTATATTCCGAAATTTTGAGATTTTAATTTCGATTTGCTTTTTATAAAATTCCACTTTTTTTTGTAAAAATTTAACATGAAAATTTTTACTTTTTTGAAAACTTAGATCAACATTGTGACACTTTTTATTTCAGGTTTTGAAGAATCTAGTTCAAGGTTTTGACTTTTTGAAATTCAGTTTTAACTTTTTGTTTATTTCCAAGGTTTTTTTTTAATGAAAACTAGGACTAATTTCTTGAAATATTTAATATTTTGGGTCGAAAAATTGAAATACAAATCTTGTTCCCTGAAACCGGGGTAGATTAAAAAGTACAACAAAGATTGCTCTAACGCGTTTCGATAACCAAGCTCTCATCCTCAGAGTGATACTGCATCTCTCTGAAGGTGATACCGTATCTCTGTGAAGATGATAGCTTGGCTATCGGAACGCTTTAGAGTCAACCAAGAAAGATTAAGAAATACAACAAAGGCTGCTCTAACGCGTTTCGATAGCCAAGCCATTATCTTCAGAGAGATACTGTACCTCTCTGGAGATGATAGCTGGGCCATCGAAGCGCTTTAGAGCAACCTTTGTGAGTTTTCAAATCTTACATGGTTTCAGGGGACAGGATTTTTATTTCAGTTTTTGAAGATAACCAAGGACCAGTCCGTTCCACCAAAATTATGGTTGAAAAATTCGACGTTTTTAAAAATATTGACTATTAAAAATTTCGAATTTGAAAATTTTGGCTTTTTCAACATGTTAAGTTTTCCCAATTTTTATTTTTATATAGGATATCAACATGTTACCAAATTTGTGTTTATCTTTAAAAAGCCCAGGGAATTTAATATTTTTTTACATTAATTGCATTTGGATAATTTAGTTTCTTCAAAGCCCTTGAGCACTGCAGGATAAATTTTTAAAACAAAAAAGCCATTTTGCTCTTTGGTAATAAATTTTGTAAATTTCGATAATTTTCCGAAATTTAAGTTTTTTAATTTCGAGTTGTTTTTTAAGAAATGTTACTTTTTTTTTGGTAAACTTTAACATTGAAATATTAATCTTGTCCCCTGAAACCAATAACGATTAAAAAACACAACAAAGGTTGCTCTAACGTATTTCGATAGCCAAGCTATCATCTTGAAAGAGATACTCATTATTTCTGACAAATTTGTATTTAAATTTTTGAGGATAACCATGGACCAAGCCGTTATACCAAAAAGAAATTTTAACATATACATTTTTACATTTTTGAAAACTTAGTTCAACATTTTGACTTTTTAAAATTCAGTTTTTGAACATTTAAATCTAATTCCGTTTCACCAAAAAAAAAACTTTAATATAACAATTTTTACATTTTTGAAAACTTAGTTCATCATCTTGACCCTTTCAAACACAGTTTTTAAACATTTTAACTTAGTTGAACGTTTTGACTATTTTAAATTCAGTTCTTGAACATTATAACTTTGTGTTTAATTTCAAATTTGTCTTAAATTTGACAATTTCGACTCTTTCCTGAAATTTTTAATTCACTTTTGTTGAAAAAATCCAGTCTTTTGAAAATTTGGCTTTTTTAAAATATTAGCTGAAAATTTAGACTCTTTTGACTCTTTAATTTTGTCTTGCTTTAAAAATTTAATATATGGGACCAAAATTTTGAATTTGACTTTTTTTTAAATTCACACAAATTTTCCCTTTTTTTTTTTAGATATTGACATATTTTCAGGTTTATGTTTACCTTTAAACATTCCATGGACCTCAATACATTTTTTCCAGCGATAGCAATATAAACTTCTTTTGAATAATTTAGTTCCTTCAGAGATTTTGAGCCCTGTAAGATGAATTTTCGTTGAAATATTTTCTTCCAAAACAAAAAAGCCATTTTTGTCTTTGGTAGTCAATAACTCAAATAATAATAATCCTACAGAAAACGAAATCGTAGCTTAAAAACTCCAAAACATTCTATATAAGTCCTAATTATTTGGTTTTTTCTTAGTACGATAAAGTGGATAAAGAAGAAGGTAAACAATTTGATAATTAGGGATATTCACTTAACTTAGCACAATGTCAGGCCTGGATGCAATAAGTGCGGGGCCCGATTAGATATTTTTGCGGGGCCCTCTATATAGGTTAAAAAAATATAGGGTGTTTCATTTGAGATAACAAAGTTATCGCTGTTTGAATTTACCAAAACATTCAGATGTGAATTCAACATTTGATATAATGTTTTTAAACTTGAATTAGAAATGTGCCAGATAGCCTTCTATGTGTTCTACTAAAGTTTTAAATATAAAATAAATATCTGGTTTCTGGAAAAAGATACAAATAATTTAGTGACTCTTCGCATCTGTCAATTTTTTTATAAAAATCCAATTATCTCAAAAACTATAGGAACTTTAGGAACAATATTTGTTATCCAAATTGGCACTTAAATCTTAAATAAAACCTAAAAATGCAAAAATATATACGGTGTCTAATTTAAAATAACGAAGTTGGTGTCAATTTTGCGAATATTTTAAGTGGCGATTCCCGCTGTGACACACTGTATATTAAATATTGTTGCGTGTTACCGGTTCGATAATTAAAACTTTGTGAATTGTAAACACTTTCTTTCCAAATTATTTCGGAACACTACAATTATTATTCACTTAACTATCAGACTATCTGTCTAACTGACTGACTGAGGGAAGGACGACCGCTTATTTATACCGTTCCGGTTTCCAGAACGGATCCAGATAAGATTAGCGGAAACGTCTAGAGCGCTTATTTGCCGTATGATTCATTCTTGCTTTCCATTATCAAATTTTTCGAGAGAGTTCCTTACACTACGCAATTACTTATACAAATTTTAAGTATCTCTCTGAAGATGATAGCTTGGCTATCAAAACGCGTTAGATTAACCTTTGTTGTGTTTTTTAATCGTTCTTGGCTTCGGGGGACAAGATTTGTATTTCAATTTTTAAAGGTAACCAAGGACAAGTCCGTTTCACCGTTTCAAATTTTATAACTAAAGTTTGTGACAATATTTAAATAAAATGCAAATTCAATAAATTTTACAAACAACGTACTGTAATTGCTTGTTTGTAACTTTGGATAGCTGATAATAGTACATTGTTTTTTTGTTCTGTGTCTTGCGTTGTACATATTACTGCGCCTTCTGCCGTGTTATCTTATGCCAATCTTTCTATTTAGGAATATTTTTTGCTTCAAATGGAAATGTTTTTTTTCTGGCTGAGCAGCTAGCAGAAATAAAATAATGTTTGTACTGTTATCGAGTTCAAATGTGAAACAATTAGAACTCTTTCAACTTAACAAACCATGAAATTGCAAAAACTGTTTGTAACTTAGGATAGTTGATTACCTAAAGTTTTATTTCTGTTACCCATTTTTTTTTAATAGTACTTTAGATCGCTTTGTTTTATTACCTTTTATACGTAATATTAAGGACACCTTGGCTAACTATTGATGGACCAAGGCATAAGTTAAATCTCTGGTTCTATATCCAAACTCAAACTTGGTTAGCAGATTCAGTTAATGACTGCACCTAGAAATGGGCAATGTGCGACGTGGAAAGTTTTTCTTTTCAAAATGAAATCTCGATGAAGTAAAATAAACATTTTCTAGAAAAACAGTCATTTAATTCCACGCAAACGAAGTCGCGAGTAACAGCTAGTATTATAATAAACACAATAATAAATCTCATCTATCAATGCTAACCTAAAATAATTATCTTTTTAATTATTTGAATAATTTTTAATTTATTCTTTATCGTCAAAAGCAATTTGTTTTAAATTTCTAAAAATAACTTTTTGTTAATTTTGGTGGTGATGCAGGGCGAGTGCGGTGTCTGCTTGGGTCCAATTGCTGAAACTTTAAATTCGGCCCTCCATAACTTTGCAAATAAGGAATAGGTTAAACCGACTGCAATTTTTCAACTTCAAAGATCCAAAAAAAGCCCCTGAACACTTCAAAGCGTAACGATTCTTTTTTGATTGTGATCTAAATTACTGAGTTCGTTGTCTTTTTTCAGATCAATTTATGGCTGCATTTTTTCCCTTTTTCATTTTATTTCATGTAGGACATGTACTCTCAATATATTTCCCTTATAAGATGTTAAAAAATGAAATTTAATTTTGTAGTATAGTTAAATATGTGTGAAAAGCGACTGGGAGCCGAACAGGCAGATTTCCTAACCATTAATATCAACTCAACTCATTCATTTCATATACCGTACTTCCGGTATCTGCTACAATTCGGCCATTCCTGACAACACAGCCGTCCTGGGCTGTCGGCTATAATCCGACACGGCTGTGGGCCATAATCCGACATCTCGGTAAACGTAATACCTGAACACAAGTGATATGCTGTCACGAATCTCTCATCTCATTTCTGAAATTGTAACAGAGTTAAAAATGTGTGATCAGCCACTGGGAGTAGAACCCAGGACCTTCACGTTACAGGCAAACTTCCTAACCACGGAGCCATCGCCTTTGCCACTCTCATCTCTACTTATTCACTTCAACTAGCATACTCCTATATGTGCTACAATTAAAGACAAGAAGCACCAGAAATGTACATTCAAGTTGATGAAATCTTTAATAATTTTACCCCAAACTTATTATAAATTTATATTTAAACAAAGTTAGAAAAGATAGCGCGAAATATTCACAACATTCATATGGATTACCTCCTCCACCCCATTAAATTAAACGTATCGAATTTGGATAATAGCAGATCGAATAGCCGCTGAGTTATATTTATAATGATAGTAGTCAGCGGATTAATCAAAGGCCCAATTTTTGTCATGTATCTAGAACAATCGATCATTCAACTATCTGTCGATTAGTTTCGTCAAAAGCTAACAAATTAGCATCTAAATGTATGTGTTTGAACGTACAAATTCACGCTGCTACATGTGGAACTAACCGAAAATGGTAATGACAAAGTGCACAATGCACCCCACTGCAATCAGTATGTGCTCAGGGGACATATAAATTGCAGGCGTCAGAGATAGCAGGGCTGTATATTTCGCGCAGAATTTTACTGCAGGATATGGAGCCAATAGACATCCACTTTGTCCTTCTTTATTGCAAACAGAAGTTCTTGCTTATTGGATCTACCCTTCCTGAAAAGGTTAATTAGTTCTTGGCTGCCATAGTTGTTCCATTAGGTTTTTATCAGATTACTTTTTTTACGGTGGATTTGAAGTGTATATAACAGGATAATTAAAGAGATTTTTTTGGCGCAAGTTGTAAATGGAGTAAGTCCGAACTTTAACAAGAATTGTCTACTTAATGAAAAGCAGAATCTGTTTTAGTAGCAAGATACAAGATGATAAGTCGTGTTGCGCACGTGTATGTTTTGAATAATTCAGGATAACGCACGAGATTAAGAAATTCTTAAAACTAATGTTTTAGGAGAGATTGTGAGACGAAATTTCTGTCGTAAAGCGACGATTAAATATTAAAAGTGAGTAAGTGCTTTCTTGAAGCTTCTGTAGTATACAATGGGCACTAAATTAGAATGTTTTTGCTTTGTTGAGTAAACTCGATTTCGAGCTCTTTTGTTGAAGGACAAATTTCACACGCATTTTATGAAGTTCCTGGATGACACATTTTCACGTCCAGGTGTAATAATTTTTAGGAAAATTAAATTATTTTGTAGCAGATAGCAGATTTCGAGATTACGTTTTGTGAAGTGAATGAGTAGAGTTGAGAGTAGTAGTGGCAATGGCTCCGTGGTTAGGAGCCTAGCCCGTAAGGTGAAGGTCCTAGGTTCGACTCCCAGTCGCTGATCATATATTTTTAACTCTACTATAATTTATATTTATAGATGCAAAATATTACTTACTCTACCATCAGGAAATCTCTGAAACCAGTAAACTTAAATTTTGGTAAAGGAGCCTCTTATACGTCGTAGGAATTCGCTAAGAGATTTTCCATTCAACCCTTAAAGAGGTGAAAGTGTGTGCAAGGTAACTAGCTGATACTCGCTTTTTCATCTGCTTGAAGAAAGAGAAAGGATCCTTGGATAACCCTTTTAAGAACTAACTTTTTGAAAAATTCGTTTTTTATTGGTAGACTTATTTTAAACATTTCGGCATTTTAAATTATCCACTTTCTTTAAAATTTCGAGCTTTTTCTATTTGATATCTAAAATTTTAAGATTTTTCTTAAATGGCTTATCTTAAAAATTTTCAGTTTTGTCGAAATTTTTGCTTTAAAAAGTTCAACTTCTTTAAAAGTCTGTTTTTTGAGAGTATGATATTATTTTGATTTCTTTTGATAACTTTTTTCTTTCTTTTTGATATTTGTTGTCTTTATTAAAAATTAATTTTTTGTAAATTTCAAGTTTTTGAATATTTCATTTTTAAAATTTCATTTTTTAAATTTTTCATTTTTTTATAAAGATTTTGACTTAATCTCAAAGTTGAGCAGATTTTTCTCGAAAATTTGCACCCTTTTTAAATTTTTGACCTTATTTTTGATAATTTTGACCTTTTCTTCCAAGAATGACACCTTTTTTAAAATTTCGACACGAAATTTTAACTCTTTTGGAAATCTGACTCTTTTTAAATTCGATCCATTTAAAATATTTCAGATCTCTTTGAAAATTTGATTTTTTTAAAACGTTTGATATTGGAAACCATTGACTCACTTAAAATGTTTGATTTTTGAAATTCGTCTCTTTTTCAAAATGTCGGTATTTTCCTAAAATGTTGACTTGCTGAATGCTCACTTTTTTGAAAAATCTGACCTTTTAATGTTTATTGAAAAATCTTGATTTGAAGAGTTCATCTTTCTTGAAAACTTCAATTTTGGTTAACATTTCCACTTTATATTGTGAAAATTTCGAATTAAAAATTCTTCATTTTTTTGAATTTAAACTTTTTCAAAGTTTTAAATTATTTTGTAAATTTCAGCCCTTCCATAATTTTGCCTTTTTTTAAGGTTATGATTTGTTTTTCGATATTTTAAAAATGTTGACATACAACTTTGATCTTTTCTCAAAATTTTGACTTTTCCCAAAATTTTGACTTTCTCAAAACTTTGATTATTTAAAATTTTGAGTTTTTTATTTTGATTGTATTCAAATATTTTTTTTATTTGAAAACAAACCTCTACTTTTTTCAAAAGTTCTACCTTTTTTGAAAAATTTCCTCCTTTGTTCAAACTTTTTTTTAAAAATCGACCTTTTTTCAGTCTGAAGTAAGACCTTAAACTTTTATTTAAAAAATTTGCCTTCTCTTTGAACATTTTTTATTTATTTTTGAAAAAGTGACTTTGACGAAATTGACGAAATTTTTTCATAATTCTTACTTTTTTTGAAAATTTCGACCTATCATTAAAAGTTTCAACTTTTCTCAAAGTTGGGTCTTCAAAAATTAAAATTTTTTAAAAATTTCCACCATTTCTTAAAATTTAGACTTTTTGTAAAGACTTTGAAAAATTTTAAAAATTTTAAAAACTATCGGTACCTGTTCTTAAAATTCAATTCTTTGATTCATTGGAAGAATCTGATGTCCTAAATTACGATTTTTTAAAGTTTTACAGGAATCGTATAAAACGAATTCGACACTTGACTAAATTTTGCTTTTAAAGCTGGTTTCAGGTTTAAACTCAAAAGCTTTAAAAAAGTTCAAGTTTTGAAGGACCATCTTGTTTCAATTTAAACGTGGAGAAACATTTTTCTTTCTACATTTTAAAGTTTCTTATTCTTATTGGTCTTAAATGTTTAGAAGATTGTCAACTTGCATTACTAAAAATTTAAATACTTTCAAACTGAATCGCATAAAGTTTTTTTGAAATTTTGATTTTTTTTTAGAAATTTTTGATTAGCTAGCATTTTTTTTTTGATATTTAGATTTTACAATAAAACATATTTTTTATAAATTAACGTTTTTTTTTATAATTTTAACTGAAATGTAAATTATTATTTCAAATTTTTAAGGTTAAGCTTAAATTTTTTCTTATTTTTTAAAAACTTGAGTTTAAACTCAAGATTTTAACTTATTAGATTTCTGTTAAAAATTTCGAGTTGTACTGAAAATTTCGAGTTGTATTGAAAATTTCGAGTTTTACTGAAAATTTCAGCATTCCCTAAAATTTTGCTTTTTGTAAAAAAACTAATTCTGTTTTCCAAAATCTCTTTTTTTTCTTTACCCTTTGACACCTTTGCAAATGGCCAAGTTTTTTCACATTTGTCCTTTTTTGAACATTTTGATCTCTTTCGAAATTGTGATTCTTTGTTGTTTACGGATTACTGTCGACTTTATATTCTGTTTTTAATGTTTCGTATTTTTTGAAAATTTTACTTTTTCCTTATTTCAAGCTTTGTCAAATATTGTTTTGGATTATTATATATATTTTTTTCATTTAATCGCAAAAAGAAGATTTTATGGATTGCAAATGCAGTTTTGAAAAATGAGCTGTTTTCAAAGAATTTTTCAATTCTTGCAATTTTTAATTTTTTTTTTAAATATTTGGCTTTAAAGATAAAATTTAAAAAATAATTTATCATTTAAACTTCACAATTTAAAGATTTGGAGGAACAGACTGGTCCTTGGTTATCTTCAAAAATTGAAATACAAATCTTGTCCCCTGAAACCAAAAAACATTAAAAAACACAACAAAGGCTGCAACCTTTGTTTGTTAATCTTTCTTGGTTTCAGGGGACAAGATTTGTATTTTAATTTTTCAGAATTTTAAGGTTTGGAGAAAAAATCGAAAATTCTAAGCCTTTTTACTCGAAATATTAATAAAAAATATAAAAAAAGAAAAGGTTGCTCTAAAGCGTTTCGACAGCCAAGCTGTCATCTTCAGGGAGAAACATTGAGTTTCTCTCAGAAGATGATAGATTGGCTGTCGAAACGCGTTAAAGCAACCTTTGTTGTGTTTTTTAACCGTTTTTAATCTTTCTTTGTTTCAGGGGATAAGTTCTGTATTTCAATGTTTGAAGATAACCAAGGACCAGTCCGTTCCATCAAACTTATTCCTTAACTGTCGAATTTGAAATATTGAAACTTGTGACGATAAGAATAATAAAAGGTGTTTGCCAAATGAAAAGATTTTGATGTTAATTTTCCAAAGAGTGTCAGATTTTGAAAAAAGGCCAAAAAAGTTAAAACTTGAACTTTTGAATAATCAAAATGTCAAAATTTTGATATGAAGCCAAAATGTTTCAAAGTCAAAATTTTCAAGAAAAATAGAATTTGTCAAATTATATCGAATCTTACAAAATGATGTTAAAATGTTGAGAAAAGGCGAAATTTTTGAAATAAGACAAAATTTTAGCAAAATGAAAATTTTGAAAAAATAAAAATTAACAGAAAATGGAAATTTAGAAAAAAAATAGAAAATGTAAATTGTCGTCTTTGGTAAATTTCGAATTCACAAAATAGACAAATTCTCGAGTATGGATTTACAAAGTCAAGATTAAAAAAAAGTAGAAAGATTTTCCAAACTTCTAAATTACAAAAGGTTGAAATTTCGATAAAAATTCCAAATTTAAAAGCTAAAATTTTCAAAAAACCAAATGTTTTCACTTTGACGAGTTGAAGTTTTGATCAGAATCGGAATCTGAGGAAATTTTGAATCATCGACTTTTTTAAAAACCCAAAATTTACAAAAATTTCGAAACCTACAAAATTTTTAAAATTCCAAGAAGTTTATATTTTGAAATCTAAAATTGGAAGTCTAAAATTTTATAAAAAAAGTAAAAATTAAAAAATAATTCGACATTTTAAAATGTTGAAATTAACTAAAAGTTAAAATTTTTAAAAGTCTAAATTGGGAAAACGATCGGGATGTTGACAAAAGGTCGAAACTTAGAAGTAGTGGAAATTTTGAAAGCTCGAAGTTTTTTAAAGGAGCCCAAATTAACAAAAGTCAAAAAGTCATTTCAAAATTTTAAACTATTCCTATAACTTTCATATTTATTTTGACAAACTTCACTTTTTTTGCAAATCTTCACTATTTTTAGAATTTTGTTGACCTGATTATAAATCTAAATATTCTTGTGAATTTCTAATTTCTTAAAATTCTTGGCCCTTCTTTTTCAAATAATTTTAATTTGTTTGAAAATGTCCACTGTGTTTTATCAAAATTCTTTTTTTAATGTGGAAATTTTTGAAACCTTAAATTTTTTTGAAAATTATGGAATTTGCAGATTTAGACCAATTTTTCATAATCAAGGCTTTTTGTAGCTTTTTGTAGAAGTTTTCATTTTTTTTTCTAAAAAACATCGACAAAATCTTTTAGAAATACCAAATTTTTTAACATTTCTCCTTTTTTTGCAACATTTTCAAAACTTTTTCATCTAAAATGTTGCTTTCAATTTTGAATTTTCGTATTTTCCCCAATATTTTAGCGATGTAGCTAGAATCTGTTTCTATCAGTTTCAAGTTTTTTGGTAGAAATATTGTTTTTTTTTTCTATGTTGAGACTCGTGACGGTAAGAATGGTAAAAGGTGTTCAGCAAATGTTAAGCTTTTGATCCTAAATTTTCAAAAAGTGTAAAATTTTGAAAGAAGGTCGAAAAATTTACAACTTTAAAATTTGAACACTTAAATAATCAAAACGTTTAAATTTTAAAATAAAGTCAAAGTGTTCTAAAGGAGAAATTTTCAACACAAATAAAATTTGCCAATGAAAGTCGAAACTTACAAAAAAAAAGCTAAAATGTCGAGGAAAGGCGAAATTTCAAAATAAAACAATATTCTAGCACAATAGATATTTTGAAAAAACGAAAACTTGCCAAAAAATTGAAATTTTAAATTGTAAAAAGATAAATTTTCTAAACAAAGTCAAGATCCTCAAAGTCAACATTAAAAAAAAAGTAGAAGGATTTTCCAAACTCCAAATAAAAAAAAAAAGGTTAAATTTCGATAAAAAGTCTAAATTTTAAAGTCAAAATTTGTAAAAAAGTCAAAATTTTCGAAAAGTTAGAATCTTTTAAGAAAAAAAATTTAAATTTTGAGAACAAGTTAAAATGTTTATAAGAATTGGCATTTGAAGGAATGGCTTATTGCCTTTTTCAAAAACTTAAAATTTAGAAAAATTTGAAAATTTGAAACTTTAATTTTCATAAAACAGTCAAAATTCAAAAATAATTGGATATTTTAAAATGTTGAAATTATTAAAATGTTAAAATTTGGAAAGTCAAAATTTCTAAAACAATCAATATTTTTATAAATAGTGAGACGTAGAAGTAGTGAAAATTTTAAAAGCTCGATATTTTTTAAAGGAGTCCAAATTAACAAAGGTCAAAAACTTATGTCAAAATTTTAACCTTTTTCTAAAATTTTGACTTATTTTGACAATTTTTATTTTTCTTTGTTTTTTAATTTTAACTATTTTTAATTTTTGTTTGCTAGATTAAAAATCTGAACATTTTTGAAAATTTCAAGATTTTATTTTTTTTTTAAATATTCACTGATTCTACAAAAATTCTTTTATTTATATCGACATTTTTGAAATCTTAATTTTTTTGAAAATTATTACATTTTCCTGATTTTGACCATCATTTGGTAATCAGGACTTTTTTTAGAAGTTTTCAGCATTTTTTTTGAAAATATCTACAAATTCAATATTGTGACTTTTAAAATTCGTAAATTTGTAATTTTTTTACAGTTTATATTTTTCTTCAACATTTCCAAAACTTATTTGTTTAAAATTATGATTTCAATGTAAAAATATTGTATTTTCCTCAATATTTATCAGTTTTGAGTTTTTTTTTGACGGAAATATTGTTTTTTTGCCTAAAACTGCGAGTTTATTTTTGAATTTTTTTAAATTTTGAATAAAAGCCTATTTGTTTTGATAAAGGGTTTCAATATATTTGGCAACTCAAAATATTAAATGATTTAACCTCGAATATTTTTTACCCAAAAGTTACACTTTAAATCAAACAAATATTGAATTTTTTTAAATACATTTTTATTTTTTTTTTAATTTCGACTCAACATTCTAGATTTAATTTATTTGTTCTAAAACCTTAATATTTAGCTCGAATAAACATTCAAAATTTCGACAAATAATAGTTAAAATACCAAATTTAAAACCGAAATTTCGAAAATTAATCTTGAAATTTTGATATTACACGAATATTTTGTTAGAAGTTGTTAAGTTAAAAATTTAATTTTAGGTTTGAAATACTAAATTTTTTACTTAATATCTATTTAGCTTACAAAATTATGAGAAAAGCATGGAATTTATCGAAAAATATGAAATGTCACGAAATATCTCAGAATTTTAGGTATGAATTTAAGGTATGAATTTAAAAATAAATTGTATTTCCTTAAGCGTCGATTATGACGCTTAAGTTTTAGCTACGTAAGCTAAAGTAATGGACATATTCGTTGTAGTTACTTGTTATATTTTATGTTATTTAAAAGTCCTACAGTGTTTAAGAGAATGATGATAGGACTGAAATAATTTTGGCGGGCTAATCCAGGTTTTGGGGGGTTTAGCCACAAGCTCCCCCTTAATTTGCCATTGTGATTATTACGTTAGCAGGTGCAGAAAAAAGGCAAAACAGAATATCGTCGTTTCTTTTTGAAGCAACGGACTGGTCCTTGGTTATCTTCAAAAATTAAAATACAAGTTTTGTTCCCTGAAACCATCAAAGAATAAAAAACACAACAAAGGTTGCTCTAAAGCGTTTCAATAGAGAGTACCACCCTAAAGATAATAGCTTGGCTATCGAAACGCGTTAGAGCAACCTTTGACGTGTTTTTTAATCTTTCTTGATTTGAGGGGATAAGATTCGTATTTCAAGAATATCGCTGAACAAAGCTTTGACGTTATACACTGTACAATTGCTTCTATTACCGTACTCTTGAAACTAGTATAAAAATAATTGTGTCTATTTCACATTTTCGATTTTTTTACAGTGACCGGTCTTACGTAAAATAAAACATTAATTTCAAAAAATAAATAATTCACAAGGTATTCAAAAATAAGATAATTAATCAGCTCGACAAATACTGAAACGAGAATTCTGAAAAATAAACAATGAAGCCTTCACAAGATTTATTATTTCAATTTGTTCTAAAAGACTTCATTTATTTGAATTAATTGTTTGGTTGCAGCTCCGTTTAGAGTTTATTTACAACATAACAACCAACCCAGCCGAAGCTCATTTTCTCTCATTTGAAAAACAATTCTTTCGAGACCGTAAACAATTTGCGTTCGCCCGTCGAAAAACTATGCATCAGAAAAATACTTTAGTAAGAGGGTGGACGCCGACTGAATAATTCATCTGTTTCGAATTATGGACGTAATCGAATATGTCTAAATTCAAACACAAAATTAAATCGGACAATATTTCACAAATGAGAGAATTCTCGCGCTCTTTACATGGAATATTAATGCTTTGGGCATTTCGCCTGAATCATGTTCATTTGTTACATTTAATTCGCCCAAATTGACGTTTAGTTGGATTTACTAAAGTGAAATCAGTTGAAAGTTCACACTTTGAATAAACCACTTTGGTTGTTTAGAATAATATCGGGTTTGACCACTTTTTACCGCTCATTTGTTACTCTTTTACTTAGAAACTGAGTCGAAAATTTAGTTCTCTAATCAAAGTTTTAAGTTCAAGATTCATAGCCCAATCAACAAGTACGCCTTGTACAAATTCCAATTTACCTTATCCCAAAATTATGGTTGATATGTCATTTGATTTAAACATTTTGAAAAAATGTAAACAATTTGAGAAAAAAGAGAGATTGAATTTTCGCAAACATCTTAAAAGCTATTGTAGACATCGCGACTTGCAGAAAAAGATCCTTTAAGAGCACGCAACTTTCTCCCAGAGCCCTATTATCCATCTTAATAATCCGAATTTAGAGGCGAAAATAGTGCTGAAAATAAGGGACTAACGATCGCTTCTCTTATATTTTAACGGACTGTGAAAAAAGTGTACAGAGAGCTTCATTAGATGTTTACTAAATGTTTTTTTTTGGTGCAACGGACTCGTCCTTGGTTATCCTTAAAACTTGAAATACAAATCTTGTCCCTTGAAACCAACTTGGTTTCAGGGGATAAGATTTCTATTTCAATTTTTACCAGATGTTTCTTAGGATTTCTTAATATATTGTTGGGCGTTATTGGTTCAAATGATTAACAGTTAGTGAATTGTAACCACTTTATTTCAAAACTGAACTCGGAACACTACAATTGTAATTCACTAACAATGTTTAATTAACTAACTTATTCATTCACTTCTAACTAACTAACTAACTGAGGGAAAGCCTACCGCCTTATATAGGACCCTTTTCAGGTTCTAGAAGGAACAAGTAGATAAGACCTATCGTTTGCTAACATTTTTGGAACGCTTATCTGCCGTTTGATTCATTATCGCGGCCGCTTCCCCTTATCAAATTTTCTAGAAACTTCCCAACTAAATTTTATAATGTCATTTTTTCACAATATTATTAGGAAGATACGTAGCTGAAGAAGTAATATAGGTTCCAGACTTCTATTGAATGTTCACAAGCAATTAAGGCTATTCGAGGGATGTACAGGTTGTAACTTGTATACGTAAAAACCTGAGATTTTTTCAGTTCCGGAATTAATTTTCTCGTTGGCTCTTAACACCGTTTAAAAATTTTTAGATTTCGAAATTTCACAGTTTTTAATAAAAATTTAAAAAACAACCCATCCTATGATAATATCATTTCAGTTTAGATGCTTTTAGGAAACTGGTCATGTAGCTAAAATCTTTAAGCAATGCACAAAGTAAATGATTTTTATTGTAGCATTGTTAATTAAATTGTTTTCATTTTACGCAAGCATTTACTAGCAGAAGGCCATTTTCAGACTCATTTACGAGGCTCTTACACTGCTATATGCAAGCACTGACGATCGAAACAAAATAGTGTAATAAAAACTTATAGAAGAAGTAAAAATGTCTTGGGAAATGTGTGAGCGTTATACGTTCACACCAAAGTAATTTTACACGGTTGGGTTACCGCAAAATTTTTATTCCTGTTAGGCTTTTTCTCCAATATGATGGTTGCCTGAAGTAAAGACGTGGAAATTGCTAAAGATCCAGCTTTAATGTGTTTTTTATCAAGTAGCAGCATAAAAGGGTTTTTTTATAGTCGTCTGATTTATCTACATTTTAGTTAAGAAATGTGGGCGTTATAGAGACGAAGAATAATTTTATTTTATTAGCTTGACTGAATACCTAACAACATATACATGCGCATACAAATTACTCTGACTAGTTTGATTTTTTAATCATTGCTGAACAAACAGAGCTGAGGGGAACATGTTGCTTTGAAACCTGATAATCTGAAAATTTTTCAAGTCAAGAACTATTGATTGACTGAAAAACCTAATCACGCAATCTTCTACATCTTCGATTTTTAGAGTGTTTTTTTTTTGAAGTGTTGGTTGAAAAATGCAAGAAACATCAGCTCTTTCGTAAAGTACCACAAGTGATCCAGTATTTTTTTGAGGGCAACTCCAACCAGTTTTTAGTTTATACTCTATCATAGGTAGGGAATTTGATCCCGTTCCTTATTTCTAATCTCGGAATTTCGAGACTATATTTAGTCAAATCGGGGATCCCGGAATTATTTCGGTATTGAAGATTAGATACAAATAAAAAAATTTGATTTTTGCAAACACATTAAAACAATCAACGTAATTAAAATTTGGAGAAAAAACAATGTATTTTAAGTAAAAACGCAGATAGAATTAATCAGATTTAAGTGGTAGACTAACCAGACTTAAAATCACTTAATCGTTGTGTTGAAGTTACTGGTTTTCAAAAACTAAAATACAAAACTTGTCCCCTAAAACCAAGAAAGATTAAAAAACACAACAAAGGTTGCTCTAAGGCGTTTCGGCAGCCAAGTTACCATCTTCAGAGAGATACAGATTCTTTTTCAAGAATCAATAAGAGCTCTTTAAAATTAGGGGCCATCCATAAATTACATCACACAAGTTTCCTGAAATTTTAGGGCCCACCCCGTTCTTGGAACAGGTGGTCATATTTGTATGACCCTCTTCCCCCAGACGTGACATAATTTGCAATTAACTTTTAATTTAGAAATCATCTTATTTACCTGAGTTTGGTTTTCGTATATACATATCTTTAAATTTGCTATTTTATCTTATTTGTTTAATATTTCAGCAACCCTTACTTGACAAAAAATTTTATTTTACTAAATTCAGACTACAAACTTCAAATTTTATAAAAATACGCTCAAAATTTTAACTCAAAATTTTAACTTGCGGATTTCATCTCAAAATATTTTAAATATATTTTTTGAAATTTCAACTTTTATCTGAACATTTCAATTTTATCCTCGATATTTCGTTTTAAAGTCGAAGTCTTAGAAAAATTGAAATTTTTGTTTTAGGTTTGAATAAAAAAAAAGGTTAAAATTGGTAAAAAATATCTGAAATTTTTTAAAAGGTGTCAAATATTTTTGAAATATTTTAATTTTCTTTTCAGATCTTCCACTCCAATCTCTAAAATTAAAACCCTAAATTTCCATATTTCTAGATTTTGAATAAAATCCAAATTCCAAAAAAATAGTGCAAGAATCAGAATCGGAATTATTTTTAGAAATATCTAAACTCCTATCCAATTTTCAGTTTTAAGAGAAAATATGAACTAAAAAAAATCTAAAACTTGGAATTTTCAAATTTTCAAAAAGCCAATTTTTTGAAAGACTAAATTCTGCAGAGAAACTACATTTATAAAATTTGGAAATTTGGAAAAAGCGAAATATAAAGGTCAAAAAAAAAAACAGGCGCAATATGAAAAGTTGCATAAATTTTGGAAAAATCGAGATTTACGAAAAAAAGGTTGAAAAACTGAACGTAAGGCGTCAAAAGTCTAAAGAATATTATAGAAAGTTAGAATTTCCAGAAAAAGCTGAGATTTTAAAGAACACCGGTATTTTGCAAAAATTTAAAACTCGAAAAAATTGATAACTAAACATTTTAAAATTGATAGCGAATATTTCGAAAAAATTCGTAATTTTAAAAAATGTTAAGATATTTAAAGTTTTTTTCAATTTATTTAACATTTCTTTGGCCCAGTTTGGAAATATTTAAATTTTCTAAACAATTTTTGAAATGCGACTATGTGATATTTAAATTTATTGAAAACGTCACTTCAAAAATTGTTTAGAAAATTGTCAACAAACCATAAAAATTTAAATACTTTCAAACTAGGCCGAAGAAATGTTAAATACATTGAAAAAAACATAATATTTCCGGTCAATAAGGGTCTTCCATGAAGAAACAAATTTAAACTTTTAACTTTCATACTACCGTTGACTAATAATAAAACTTTTGAACTTGAGCTAAAAAGTTTAAGAAAGAGATGGGAATTTTGATAAACTTGAAATTTATTGAAAAATTCTCGAACTTTGTAGTTTATAAAATTGAAGTTTAAACGTAATTTTTTTAAGAACAAATTTGTTCAAAAATAGAAACTTTATTAGGATAAATCATGTTTTAAAATAACATTTCCAAAAAACGGTCCACACTTCGAATTTATTCTCGAGCGAAAGATATTGTGATTTTGGACAAAACAAAATTTGTTATAATGTTAGAAAATAAAACAAAGTTTTTAAAAAAGTTCAAATTTTGAAAACAATGAACATTTTCAAAAAAAAATTAAAATTTTGAAAAATATCGTAATTTTGTATAATGTTAATATTTTAATAGAAAATTAAAATTTTCAAGATTTTTAAAAAATAATCGAAATTCTAAACAAGAAAGTTCAACACTGAAGAAATTGACATTTTAAAAATTTGAATATTTGAAGGAATTCTTTAAAAAATTTGTAATTTTCAAAAAGGTTAAAATCTGGGAATTTAATAGAATAAAATTTCAAAAATGGTCAAGATTTTGAAAAAAATTCAAGATTTTAAATAATTGAAAAATCTTTATTCAAATTTTCCAAATAAAACAAATTTTATGAAAGTCGTCATTGAAGAAATCCCAAAATTATTAGAAAAGTTCCAAAAATGGTTCAAAATTTTAGATAGTTGAAATTATGAGAAAAGTAGAACATTTCTTAGAAAATTGAAAATTTTAATTAAAAATTTAAAAGAAAAGGGAAATTTTTATAACATTTTTCAAATTTCCAAATAACGTCAACATTTTCAAATAAAATTGTCGACATTTGCAAAAATTTTTTGAAAAAATTAAAATAGTTGAAAATTTTAAAAAATTCGATATTAAAAAAATTTCTCAATTAAAAAAAAACAATTGAAATTCTCCAAAGAAATCAAAGGGTCTAGCCGTACTTCAACAGTGAAATTGCCCCCATCGGGAACCTATATCGTGATCTATCTCATAACGTATAGGATCACATTAGTAATTACAATATGTGAATTTTCCCCCTCCATCTTCGGTTACTAAGGAGATAATTAAAAAAACCTTCCCCAGGCACCTTTTTTCTAGGCAACATATTTAATAAACTATGAAAGCTAGCAAAGCAAAACAAATTGATGGTAATGGTACACTGTAGGGTCTATTTTATAAATATTTTTGGAAAAGATAGCCCCCCTACAAATATTAATAAAATACAAATAAAAAATTTCAATAATAATTTCTGTAGGGTCTCTTTAAGTGACCACTCTACAAAAAATATGAAAAATTTGTCCTTATGTCTTCTAGCAGCGTACCAAGTTTCGTTAAAATCCAAGTGGTGCAACATGTCAAAAAAATTAAATATGTCTGCCCATAACCTCTGCGCTTGCTGGCTTGTATATTTCAAATAAATATATTTGTTATCCTACTTTCAAAACGTTTCCATATTAAATGAAATACTTTTTGAGATTGCTTAAGGAATAAAAGTTCATATTCATTTAAGTACTTATATTTTTTATTTCCAAGTTACAGTTTCCTCATAGAGGAAAATATAATTAGTTTTATTTATATTTCGGAAACCCTTTGACTTATCTTCATGGAATTTGGTACACAGTATCACTACTTCAAAGGCTAACTTCTGTTTTTAGTTTTTTTTAACGTCAGGGGCGTACGTTAGGGTATTAACATTAAACTGTGCCCCTTTCCATTAAAATCGTTGAAAGAAATGCAAGCCCTGTTTGGGAAGTTGTCGTTAAAACGACTAAAGTTGTCTTACTTCAAACAAAATTAACCTATTTTTGCATGTTTTTCAGCAATAAAAAAAACCTAGCATTTATTGTCTCTGTTAAGTTTTTGTTGCTTCACCTCGTATATAAATTGCTATAAATTTGCAAAGGTCTTTTCCTGCTTTCAGTTATACATTTGTTGGCACTACATAACAATTCTTAAACTTTCATCTTTTTAAGACTTTAACATACAGTGGCATGGAATTTTTCTCATACGAAAATTTGATATTAATATTCTAACGTACGCCCCTGGCGTGTAAAAAAAGAATAAATGCAAAAGTTTTTCTTTAATATAGTGATACTATGTATCAAATTTTATGACGCAAAGTCGAAGGGTCTCAGAAATATAAATAAAAATAATTTTATTTTTCTCTATAACGAAGCAGCCTGTAATTCGGAAATAGAAAAGATTAGAACTTAAGTTTATATGAACGTTTACTCCTTAAGTAATCCACAAAGTTATATTATTTAATATGATAACGTACTTAAGGTAGGATAATAATAATAATTACATTTACTTCATATCAGCAGGCTTAGAGATTATATGCAGACATATTAAATTTTTTTTTGACATGTTGCACTTACTGGATTTTAATAAATCTTGGTGGGCTGTTAGGTGACATATAAATACATTTTCTGTATTTTTTTGTAAAGTGGCACTCCAAAAGAAATTATAGAAATTAATAATGAGAATATTTATTTGTATTTTATTGATATTTCTAGGGGGGCTAGCCTCCCTGAAAAAATTATAAAATGGATCTTACAGTGGACTATCACAATCAGTTTGTTTTCTTCTGCTGCCTTTAATAATGTAGCAGATGGATCGCTTAGAAAAAATGTTGCCTGAGGAAGGTCTTTTTTAATTTTCCCCATGGTAACCGAAGCTGGAGGGGGGAAATCCATATACATTAATTTTTAATGACATTCTGCACGTAACAACATAGATCACGATATAGGTTCTCTGTGGCTGCAAATTCGCTATGGATGTACGGCTACAGCCTTTTAAAGAAACTCCAAATTTTCAAGAAAATTTAGTGTGAAAAAACCCAAAATTTTGAAAAATAATAGCTGATACAAAAAAAGTTAAATGTAGAAAATAAAAATGAAAATTTAAAAAGATTTCAAAAATTTCAAAAAGTACAAATTTTGGAAAAAGTCCAGCTTTCAAAAACCTTGACATTTTCAAATAAAATGAGCATTTTCAAATTGCGAAAATTTTGAAAATATAACAAAATCCTAAGAAAATTCAACATTTAAAAAAACCTAAATTTTCGAAAAAAATCAAAACTTTGAAGTCAAAATTTTAAAAATACTTGGTCGAAATTTTTTTCTAATAAGTCAAAAGTTTTAGAAAAGTATCGACCTTTTTCTCGAAATTTAAAGTTTTTGCGAATATCGATTCTCTTACTTTTTTAAAAATTTTTATGAAAGTATCGAAATTTTGGAAAAAGTAAATTTTTCAGAAAGAGTTGGCATTCACCAAAAAATTTCGAGAAAAAGATTTAAAGTGGAAAAAAAATTCTAAAAATTAAAATTATTAGAAAATCTCAATTTTTTTAAAAATCGAATTTTTCCAAAAAATATGGAAATTGAAATCTAAATTTTTAAAGTCTAAATTTTTAAGAAATTTTCGAAAATACTAGCTTTTAAAAAGGTAAAATTTTTCAAAAAAAAGTCTAAACTTTTTGATGTAACGAAGCTCATGATTCGCCTTGCCCTTGTCACACGATGTTACACTCCATTGACCCCCTTACTCCCCCTTCCACCAGTCTGAAAAATAACAATGCATTCGGTGTCTCAAAATCAGATCTTTTAGTTTAAGATACAAGTTTTTTATTTGAAACAATCAAACCAATCCCAAAGCAGTACTGCTTGTCTGAAATAAAACTTCTTCTATTTAATATTTAAATGACAGACAAATATTTTTAAAAATGATGTCAATCTCGAAAATCCCGGGATCGAAAAAACTTAATCCCGAAAATTTCGGGATTGAAAAGCGGTCGGGATCCGGGGATCCTGAAAATCAGAATCCCGAAATCAGATCCTCTAATCATAGGCTCTAAGGTCTTTCAATAATAATAGCAGTAAGTTATTTTTCGGTGCTGACGATCCGGCAGAAACTTGTAATCAATATTTTATTTGTACCATGGCAATATCTTTCACAGTTTTCCTTTTCCTCTTGTCAGTTTAGGCTGATGTTTAAATAAAAAAATTTTTAAGCAATACACAGTTTTTACTATCCACCTGGACCTGTGAGGTCAGCCGGTCTCGGAACTAAAACAACTTCTTCAGAAATTCCTCAAAAGTCATCGATCATGTAACAATTCTTTGCACTCATGTCGAGGTTAATATACTTTAAGTTGTAAATAAAATAAATCCTGTTTTTAGCAAGAACATTTTTGTTACATTTGGTATTATTTCTTATATTACGTTATTACTTTGATCAATTTTGTTCCAGTTGATCTAAAACATCTTTAAAGTTGGATATATTAGAACCAGTAGACATATCGAGTAATTAATTTACAAAGCTATACGATAATTTCCATTCATGTTTACATGCAAGCCAACGAATAGTTTACTCAATTCTTCTCTCCAGATCACAAATGGTTTTCTTTTTATTGCTTTGTGG
This sequence comes from Dastarcus helophoroides, assembly GCA_028583605.1. NCBI lineage: Eukaryota > Metazoa > Arthropoda > Insecta > Coleoptera > Bothrideridae > Dastarcus > Dastarcus helophoroides. Next base: position 31,926,193 of record CM053331.1, on the reverse strand, counting down.
TAAAAAATAAATGTAAGACTTCGCCAGTTTTGACCTGTTTAAATTTAGGCATTAATTAACCAATTAGCCAAATGTTTTTTTTTCTACTAACTACACTGATGCGACTACTGGTGGATGCAACTGCAACTCAAAATAAGTGAGCATGCTTTGAAAAAGAAAACTAGCTCGCGGTCTCATCAATGACTGAATTTCAGTTGAAGTGTGATTGAGCTCAACCTTGACGCATAAGAACAGGAGTAGCTGCAGGAATTGTCCTAATCCAGACTCTTTGAGTGACATTTGATTTAAAAGACGCCGATTTAGTTACCGGAATCAGTCTGATTAATAGTTAGTGTCCAAAAATATTTCTGTTAGTTTGCGACCTCTAAATCCTTTCCAAAATTTAAATAAAAAAATACTACTTCATATTTTAAGCCAGAGAGTCATATGCGATAATATTTCAAAATTCCTATCTTTTAATCACTGAAAATGATGGCGTTGCTTAGTTAAATTTGCCTCCCACAGAAAAAAACCGTTTTATTAATAATTTAAGAGTCAAATGAACCCATAATCTCCAGGCGTTATTGATCACCTCATACGTTTCAGCGACATGTCACAGGGTTTACCTTACTCGAGCTAATTATTGCTGCTTCTAAGTGAACTTGTCAGTTACCCATCCGAGGTAATACCCTTAATTAATTATCGACAACAACTTTCCATGTTCCACGTATGTGCCATTACGTTACGAGTTTGAGACAGACAATTATCTCTGGCGGCCTACCCATTACCACTTAATTTGTAGTTTAAGGTCATCACCCCCAAGCATAGACCTATCTTGTCCGAAATTATTTCCGTTTCGGTAATTTTAATTTTCGTTGATTGGATCTAACGCTTGTAAAGGCTTAGATACAAGGGAATCCATTCCGGAAATTTCCAGTTTTAAATTAATTCTTTGCTTACAGCTTTGAAATCCCTTTTCCATTTCGATAATTTTCGACAACAGTTAAGCATTGGGAATTTTTCTACAAATTAGATTATTGAGGACTGCAAATCGACAATCGATTGGAATTAGATCAACCAGAAAAAACTCGCAGTGAACTGAAGTTTGTCTCATTTGTATTTAGCATTGTGGGGATTTGGAGCTGAAAAAATCTACTGTTTACTTTGCAAGAATGTACAGAAAACTTTAGCAAAATAATTTCATATTTATGCTGAAATCTAAGCTGATTGAATTCTGCCCGTATAATTAAATTTGTTTATTTCCTTATTTTTACAATTTTATAAGTGGGGGAAAAGGGGCAGAATCAACCATTTTTTATTCAATGTGCCATTTTTAAAGTTGTATTAAAAAAATCTGGTTACTATGGGTCGGGTAGTATTCTATAAAACTTTATTTACAAGACTGACTCACTTTCAGTGATTTAAAAGTAATTTTCGTACCAGCAATCAGCGTTTAAAAAAAACCTTTGAAATGGTCCAAACTGCCCCACTAGCGGGGTACATTCAACCAAATGATGGGGTAATTTCAACCATGTGATATAAATACATATTTTTTTTATTCAGTCAAACAAAAATTTTTTACTTAAATAAGTTCATTATGTATTTTGCAAGTGAAATTGGTAAAACATGTTTGAAGTAAAATTCAAAACAATACTCAAAGACAATAACGTTGGTGTTAGTAAACATTGTAATATGTGAGGTTAACCTTAAATAAAAATGACATCTTCTGTAGAATTTGGACTTAAGAACTTTAGAACTATGTTACCTGGATCAGCTGGTGATATATCACTGACTAACGGATATATGTAGCTTGGTGTTTTTTGGCACCAAAATTTAATTTGACATTCGAATTAGTTTTGTTTAATTCTTTTCCTTCACAGCATTTTATATGTTTTTAGCGGAATGTCACCAGTTGGAAATCACATTCTATTATGGAGCAAAACATCTTTAATCGGATTTTTAGACGTACACTCATCAAACTTCAAAATCAATTTTTTTTCCATAATTTATGATCATGGTAAATAATACAATACTTCGGTTAATGAAAAAGTTACATCATGCGACAGAAGCCACGCTAAGATTGTCAGAACACACTAAGCCAGTGGTTGAAATTGTCCCATCCAACGCTAGTCGAATCTGCCTCATGTTTTTTGGAAAAAATAAATTTTTTCCACTGTCTTTAATTTTATCCTTGGAGTATTATAAATATTTACAATCTACCATTTAACATATATCGAATGCAGCACATTTAATAAATTCGCCTGAAATAAAGGAAAATCAAAAAATTAACTTAAAATCTGATTTTTGTTCAATTTTGTTTAAGCACTAAAAAATGAACATGTAGAGTAATGTAACTTCCCTGGTCAATGTTCTGACGTATGAAAAGCTACATCGGAGCCTTACTAAGCTAAATTTAAATCTGGGTGCCCTTTAAAAGGGCTTGGTTGAATGTGCCCCAAGGTTAAATCTGCCCCCTTTTCCCCTATAAGTAAATTTTAATTCCAGAATTTTTGTTTCTAAAAACCGATGTTTATAAATTTAAAACAGAAATAAAAAATACAAGTTTACTTGTGACATTATTAGAGTAGAAATTTTGAAAAAGTATGCTTTCTTTCGTAAAGTACTTTAAAATTATTTCGATTTTTTTCTCTAATGTTCGGTTTGTCTTTAACATAAATCTAGCTAGCACACACAATTCAGCTAAATCATTAGGTACCACATTCTCTATTTTATAAAGGGCGTTTAATTTTAATTTTAAATCTTCATAAAATTTTTTGGGGAAATTTATGCACAATGTAATTTTAATTCTGCTTTTTTGACAATGCGAGTTGGTGGTATATTTAAAACAAGGAAACTTCTTGAATGGATAAAAAGCTTTTTTTTGTTTTAGAACTCAATTTAAGAGGCAAACAACTTCGACATAATTACTTTCGGGTGAATTATACAGTGAATTGCATTACACAGAACCGATGAAAAATATAATATACATAATTAAAAAAATTACTGCCGCATTCAAACTCATTATAACTTTTCCTTGTGCGTTTGTGAAAATTATAGACATAAAGCTTTACAATTAAATAATTTAGGTTATTCCGTTCAATTCTCTGGCAGCAATACAGTCGAGTTTAGAAATTTTCGTCAACTTTGATTTCTAGGGCAAGAGTTGGATAATTTAAAACTTTTGCAACCGCTTAAAGTTTTTAGAATTACATTAGCTTGAGGCATAAGGCAACATGGTGCACCGGATTCGTTACTGAAATTGTCCGGTGTAAGACTTCAGGGTTCTGAAAGCGTCAACATGTCGGCGGAAACTATTCCTTTAAGCTTACGTAAGATATGTATAAAGTTTGCTGTTCAGCTATTCATGGCGCGTGCAAAGTAAAAACTTACTTCGAAGAAGTAACAGACACGCTATGGGTCTCATCTCGTAAAAATAAATCGTTTTCTAATTAAGCTTGCTTCAGTTAGAACAATTTCCCATTTATTCAGGATTTTAAATATTCATATATTTAATTAACTTGCTAAGAGGGCTCCGGCCACCTTCAAAGCGGTAAAATTGTTTCAATAACTTGAAGGAATTTCGGAATTTCTCATCACGGCGGTCGGGCATCAATCAAACTTCACAGAAAACCATAAACGTTATTATTTAGATTAATGAAAAAAAAATGTGCTAAAGAAATAGGACTGAAGACTGTCCGCAATCGAGTAAAAAAGTAACCAAAATTACCCGAAATTCAATTTGAAAATTGCTTCGACGGAAAATCGAAATTGTAACAAAAAGCAGAGGTATCTAGAAAAAACTGTTCAGTTTTTAAGATTTAGCTTGACGTTATTTTCTAATATTTCGTGCTTAAATTTTTTACATTAGTTAGGAAATCTGATAATAATTTCCGTACAATATACTATTAACATTTCAGCATCTTGGTAACGCGTGATGATGACGCGTGGTAGTTACTCGAAACCAGTTTACCTCATCCATTCATGTGCCTAAAAAAGTTTTCATTTCTAAAATATTCAGAACCTTATTTTTAAACTCGCAATTTCTACATTTTTGTCTAAACTTCGTTTGTGAAGGCACGAAACATTAAGAAAAAAAATGTGATTTAGTAGAACTCTAAATGATTATTTAAAAAAAAATCTTGTCCATCAGTTGTAAGTTTTTGCTTCAAAATTTTTAGTTTCGACATGCTTGGTAAAATTTTAGGTCACTTGACATATGCAATATTCTTTTAAAAAGAAATTTTGAGAAACAGGCCTAAAAAGATTGAACTCAAAATTTCTTCCTGAATTTAACTCCTCGAAAAAAAATTAGAAATTTGTAGGTTTTTAAGTTTTAGGTCATCTGATTGATTTTCTTTATTATCAAATTCCTGCTTAGAGTCCTTACTTTCATAAAAAATATTGAAACTTTAAAGTAATTTTCATGCAGTTAACCTCTTTTGAAAATTTCGATTTTTTAAAATCCTGAAATTTTAAAATGTCGTTAATTTTTCAGGAATTTCGATTTTTTTGTAAAGGATCTAGCTGTACTTCCATAGTGAAATTGCCTTCACCGGGAATCTATATCGTTATCTATCTTATTACGTAAAGTATCACATTAGGAGTTACTATATATAAATTTTCCCCCTCCATCTTCGGTTACTAAGGAGATAATTTTAAAAAAACCTTCCTCAGGCACCTTTTTTTTCTAAGCAACATATTTATTAAACTATTAAAGGCAGCAAAGCAAAACAAACTAATGGTGATGGTACACTGTAGGGTCTATTTTATAAATATTTTTGAGGAGCTAGCCCCCTACAAATATTATTAAAATACAAATAAGAATTTTCAGTATTAATTTCTGTAGGGTCTCTAAGTGACCACTCTACAAAAAATATGAAAAATGTGTCCATAGGTCTTCTAACAGCGTACCAAGTTTCTTTAAAATCCAAGTGATGCAACATGTCAAAAAAATTAAATATGTCTGCCCATAAGCTCTGCACCTGCTGCCTTGTATATTTGAAATAAATATAATTGTTATCCTACTTTAAAAACGTTTCCATATTAAATACAATACTTTTTAGATTGTTTGAGGAATAAATTTCATATTAATTCAAGTACTGATATTTCTTATTTCCAAGTTACAGGCTGTTTCATTATAGAGGTAAATAAAATTAGTTTTATTTATATTTCGGTAACGCTTTGACTTAGCTTCATGGAATTTCGTACACGATATTATTACATTAAAGGCTAACTTCTTTATTTATTTAGTTTTGTTTTAACACCCGGGGCTTGGGTTAGGGTATTACCATTAAAGTTTGATATGAGGAAAGGGATACGCCACTGTTTTTTGGGGTTTTGAAAAAATGAAAGTTGAAAAGTGGTTACCAAATACCAAAAAATGTATAACTGAACGCAGGAGATGATTTTTGCAAACTTATAAGAATTCATACAGGGGGTGACTTAACAAAAACATAAAACAATCCAATTAGGTTTGTAATTTTGTTTTGCGACAAGATGAGAAAATAGTTAGATTATTTTTGGCAGAGAACCATATTTTGCAGTACATTTTATAGTTTTAAATGCAACTTTTTGCTAGGATTCAAGTTGCACATCAAACTTGTTTTTTTTTGTCTTTGCAACCATAAGTTACTTTTTGAATTTCATTAATTTTATTTGAAGGTATATTAGGAAGTATACCCTGCAGCATGCAAACTTCCATTATCATTTTCTTAAAAAGTGTTAGTTATCTAAGATATTTGGTGTAAGAAATGGTCAGATCGCCACTTGACCACCGGAAGCATGTGGCCTGACCAGCGACCCTATTAGAACAATAGAACACATGTGGGGTAAAACTTGGTGTTTTGAAGTAGTCTGTAGGTTTTGTACAAAGGAATTGCATCCCAGATCTCGGCGATGTCAGTTCATTTAATAAACGTCGTTAAGTTTACATAAAACGCGTTTCATTTTATCGGAGCTATCAAGACCTGATAGTGATCCCGAACAAAAAGAAAGCAGTTATTTAGACATATGGAAAACAATAAGTAGTTTATTATAAAAGAAATTATTTCACTTGCAAGTATTGTATTTAAATAGATAATCTGTTGAATTGTAGAAGAACTCTATTAAAACTATTTTATAAAATTAATGTATGTGTTTCTATAAGAGTATGTCAAAGCCACAGATTGCGCCTCTAATTTCGCCATTAATTTCAGAACAATTCTTATTGTAGTGTTATTTGTCGAAAAGATGAAATATTTATTAGTTATTTTTATAAAACAATTTTATCACAGGTACCCTTCTCACAATCGAATAAACCATTTTAATTAGAGATAACATGTCAGAGTAAATTCACTTTCTTGTCACAATCGTAGAGTTACTACATGTTCTATCATCAGAATCTTTTTTATTTCTATATACATAGAACAAAATAAATAAATAAACCAGAATAAAAGGTTAACATTTTACTGAATCTGAATGACAAGCACACAAATTAAAAATAGTTAAAATATCAAATGGGTTTTCCAACGATATGCAACATGGGCCCTTTCCATTAAAATTGTTAAAAGAGTTGCAAGCCATGTTTAGAAAGTTGTCGTTAAAATGACTAAAATTGTCCTGATTCAAACAAAATCAAACTATTTATGCATTCTTTTCAACAATAAAAAAAATCCTAGCATTTATTGTCTCTGTTAAGTTTTTGTTGCTTCATCTCGTATATAAATTGCTATAAATTTGCAAGGGTATTTTCCTGCTATCAGTTATACATTATTTGGGACTACATAACAGTTCTTAAACTTTCATCTTTTTAAGACTTTAACATAAAGTGACATGGCATTTTTCTCATATGAAAATTTAATATTAATTTTCTAACGTACGCTCCTGGCGTTTGAAAAAAAGTGAATTAATGCAAAAGTTTCCCTTTAATGTACTGATACTATATATCAAATTTTATGATTTTAAATCAAATGGTTTTAGAAATATAAATAAAAATAATTTTATTTTCCGGTATAATGAAACAGCCTGTAACTTGAAAATAAAAAAGGTTAGAACTTAAGTTCATATAAACTTTTATTCCTTAAATAATCCTTAAGTTATTTTATTTAAAATGAAAACGCACTTAAGGTAGGATAATAATAATAATTACATTTACTTCATATCAGCAGGCTCAGATATTATATGTAGACATATTAATTTTTTTTTTGACATGTTGCACCAACTGGATTTTATTGAAACTTGGTGTGCTGTTGGGTGACATATGAATACATTTTCAATATTTTTTGTAAAGTGGTTACTCTAACAGACATTACAGAAATTAATAATAAAAATTTTTATTTGTGTTTTATTGATATTTCTAGGGGGGCTAGCCCCCCTGAAAAAAATTATAAAATGGATCCTGTAGTGTACTATCACAAGCAGTTTGTTTTCTTTTGCTTACTTTAATAGTTAAGCAGATAGATATCTTAGAAAAAAAGGTGCCTGAGAAAGGTTTTTTTTTAAATTATCTCCATGGTAACCAAAGATGGAGGTAAATCCACCTATATTAATTTCTAATGACATTCTGTACTTAACGACATAGTTCACGATATAGGTTCCGGGTGGGGGCAACTTCGCTATGGAAGTATGGCTAAGCCCTTTGTTTTTTTTTTTGAAAAACTGAATGTTTTTAAAATTTTTACCTTTTTAAAATTTTTGATTCATATGCAAAGTTAGTACTATTCACTCACCATTTGGATCCCCTTAACTATTGTAGATGAAGAGTCGTTTAAATTATAAAAAAGTTTCATAATTTCACTTGTAATATTTTTGTAAGAAGAGACTTAAAATATCTCACTTGGATCCTGAAATTTTTGAAAAAAATGAAACTTGCTAATTTTTATTTTTTTGAAATCTCATTTCTTTATAAAAATAATTTTATGAAATTTGGTACTTGGTGATCAGCTAGTGTATTTCAATGGCAAATTTAGATTCTATTTAAATCGTTTGGTTTTCGTTAATTTTTTCTTCTATTTTTAAATCTAATTTCTTTTTCTCCACATTTTGATTTTTGGATAAATTTGAATTTTGATGAAATTGTAGGTTTTTAAAAATGTCTGTTTTTTGGAAAATTTTGATTTCAAAACTTTGACTTTTTTAAACTTTCATTTTTTTAATTCTGTTCGAAATTACTTCATGAATTTAAATTTACGAAAAAAAAAAGAAAAAATGTCACCTTGATGTGAGTTCTAAACAGATTTTAAAAATCTTCGGTTTTTTTAAGTAAGTCCAAATATTAGAACAATAAAACAGAAATATTTAGGTGTTGCCTTGTTTTTCAAAACTCCAATGTTTAACAATTCTTACTCTTTTTTTCAAAATTTAGATTTATTTTTCGACTTCGACTTTTACCTCAAAATTTCGAGTTCTTTTGCAAATTTCGATATTTTTCTGAAACCTTGGACTTATTTAAAAAAAAATGACTCACTTGAGGATATCAACCTAGACTTTGGCTTTTACAAAAAAATTTTTCCATTCTTCGAATATTGACTTTTTTTGAAAAGTATGATCTTTTTCGAAGTTTTTAAATATTTCAGGATTAAAAAAAATAATGAAAGGGTTTTCTTTTTCAATAAAGTTGAGATTTTTCAAAAATTGTATTGATACTTAAAAAAGTCAAAATTTCCAAAAAAAAAGGTCGACTTAGTAATAAGGTATTACTGTCAGAAAAAATTAAATATTTTTCTGAAAATGCTGATATTTTTCAAAAATTGAAATACAGAACTTGTCCCTGAAACCAACAAAGAATAAAAACACAACAAACATTGCTCAACGCGTTTCGACAGCCAAGCTGTCATCTTCAGAGATATTTTTTTCATAATTTAAATTTTCTTTATTTGAAAATATATACATTTCTTTGAAGTTTTTGTGGTTTTTTAAATTTCGATTACTTTGATAATTTCCTATCTTTACTAAAAAAGTGGAATGTTACTACTTTGATCTTAATGTTTTTTAAAAACTTTAATTCGTATTAACAATTGTCTATTTTTTTCTGGAGACTGCTGTTTTTGAAAATATTTAACTTTTTTCAAAATTTCGACTCATTTCAAAATTTCCATTTTTTGTCCAAAATTGGTTCTGTAATTTCAATTTTTAAGAAATTACGCATTTTTGGTGATAATTTAAACTGTTTAAATTTTGTACGTTTTTTTAAATATACCTAAGACCTTTTTTAAAACTTTAACTTTAAACTTTCGTTTTTTTCTGAATGCCCCCTGTCTTTTACAATTTCGATTTTCAATCGAAATATTGAATATTTACACAAAGTCCGACATTTATACGACTTTTTTTTAAATGATGACCTGTTTTGAGTATTGGAATTTTTGTGAAAGTTTCGAATTCTTTGATATTTGTACATTTTATTTTTTATTATTTTTTTAAAAACTTTCGGTTTATGCTTTTAAATTTTTTTTGCAAATTTTGACTTAATAATAAACTTTATTTCTTTTAAAACTTTTGCTTTTTAAATATCGATTTCTTGAAATCTTTTCACTACTATTCAAATTCCAATTGGACATCATCAAGAAAAACCCAAATATGTGTGTCTGCTGCCAGTTACTGGACCTTTGTGGTGATGGGTATAAATTATTTTGGAACCCCTCGAAACTCAGCTTCCAAGAGCAGAATACTAGAATCGACCTTAAGGAAATGAAAATGTTTGTATGAAGCGAATGCGCTTTATTTCCTTTTCCTCTCTTTTGACTTTCAATTCTTATTTTGTTTTATTTTGGTTTCCTTTTTTTTTGAGACTGGTAGTTGCGCCAGTCAGCTGTAGGGTTATTGGCCATATAATAATTTTCTAACGACGACTTTTCCATTCATCGTGTTTCTTGTTTTTTTTTGTACGCCTCTCAACCCCATATTAATCAAAATGAGGAACAAGTATTTTCCCAATTTTTAGAAAAAATTAATTAAATCATATACGAGCGAAAAACCATCAATTAAAAACTTCAGACAAGTTAAAATTTAGTTGCCTATTTATCCCATAGCAAACGTCACACAAATGACACAAGAACTTTAGGTTGAACAGAGATTGTTTTTTTTTGGGTTCATGCACGTTACTTAGCACAAGCAAAAGCAAATTTTCAAAACTCTCGTATTTCGTACTCGTTTTGATATGTCCGCTACCTGGCTATAATATTTAAACTAGTTTAATTGAAGTTCAGTACCTGACACTTCTGTAAAATTTCTTTATGATGTTTCTTGTTTACGCTCCTACCCTTAATGTCTGGGGACCTAAAGACTATTTTCTGAATGTCACTAGAGGGCACAAAGATGCAAAATTTCCACTAATTTAAATATTTCTAATCCAAATTAACCCTAAAATAAATTTTGAAAAGGATTCTTAAGTGCCATTTAAACTGCAAACCCTTTTTGAATGATGCCATCACTTTGTCTTACAAGTTTTACTTTGATAATTAAAATTTAAATAACTTTTCAATTGTACGTGTTTATAAGGGCGTTTTTTTAAAGGTAAAATTTCTTCAGTCTACCACCACATGGTCTTGCTGAGAGATTTGTTCTGTTATTGACATTTACCATCTCTTGTTTGCCCTAATTTATTACTCTACTTTCAGTGGTCCCTTAAAAACTAACATGTTCTTTTACTCACCTATCCGTATTTATGTGTGCTGAAATCATTTTTATTTTAAACAAACCAGGCCTAACAAACAACCCTTATCTAATTTGTGAACTGCTTAGAACAGTTTAGTAGAATTCGACTCACCACAGTACTTTGTAGGGAAAACAAATGTCATTAACATATTATTAACAGCGCAGATTTCCTCGGTCCATTTGTTGCAGTTTTTAGACAAATACCAGTATTTATGCTTTTAAAATATGTTTTTTTTTATTTCTGTCTTAATGTTGAAGTAAATAATATCGATATTCTGAAATAATATTCATAAAATTAGAATCAGTAGTAAATGAGAAATTGTTGTTACTAGAGTTAGATTTCACGTTTATTAGGCAACGACTTATGTATACAAAATAGTTATTTATGATACAAGTGTTAAAAGTGACATTTTATTTTGTGAGTGAGGAGTATTGCGGAACGAGCGTAGCGAGTGGAGTAACCCCACGAACAAAATAAAATCACTTTTAACAAATGTATCAATATTTTTTGTAAAACTCTTAAATTAAAAGAGAAAATGCGGTCCCTAGGGTTGAATTTTAGATTTATTGTTTGCGTGTTGAATTACATATTTGACATTTACATCTGACAATCAAGTCAGGTATTGGATAGAGTGTAACTAAGTAAAACAATTGTAAGTTGTTTAATGTTAATTAGTAACCACAATTGAACCTGTCCTAAAATATTGTAGATTTTATGGCTAATAAACATGAATTTTGAAGAAAAGATTGGAAATTAAAGCAATTTTATTATTCCCTCTGATGTTGAAGAAACAGCAAATACATCAACTGAGATTTATTGCTCCAGAAATCGGGACAAAAATATGATGGTATGAAATAAAGAATCTAGCGGATAACTTCACTAAAAATATATTTTTGGTTTACGCCGAAGGAAATTCTAAGTTATGGAATCTCTCTATGATAAAAGCTAGTTTTTAAATCAAACTAGGATATAAGCAAGTATTAAAACCAGCGTACAAGATTTTTTTGAATGAAGCTCCAGACACCAAATATGCAGTAAAAAGTTGCGTCAGTTTTTGGATTATTTGGAGTCTGTCGCTCTCAAGAATTTTGTAAATTAACATTGGATGATATTGAAAAATCTTTGTTTTATATTATGAAGACTAAAAGCAACATCCGTCCTGGTTTTTGCACGGATTACTTTGCATAAATACCTCTGCAATTACTTCTCAGGAAAACTAAAATAAGTAACCGTTCAGATTGTAACAGTAATATTAATATTATAAATAAATAATTTATAACTATTTTGAATGTTTTAATGTTTGGAAACACATTATTGTTGGACCAGTCCGTTCAACCAAAAAAAATATCTTTCTAATTTTACCAGTACAGCTTTCTATTTTATATTGCATATTGCTATATATCAGTGTTTCCTAAACAGTGGGTCACACCCAAACCCAGCAGCGGACCACAAAAATAAAATACCAGGCTGCAGAATTGTCTTCATACTCACAAATGATTAGTTCTTTCCAGCATTAAGATATAATTAAAACGAAAAAACTTTTTCGCACTAGTGTTAAAAGTGTTTTTGTCACGTGTCATTATAAAAGTTAATTTTTAGTTCACTTATCAATGAACTAAAAATGTCACTTTTAATAACAGTTTTACAAAAAATACGTTTTCTGTGTCCCTTTCAAATTTATTGCACAAAAATTCAAAACATTACCCCCAAATTTACAGTTTTATCTAAAAAATTATGTAACGCTTTGGTTTCGAATAGTTTAATAAATGTCCGGTTGTCGTAACCTAAAAACAGTCTAATGAATCATTCTGAAAATTTCATAAAGCGTTTCTATAAAATTAATCAAAATATAATTGGGGGCTTGATTAAAGTTAGAAGCACGTCAGCGACGTCTTCTTTTTTTTTTGATAGAAAATTTATTTTGGGTATATTGGTGTGCACAAAGAAAAGCGATTTTCATTTTTGGGGGGGGAGGAGGTTGTTATTAGCCCATAATTTGAATTGACCGTTTTAATAGGCTTCCCATTCATACCATCGCTTTTATATATAGGAATAACATGGACGAATTCCATTATTTTATGTGTTACCTAAACATTTGCCAGCAATCGAGTTAGTAATCCCAAACTGATGAGATCTAGCAAGATCGAAACCGATCCTTGGTGGTTTATAAATTCGGAATCAGGTAAATCGTCAAACATAATTATTGGTCTCTGCATTAGAAGGAGATTTAGTAAATTTGCACAAAAGCTTTACTGAATCCTTGCTCTAGCGTCTATCAGATGTAATAATTCATTTTCCCGGCGCATCCACCAATTCGCCCAATTCGTGCTGCTTAGCAGTTTGGATTTATCTGCGTCCAGAAACATATGATTTGGTTAAATTGAGCAGCCGTTTCGGCATTTACACGTTACGGTAAATAATGGATTCAAACATTCGCCAACTAATAAATACATAGGGAAAAATTAACCAAAAATAACTTAGCCTGCAAATTAAGATCGCATTCGGCTTAATGGTTAAAATATTTAAATTATCTAATTTACATTTACTTCTCCTTTTCCAAAGACGTCATAAATTCTACTGGGATTAATTAGAAACTTAGCAATACGAGGGACTACATCATAAAGTTTCCCATGGACTATCAGAGTTTGGTTAAAGATTTACATATAATTTATTGGCACCGTTCAGTTACAGAGCCAAAATGTATATTATTTATCATTATTATTTTGCCATAGGGCGTCATTAGTACAAACGATTCGCCTATTTCATCGTAGTGGGACATAAGCGAAGTCCATCCCAGGTGAGTTATGAAACCTCAGAGCGCCCCGTTGAGTAAAACTTTCCGCAAACTGCTTCTCGTACTTCTCTTACAGCTACTTGGTATTAAGCGGGCAAAAGTTAGCTTCTAAATTTAATTTTTATGAATCCAAGCCCCAATTAATCTAATCAAAGTTAAATGCTATCCCCAAGTGATTACGTTTAAAGTTATTTAAGTTAAGTTCGCAGTTTACGCTTCGTCTATAAAGAAGAAAAATTACGTTTGCTTCCTGACAGTGATTTAATTTGTACTTATACGTTTAGGGTATCAACATTAATTTTTCTTTTAGAGTAAATGTACCTGAAAAAAGTAGTCACGCATGCGTGTATTGCTCAATTTTCTCTATTATCTCCTAAAATTAAGGATATTGTGACCAAAACACTCTATAGATCATGACGGCTATAATTTTCTGCTTAAATAGAGCAGCTGCTTTGATTGTAAAGAAAAATGATATTTTGAAAAATACTCTGCTAAAAGAAAAAGAAATAACTTCCAAATAAAAGGGCTACTCTTAACTGAATTTTGTGCTCATCACTGAATTCTCCATGTATCCCAATAAAATGTTTCTGTCTACCAGTATTGCCCCATAACTACCATTTTCCCATTTGATTTGATTAAAGCAGCATTAAGTAGGATAAGTAAGATTAGCCCCAAAAAGACAAAATGCCAACAAGGGTCAAATTCAACCTTACACCAATCCCCATACAGCACACTTGTCTAGTTCAACGGCGAATTAAGTTAATACTTTGCACAGTTTAACCGAAACTTTCACGTAATTGAGTTTTACAATTGGATGATGAAGTGTAAACTCTATTGTACAAATTGTGCTCTAGTGTAATCTAGGAGGATATTGTCGCCTGGGTTTTCTCGACGCGAAAGTAATTCATCCTGCAAGAAAATTACTTTGCTGCAATCTGTCTTCGTTGTCGCATAAAATTAGTTTGATAAAATGCGCTAGTCGTTTTACGACGTTTTTAATTGAATGCACATAAAAAGAGGGTTTTAAACGGCTTCATTTGAGCCGCCTTTTAAAATTTTACTGGAACACGTCTTTAATGATACGACGTAAATTTTTCAGTTTTAATTTGGATCTAGTTTACATTATGGTGTACCTTTTATTAATTATTGCATTTTAAAGGTTAAATCTTGAAAAATGGTCGAAGTTTAAGAGAAAATTGATGTACTTACTCAGATTAATTAGTTTTACTTCATTGCTCTTGCACATTAAATACTTACAGGAAACCTGAGGCTAAAAAGGTTACTTTTTCATATTTTTGCTCTTTTCTTACATCCATTTAAAATTACAAACAATAAATAAAAATCTATTAAATTAAAAATGTTAACTTAATAATAAATCGTTACAATTAGAAATTTTGATTCAATTTCAATTATTTAGAATTTTGAATTTTTCATGAATTTACAATCATTGAAATACAAATCTTGTTCCCTGAAACCAACAAAAATAAAAAAAAAACAACAAAGGTTGCTCTAACGCGCTTCGATAGCCAAGCTATCATCTTCAGAGAGATAGTAGTAGTTTTTCTTTGAAGATGATAGCTTGGCTATCGAAACACGTTAGAGCAACCTTTGTTGTGTTTTTTAATCTTTCTTGGTTTCAGAAGACAAGATTTGTGTTTCAGTTTTCTAAGATAACCAGGGACCAGTCCATTTCACCAACAAATTTTGATATTTTTCCAATATTTGGACTTCTTAAAGTATACCTATTTTTTCGAAAATTTATTCTTGGTTTTCTTTTAACAATTTCAAAATATTTTCATTATGAAAATACTTACCTTTTTGAAAATGATGGGTTTTTAGAAGTTGGACTGATTTAAAAATTTCAGTTTTTAACATTTTTTCCTTTTTCAAAATTTCCTCTTTGAAATTTTAAATTTCAACCTTTTTCCATATTTAAAAATTTTGAAACTTGTATTTTTTTGAAGATTTTGATTCCTAAAAATTTCTGATATTCTTTTATTATTATTTTTATTTATTTCATTATTTTTTTAAACTTCGATTTTTTTAAACTTTCGAATTTATTACCAAAATTTGGGTTTTTTTTAGGATTTTTAACTTTTTCTTACATTTTGAACTCTTATTAAAATGATCTTTTTTTAGTAGTAGTTTTAAATTTTGACTTTTTTCCAATTTTCCATTTAAATCTCCACTTTTGTTTAGATTTTAATTTTTTTTTTAAAAAATTTGGCTTTTGTAAATTTTAATTTATCCAAAAATTTCATTATTTCTCAAAATTTTAACATTTTCAACAATTTCAATTTTTTTTTATATTTTGACTTTTCCGCTAATTTTGGTTGGTCTTGAAATAAAAATTTTCCTAAAATTTGATTTTTCTTTGAAAACTTAACAACAAAAATGTTTGTTAATGTCGAGTTTTTTGAAATGTTGTATTTTTTTGAAATTTCGATGTTATTTCGAGGTTTTCATACCTCTTTTCGCAAAAGTCGACTTTTTTGTCAAAATTTAAACCCTTTTTAAGATTTTTGACTTTCTTGTTACATTTTCAACTTTATTTAAAAAGTCTCATACTTTTCTGAAAATCTCGACCTCTCCAAAATTTTCTATTTTTTTGAAAATTACGATATTTATTTAAAAATTTTGTCTCTAAGTTTTTTTTTAGAATATTTAAAAATTTTGACTATTTTTACCATTTTGAAACATTTTGACTCTTTCAAAAATTTCTACTTCTTTGTTCAATATTTGTTTAAAAATTTCATCTCTTAAAGTTTTTTATTTTAGAATATTTAAAAATTCTGACTATTTTTAAAATTTAGAGATATGGTCAGCATTTCCATTCTTTGGCAATTTAACTTGTTGAAAAATTCTTAAATATTTCGACTTTTTTTTAGGTTTTCCTTAAATTTTTCCAAAAATTTTGATTTTTGTTGGAAATGTCGACTTTTTAAGTTTATTTATTTTTTTGAAAATTTGTTCTTGGTTTTTTTGACAATTTAGACATATTTCCACTAAAAAAATACTTACTTTTTTATAAATGATGGGTTCTTAAAAGTTGGACCGTCTTAAAAATTTCAGTTTTTGAATATTTTTTTCAATATTTTCTCTTTGAAATTTTGGATTCCATTTTCTTTTAAAATTTGAAAATTTTGGAAATTGTACCCTTTTGAAGATTTTGATTCCCAAAAATTTCAAGTATTTTTTTATTATTATTTTTATTTATTTCATTATTTTTTAAAAATTAAAATACAAATCTTGCCCCTTGAAACCAAGAAAGATTAAAAAACACAACAAAGGTTGGGTTAGGTTAAAGCAACCTTTGTTGTGTTTTTTAATTTTTCTTGTTTTCAAGGGACAAAATATGTATTTTAATTTTTAAAGATAACCAAGAACCAGTCAGTTATTTTTCAAAATTTCGATTTTTTTAAGCTTTCGATTTATCTACCAAAATTTGGGCTTTTTTTTTAAATTTTTAACTTTTTCTTATACTTTGAACTCTTTCCAAAACAATTTGTTTCTGAATATTTCGTATTTTCCAAAAACATTCTGAAAGTCTCAAATTTTGTTTGAAAATTGAGTCTGCTCAAGGTTTAGGTTTTTTAAAAAATTTAGAACTATTTTTGAAAATGTGGACTCCTTTGAAAATTTTCAAATTTTGTTTCAGCCTTTCAATTTTTTGAAAATTTGTACGTATTGTAAAGTTACTGAAAATTTTGACTTTTTTTAGGTTTTGGCCGAATCTTTCCAAAAATTTTTGTTTTTTAAATTTCGATCTTTTAAAGTTTAAATAATTTTTCGAAAATTTATTATTGGTGTTTTTTTAAATTTCGACAGATTTCCACTTTGTCAAAATTCTTTATCTTTGGAAAGTATTAAATTTGAAGCTAACCAATTTTTAACTAGATAAAAAATTTGAAATTTTGATTATTATTTGAATTTATTTTTTATGTTATTTGGAATTTTGGTAATCTTGAGTTGATGGATACATTTTTCCAAACTTATGTTTTTGTTTCATAATTTTCATTTTTCTATTAAAATGTCAACTTTTTTTACAAATTTTGATTTTTTCGGTAATTTTGATTTGTTCGAAGATATTACATTTTTGGAAATCGGCGTCTTCTTTTAATAATGAAAATTTTTGATAAAATCGGGTATTTTGAAAGGGTATATTTTTCTCAATTTCGATGTTGCTTAAAGGTTTTTATTCTTTTGTTTGCAAAATTTGACTATTTTGTGAAAAGAAAATTTTACAATTTAAAAATTTCGATTTTTGTTTGAAAATTTCATCTGTTCAAAATATAGATTTTTTTCAAAAATTGAAATGTTTTTAAAAATTCTGATCCTCTTTGAAAATTCCTATTTATTAAAAATTACTAAAAAAAATAGACTTTCTTAGGTCGCGAACAAATTTTTACAAAAATTTGGATTTTTTTTTAAATTACCACTTTAAAATTTGGATAATATTTCGAAAGTTTGGGTTTGATATTTTATTGAAATTTTCGACATATTTCTACTATTTAACTTTTTAAAATATTGACTTTTTTAAATTTGGGTAGTCTTAAAAATTTTAGATTTTGAAATCATAAATTTTTTACAAAATTTCACCTATTTTCAAAATATGAAATTTTTTGGAAATTGTACCTGTCTTTTTAAAAATTCTGATTTTTTAAAATTCCGACTACTTATTTGTAGTTTTTAAAACTTCTGCTCAAGATTTAGATTTTTTTGAAAATTGAAATGTTTTTGAAAATTCTGACTTTCTTTGGAAGCTCCTACTTATTAAAAATCACTGAAAATTTCAATTTTTTTAGATCTCGACCAAACGTTTACACAATTTAATATTTTTTAAAAATTCAAACTTTTTAAAATTTAGATAATTTTTCGAAAATTTGGCTTTGATATTTTATTGAAAATTTCAACATATTTCCACTATTTGACTTTTTAAAATATTAACTTTTTTAAATTTAGGTGATCTTAACAATTTTAGTTTTTTAAATCTTATACTTTTTGCAAAATGTCACCTTTTTTAAAAATTTAAAAATTTTTCTAAATTGTACTTTTTTAAAAATTTTGATTCTTCAAAATTTCGACTCTTTTTATATTTTTTTAAATTTTGTTTGCTAAAAATTTAGATATTTTTTGAAAATTGAAATGTTTTTGAAAATCCCGACTTTCTTTGAAAACTCTAACTTATTAAAAATTACTTAAAATTTCGACATTCTTAGGTCTCGACCAAATTTTTACAAAAATTTAGAGTTTTTTAAAAATTCCAATTTTTTAAATTTTAAATAATTTTTCGAAAATTTGGTTTTGATATTTAAGTGAAAATCTCGACATATTTTTAATATTCGAAAATTCTTACTTTTTAAAAAATATTTCTTGCGTCTTCAAATCCTAGTTTTTTTAAATCTTATACTTTTTCCAAAATTTCACCATTTGAAAAAATTTGAAATGTTTTGAAAATTGTAACTTTTTCAAAATTTTGAGTATTTAAAATTTCGACTACTTTTTTATGATTTTTAAAATGTTGACTGCAATCTTTAAATTCTTTTTTCGGACGCTTCATATTTCTTTAAGACTTTTATTTGAAAATTTCAATTTCAGTTTAAATGACGATACTTTTTTGAAGTGTCGAATTTTTTTGAAATTTTCGACTTTTTTAAAATTTTCTTTTTTTTATATTTAAACAGTTTACTTCAATGTTGAGACTCCTTTGAAGATATTCAATATTGTCAAAAATTTCGAAAATTTCGCAAAATTTTAATTTCCTAAATAGTTTCTGTTCAAAAATCTACTTTTTTAAAAACCGTTTGAATTTCGGCTTTTTTTAAATTTTAACTTTTTAAAATATTGCTATGTTTTGAATATATAAACTTTTCTGGTAATTTTGGCTGTTTTTTTCAGTATTTTTCTTTGACAATTTAACTTTTGTTTAAAATTTGACTTTTTGTTTTTTTGATCTGGAAAATTTTTCAAAATTTCAACTTCTTTTAAAATTTTAGACTATCAAAATTTAAACAATTTAGAAATTTCTAATTTTTTTTAATATGTTGATTTCTCAGAATTTGAACTTTTTTATTTATTTTTTTTTTGAACAAGGTAACTTTATTTTTTGTTATTTTAATTTATAATGAAAATTTGAACATTTTCCGAAATTTCAACATATTTTGAAAATTTTTCGACATTTTCAAAATTTTAACATTTCTGAAAATTTCAACTCATTTCAAAATTAAGAATTTCTCTGAAAATTTTGACTCAAATTTTTTGACTTTTTCAAAATTTTATCACTTTTAAAAATTTTGACTTCAGAATTATGAATTTGTTTAAAAAATTTCGACTCTGTTTCAATTTTTTTTAAAAATCTTCTATATTTTTCACAATGTTGATTTTCTACAAAAGTTTTTGGCTTTTTTAAATGTTGATATTTTAAATTTTCGAGTTTTTTAAAAAAATGTTGGCTATTTTGGTTATTTCGACTTTTAAAATTTTCGATTTTGATATATTTTTGGAAATCGTTTTTTTTTTAATTTTCTTTTTCTTAGACATCATGCCGATTTATGTATTTGTTGTGTTTACAAAAAAAGAAGGATAATTCGTCGGTAAAAAGCACTTCGTTAAAGAAAATTCGATTTTTAAAATTTTCGTGTCTTTCTTTTTTAATTGCCTTTTTCTTAGATAAATACCAAACTATTTTTTTTGAAATGTTTACGAAAAAAAGGAGGATGATTCGTCGGCAAATTGCATCTCTTTAAAAAAAATTCGATTTTTAAAATTTTCGATTTCGATATTTTTTTTAAATCGTGTCTTTCTTTTTTAATTGACTTTTTTTTAGACAAATACCGAACTATTTATTTGTCGTGTTTACAAAAAAAGAAGGATAATTCGTCGGTAAATGGCACCTCGTTAAACAAAAATTTGACGGCTTTATCTCTCTCTCTTTCATAGATTCACAAAGTTCAAAATATCGTCGGAGGGTACCTCAAGTGTTTGTAGTACTTGCACAAATTACTTTTCAAAATATTTCGTACTATTCATAGTTTAAAATTAATTTTCTTCTGTAATTCGATGTCGGTATTGCATATTTTGTAGATTCTACCCCCTAAAAATGAATGGATTGCTAAAAACGCTGACACAACTTATTTCCATTTATAAACTCAAATCTAGAAACCTATTTCAAAACCAGGGAATTTTCTCACAAATTTTATCTCCTATTTAATATTTTTGGGAGATGAATTTTTAAAAATCCTTTTTAAGAGCTTACCTACATTACAAGAGAAATTTATGTGCAAATTTGCATGCTTCTAAACCCATTGGTTCAGTCTTACACAGTCTGTTGTCTGCTAGTCAGTGTTTTGGAGGTTTATTAAATAAATAGAGCAGACAAACCCTAAAAACTATTTCGAAAAATGTTTTGTTTTCTAGATAAAAATATGGAAAGAAATGAATATCAAAATTCTGAGTCCAGATCGAAAAATTAAAAAAATTGGCCTCTCAAATTGAATCTTCTCTATTTTTTTCCAAAATTTTAACTCTAACCCCTACATATCTACCGTTTTCTCAAAATGTTGTCTTAAGCCTTTAAAATTCGAATTTAAAGAAAAAAAAGTTTCAACCTAAATTTCAAGTTTAAACTTGAAATATTTTAATTATTTTTCTTGAAAGGAGCAAACTTTGTTTTATTTTAATTTACCTAAACATAGATAAATTCAATAGTCACATGTTGTTCGTAATAGAGACAAAGATTGAGGACTTGGCTTTAAATATTTAATCCTAACAAATAAAGCCACTTATTTAAGCTGACAGAAAGTGAATCAAAACTTCTTAACTATTCTCCCAGTGCACTATATACATATGAATGGAAGGGGTCTATGTTAAACTTCTGAATTTCGAACTCTATAATTGCGAGGAAATGTAAGTCAACAGCATTCGAATATTGTTTAATAAAGTTTCCTGCTAAATGCTGCGACAAGTTTCCATTCAATACATTGCTGCGTTGCTGTCGAGACAAAGTTTAAACTTAACAATATATAGCACACAGCAGAAAATAAAAACTGCAATTTACTAGGAAATTGATTTTGCAGCGTATTACTTTCAAATTAACGACTCCACCCTTTCAGAAGGATGTTGTTTTCGACATCAAGTCGTCAGGTAGTGTTCACTAAATCGGAAACTATCGATAGTAATATTCCACAGTATCGATAGTTATCAATAAGCAACGTTCGTCTTTTAATAAAAATGTTTAATGTTTCGTAAAAAATCTTGAGGACTTTTATTTTAAATTGGAGGTTTAAGCTTGAAGTTTCCACACTCGAAAATTCCAAAAACTTTAATACTAAAAATTTCTAGTAAAAAAAACAAATTTAAATTAAAATTTTATTTATTAAAAAAATTCTAGCTAGTTGTCGAAAATTCACATTTTCACATTTTTTTTCTCAAAATTTCCTACAAATTCTGCAAATAAAAAGAATTTAAATGCCTTAGGGTCGAATCGCTTTATAAAATTTTTGCAGGGGACGTAGGAAATTTCGAACTACTGTCACCGTTTACCATTCGCCGATCGCCACTTCGAAGGAGATCGCTACCGAAATAATTGATCTTTTGGTTAAAATTTAAACTATATTTTCTAAGTATCCTAAAGTTTCAGAATATTTAGATTTTTATTAAAATATCAATCCAAGTTTGGGAAAATGAGAAATTTTGAAAAAAGTTGAAATTTTGAGAAAATTATGAGTGGACTTTTTTAAAAACATCGCATTTTGATGTATAAGAAACATAAAATATTGAGAAATTTTAATTTAAACAAACCTGAAAATTCGAAAGAATTGATTAACAAAAATAATGACTTTAGAAAAATTTTGTCAAAGTGTCAGAAAAAGTTAAAATGTTTAGAACATTATTAAAAATATCAATCCAAGTTCGAAAAAATGAAAAATTTTGAAAAAAGTAGAAATTTTGAAAAACCCATGAGTGGATTTTTTTAAAAACATCGCATTTTGATGTATAAGAAACAAAATATTAGGAAATTTTAATTTAAACAAACCTGAAAATTCGAAAAAATTGATTAAAAAAATAATGACTTTTGAAAAATACTGTCAAAGTGTCAGAAAAAGTTAAAATGTTTAAAACATAATTAAAAATATCAATCCAAGTTTGAAAAAATGAAAAATTTTGAAAAAAGTAGAAATTTTGAGAAAATTATGAGTAGATTCTTTTAAAAACATTGCATTTTGATGTATAAGAAACATAAAATATTAAGAAATTTTAATTTAAACAAACCTGAAAATTCGAAAAAATTGATTAAAAAAAATAATGACTTTTGAAAAATACCGTCAAAGTGTCAAAAAGTTAAAATGTTTAAAACATAATTAAAAATATCAATCCAAGTTTAAAAATAAAAAAATTTGAAAAAAGTAGAAATTTTGAGAAATTTGTGAGTGGTTATTTTCAAAAACATCGCATTTTGCTGTACAAGAAACCTAAAATATTGAGAAATTTTAATTCAAACAAACCTGAAAATTCAAAAAAACTGACTAAAAAAAATAATGATTTTTTGAAAAATTCTGTCAAAATGTCAGAAAAAGTTCAAATGTTTAAAACATAATTAAAAATTTCTGAGAAAAAGTTCAGTTTTGAGGCAAAAAAATTGAATTTTTAAAAATAAATTCTTAATTTCGAAAACGATGAATTTAGAGAAAAAAATCCAATTTTGGGTAAGTCGCCTTTTTCAGAAAAGCAAACATAAAACCCAACCTTTCGCAAAGAATCAAAAATTGTTGAAAATTTGAATGATGCCAAAATATTTTTAAAGATGTTGTGAAAAAAAGTCGCAATTTTTATTTCATTATTCGAATTTGAATATAATATTTAAATTTTACTAAAGAATTGAAGGTTTTCTGGAAATTTCTCAAACGTATTTTTCTCTTTTTGATAACATGTCGAGAAAACAACAAATTTCGAGAGAACCGAATTTTAAGAAAAATATTAAGGCCAAAATCGACATATTTAAAAAAATATGGCACTTTGAAATAAATATTGAAATTTCGCTAAACAATTGAAATAATACGAATTCTAAGATACAGTTGAAATTACTGGGGTAAAATTTATAAAAATTGAAACTAAAAAAAAAGTGACAAGAGTTTTGACAGAAAAAATAATTTAAAAAAAGCCCAAAAAGTAGTTTTTTGAGCATAAATTTCGAAAAAAATAATTATAATAGAAAAAGTCGAAATTTCCAGAAAAGTTAAGTATCGTATTTTAAGATAAAAATAAAAATATCGAGAAACAGGCAAACTTTAAAATACCAGTCAAAATTCCTGAAAAGTCAAATTTAAAAAGAACCAAATTCTTCGGAAAAATTCGATAAAAGATGAGAAATTTGGAAAAAAAAACGAATTCTTGGGAAATCAGTTGAATCGACTACCAAATGAAGAAAAAGATTGAATTTTTTTAAGAAAGTCAAATTTTAAGAGAAAGATACAATTTTTTTGTGGAACGTTCATCTTGGATAGCTTGGCTGTCGAAACGCGTTAGAGCAACGTTTGTTGTGTTTTTTAATATTTCTTGGTTTCAGGGGACAAGTTCTGTATTTTAATTTTTAAAGATACAATTTTGACAATAGTCGTTTACGAACAAAACGAAACTTGAACAACCAAAATTTTAAGAAAAACACGAATTTCGAGGAAAATATTTACATTTTCAGAAACATACAGGATCGGATTTTAAGATGAAACTCAAATTTTCCAAAAAAGGCTGATTCTGAGAAAAATATCGAAATTTCGATTTTTGAAATTGTTTCTTTTTCGGATTTGTTCAAGGAATTTTGAAAAACAGAAAAAATTGAAAAAGAAAAATTCGAAATTTGAAACGAAAGATCGAAATTTTGAGAAAAAGGGCGAAATTTAATAAACCTTCGAAATTGCCCAGAGACTCTAATTTTATTGAAATTTTGGGAAAAGGACGAATTTTAAGAAAAATGAAATTCCAGGAATTTTCTCTTGATTGCTTTAATCGGAGGAAGACATCGCCCCAATTCGTCTCACTCTAAGATTTTCAAAAAAATCATTATAAAAATTTTCAGATAGAAGACAAATTTTGAAAATAAATAGACATTTTTTAAAAAGTCTTCTCAGTTGAATATACAGTTTTGTCGCACGCTGCTCTAATCTAGCTGCGCCTATGAGTCCAAAAATATGCCATTCTTAAAAAATATGTTTAATTAATGATTTTTCCTCAATTATTTTAGATTGTTAACTATATGTTACATTTTCCAATAGAAATAGAACAAATCGACCAATGAGAAAATTTATTGCAGGTTACACGTACGACATTTACCAATATTGGAAAAGTTTGCATCGCTTATCGACGCACCGTCAGTTGCGGCAGCTATCTCCCCAGCGAAGACAATCATTGGAACCTAAATGGCAACGGCAGGTTAAATTGAAAGGTTCATTTTATTTAATAGAATTATCAACTAAATATATCGGTATTTTTGGAAAAATCTATCGATACTATTGATGGTAGAAACTATCGATGTATAGTGAACACTATCGTCAGGTATCGGAAAAAGGAAACTATTTCCCATATAATACGTAAATAAAAAACATCAGACAATTCAGTAGAGACATTTTTTACATAAAAATTGTGGAAAAGCAATGACAACTCTGAAGTTGTAGCTTTTCGATGTTTTTCTATAATAAGGTTTTTCTAAGAGAGAAAGGATGGAAAAATCGTTTCCTACAGTTTTAACAAGAAAAGCAGGTAACAAGGGACCGACATATATGCAAATCTTTACTAACTTTTCGATACAACAAATATGCAAAGCCTCTGCAGAATGCCCTCATTGTTTTTCTTGTCAACATCAAATCTTTTCAGCAAACTTTGTTTTTTGTCTCATAACCCTATTGTTATATAATATACACCCCTCCACTGACTATAAATCTTCATACTGTGAAAAAATTATCACAGATTACGAGCCCATTACATTTCTCATTCCGATATGTCATAAAGAAGAACATTTCTTCATCTTTCAAAGCCTCATTTAATTTGCCTTGACGCCTATTTATCAAAACTGACGTATTGTGCCTAATTCCGCTCAGAGCTTTCGCTTGCCGAATGTTTGGCACGTGTTTCGAGAGGTCGCGAGAGAAAATTATCTTTTACATTAAACGCATTAAATCACATTTTTTTTTCGAAGGCCTTACGTGAAAGCCTGAAAGCCATCGCCAAATGGGCCCCTAATAAAGTAAAAAAATCTGGAAGAAAATTTCAACCAACATCTTTGGAATTCCAGGCGAGATAACAGAGAGCATTTGTAATTCGTTTCGGTGGGAAATTACGGGCACGCATTTTCCTGAATTAACTTTCGTGTTTCTAAGCAGGCCCCCCGCTAGGCACCTGATCGCGCCCTACAACACCAGTTTTATAGCCCCTTTATTTCCGAGACCGTTTTACATGGAGGCTGCTACCTCATCTACTTACAGACTTTTACCAGTTTGGTTGGTGGTGATTGCTGGCGACTTCGATTCTAACTGATGAGAAATCGGTAAATGGATCGATTTATAAAACGTAACATAACGCGATAATTCATGTGTTGGAATATACTAGACCTTCCAAGAGGAGACCTTGCAAATTGGTGTTTTAAATAAATATTCGCGCATCCCCATTCTGATTCATTCAGCATTCGATATCCAGTTTTCAGTAATTGATTTAATTCGTTGTTGTATTACGTTCTGTTTTTTAGTTTAAATAGAGTTTTAAATTTACGTCATCTTTAAATCGAACCTAACATGTAACAATCTGTCCAATTTGTTTACCACAAGAATTTTGTGCACTTAAGTCAACTTATTTCATTATAGAAGTTTCGAGGGTAGCAGTCATTTCACATAACGTTGCCTAATAATGGTTTCAAATTGTGTTTACAATGAGAGGGTATAAATGATGAATGTAATGAATTTTGATGCTGTTTACTTTTCACTTTCCAATTTAAAGCTGTGACGAGGTCGTGTTATTTGTAAAGCTAGGGGCTAAATGTGAATAGTGCACCCTTCAACGACACACATCCGGAAAATGTTATTCAACTGCCCTAAAATTTAAACGGATCCAATCGATTTTCTTGCGTCTTAAGGGCGAATAGATTTCTTATGAAGGTTCTGTATAATAAATTTTTAAAGCTCTTTTGAAATCTTCATATGACTCCAGGTTGAGCTAGATTTAACCAAAGAGTAGAAATAATAAATGTATTAATACAAAGGACACTTTCTTAGTGATATAACTTAAAATTATATAATTTGTTCCTCTATTTGGGTTTTTATTTATCGCTAAATGAAATTGAACGTCGATGTGATGAATACTGAAACGTAACCGATTAATATAAGCAAAGCAAAACAAATTTTAAATTTAATTATGACTAATTAAAACAACGTAGCAAAAATAAGGGAAACAATGCATTAATATTAAAAATCTAAAGGATTATTAAATTGCTTCGTCCTCTACAATTGCGTTTTAATGAATACTCCATTCAATGCTGCCTTACTTCAACGATGATTGGCGTTTGTACTTCAATTTAAAGTCAAAATCTTTAATGAAATCAATTTAATTGTAATCTAGAAATATAATGCATTTTTAACTAACTTTTTTTTTCAACTAAAGTTTAACAAATACCAAGTTCCTGTTTAAAACCTAATCTGTTTGCTTCAACATTTTTTCTGGAAGTGTTAAGATTAAACTCGAAATGTTTTCCCTTTTCGCGGAATCGATTTTTTTGCAATTTTTACTCAACTTACTCAACTTTCTCATTAAACTTGCTAGTTTAAACTAAACATTTTTACTTCTTATGTAAAATTACAGATTTCTTTTCAATATTTCGACTATTATCAATTTTTCTAACAATTTTGAATTATTTTTTTTCTCCAAATTTCTGCTATAATCCTGGAATTTTGACTTTTTTTTAGAATATCAAGTTTAGTTGCCAAACTATAACCTCTTCTCGAGCTTTTGGAATACAGGTCGATTTTTTCACGATCTTCGAGCTTTTCGAATTTATGGCTAACTTTTTCTTATAGTTTTGGCCCAAAATTTTAATATTTAATGTAAAATTAATTTTTCTTTTAAAACCTAAACGTCAAACCTAAATTATCTGATTTTTAAAGTCAAATTTTATATTTTGTTCCTCAAAATTGCAAAATGGCAATATCATGTAAATGCTATTTTAAAATTTCGTTACAAAATCGAAATGGGACAATTTAGAGAAACTTGAAAAATTAAAATTTTGGGAAGATACAAATTTTTGAGTTAAAACTGGTTTCAATATTTTGAGGAAAAATATTAAGAGTTTACAGGTGTATTTACTCTTACGATTCAAATCTCTTTATTTATCTTCTATTTTCTTTCGATTTTAAATCTAAACTTTTGACTGTATTTCCTATAACCTATTTTTCAAAATTTTGAGTTGAAATCTGATTTTGGAGACTAGAACTCAAAGTTCTAAAAATAAATCAAAGTTTTAAGCTGAGTCTTTCAATTTGACTGAAAATTTGGATTTGAAAAAAATTCAATTTTCTAAAAAGAATTCTAGGAAGATTTCCAAATTTCAAGAAAATGTCAAAAATCAGTTCTAAATAAGTCTATATTTAAGAAAAGAAATTTGAAATTTGTCAAAAAAAATATTTAGAGAAAATCCCAAATTTTGGGAAATAACTAAAAAAAGGTAATACCAGTTTAATAAAAATTGGTAGCTTCAGAAAAAGTCAAATAATTTTAAAAAAAGTCGTACTATTAAGAAAGTCGACAAAAGTCGCACTTTTGAAAAAAGGTTAGAATTTTGAAAAAGTTTGAGGTGTTCCAAAGAAAAACCTAAATTGGGGACAAAATTAAGAAAAAATAAAAATAGGAAAAGCAGAAATTTATAAAAATAATCACATTTTCGAGAAAACGATGAAAATTTAAAAGAAAATCGAAATTTTGAGAAAGTCAAAATCTGGAGAACAAGTCGTTATTTAAAATAAAAATTAATAAATTTGAAAGCTTGAACGCTTTTAACAGAAAACAAAGTTTTAAAAAGTCGTTATTTTAAAAACAAAAGTCGTACTTTTAAGAAAGGTCGAAATTTTAAAAAAGTTTGAAGTTTTCTAAAAAAAACTTAAATTAAGAGACAAAATTGTAAAAAAATTAAAATAGGGAAAGCGAAAATTTATAAAAATAATCACACGATGAAAATTTGAAAGAAAACTCAAATATTGAGAAACAGTCAAAAGTTAGAGAACAGGTCAATATTTAAAATAAGAATTAATAAATTTGAAAAAAAAAGAGTCGTTATTTTGAAAACAAAATTCGCACTTTTGAAAAAAGGTTAGAATTTTGAAAAAGTTTGAGGTTTTCCAAAAGAAAACCTAAATTAGGGGACAAAATTAAGAAAAAATTAAAATAGGAAAAGCAGAAATTTATAAAAATAATCACATGTTTGAAAAAACGATGAAAATTTAAAAGAAAATCGAAATTTTGAGAAACAGTCTAAATCTGGACAACCAGTCGTTATTTAAATTAAAAATTAATAAATTTGAAAAAAAGTCGAAGCTTTTAACAAAAAACAAAGTTTTAAAAAGTCGTTATTTTGAAAACAAAAGTCGTTCTTTTGAGAACGTTCGAAATTTTAAAAAAGTTTGAAGGTTTTCAAAAAAAAACTTAAATTGAGGGACCAAATTTGATAAAAAATCAAAATAGAAAAAAGCACAAATTAACAAAAATAATCACATTTTTAAAAAAACGATGAAAATTGGAAAAAAAATTAAAATTTTGAGAAATGGCCAAAATTTGGAGAACAAGTTGATATTTAAAATAAAGAATAATTAACTTAAAAAAAAGTCAAAGTTTTCAACAAAAACAAAGCTCTAAAAAGTCGTTATTTTGAAAACGAAAGTCGTACTTTTGAAAAAAGGTTAGAATTTTGAAAAAGTTTGAGGTTTTCAAAAAAAATCCTAATTTTGAAGACGAAATTTTCATAATAATTAAAATCGAAAAAAGTATAAATTCACAAAAATAATCGCAATGTCGATAAAACGTTGAAAATTAATTTAAATTAATTAATTTAAAGAAGATTCATATTTAAAACAGCGAAGATTTAAAAAATGGTTGAACATAAAAAGTTGAGAAGTAAAAGGTAGAAGAGTTGAAATTTACCAAAATAATCGAGAAAACCATGACAATTTAAAAAAAAGTAAAAAGTGTCAAAAAAGTAAAAAATTTCAAAAATGCCAAATTTCTCAAAATATTATTTCCAAAAAAGTGGAAATTTTGGGGAACAGTTTAAGTTTTGAAAAGGGTCAATGATTAAAATAAAAAATTAAGCATTTTTTGATAAAGTTGAAGTTTTTAATGAAAAAATAAAGCCCAAAAAAAGTCATAATTTTGAAAAAAGTCGTATACTTTAAAGGAATTGATCAACATTTCAAGACAGCCTCAAGTTTTCAAAATGAAAAATCTTTTTTTTGAAAACGTAATGAAAAAACAATTGAAGTAGAAAAAAGTACTTTACGAAAATAATCACAATTTCGAGAAAACTACGCAAACTAAAAAAAAAATGATATTTTGAGAAACCTTCAAGATTTTTAAAAAAAATCGATCGCTATTAAAAAAGAGCGAACATTTTAAAAGCGTTTGAGCACTTCAGAGAAGTAGAAATAAAAGAAATATTTGTGGACATTTACGGAAATTATCAATAAACGATGGCAATTTGAAAATAGTCGAAATTATCAAAAAAAGTAAAAAATTTCAAAAATGTCGAGTTTCTAAATGGATCCCTCTCAAAAAAGTTGAAATTGTGTGAAACATTTCAAACTGTGAAGAGAAGAGGGTCGGTCATTAAAATAAAAAATGAAAGTTTTGAAAGAAAGTCGAAATTTTTAAGGAAAAAAAAAGCTTTAAAAAAGTCATGATTTTGAAAAAAGTTCTACTTGAGAAAAAACGTCAGAATTTAAAAAAAATCCAATTATTCCAAAAAAATTCTAATTTTGGAAAGAAAATTTTTAAAATAAATAAAATGGAAAAATGTATAAATATAAAAAATAATCGGGAAAACTATGAAAATTTGGAAAAAAAATAGTAATTGAAAAAGAAGTAAAAATTTTGAAATAAGTTGAAGTGTTAAAAAGTAATAATTTTCAATAAGGCAACATTTTCAACAAAAATAGAATTTTTCAAAAGGGTCCAGATTCTAAAAAAAACAACATTTTTAGAGTAGAAATTTTTAAAAACAGTGGGAAAAGTGGGAATAAGACGAAATAAGAAAGTGAATAAGATCTTGAAAAAACAAATTACATTTCGAACGAAACAAAAAAATGTAAAAAAAAAGAGAAATTTCTGATTTTCGAAAAGTGTGCGGAATATTTAGTTTTAAAAATTTTAAAATGTCAATGTTTTGAACCTGGAATTTCCAAAGATTTCAAAAATTTCTAGTTCAAAACAAAATTTAAAAAAATACCACTGAAAATTTCAAAAAAAAATCGAAGTTGATAAAAAAGTGAATATTTTGAAATAAGTTAAAATGCTAAAAAATTTATAATTTTCAATAAGTCAACATTTTCAACAAAAGTACGATTTTTCATAGAGAGTGTTCAAATTCTAAAAAAGTCAAAATTTTTAGAGAAAGTGTTGACATTTTTAGAAAATGTGAGATTGTAATAATATATTTAAAAAACAAGTTATATTTCGAACAAAACAAATAGAATTAAAAAAAAAAGAAATTTTTGTTTTTCGAAATGTGTGCGGAATATTAAAAGTGTTAAACACTTTGAAATGTCAATGTTTTGAACATACAATTTTCGCAGATTTCAAACATTCTACGTTCCAAATAAAATTAAAAAAAAAATAACATTGAAAATTAAAAAAAAAACAAAGTTGATAAAAAAGTGAAAATTTTGAATTAAGTTAAAATGTTAAAATATTTATAATTTTCAATAAGTCAACACTTTCAACAAAAATAGAATTTTTCAAAGAGATTCCAAATTCTAAATAAGTCAAAAGTTCCGAGAGACAGTGTTAAAATTAAAAAAAAAGGTGGGATTGGAATAATTTTAAAAAACAAGTTACATTTCGAACAAAACAAAAAAAACTTGAACAAAATGGGGAAGTTTTTGATTTTTGAAAAGTATGCGGAATATTTAAAAGGTTAAAAATTTTAAAAAGTCGATGTTATAAATATAGAATTTCCAAGGATTTCAAAATGTTCAAGTTTCAAACAAAATTACAATTTATAAAAAAATAAAAATTTATAATATGTCAACATTTTTAAAAATATGGAATTTTAAAAAAATAAAGTCGAAATTTTATGAACAAAGTCAATTGAAAAGTTTTTAAAGTTCAAATTTACAAAACGAATTACAATTTTGGAAATGAATAGAATTTTAAAAATGACATCAAAATTTAAAAAAATAGAAAAACTTCAAATGTCAAAATTTTTAAATAAGTCAAAGTTTTGAAAAAGTAGAACGTTGGCAAAAGTTTGAGGTGTTTAAGAGTATAAAAATTTTAGGATGGGCAAAATTTACAATAAATTAAAATTAAAAAACTGGAAACGGTGAAATTTTGAAAAAAGGAAATTTTTTAAAAGTCAACATTTTCAACCAAAGTAGAATTTTTCAAAGAGAGTCCAAATTTTAAACAAGTCAAAAGTTTTAGAGAAAGTGTGTTGAAATTAAAAAAAAAAGATGGGATTGAAATAATACGTTTAAAAAACAAGTTACATTTCAAACAAAACAAAAAAATTTAAACAAAATGGGGAAACTTTTGATTTTTGAAAAGTATGCGAAATATTTAAAAGGTTAAAAATTTTAAAAAGTCGACGTTTTAAATATAGAATTTCCAAGGATTTTAAAATCTTCAAGTTTCAAACAAAATTAAAATTTATAACAAAATAAAAATTTTTAATAAATCAACATTTTTTAAAAATCTAGAATTTTTCAAAAATAAAGTCAAAATTCTATGAATAAAGTCAATTGAAAAGTTTTTAAACTTCAAATTTACAAAACAAATTACAATTTTGGGAATACATAGAATTTTGAAAATGAAATCAAAATTTAAAAAAATAGAACTTCAAATGTCAAAATTTTTAAATAAATCAAAGTTTAAAAAAAGTAGAACTTTGGCAAAAGTTTGAAGTGTTTAAAAGTATAAACATCTTAGAATGGGCACAATAATCAATAAATTAAGCTTAAAAAACTTGAAACGGTGCAACTTTGAAGAAAAGGAAATTTTTGAAAATTCAACATTTTCAACAAAAGTAGAATTTTTCAAAGAGAGTCCAAATTGTAAATAAGGCAAAACTGGAATTAGAATAAGGTTTTTAAAAAAGAAGTTAGATTTCAAACAAAACAAAAAAATTTGAAAAACTTGGGTAATGTTTTGATTTTCGAATACCATGCGGAATACTTATATTTAAGTAAAAAATTCATTAAAATGAATTTAGTAGTTTCAGATATTAGTCCAGATATAACCAGTCGACAGACAGGTAGACACTTAAACGTTCAGTTTTTCATACAAAATAATAAAATCTGTCTTAATGAATACAAGCTTTAAACTCCTTTCAGAAACTATTTTAAAAATATTATTTCAATCAAACAATTTTGGAAAATAGGTCTAAGGATTGATTTCAATGTAGAAATTGCTACAATTTTATTTTGCTAATTTTTAGCCAAAGTCTTAGGTTCAATTTGGAAAGAATTCCTTCCCAGTTTCAATTTATATTTCAAAGTTCCAACATTTCGGAAAAAATGTGGAAGCTTGTATTTTCCAAATTTATTTTTTATTTTGCTCAAAAATTTCGGTTTATTCGAAAACGTTTTTTAAAAAATTTGAATTTATTTTCAACACTTATAGTTTAATTTAATCTTCTTAATGGACACATTGTTTTTAAAATCTAAATGTGTAAATTTCAAAACATTTTTGTCCTATTTTATTGCAGAACCTTCCAATTTTAGAGTGAGGGTTCAAGTTTTCACTTTGTACATAAAGATTGTAAAAATATGTTTTAAAAACTTTATAACAGAAGCATTGTTTCTAAGAAAGGGTCCGTTTTAAAATTTAGATTATTAAAATTGAATTCCTAAGAAATTTCATTTTGCAGATTTCAAATTTGTGGCCAAAACTTTAATTTTGTCTCGCAATTTGATTCAAATCTGAAATTTCCACTTTTTTACTAAATTTTAATATTTAGAATTAAAATTTAGAGTTTCTTCTCGAAATTAATATTGTTTTTTTAATTTAATGTTAAAATGAATTTCTTTGCTAAAAGTCTAGTATTAATTTGAGTTTCTTGTAAATTTCTAAATTTTAAAATTTGTAGACACAAGATTAGATAAACTATCATTCATTTTGTTTAAGCATTTGTATTTTCTTCTTGTAGTTTTTCACATAGTTTTTTCTTATTTTGTGACTTTTTTTCATATATTCCCGTTTGACTTTTCGTTGCTTCTGTTCATCAAGGAAACCAAAAATGTAAAATTGGGGCAAATATTTACATATTAGTATCAAGTGTACATGGAATAATTGCAGATTAAGTAAAAAGCAGAAGCTCTGCAGGCTGGGAATATCATAATGTTCCACAAACTGAAATTAGGGAACCTCTTGCAGAAAACTTAAGTACATAAGGAAAGTTCCTTTCAAAATTAGGATTGAAATCTGCAGAGTAAATCGGGTTTTGTTTCATAATTGTGCTCACCCTAAGGCACTGAAACATGACTTATACCTGCAATGTGTGGGAACGTTTTCTTTAGAAATATCAGCTCAGCAAGAAGTTAATTAATTTAATGAAATAAACGATTATCCAGCTGACATTTATTTAGGAATAAGTAAAATTCGAATGGCGTGCCTTTCAGGCACTGCGATTTCAGCTGTTTCAGCAGGGAATAAACTTCATCGATTTTTTAAAAACCCATTTCACTATATCATCTTAGGATTGTTTGTAAGCTAATGGGTTGTGCGTTATAACAAAAGATATGAACAAGCCAACGGATTATGTGGAATGAAAACAGAATACAAGATCATTAAGAATTCAATATATGGGAGGTTTCAACTTTATGAAAACATATTCTGATATTCAGAGTCGACCCCAGCAGATTCGCGACTAAAAAAAAAAACATTTTAACTTAAATATTCACGCTGAATATAAAAGACAAAGCAAAAATTGCCTAATTTCTAATTAAAAATTGGTACTTATCAATTCAGTTCAAATCACGGAAGTAACAACAATTGCCTATTACTCAAAATGCTGAAAAACAATTTTATAAAAAAAAAATATGCAAATAAACCGAATTTTGTCTCTTTGAAAAAAATTGATATTTTGAGAAAACATTCAAAATTTATTAACAATAATTATCAAATATTCTAGTTTATACATTGTGAGTTTAAACGCGGAACCATTTGGGAACATTTTTAATAAAAATGGAAGATTTTAAACGTTTAGAACGAAAACTTTTTGTCAAATAAAATAATTATTTCAAATTTTGATGTCACAGTTTATACATTAATCCGCATTGCACCAAATAAATTCACGTTACGGATCAAACCATCAAAAGTAACACATAGCAGGTGACGTTGAAATACCGTACGTTCGCAAACGCAGTATGAATATTTCCTTTTTCTTTCTCCTTTTCCATTCCAAGCAGCTTGCAGAATGCAAATATTGAAGTCAAAGTTACGTATTTCTATCTTTAGGATCTAAAGGAACTTTCATTCAAAATGACGAATTATACTGTCAGGAATCCACTTAATTAGTTGCATATCTACATATGACAATATATCATTAAAGGAATGCCTACATATTGAACGCCAAACATTCTACTAAACTAAAATTTGTTGGTTATTGTATGCGCGGAATGTAACAGGGCTAGCAAATTTCCTTCATGAATATTAGGAATACAAATACGAGGTCTGTTGAAAAGGTAAGCTGACTATATTTTTATGAAAAAATATTTATTTATTCATCAACATTAATACTGCCCCCTTCAAAGAATTCTTCCTCAGATGCAATGCGTGCCAACGCTTTTTCCAATCTTTAAAGCATTTCTCATAGGCACTTTTTGATATAGCCTTGAGCTCCTCTAGCGACGCAGTTTTTATTTTATCAAACGTTGCAAATCTCCGTCCTTTCATAGGTCTCTTAAGTTTTGGGAACAGAAAAAAGTCTCAGGGGGGCGGGGGAAATTCGGTAAATATGGTAGCTAAAACATGATTGTCGTGTTGTTTTTGTTGAAAAAACCTCTCACAAACAACCACGAATGAGCAGGTACATTATCGTGATGCAAAAGCCATGAATTATTTTTCCACAATTCCAGACGTTTTCGTTTTGCTTCTCGCAAACGGCGCATATCTTTAAGGTAGTAGTCCTTATTGACCATATGACTTTGAGGTAAACACTGCTGATGCACTAAGCCATAATAGTCGAAAAAAATTAAGCAAAATTTTGATATTTGATTGGATTTGGCGTGTTTTTTTCGGTCTTGGCTCTCCTGAGTGCTTCCATTGGGACAATTGGGCTTTGGTTTCGACGTCATAACCATATAATTACGATTCGTCACCAGTTATGATACTTTTAGGCAAATCAGGATCATCACTGACGTCATTCAAGAGCTCCTGAGCGATGCTCATACGACGGTTCTTCTGATCAAAATTCAGAAGTTTCGGAACAAACTTCGCTGACACATGTCTCATGCCCAAAACATCCGAGCCGACTGATTTGTCAACAGATATAAATAATCTAAATATTCTAAATAAATAAAGGTTTTATATTTCAACACGATCGTAAAGAGGTTATGAAATTATTAATTAAATTAATTTTTATAACAACTTTGAAAGTCTGCAATTCGAAAAGTAAACATTTTTTATTATTATTTTTTTTTTTCGTAATTCGTATTTATTTATCATTTCGAATCAACTGCCAAGCGTTTTCTTTGAAATTTGTAAATACTCTGTATAACCTTGTATGTTAAATTAAGTGTTAATTATGTTTCTATTTGGTGTTATCATTTCCAATGTCTCCGTTGGTTGCAAGGATTGCGAAATCTGTGAATTTTTTTCTATAGTCAACCTGTCACCTTCAAGGCACGAGATTTGCATATCAATATTTTTAGAGGACCTAGTAAATGCCTTTTTTCTAAAAATGCTAAAAATGAAGAATTAGGTAATTATTTTCTTTTTGCCTTATTTCTATCTAGTTGTAATAAAAGAAATTGCATTTATCCCGTAAAGTTCTAGGAAAACTCGATAAATATTGGGTATGCTTTTAAATTAATAGTACCTTAATAGAATGGATTAAATTTTTATTAAGCTAGTGAATTAACTTTTTGCAACGATGCAACAAGAAAGTTTTACTTAATGAGCTAAATTGACTTCAATAAATCATTTAGCGGAATTTATGACTTCCACAGTTCGATAACGGATATTTCATTAAGAAGCTTCTGCCTTATAGTTTGATTTAGATCTAGGTGCTTTATTTTGCGCTTTGCAGTTAAACTTGTCCGGCAATTTGAGTCTTGATTAGAAATTAAAGTAGACTGAATTGTCAAACCTTTTGCTTCTATTGGGGATAATGCATTTCCCAATTTAAAGGTAAAACTCTATTGATGCTTATGCAGCTCCTTCTCCTTGGGATTACATTCTTCAAATTTACCACGTAAAAAGGGAAATTTGGAAAAAAAATGGAAACTTCAGCGTGAAGGTCCAATTCAGAATAAAATTAATATAAAAATCGAAATATTAACAATTCACTCATGTAATTATTTAATTTCAAGTCAAAACGATAGTTTTCCATTTATTAGTCCAATCAGATACCTTGTTAACTGCTATCTGTAGTTTGTTGGTTGCCTCTTCGCTAGAGATTCCTACTGCCAATAGGGGTGTGTCGTCAGCAAAGGTGGCAATAGTATCATGTTTTAATACAGGTATATCGCACGTGTATAGTAGTATAGACCGGACCCAACACGCTTCCTTGCGAAACTCCTGCTGTTATTTCCCTTAGGTCTGAATAGATATCTTTCTTCAAAAGTATCTTTCAGATACTCTAAGACTAATAAGATATAACTAAAGAATTTAAGAGTATTGCTTAGGCATATAGGTTTTAGATTTAAATATTAGTCCTTTATGCCAAACTGTATGGAAGACCTGAGCAAGATCAAGAAAGATAGTTGAGCAGACTTTGTTTTCTTCTAGAGGTTTTTCAATAATGCCTGCAATTCTATGCACTTGATCAATTGTAGAGTGCCCACCTCTGAAACCAAATTGATGTGTTGATATCAGATATTTTGATCAGGAGTCTCTCAAGCAATTTTGCTATTACTGGAAGTAACGATAGTGGTCTGTACGATGACACTTCGTTAGGAGGTTTTCCTGGTTTAGCAACCATAATAACTTCCGCCACTTTCCATAGTCTGGGCACCTGCTTTAGCCTAAAGGCATTGATCAGGTTGGTCAGTTTAACAATAGTTTTGGTGAAACGGATTGGTCCTTGGTTATCTCCAAAAATTGAAATAGAAATCTTGCCCCCTGAAACCAAGAAAGATTAAAAAACACAACAAATGTAGCTCTAACGCGTTTCGACAGCCAAACTATCATCTTTAGAAAGATACAGCATCTCTCTGAAGATGATAACTTGGTTGTCGAAACGCGTTAAAGTAACCTTTGTTGTGTTTTTGTATCTCTCTTGGTTTTAGGAGACAAGATTTGTATTTCAAGTTTAACAATAGCTTTACGTGGTAATTTCTCAATATCTCACCTGTCATTAGGTAGTACCATGGGGCTTATTCGGATTGATATTTTCTTTTATTTCAGTCACCACTCTTTTAGGGGATGTTGGTGTAATTACGCTTTTTATTTGAATTGATACTTCCCATATTTGTTCATCCTCTTGGCTTTTATTAGATTTGAAAATGTTTTTAAAATATATGGCGAATCTCAGCGCGTTTTGCTCTTTTGCTCGTTACTTCTGGCCCATTTGCCATTCTTTGGTCTAATGGGTGGGGACGAAATAATTGGTCTTTTAAGTCCTTTTGTAGCTTTCCATAAAGAATATCTGGTGCTACTACCATCCGTTAACTCCCTTAGGTAAGAATTAATTGATTCCTTTATAAAGCAGTCAAAATAAGACAATTTTTAACCTTTTTCATGTATATTTACACTTTGTCAAAAGTTGAAGTCTAATCTTGAAATTTCTTATTATTTTTTTAAATGTGACTTAAAATCAATAATTAAATCCAAGAAAAATGCTGATGACGATTTTTGGAACTTTCAAAATGAAAATAAGATATTTGGAATTTAAGGTTGAAATTTCACATTTTGGAATCAAAGGTAAGACATAGAAATTAAAGGTAAAACATCTTTGGCTTTCTATTAAAAAGTTTATTAAAATTAATTGTAGAATTAAAATTTTGAAAAGAAACTTCCAAATGTCTAAAAAAACCTTCAAATTTCAAGTCTATTACTGAGATTTTTAA
Source organism: Dastarcus helophoroides (assembly GCA_028583605.1). Lineage (NCBI taxonomy): Eukaryota > Metazoa > Arthropoda > Insecta > Coleoptera > Bothrideridae > Dastarcus > Dastarcus helophoroides. The sequence goes on along the minus strand of CM053331.1, from coordinate 31,887,321 downwards.
GTTAAATAAAAATCAACTTGAAATGCGCAAATTAAATTGAAGAAAGCAAAAGTAAAAAATGTACTTCACAAATTTGAATTTTACTTAAAATAAAAATTTTTAACTGAACATTTTGGAACATAAAATAAAAATTTAGAAAATTCTTTCCAGCTTTTTGAGAACAATCTCCATGTGAAATTTTAAAAACAAACATAATTTATTTTAAAGTATGACTTTTTTATTCGAAATCAGCATTTATTTATCCAAAATATGATTTTTTTCTTTAACTTTGAAATTCAATTTCAAAATATATAAAAGTTTTGAAATTTTGAGTTTAAAATGTTTTGAGTTATAGATTTAAAATGAAAATTCAAACTTCGTAAAAGACTCAAAATTTAACTGAAAGAAATCCGAGTTTTGACATCGTACGTTGGGCAAAACATAGAAGGGGAATATTTTAAAAATTTTTAAGTTTAAGAATCAATTCGGACTTTTCATATGCAACACCTTAAATATTAGACCTCAAAACTTTAAATTTCTTAGACAAAATTAAAATTTAGTTAGTTTGTAGTTTTTATTTTGACTAAAAGATTTTTTATAATTTTTTTCTCTTTTGGATTAAAATTTGAATTAGGTAATTTTTTTCAAATTTAAATTGACAACTTTGGGAAAATAGTCAAAATTTCGAAACACGTCCACTTTAAATTCAAAATTTTCAAGAAAACGTCGATATTGAACTTTAAAGTTAGCATCATCCTAAAATAAAAAAAAATGTACTTTTCCATTTTTTAAAGGAGGCTGTGCTGACTTTGCTTTCATGGAAAACTGGTTACATTCTTGTCCCTATTGGCAAAAAACTGCGTTAGCCAGTCTTCACACGCCTCTCTTGAGGACAACTTCACATCACGAAGAGCATTTGACATTGACAGAAACAGATGGTAATCGCTTAAAGCCAAATCCGGACTATAAGGTGGATGCATAAGAACCTCCCAACCAAGGTCCCGGAGCTTCTGGCGGGTCATCATAGACGTGTGCGGCCTGGCGTTGTCCTGGTGGAATACGACACCTCTCCTATTGGACAATTCTGGTATCTTTTTATCGATTGCTGCTTTCAATCGGTCTAATTGCTGGCAATAGAGATTCGAATTAAGCGTCTGACCATTAGGCAGTAGCTTATGGTAGAGAATACCTTTCCAATTCCACCAAACACACACCAAAATTTTCCGGGACGTCAATCCTTGTTTGGCCACCGTTTGGGCGGCTTCACCGTTCTTCGACCATGAAGGTTTTCGCCTAACATTATCGTATGTGACCCATTTCTGATCCCCAGTCACCAGTCTCTTCAAAAATGGCTCGATTTCGTTCCGTTTGGCCAAGGAATCGCGGAAACACGGTCCATCAAATTTTTTTCCGTCAGCTCGTGCGGCACCCAAACATCAAGCTTCTTTTTGAATCCCGCCTTATGCAGATGGTTCAAAACTGTTTTGTGGTTGATCCTTAGCTCCTGAGCAATGCTACGACGGCTCTTATGCTGGTTTAGTTCGATCATTTCCATGATTTTATCGACATTCTCGACTATAGGCCTCCCAGTGTGTAGTGTATCTTCTGCATCAAAATTACCGGAACGAAATCGACGAAACCAAAATTGCGCGTAATTGGCTGTTACAGTATTGGGATCGTAAACCTCATTTACACTTGCAGCCGCCTGACTTACATTTTCCCCTTTATCAAGGCAAAATTGTAAAACATACTGAATTTTTTCTTTGTTCACTTCCATATTTGACACTTTAATTGACAACTGAATTGTTTGGTCACAACAATGACAAAACTTGTTTTGCTAGTACATGAATTTCTCTTTCCAACGAGTATAAGTTTGTCTAAATGCGACACGTACATAACGAGATATAGGTTAGTAAAACCATCTGTCAACAAAATAATGGATTTCTTTTTACCCAACCTGATATATGAAGTTTTCGTTAAACAATTCCTGACAAAAAAAACTGCCTGCTCAATAAAGATATCTGTTTATTGCAGCTAAAAGAGATTCTCTTTCTTCTCTTCTCTTTCTCAGCAGTTTTCTGTCCACTCCTGCACGTAGGCCTCTTCCATGCTTCTGCAAGCTGATTTGTTCTGCGTTAACTAAAACTACCTATTTCCTGCTTGCCTGTTGATATCACCAAGCCTTTTTTTTTGTAGTCTTTTTGAGCTGCAGTTGATTTGTCTTGGTAGCCAATATGTTCCTGACAAAAAAAAACTGCCCGCTTAATAAAGATGTCTATTCATTGGAGCTCTTTGCTATAAGAGATCCACTCTCTTCTCTTCTCTTTCTAGGTCATTTCCTGTCCACTTCTGAAGGTAGGCCTCTTCCATGCTTCTTCATGCTGATCTGTTCTATGGTAACTGAAACCAACTATTTCCTGCTTGTATCCTAATTAGTCCAGGGTAGAGAATTTTTGAAACAAAAAAAATTTTAGTAGGACAAAACCAATTAGAAAAGAAAGATAATGAAACAAAAATAAAAGAAAAAATAAATTACGGGCGATCTGAGGTCGGGAAGGGGTAGGGGGCGAGATTTTAAGGGTAAAAAACGGTTTATCTTGATTTCTGGCAAAACTACAAATCCTATGAAAAAAAGTTAAATAAAAAAGTTGTAGGTAATAAGAAGATCTACAACTTTTGTATTTACACTTTTTTAACATAACCTCAAAATTCACGTGAAAAATTCAAAAAACCAGGTTTACGGTGTTTTATTTTTCTTTTACAAAAAATTGTTTTTTCACGAAATTTGGTGAAAACTTACCTTTTCATATCCCAAAGGCACTGTAATTTTTTTGATTTAAAATATTCATTTTTTCACCTTATTTTGACTCGAAAAAGCACCCTAATTTTCAATCGAAAAATCTCACGTTACAATTTTAGCTTTTTCAAAAAACTTGGTAGGCTTTTTGTTTGTTGAAATGTTTACTTTTTGATGGTGTAAAAAAATTTACATTACTATGGTAAATCTTCTAATAAAATTCAAAAAAACGAAAAGTACTCCAATTCGAAATTTTTTTTTTATCTTTATGTACAATTTTGAGCTATTTGTTAAAATTTATACTTTAATTACTCGAAAAACGTAAGATTCCATTTTACATTGATAAACAAAAAAATTACAAATCCAAAAAAGATTGCAAAAAACCTAGTTGTTTTAAATATTAAAGATTGGATTTTAAGGGGATTTAATCTAACAAATATGACTGTAGCTATTGTTTTCAGTAAAAAAAGTTTATTTCTTAAATTCTCATTACATTTATGTCATAGAAAATTATTCTTTTTATTTATCAAAACATTGTCTTCAATTTTAATCACTTATCCATCAGTTTTTGTCTCTTTGATGGTATTTCTTCATCGTTAGATTCAGCACACCTTTCCGATTCTACTAGATCTTCGAAGTCTTCAAGACCATCATCGTCTTCGTCTCCAACATCATTTCTAGTTTGCACTGGTTCTTTATCCACAATTTAATCTAGATCATTACCTTCCTTGTAGGTTTCTTCTACCACATTGGCGCATTTTTCAGAATCATGACAACTTGAACATAAATTTGTGCATTTTAAACCATGTTTTCGGCAGCCACATTTTAAACTATTGCATTCAGTTTCACAGCTGCAGCAAATAGTTTTCAGCAATATGTCTGGAATTAATTCTTTTTCCGTAAATTTGGGTATAATGCCCCGTAGATGTTGCTTCCAGCCACAATCTGTTGGTGTCAGTTCGTTACCCAGCCAAGTTTGAAGCTGATAATATGCCCTGTAACAATGTTGTTCTGCTGCACCTTCTGTGAATGGGAGATTTGCCAATATAAAAGACGATTTAATTTTTTCTAATTGATATTTTTGAAAGCTTAATTGATTTAGTGTAATATTATCATTTTTACATTTATAAATAGATTTCATTAATTGTAATCCATTTTTTTTATATCTTCTTTGTTTGCATCTTTTTTTAAAAAAATATTAGCCAAATTTGATAATTTTTTATCGCCTATTAATGAATTCACGATACTTTTCTTTCCTTTTCAGGCAAATCCAGATGTTGGATCGCAATCAGAAAAACAATGCAGAAATGCAACGATGTTTTTGTCGGATTCATATTTGAAACTATTAGACGTAAAAAAAAGATCTTGTATATTTTCAGAACCTGGCTTCAGAAAATAAATGTCATGACTATTAGAATTAAGTTGATTCAAAAGGACCAAAAGATCAATATCTTGACTCACAACAATGACAGTTTTATTAGTATCTCTGGCAATTTCTATCGAGGTCTTAATTATGTCAGCATCAGCATCTTCTTTTGCTTGTTTACAGGAAAATCCTTGTGACTCTAATATTTTCATTGGCGATTTTATTATTTTGTCTTTGTTTTTCTTGTTAGATAAAAATTTTTCTTCAAAAAATGGTATTTTTGTATGGTTTTGATAATTGAACTCTGGAATATTGTCTGAGGTCTTTCTACGACTGCGTTCTCCTCTTTTAGTTAATTTATTTGGTTGTTAATTATAGTAGTATATTTCGATTTACAATTTTTTATTTATCAATGTAAATAAAATCTTACGTTTTTCAAGTAATTAAAGTATAAATTTTAACAAATAGCTCAAAATTGTACATAAAGATAAAAAAATTTTTTCGAATTGGAGTACTTTTCGTTTTTTTGCATTTTCTCAGAAGATTTACCATAGTAATATATATTTTTTTACACCATCAGAAAGTAGACATTTCAACGAACAAAAAGCCCTCCGAGCTTTTTGAAAAAGCTAAAATTTTAACGTGAGATTTTTCGATTGAAAATTAGGGTGCTTTTTCGATATTGAGTCAAAATAAGATGAAAAAATAAATATTTTTAATCAAAAAAAATTACAGTGCCTTTGGAATATAAAAAGGCAAGTTTTCACCAAATTTCGTAAAAATTTTTGTTTTTTGTAAAAGATAAAAATAAAAAACCATAAACCTGTTTTTTTGAATTTTTAACGTGAGTTTTGAGGTTATGTTAAAAAAGTGTTAGTACAAAAGTTGTAGATCTTCTTATTACCTACAACTTTGCTATTTAAGTTTTTTTCATAGGATTTGTAGTTTTGCCAAAAATCGAGATAAACCATTTTTTACCCTTAAAAACTCACCCCCTACCCTTCCCGACCTCAGACCGCCCGTAATTTATTTTTTCTTTTATTTTTGTTGCATCATCTTCCATTTCTAATAGGTTTCATCCTACTATAATTTTTTTTTTCACTTTTTATCGTTTTTGAATACTTCTACCCTGGTCTAAATATCATTAGGGCATCTTCTTTGTGGTCTTTCCGCGCTGCGCTTGGTTTGTCTTGGTCGCCAATATGTTACTCTGCATGTCCGTTTACTTTAGTCTTGTCGAGCCACGTGTCTCTCCCAACGCCATTTCAGTTCTGCAATCCGTTCTATTATATTTACGGCTTAACTTCTTTGTCGGATATCTTCATTTCTCTTCCTGTCTCGCAGACTGATACTGAGCATCCGCTCCATCGCTCTTTGCATTACTCTCAGTTGATTCGTAGTCTTTTTTGTCAATGCCATTCTTTCTAGGCCATAGGTGTCAAAAACTTTTCTTTTAAGATTGATAGGAATGTCTTTCTTAGTATATATTTCATTTTGCCAAAAGGCGCCCAAGTTAGTCTATTCTTCGTTTTATTTCCACTGTCTGATTTCCTTTACCTATTTTTATTGTATTTCCTAAATATATAAATTCTTCTACTCTTTCTAATTTCTTGTTGTCTGTGTCTTCTTCAGTGTTGCTTATCATTTTGGTCTTTGAGATGTTCATTTTTAAGCCTACATTTTTAGAAATATCACTAAGTTCTTTTAGCATGTCTTTCAGTCCCTGTATATTACTACTTATCAAAACGATGTCGTCGGCAAATCGGAGATAATTGAAATAGGATCCGTTGATGCTTATGCTCTTAGTTTTATTGATTTAAAGACGTTTTCTAGCTCCAGAGTAAATAGTTTTAAAGATATGGTATTGTCTTGACGTATTCCCCTATTAATTTTAATTTTATGTGTTTTCAGAGTATCATTGATTTTGACGTGAAAAGTGGCATTTTTCTATATACTTTTTAATAGATTTCTGTATCGAGAATCTACTCTAGCGTCATCCATTGCCTGTATGAAAGCCCATGCTTCGATAAAGTCAAAAGGCTTATAAAAATCTATAAATGCCAAGTGAAGGGGTATGTTGTATTCGGTTGTTTTTTATATTAGTGTCCTAATGGTTTATAGGTGGCCGATGGTGCGAAATCCCTCTTGTTCTACTGGTTGATATGCGTCCAATTTATTGGTTAGTTAATTGGCGACAATCTGGGTCAGGATTTCATATAGATGAGAGCGAAATCTAATTGGTCATTAGTTTTATACATTTTCTTTAGTATCTGATTTTTATATTCTTCTTACTTAAAAAGTAAAATTACTTCTGCGTTTTTCACGCGTCCGGAATTTTGCCTTCTTGTGAACACTTGTTTAAGGGAATTTTTAGTGATTTTTCAATGACTGCTCCTCGCAATTTTAACATTTCACATGTAATTTTGTCTTCCTCTGGACTTTTTCTGTTTTTTATTTACTTAAGAGAAGCCTGAATCTCTTATTTTGATATTTCTGGACATCTTCAGAGTCCACGTTACGAATGACCATATTCGTAACTCTTGGGTTAGGTCCAATAGAGGTATAGAGAGAGGTGTAGAAGTCTCATGCGTTCAGCAATATTTCTATTGTCTGAGATTATGTTACACTGTTGATCTTTCATTTTGGTAATTCTGCGTTTGCCTGAGGATAATCTTGATCTTAAGACGTTCATATTTGCATTACTTTTTTATTACGTTTTCGATTATTTTGGTGTTATAAATTCTATGTCCTTTCTCACTTTTCTGTGAATGTTTTTAGTTAGTTCTTGATATTCTGGTGCTTCTCTGAAAGTTCTTTTTATTTGTTCCATAAGTTGCAGTGTCTCCGATTGTATTTGGAAATCTTTTTTGTTCCTTGATTTAAAACGCAGCTTCTTGAGCGTGACACGGACATCTGTAGTAATTTTATGTTGTTGATTTATGTTCATTTTATCTAAATTGTCGGTTGGTTTTAATTTTTTTTCTAATTCTTTGTGACAAGCCATTTTCCTTTGCTTAAGTTCTTCGACAGTTGAAAACTAGTCAGCTCTCGATTTTGAAGTTAAAGGTAAGAAATGCTCTTACCAGTCTGTGATCGCTCTTTGTATCAAACCGATTTAGTACTGAGACGTTTATGCAAATGTTTCTGTTAAATGATAGTATAAAGTCAATTTCGTTTTTCTTTTTGCCATCCAAGTCCACCTTCTTTCATTACGTATCTTAAAGAGGGTGTTCCTACACTATAAATTTTCTTTATTTAAGTAGTTTATTACCATGTCTTCTCTTTGATTTCTCATATATAGACCAACATGTTCATTGTAATTTGAATCGGTTGTAGTTTTCTGGCCAATTTTTGCATTTAAATCACTGTTTATTATTTTATAGTGAGCCTTGTGTAAATCCATAGCTTTGGATAGGTGTTCAAAAAATGTTTTCATTTTTTCATTTGCATAAGAGATTACTTTGTATTTACGTAGACGAAGTCGCGAATATAATTTTTTTAACATAATTTAAAGAAAATTTATAAAAAAGTAATCAACCATTAAATTTCCATGATGTGTTACAAAAATTAACCTTGATCTAAATTCCCGAGAGAATATGATCTACAATTAAAGCCAAAAAATAATATAAGAGCGTTATCTCCACTGATTAATAGTAAAACTGTCTTGGACTTGGAACAAGTTAAAGCTTTAGGAAGTAAAAATATTGGTTTTGATAAGGGTGGTTTGTTAAATGATTAGAAGATCGCAGAAGCTATATTTTCCTTACTCGGCGTTTTCTCGCCAATAAATTAAGTTCGATAATATAGCAACGAATGCATTTTCAACATTTCGGCGTAATGGTTCTCGAATATTTTACAAATCACAGGATTCTGTGTAATATTTGTTGAGGCTTCTCTCATAGCGGTATCGGTTCTCTAAACCCTTAGGAATGCTTTAAAAACGGTTTGGTATATTTATTTTATATCCAAATATTTATTTGCATCTATATTTATCAAGTCGTTCTTTAAAGCTTCGCCAAGGAGGGTTGGTTTAAAGTAAACATACGTGTTCATATTTCCGCGTCCCATCAGTGACGTGTTAATTAGACCCATATTAATGGGTCTCCTGCTCGCCTTTATATCTAGGAATCTTTTAGGCTAGATTCTCTCAATTAAGAAAACCTACACGTTTCGAAGAACCTTTTTCTGCTTATTAACTAAATTTTTTTCATTTTCTTTATTTTTATCTTTGGTTCCTGACTATCAGATTATTATTAATTTATAATAATACTTTCAAGTTGGCTCATTGTTCAAACTAAGGCATTTTCACATATTTTAGGTTAGCCTATCCTACCATTTTAAAGCAGGACTTCCTAATCAGTAGAAGGGCCTCTGTAAAGAGATCATAAGGGGGCGCAATTGGGACATATTTGATTTAATATTGAAAATGCCGTTTTTTCAGTGGTTGAATTTTTCCAAAATTTTGATCATGTTTTCATAATCTCTACATACACCTAAACTCCCTTTTTTAAAATTTCTACTTTTTAAATTCAATTTTTACTTACATTTTCAAATTTTTCAAGATTTTCATTTTTTTAAATTATGATTTTTTTAAGGATTTCGATATTTATTTAAAAAAATCTGCTTTTGTTGAAACATTCAGATTTTTTTTATGTGACTTCGAAATATACAACAATTGATTTTTAAGATTTCAGATTTTTTTGAAAATGCAAGTTTCTTCAAAGGTTAAAGCTTTTTCCGAGTTTACTTCGAAATTAGTATTCCCGATTCCAAAATTTGGATTTGTTTAAAATTTTCGACATTTTCTCAAAATTTTATTGTTAATGAAAATTTTGGTGGAACGGACTGGTCCTTGGTTATTTTCAAAAATTGAAATACAGAACTTGTCCCTTGAAACCAAGAAATATTAAAAAACACAACAAACGTTGCTTCAAACGCGTTTAAACAGCCAAGCTGTCATCTTCAGAGAGATACTGTATCTCTCTACAGCATCCCTCTGAAGATGACAGCTTGGCTGTCGAAACGCGTTAGAGCAACGTTTGTTGATTTTTTAAAATCTTTCTTGGTTTCAGGGGACAAGTTCTGTATTTCAATTAATGAAAATTTTGACTTTTTTTTAACATTTCGACATTTTTGAAGAGTTCGACCTGATCCAAAAATACTTTTTATTTGAAAATTTTCAATTCATTAATAATTGCGACATTTCTTAAAAATTTCGATTCTTTATTTAAATTTACGGCTCTTTTAAAATCGTAACTTTTTTTGAGAGTTTTTAATTTCAAATTTTCATTATTTGAATTCTTGGCCTTTTTTCGAAATTTTGAACTTCTTTTAAAATCGTTTATTTTATAAATTTAGTGTTTTTAAATTAAACTTTAGAAGAAATGTTGATTTGTTTTGCAAATTGTGATTTATTCAAAGTTCGACTTTTCTTAAAAATGTGGTTCTGAAATTTTCGACTAATTTTTAAAAGTTTTTACGTTTTTTAGAAATCTTATTTATTTTGAAGATCCAATTTTAATGGTAATTTCGACATTTTTTCAAAAGTTCGATTGATCTCTAAATTCTACGACCTTCAAAATTTTAACTTTGTTTTGAATGTTTTGACTTCAAAATTTCGACTTTCCGAGTTTCAACATTTTTTTAATTTTAAGTTTCATTGAAAATCTTGGTTTTCCAACATGATATCTTTTTCAATTAAACCTTTAAAAAAAGGCGATATCTTTTCAAAATGTGGTCCCTTAAAGTTTTCAATTATTTTTCAGAAATTTATGTTTCCTTTTTCAAATCTTCTTTTTGTAAAAATTTGAAATGTTTATTAATATTACCACACTTTCCAACATTTTACCTTTAAATATTTGACTTATTTTAAATTTTCCACCCTTTTGCAAAATTGTTGTTTTTTTTGAAACTTTTATTTTTAAAAATTAGGATTCAAAATTAGCAAAGATAACTCTCTTAAAAATGTTAATTTTTGTTCAAACTTTTTGAAAATTTTGAAATTTTTTTTTTTAAATATCGATTTTTATAAAAATTTGCCCATATTTGAAGTGAAAACTTCTTTAGACGCGCTAAGCTACTAAGGATAAGGAAAAAATGTATGGAATCGCCATATATGTAATATATTGCGTTTCCAAAAAGGGCTATTTGAACTACTAGTTGATTGCCCTACAACTGCGCCAATCGGGACATTTAATAACAATTCTTAAAACCTTTCCAATATTCCGATAATCTGACGTCAGGCTATTAGGGCATCCGCTAATCCAAGTGAAAATATAACAAAGAAAAATTGGGAGGGGACAAAATGAAAATATGAAAAAGAAAAATTGGAGGGCAAAATAAAAATATGAAGAAGAAAAATTGAAGGGATGAATGAAAAATTCGAACTGGATAAAAATATATAAGAATGAAAAATTTGCGGGTGGAAAAATGGGGGTCAACATAAAAATTTATAAAATAGAAAATGGGAGGGGGTGAAAAAATTAGGGGGCAAAATATAAATATATAAAAATGGGAAGATGGAATTGAAAAAATAGGAGAGGGGACAAAATGAGAATATATAAAAAAGAAAAATTATAGGGGTATATATATGTTAGTATATATGTTAGTCGCCGCCGTCAATTATTTGTACTTCTTAACAGAGAAACCGCTGAAAGTTTGGAAAAAGATTTTTTTCCAAATATCTTGAAATTTGTACTTCTGCCGGCAGTCCCCATAACTGCCCAATTTTTTTGTTTGTTTTTTGAACATTTTTTTAATGTTTCGACTATTTAAAATTACAAAAAATGTCTTTCAAAATTTTGACGTTACTAAAAAGTATCTGCCTCTCTTCAAAAATTTGGATTTTTTTTAATATGACTTCAAAAATTGCAACTTTCTACAAAAATTTGTGTTCCTAAACTGTCAGTCTTTTACAAATGTGGGGTTTTCTCAAAGATTGAGTTTTTCTCCGAGTTAACTTAATAATTAGAACTTGAATTTGTTCCAAATTTTCGAATTTTTCCCAACATTTCAATGCTTTAAAAATAATTACTTTTTTGCCATTCAGAAATTTTGGAAAGGTTCGATATCATTGAAATTTTTAGACCTTTTTTGCAAATTTTAAAATGTAAAAACTCAGTTTTCTTCGGAAATTTCAATTTTTTGACAATTTTAATATTTTAACAACTCAGTTTTGACATTTCTTCAAAATTTGCATTGGTTTTTTAAATTCACAATCTATTTTAAATCCTTACTTTTTTGAAGGTTTTGACTTTAAAATTTCGATATTCTAAGTTTCAGAATTTTTTTAAAAATTTGGAATTTTTTGAAAATGTTGACTTGTCAAAATTTTGTTCCATCCAAATCAAACTTTTAAAAAAATATTAGGTTGTGTTGCAAATTGTGATTTCTTTAAACCGTCGCTTTTTAAAATCTTTCACTATTTTTGAAAAAACCAAAATTTTTTAGAAATCCTCACTTTTATTGATTTTTTTTTGAAAATTCAACTTCATTGATAATTGAAATATTTTTTCAAATATTTGATTTATTTCTAAATTTTTGGCTTTCAAAATTTGAACTTTGTTTGAATTTAAGAGCTTTAAAATTTTAACTTTTTTTAGTTTTGAATTTTTTTCACAATTTCCAGTTTCTTTGAAAATCCTGACTTTTTAAGGTTTTATTTTTTTATTAAACTATAAAAAAATCGTCTTTTGCAAGTATTCTTTTTTTTCGAAGTTCGACATTTCCTAAAAATGTGGCCTTACTTGAAATTTTCGACAATTTTTCGGAAACTAAAGGTTTTTAAAAATTCTCATTTGAGCTTTTGCGAATTTTAAATGTTTATTTAAATTGTCACACTTCTAAAAATTGTGATATTAAAATTTAGACTTTTGTTCAAATTGTTGTCTTGTTTGCCAAAATTTTCATTTTTCTGGATTATTTTGTATTACCATTTTTAAAATTTATCAATTTTTTAAAATTTTGTTCACTTTGAAAAGTTTGTTCCTTTTAAATTGATTTTTTGACACCTTATTACATGCCTACATTTTTTTCATAATCTTTATTTTTTTAAGTTTTTTTTTTGATTTTTTTGACTTTTTTAAATCATAAGAAAATTCTTTTAAAATTTTTGCTTCTGGTGGAATGGACAGGTCCTTGGGTATCCTTAAAAATTGAAATACAAGGATTGTCCCCTGAAACCAAGAAACATTTAAAGGCACAACAAAGGTAGCTTTAACACGTTTCGATAGCTAAGCTATCATCTTCAGAGAAATACTGTATCTCTTTGAAGATGATAGCTTGGCTATCGAAACGCGTTAGAGCAACCTTTGTTGTCTTTTTTAATCGTTATTGGTTTCAGGTGACAAAATTTGTATTTCAATTTCTGCTTTTGGATTTTTTTAATGTGATTTCAAAAATTGCAACATTTTTGGTTTCGGTCTTTCAATTTTTTTTTTTTGAAAATGTTGAGGTTTTTCAAAGGTTAATTTTTTTTCCAGTTTACTTTGTAATTACTACTATTTCTAAAATTTTGATGTTTTTCAAATTGTTTGCTTTTATAACATTTAGACCGTTTTAAAAGGTGTAACTCTAACGAAAAAGCTGAGCTTTTCTGAAAATTTAATAATTTAAAATTTTGAAATTGTCGATTTTTTTTGAAAATTTTAACTTTAATGATAATTTTGACATAAATTCAAAATTTTGGTTATATTTTTAAATTCATGACCTTTTTAATAATGTTTACTTTTTCTGAAAGAATTCGAAAAGCCGAAATTTTTCTAGTTTCGCCATTTTTTTCATATTTCGAATGTCTTTGAAAATCTTGACTTTTCAAAATTTTATGTTTTAAATTAATTTTTAAAAAAATGCTGACTTGTTTTACAAATTTTGATTTCTCTAAAGCTCGACATTTCTTCAAAATGTGGGCCTTTTTGAAATTTTTCATTATTTTGCAAAAGTTTTTACTTTTATTTAGTTAGTCACTTTAGTCATGTTTATCAGAAATTCGACACTTTTTGAAACTTTCTTTTAAAGTTTCTATTTTATTCAAATGTTAGCCATTTTCTCCAAGAGTTTAAATATTTTTCAATTTTCTCGTTAAAATTACAACCTTTTTCAAAATTTATCTATTTTTTTCAAGTTAAGACTTTTTAAAAAACTTGAAATTTGTCTTCTTAAACATCATTTATATTTTGAAAATTGATCTATTTATTTTTTCTTTGAATGTTTCTCAAAATGTTGACTTTTTCAGTTTCCCTTTTGTGCTTTTTGACTATGTTTTTAAAATTGAAATACGAATCTTGTCCCCTGAAACCAAGAAAGAATAAAAAACACAAAAAAGGTTGTTCTGACGCGTTTCCTTAGCCAAGTTATCATCTTCAGAGAGATACTGGATCGACCTTTTAAAAGAATTTTTTTTCTGAGTCTCGACTAGTTTCAGTATTTTGATTTTTTAACATTTTAGCTCTTTATGAAAATTTGGACAGTTCTTAAATTTTGACCTAAACATTTTTATTTATTTTTCACATATCTCCACACTTTTGACAAATAAGATAATTTTTTGGAAAGTTCAAATGTTATGACATTTTTAATCCATCTGGATTTTCTTTCAGTATTTCGACTTATTTTGAAACATCGATTGTTTCTAAAAGTTTTTGACTTTTTGAAGAATTTGTGCTTTTTTAAAAAGTAAGGTTTTTAAATATTTTAAAATTCTCGACTCTTAAAAACTTTGACTTTTTTCAAAAAAAATTTGACTTTTTAGAAAATGTTACTTCTTTAAATTTTTATCTTATTGAAAATTAGATCTCAGAATTTGCACTTTCATCAATATTTGTCTTTTGTTGTTTTTATTTGTTTTTGAGAGTTTTCAAATCTCAAAAAATTGATTTTATTTGAAATGTCTTTTTTCTAATTTCGACGGTTTTTGCGAAATGTTTATCCTTTCGTCTAAGTTTTTATCAAAACTATTAACAATTTCTACAGTTAAATTTTTATATTTAGATTTATTTAAAAAATTTTTATCTTTCAATAAGTTGACATTTTGATAATTTCTATTTCTTTTTCATTATTTCTATTTTTTTAAAATTTAATCTTTTTCTAAAACTGCTGACTTTTTTGGATTTTTTATTTATTTATTATTACTATAAGGTCGGTCATCCCTGCAGCACTGAAGCTATCACTTATTGTGCCCCCACCCCGAATATCTCATAATAGGCCCGTTCTGTTGAAAAATTCTAGAACCTCCTTTATGGATGTCTCCACCATTGTCTTTAGTTCAGTCAGAGCATTCCCAAAGTTGAAATGTCTGTCCCTTGCCAGAGCCGGACATTCGCATGATATGTGTAATGTGTGGATAATTCTACCTATTACAAAATTCGTCCTCTTTTCAAAATTTTGACATTATTACATTTTTTTTTTTGAAAATTTTAACATTGTTGATAATTTGGACGTATCTTTGAAATCTCGATTCTATTTCTTATATAATTTTTAAAATTTTAACTATTTGAAAGCTTTCACTTTAAAATTTGGAATTTTTAAATTTCGCCATTTTCTCAAAATTTCGAATTTCTTTGAAAATCTTGACTTTTCAATATTTCATTCTTTTAAGAATAAATTTATAAAAGAATGTTGGGTTGTTTCGTAAATTTCGATTTTTTAAAGTTCGACATTTTTTCGAACTGTGGCCCATTTTTGAAATTTCGACACTTCAAATTTTGGTTTTGAAATTTCGACTTTTTATTAAAATTGTTGGCCCTTTTTAAATCAAAATTTGCATTTCCTTTAAAATCTTAAGTTTTGCTGAATGTCCTAAAAAATTACAATTTCAACTTTTTATCAAAATTTTTGGACCTTTTGAAACCACGACAGGCACTTAACTTTATATTATCAACTTGGAATTGACCGGAGCTGGTGGATTATTTAAAATCGTGACTCCAAATATTCATAACTCTTAATTGCAATTAAAAACTCCCACAACATACAATCGAGATGTTATTTTACACCTGTTAATAATTTGAAACAAGGGCGTGCACACGCATCCAATGTATCTTAAATAATTGGCCAGCCTCAGATTCAGCAACTAATAAGAATGTCCTAAATATATACTACCCACCACAAGCGGCATGTTTGCCCAAATAAAACGGCCAGCATCCCTAAAAGTGTTTGTCTTGTTCCACCCTTGAAATTAAAACGAAGCTTGTTCAAATAGTTCCTAACTATAACAGACTGTTTGTCCTGGCAAATGCCTCAGGAACCAATTACTTAAATGCATGGCTGTTGCAGTTATATATTTTACGGTTGGGTTTTGCCCCATATTGTAAAAATGTTCTCACCGGAAAGCATTGATTGGACAATAAAAAAGACCAAACATGAAATTATGTTCCGACATAAAAACAAGCGCTCCACCCACATCGTATATAAATGTGGTATAGCTGTGATATACAGTTGCCAGGGCTTTCCACTTCAAGAAGTTTTCCCACAATGGCAAGGACCGGTATAATCAGATAAGAAAATCGAGTTAGTTTTGTGGACCTGAAATTTTTAAATCAGGAACTGGGCCGTATAAAGCCACATAGGAATAAATACAACTTCGCGTTTTACTTTCAGTAAATGCTTGAAAATTTAGTAAGTAGGATTTACTTATAGACGATGTCATAGAAAATATATATCTATTGAAGTTGGAGTTATTTACAGTTACTTTTAGAATTTAAGTTGTTCGGAGAAAAATGCTTTTTAAAACTCGGACTATTAATAATGGCTCAATTTATGGACATGTTTGATTGAGACTTCATAACTGTAGGTGTATTTTCTGGATAGTTAGACCTCTAGTCGTATTTTCTAAACAATTAAATGTCTTAAAGGGTCCCCGCATTATTCTAAAGCTCTAGATTATTATGTTAGTAAGTTTAGACAGCCCTAGAAACTTTAGAGCTATAGTGAATCCTCACGAAAATTTGGAGTTCCAATCAATATAAAATTTGAGTCATAGTTATAATTGATTGTTGTACGTCTAAATGAAATACCTTTTCGGGAAAAAAATGGAATTTTTTCACAAAAACTTTGATTATGATATTTAGTTCATTTCGTAATCAAAAGATTTTTCTCCTTCCCCTTAAAAGTAATTAAAAATTTTCGAAAGAAACAAAAAAAGGCAACAAGGAATTTCAAAGAAAAATTCAAAATTTTGAAAACAGAAAAAATAAGAAATTTGTCACAGAGAGAATTTTTTTTGAAAATAATTAAATTTTGAGAATAGTCAAAGTTTCTAAAAAGAAGACGAATTTTGAGGACAAAATCGAAAAAAAGACGAAGCAAGAGCGAAGACTTGCTGGAATATAAAGTTTGAATTCTAGGATAAGGGTCAAAATTTCCAAAAAAAGATTGATTTTGAAAAAATACTGAAATTTTAAAAAGAAGACAAATTTCAAGAAAAAATCCAAATTTCCAAAAACATACTTTGAAAAAAATTCGAAATTTTAAGAAACGTTCAAAATCTCGGGAAAAAAATCAAAATATAGTAGAAATTCAAAATTGCTCCAGATTTTGACGAGATTTCGAAAAAGTAACAAATTATGAGAAAAAATTTAAAACGACAAATTTGAAGAGAACAGTTTAGATTTGTAGGAACATAAGGTGTCCAAATTTAAGGTAAAAGCTCATGTTTTAAAAAAATATAGGTTTTAAAAAGATATTACTTCGAAAAATAATTAATTTCGCGAAAAAAACTAATTTTGATCAAAAATGTGTAGGAAAAAGATCAAATCTCGTAAAAATTCAAACCTTTTCAGAAAGTCAGTTGTCGAAATTAAAAAAAAATGGCAAATTTTAAGAAATGTTTGAAAGGAGTAAAAATAAAAAATTTTAGGAGATTGGAGGTTTTTCGGGGAAAGTCAAATTCTGAGAAAAAAAATTGTATTTTTGCGAATAAAGTAGATATTTCGTAAAAAATAGTCGCACATTTGAGAAAACGACACATTTCGAAAAAAAAGTCAATATTTTGGGAAAAAAAATGGAAATTTTGCTATAGAATATTCAACTTTGTTAAAAAGAGTAAAATTGTGAGAATATTTGAAATTTAAGGAAAAAAAGGTGAATTTGATAAAAAATCCAAAAAGACGAGAAAAAATCTCGGACTTACAGGAACAGAAATATTTGGATTTGACATCAAAGTAGTTTCGAAAAAAACTGATTTTGAGAAAAATATCCAAAGTTCGAAAAAAGTTGAATTTAGGGAAAACAATTAAAGTTTCATAAAACAAAAGAAAGTTTTGAAAAAAGGAAGAGTTTGACTTTGACATAAAAGTTGAAATTTCCAAAAAAGATTGATTTTCAGAAAAATATCGAAATTTCGAAAAATAACTTGAATTTAGAGAAAAAAATTAAAATTTCATATAACAAAAGCAAGTTTTAAAAACAGGAACAGAAATGTTTCACTTTGACATAAAAGTTAAAATTTCCAACAACAAAAATTGAATTTGGAGAAAAAAATTGAAATTTCATGAAACAAAAGCAAGTGTTGAAAACAGGAACAGAAATGTTCGGCTTTGTTGAATCTCGAGAGAAAAATCGAAATTTCCAAAAACAAAAGCAAATTTTGAAAAGACTCAAAAATCTAAGAATAGTGCGAAATCCTTAGAAAAATGTCAAAATTTAGTAAAAATTCGAAATTTTCGAAACTATTTGACAGATTTTGAAAAATTAGCAAATTCTTATAAAAACCGAAAGAGGCGAATTAAATTAAAAAAAGATGACTTCCGGGAACATAAGGGATTAAGTTTTAACGTGAAAGTCGAAATTTCGAAAAATGACGGATTTTGAAAAAAGATCGTTTCGAGAAAAGACATATATTCAAAAACGACTAATTTTGGGAAAATAAAAATCAAAGCTTACGGAACGACTAAAGAATTTTTACATAAAAGTTGAAATTTCCAAAAAAGATTGATTTTCAGAAAAATATCGAAATTTCGAAAAAAAAAAGGTGAATTTAAAGAGAAAAACTTAAATTTTTAAAAACAAAAGCAAGTTTTGAAAACAGGAACAGAAATGATAGCATTTGACATAAAAAAAGAAATTTCCAAGAAGGATTGATTTTGAGAAAAATATTGAAATTTCGAAAAAAAAGTTGAATCTCGAGGAAAAAATCGAAATTTCCAAAAACAAAAGCAAATTTTGAAAAGACTCAAAAATCTAAGAATAGTGCGAAATCCTTAGAAAAATGTCAAAATTTAGTAAAAATTCGAAATTTTCGAAACTATTTGACAGATTTTGAAAAATTAGCAAATTCTTATAAAAACCGAAAGAGGCGAATTAAATTAAAAAAAGATGACTTCCGGGAACATAAGGGATTAAGTTTTAACGTGAAAGTCGAAATTTCGAAAAATGACGGATTTTGAAAAAAGATCGTTTCGAGAAAAGACATATATTCAAAAACGACTAATTTTGGGAAAATAAAAATCAAAGCTTACGGAACGACTAAAGAATTTTTACATAAAAGTTGAAATTTCCAAAAAAGATTGATTTTCAGAAAAATATCGAAATTTCGAAAAAAAAAAGGTGAATTTAAAGAGAAAAACTTAAATTTTTAAAAACAAAAGCAAGTTTTGAAAACAGGAACAGAAATGATAGCATTTGACATAAAAAAAGAAATTTCCAAGAAGGATTGATTTTGAGAAAAATATTGAAATTTCGAAAAAAAAGTTGAATCTCGAGGAAAAAATCGAAATTTCCAAAAACAAAAGCAAATTTTGAAAAGACTCGAAATTCTAAGAATAGTGCGAAATCCTTAGAAAAATATCAAAATTTAGTAAAAATTCGAAATTTCCGAAAGTATTTGACAGACTTTGAAAAATTAGCAAATTCTTATAAAAACCGAAAAAGGTGAATTAAATAAAAAAAAGTATGATTTCCGGGAACATAGGGGATCAAGTTTTAACGTGAAAGGCGAAATTTCGAAAAATGACGGATTTTAAAAAAAGATCGTTTCGAGAAAAGACAAATGTCCAAAAACGACTAACTTTGGAAAAATAAAAATAAAATCTTACCAAACTACTAAAGAATTTTGACATTTAATTTTAAATTTCCAATAAAGATTGATTTTCAGAAAAATATCGAAATTTAAAAAAAAAAAAGTTAAATTTAGAGAAAAAAAAAATTTAAAACCAAAAGGAAGTTTTAAAAACAGGAACAGAAATGTTCAGATTTGACATAAAAGTAGAAATTTCCAAGAAAGATTGATTTTGAGAAAAATATCGAAATTTCGAAAAAAAAGTTGAATCTTGAGGAAAAAATCGAAATTTTCAAAAACAAAAGCAAGTTTTGAAAACACTCGAAATTCTAAGAATAGTTTGAAATCCTCAGAACAATGTCAAAATTTAGTAAACCTTCGAAATTTTTGAAAGTATTTGACAGATTTTGAAAAATTATCAAATTTTTATAAAAACTTGAAAAAGATGAATTAAATAAAAAAAGTATGATTTACGGGGACATAAAGGGTCAAGTTTTAACATGAAAGTCAAAATTTCGAAAAAAGATAGATTTAAAAAAAATATCGTTTTGAGAAAAGATAAACGTCCAAAAAAGACTAATCTTGGAAAAACAAAAATCAAAGATTACGAAACGACTAAAGAAATCGAAAAAAGTCCAAATCTTCGGAAAAAGGTAAAATTTCGTAAATCCATAAAAGTCACATTTTGGGAAAATAAAAATCAAAACCTTTAAAAAGACTGAAGAATTTTGAAAAAGAATTCGAAAAAGGTCAAAATCTTCGGAAAAAGAAAAAATGTCGAAAATCCCTAAGAGTCAGATTTTGTTCAAATTTCGAGAAATGCCAAATTTTGGGAAAAAATGGAAATTTCGAGCAAACATTACCCAGAGTTAGGAAAAATTGTGAAATATGGCTTAAGAAATTGCAATTCGTTGCTTTTTGAAAAACAAATCTAAGAAAAGTTTTGAAATTTCGAGAAAAATTTAGAAATTGGAAAAATATTTTACATTTTTTAAACAAAATCCAATTTTGGGAAAAAAGTCGAATTTTGCAAAGAAAGTCAAAATATTGACAATAAAGAAAAATAATCGAGAAAACGGCTACTTTTGAATCGAAGAAATAGTTGAAATTTCAAGAAAAAATGGAAATTTTGCGTAAATGGTAATTTTTTTTGAGAATAGTTGGAAATGCAAATCTGAAGAACAGTTAAAATTTGGAAATAGTCGCAATTCCTAAATTTAGCACGAATTGATAAAAGTATTAAAAAAATTAAAAAATACAAATTTAGAGGAAAAAGCTGAAATTATCAGAGACAAAAATGGTTGAATTTTGATACAAAAGTTGAGGCTTAGAAAAAATACAAATTGTAAAAAAAATATCAAATATTCAAGAAAGAGAGAATTGAAAAATTGAAAAAGACAAATTTGAAGAATGAAGCAAAAATTTTCAAAAACGTAAGAATTGAATTTTGGAAATTTCAAAAAGAGATGGATTTAAAAAACATTAATTTGAGAAAAAAACGAATTATAAGAAAAACGCTAATTTTGGAATAAAAATCAAAATTTTTAAAACATCACCGAATTTGGAAAAAAAATCGACTTTTTAAGGAAACGTTTCAGGTCTTTGAAAAAGAGTGTAAATTTCCCTAAAGCCCAAAATTTTTCAAAAAGAGTAAGATTTTGTTGAAATTTTAAAAAAAGGACGAATTTTAGGAAAAGCTTGATGTCTAAAGAAAAATGTCGAAATTTTTTTTTATTTTGGTTTTTCTTTCAAAGTTCGCCTATTTTAAAACTATCTCTTCAGTCTTTTTCAAATATTTATTTTTTTTTTAAATTCTGCTTTTTAAAACATTTAAACTTTTTGAAAATTTCGAATTTTAAAAAGTTTAATTTTTTTCAGCTTTGACCTTTTGAAAATTGTACTTTTTTGCAGAACTGACTCAAATATTTTGACTTTTTCTCGTAATTTTTTTATTAGGAGTTGACTTTGTAAACTCACCTTCTTTGAAAAATTAGATTCTATTTTGAAAATATCGACCACCTTCTCGAAAATTTAAAGTCTTACTGAAATAAATTTTTTCTCATAACTTCGACTTCTTGAATATTTTAAAAAATATTGAGGCTATTTTTTAAATTCTGGCTGTTTCAAAAATTTAAACACTCGCCAGTATGTTTCTTTTACTTTTCGTTGCTCAAAAATCATTACAAAATTTTAACTTTTTCAATACTTCTACTGTCCTATTTTCCAAATAATGTATTTTTAAGAAATTTTGATTTTCCAAAAATTTTGATATTTTAAAAATTTTGATTTTCTAAAAAATGAATTTAAAATAAAAATAGAGTGCCATGCAAAACTTTAAAAACTGTCAAAATTTTCAAGAAATAAAATCGAAATTTTAAAAAGTCGAATTTTGTGAAAAAAGTGATAATTACCAGAATAATTTTAAATCGAATTTGTAAAACAATTCAGTCCCCAAAAAGAATTCTCTCAGATTTTTTCCGTTTTTTCAATTTTGCCCTATACTTTTTCAATACTCTCATAATATTTAGATTTTTATTAATACGTCAATCCAATTTTGAAAAAGTATAAAATTTCAAAAGAAAGTCCAAATTTGGAGGAAATGTTCTACTGTAAGTAAGAATTTTCAGAAACATAGCGTTTTGTCAAAATCTGGAGATTCAGACATATTTTGAGAAACAATAAGTTTTCCGATAGTCAAATTTAAAAATAATGAAATCTTTAGAATCATCCGAATATTTAAAAATGAATTTCGAAAAAAATAACGACTTTTGAAAAATATCGTCAAAATGTCGCAAAAAAAGATGGACATTTCTTGAAGCAAAGTCAAAATCTCCAAAAGAAAATTTAATTTTGAGGGCAAAAGTGAAATTTTTAAGAATGATTTCGAGAGAGACGAATTTCCAGAAAAAAACACTTTTGGGAAAAACTTTGATTATTCCAAAAATCGTGTTTAAAATAAAAATCTTACCTTTTGAAAAATTTCAAAAGAGTTTGAAAAAACTATTTTTCAAAGGTCGATTTTTGTGAAAAAAAAGCAATTTTCTGAAAATGGTGAAATTTTGAGAAAATTTTCCACTGTTAGTGAAAATTCTCCAGCAACATAAAATATCGAATTCCGAGAATAACACATATTTTGAAAAAGATGAAATTTTTGATAGTTTAAGTTAAAAGAATAAAAATTCAAAAAAAACTGAATATAAAAATATGGATTTTGAAAAAAATAATTATTTTTAAAAAATACTTGTAAATAATTGTGACTAATTTCAAAAAAAGGTCAACATTTCCCTAAAAAATTATAATGCTTCTAATAAAGCTCAATTCTGAGAGAAAGAGTAGAATTTTTAAGAATAAAATCGTAATTTTGAAAACGACGAATTTCGAGAAAAAAAAGCAATTGGGAAAAGTTGATTTATTTAGAAAACCAAATTTGGAATAAAAAGCCTACCGTTCTAAAAAACCCAAAAAATGTTGAAAATGCTACCAAATGCCAAAATATTTCCAAAATTCGAATATTGAAAAAATTTCGGACATTCCAAAAACATTTTTCTCAAATTTTTTGCTTCTTTATTCTAATTTTGAAATAGAAATACAAATCTTGTCCCCTGAAACCAAGAAGGATTAAAAAACACAACTCGTTTCGATAGCCAAGCTATCATCTTCAGAGGGATACTCAGAAGATAACCAGGGAGCAGTCCGTCCCAAAAAAAATGGAAATAATATTTAAAGTTTAATGATGAAATTTAATGTACAAGAAATTTTTTTCTTGAATTTGCTTTTCTTGAAAATATTTTTCTCAACATTCTCAATATTTGATAACCTGCCAATCTAATTTTGAGAAAACAGACGAATTTTGGAAAACTGAAATATCAAGGAAGAGTCGATTTCAAGGAAAAAGTCGACATTTCCAGAAACTAAAACGTCGCATTTTGAAATTATTGTCAAGATTTCGAATATAAGGCGAAATATGGAGTTGAAATTTCTGGAGTCAAATTCAAAATAGTCGAAAATAAAAAAAAAACAAATATTAAGAAAAATTGCAGACTTTTGACCAAAAAAAATGATTTTTGAAAGAAGAGTCCAAAAAGTGGAATTTTGAGAATAAAGTCGAAATTGCGAAAAACACGAATTTAAACTGATTTTAAAGTCGAAAGTTAAATATCGAATTTTGAGACTAAAATAAAAATATTCAAAACAGACAAACTTAAAAAGACTAGTTTAAGTTTGTGAAAAATCAAAACTCTAAACGACAAAAATTTTCCGATGTTGATAAAAATGAATTTTGAAAAAAAAAAATGAAATTTCGCAAAACAGTTGAAATTTCTAGAACTAATAAATGAAGCAAAAGATTGAAATTTTCCGGAAAAGGTGAAATTTAAAAAAATGGTACAATTTTGGCAATAGTTTCTTTGTGAACAAAAAAATTAATCGTGAAAAATGGTTAGCATGAAAAAAAAGACGAATTTACAGGAACTATATTCAGATTTTCGGGAACATACAGAAATTTTGAACATATAGAAATTTTGACTTATTAAATTCGTTTTTTATTTTCTGGAAATCTTGAATGTTTTTCCTCTTGAAAAACAAAAATGAATTGAAAAAATAATATTGGAGATTTTGATAAGGATCGAAATTTTGAGAAAAGGTCGACATCTAATAAATACTGGGAATTCTTCAGAAAGAGTTAAATTTCATCGAAATTTTGGAAAAAAACGAATTTTGAGAAAAATTAAATTTTTCTAATTTTTGTTTGACTGCTTGATCCATGTTTTTCCTCTTGAAAAACAAAAATGAATTAAAAAAATAATATTCGAGATTTTGATAAGGATCGAAATTTTGAGAATAGGTCGATATTTAATAAATACTCGGAGTTCTTCAGAAAGAGTTAAATTTTATCGAAATTTTGGAAAAAGAACGAATTTTGAGAAAAATTAAATTTTTCTAATTTTTGCTTGACTGCTTGATCCACGTTTTTCCTTTTGAAAAACAAAAATGAATTAAAAAACTAATATTCGAGATTTTGATAAGGATCGAAATTTTAAGAAAGGGTCGATGTTTAATAAATACTCGGAATTATTCAGAAACAGTTAAATTTTATCGAAATTTTGGAAAAAAACGAATTTTGCGAAAAATTAAATTTTTCTAATTTTTGCTTGACTGCTTGATCCAGAGGCCAACCTGCATCCCGATCTGCCCCATCCTAAGTTAGAAAATGTCCAATATTGAGATAAACGTCGAAATTTTTGGAAATAAGTTGTAATTTTCAGAAAGTTGAATTTCTATTATAAACAATTCCAGGAAAAATTTTCGTGCAATTTTTGTCTTTTTGTCGAAATTTTGAGCAAAGTACGAAATTTTGTGTCAAAATTTAGTATAAATTAACAAAAAGTTTAAATATCCAGCAAAAATTGAAGCTTTGCCAAAAGTAGCGAAAGGGTTGAAATATTCAAAATTTTGATTTTTTAAATTCGTTTTTTTTTAAATTTCGAATACCTTTTCTCTTGAAAAACAAAAATGAATTTAAAAAGTAAAACTCTAGACTTTAATGAAAGGATCGAAATTTTGAGAAAATGGTCAAAATTTAATAAACACTCAAAATTTTTCAGAGGAAGATAAATTTTATCGAAATTTTGGAAAAAGAACGAATTTTGAGAAATATTGAATTTTTTTCAATTTTTTCCTGACTGTTTTATCCAGAGGTAGACCTGCGTCCCGATCAGCCCCACCTCAAGTCAAAAAATGTCTAATATCGAGATAAACGTTCACATTTTGGGTAACAAGTCGTAATTTTCAGAAAGTTGAATTTCAAGTATGAAGAATTCTAGAGAAAATGTTCTCCAAATGTTTGTCTTTTTACAAAATTTCCAAAAAAATCATTATCAATATTTTCACATAAATATTTCTAGTTATCTATTAAAAGATCGATCAAATTTTAAGCAAAAATGTAAATCTTGATATACAAGCCAAAATTTACCGAAAACCAAAATTAAAAGAAAATTCGAAATATTAGGAAAATAAAACGATGAATTTTGAGATAAAAATTCGAAGTTTCAAGACGGTGGGATTCTGATGAAAGAAATCGAATTTTAGGAATAAATTTGTTTCAAAAGAAATTTGTGAAAAAAGACGAATTTTGAGAAATTTCCAGAAAATGTCGATATCTCAAAGAAGGAACGAATTTTAGAAAAAGTCTCCCCAGTTGAATATAAATTTTCGTTTAGCTCAGAGACTAGTTTAGCTGCATGAACCGGAGGGGGGCAAGTGCCTTGCCCTGCCCTATTCTAACTACGCTTATGCAATTACTAATATCTTGTCTGCAGAAAATAAAATATATCAAATAATAAATGTTTGTAAAAAACAATGACAATACATATTTCCTTTACGATCTCTGTAACCGTTGATATTAAACCAGATGTTTATTAGACTCTTTTATTTACTTCTATCCACCTCCTTTGAATATAGATGGTTCCTTCCCAATCAGGCCATATAAAACGGTGCATCAATTAATTAGCAAAATAATCAAGAAACTTCTGGAATAAATAAAACGAATATTATGAAAAAGAAAAAAAAATAGATGTAAAACAGGAGGACGTTTACTCAGGGAATGTAATTAACTTGCTGAGAACTAACCTCCCTAGAAACGAAATTCCTCGTGGAAATTTTATCTTGTAATAAATCTTTTTAAATGGCTGGTGGCATCGTACCGCTTCTTGCACGTCAAGGATAACAGAAAAAGCTGGTAATATAATTATTCGGATTTGTTTTTAGCATTTAATTCGCCCTTTGTTTTTTTTTTATTGCGCCACGTGTACCGTTAATAGTATTGAAGTTTCACTGGCATAAGGGAAAAGAAAGTGCTCCTTTTAAGAAGAAGAGCACACGTGCCCCTTGACGCTTTTACATTTCCTTTGATTAAATAAATAACGAGGTATACTGACGATTCATTATAATAAAATTAAACCAAGAGAGCAGTAACGGTAGTGATAGTAACATCGATATTCAGAGTTATCTTTCTATTTTACTACGTATTTTCATTTTAAACATTCCAGAATTTTTAGAAGGAAAACTAAAATATATCGTAGGTGAATTTAGCTTAAATTGAAATGCCTTTTACACGCCACATTCACATTCGTGTCCCATTACTAGCAAATTAAATAAATAATGATTTCTCTCGCAGCATACAAATTGAATTCAAGTAGCTCACTTTGAAGTAAAATGCTCAGTACTCCGATTGCTTCTTACACTATAAATACTAGGAAATTGCTTATACATATAAAATATTTCTCGTTACAATCTAATTTTATTTCAACCAGCCCTGGATTGAGCAATCTTTGTTAAATCGTTCAAGAACGACAAAAAAATGTTTACTTTGTTTCTCGTTCGTCTAAATTAGAAAGCTCGAATATTTTATTACGCCAAATAAAAGCCCAATGTACACAAAAACCTTCTCGCAACTTATTATACACTAAAAATTATAGAACATTAAAACAGTAGAATTCGCCAAAATTCAAACAAAAGATGCGACGCCAGAGTCAACTTAGATTTTCCAGAGTGAAAAATTTTTTCATTATCTTTTAATTTTGAACGAAACTTAAATTACGCCGGTGGCAGAAGTGGGTGGTGGCGTGACGACCGAATAAAAATTAGGAACAGCATCAGGTTCAAGGATGAGTAGCAGGTGGGGTGACGACCTTTCTTGGCGCAAAATCTTAGGTCAGGTCCTTATATCCCCCGATTTAACGGAAAAATCAACAATATGGCTTAGAGTTTTCTTAGGTAAATAGGTAAAATACATTTGTTGTGTTTTTTAATCTTTTTTTTGGTTTCCGGGGACAAGATTTGTATTTCAGTTTTTTAAGATAACCAAGGACCAGTCCGTTCCACCTAAATACGATGTTTAGTTTCACAAAAGTTTATTTTTATTTAACTGGCTTCGGTCTGATTTCAATTGGAGTTAATGAAGATAAATGTCCTATCTCGTAAAGGCAATTTGGATAAAGATGGACTTACTTTCTTTTGTTACGCTGGTTACGATTTAGATGCTTTACTAGGGCGGTTTTTGTTACTGTTGTTTTTGAATTTTAATGCTCCCAGGGTCTTAAATCCTTTCAAATTGATAAAAAAAAATTTCGAAAATTTGCACTCTCTATCTCAATTCCTCTGGTCGAAGTTTCGTATGAAAATAAAACCGGAAACACCTTTTTGTTATTTGAAATAAGACAGTAAATTAAATATAAACCGGAATTTGTTTTTAAAAATTTATTGGTTTAAGAGACCTATATGAAAGTTATTAACTATTTTTCTACATATTCTTCTGATTTTGTTATGCATTTTTCCCAACGGATTAAGAGTTTTCTAATGCCATTATCCTAAAAAAAGAAAGGCATATTTTCATCTAATTACGCACAAATGTCTCAACACTAGCATCATCATGAAATCGTTCACCTCCTAGGCTTGTTTCAGTAGTTCAAACATGTGATAATCTCATGGTGATAAGTCCAGACTATAAGGAAGGTGTTCTAATGTTGCCCAATGAATTTTCTTTAATTTTTGATGTGTCAGATTGGCTGAGTGGAGGCGGGCATTGTCAACATTTCTGACCGAAAATTCGGGCCACTTCCGCCCATATGCACGTTTCGCTCCATCCAATAGCTGGCAGTAGTAGGCAACATCAACCGTACGACGTTCATGCAGAAAATCGGCGTGCACAACTCCCTTAAAATCTCAAAACATTGTCACAAGAACCTTTACAGCTGAGAGGCGAGTTTTTGCCTTGACACCTTCCTCCTTTTTTCTCCATTCCATGCTTGCTTGTTTAGATTCAGGGGTGTAACGGTGGACCCAAGTCTCATCACACGTAACGATACTTTGCGAAAAACCATCACCTTCACGTTGAAAACGTTTAAGATGACGCTGACAAATCTCCAGACGTTGTTGCTTCTGTTCTTCAGTGAAAAGACGTGGTACACACCTGGCAGAAATTTTTCCAAACCCCAGCTCATCTGTAATGATGCTTTGAGCACTGCCAGCGCTTATCCCTACCTGAGTTGCAATTTTACCAACAGTTAAAGGGCGATTACCCTTTGCGAGTAGATTAAGCTTAAAAAAAGGCATTGAACGGCGTACTCCTTGTCCGCAGTGGCGCTGGTCCGAGGACGACGGGCATGGGGTCCATTTTCAATTTGAAATCGTCGTTCGTAAATTTTGTTGTGCCATTCATACACTTAAGTTTTTTTAAACAAGTTTTTCCAAACTGTGCTTCGAGCCTACGAAGAATTTCGGCTGGTGTTACATCTTCAACTGCAAGAAGTTTAATAATAATGCGCTGCGCAACGTGCGGATGAACTTCTTGCTCACCCATTGCATTTACAACTGACGAACGTCGAGAACGAAATTTGCTTGAGCGCAGAAAGTCGCGTGATGTCCATACCTAACATGTCTAACAGTATGCGCACTATTCTGACGTCCTTATGACGATATGATAGAAATTCCGGTTCATCTTAAATCCTAGAGAACTAAAATTACAGGTATGGAGAATACACATTTTAAAGGCTTTACAAAACAAGTCTTATTCAAAAAATTCGCAAATTAAAATGTTCCTAACATAATTAAGCCTTGAAAATTTAATTAACATAAAATTACGTAGTCTTCCGGTTTTTTGAAAGCTTCTAATCTTGCCTCAGACTTCAAACCTAAAACTATCTCTTGCTATTTGTCTTAAATTTTTGTCACAAATTTCAATCAGATACTGGATATTTCAATTTTTCTATAAATTTTAAACTTAAAGCCATTTTTTTAACAAATATTTATTTTGTTTTGACCTTTTTCTCCAAAACTTTAGTTTGTATTGAAAAGATCAAAGTATTTGTATAATTTCTGTTTAAAAGTTGATTTTTTATACAATGCTCGACTTTTACCTGAAATTTCAACTCAACATCAAACTTTTTGTTTTTTTTTAATTTATTTAACATTTCTTCGGCCCAGTTTGGAAATATTTAAATTTTTATGGTTTGTTGACAATTTTCTAATCAATTTTTGAAATGCGATCACGTGATATTTAAATTTATTGAAAACGTCACTTCATGACAGTTTACAAATCAAAAGGTTAGTTTATTTTACATAGAATAGGAGAAATGAAAAATAGGAGACCAAAACTTAGATATGGAAAAAATAAATTTTTTTTTATTTTTGATAAATTAGGAAAATATAAAAAAATACATAAAACAGGTTGTAGCACTGGTATTTCAAAAATTGATTAGAAAATTGTCAACAAACCATAAAAATTTAAATATTTCCAAACTGGGCCGAAGAAATGTTAAATAAATTGAAAAAAACATAATATTTCCGGTCAATAAGGGTCTACCATGAAGAATCAAACTTTTTCATGTGTACATTAATTTTTTTTATTTTTAATGTAACAATCAAAATTCTGACTCTTTCTCAAAACTTAGGCTGAAATTTAGATATTTTAAGTAGGTTCCAGGAATTTCAAATTTCAAAATATACATTTTTGGAAACAAATATTAAAAACCGGCATTTCGAGAGTAAACTTGAAAGGATCCCTCTTTCATAAAATTCATAATTTAAACTTCTAATTTTTATTTGTTTTGTTCAAAAAGATTTATTTTTCAATTTCACTCATTTCAAGGTTTCGATTGTTTTCCTCAAAATTAGGTGACTTTATTCAAATATTTTGCGTTTGAGACTTAAAATTTGGTCTTTTTTTCGAAAAAATTTGGACTTAAATTTGAAATTACATCTCTTTTATCTAAAGTTTTTGTTAAAACTAAATTTCCTTATAAGCTGGTCTGGAAATTTTGAGTTTCAGAAAAAAGTTGGAATCTCTAAAAAATGTTTTATTTTCGACTTAAGGTGTACAATTTTAGGCAATATAGAACATTGTAAACCTAAAGTACAACTTTTAAGCAAAAAGGTAAACAATAAATAAAAAAATTAAAAAGACTTTGGAAAAGTCAAGTTCGAACAAATCAGGTTACGTATTAAGATAAAATTTTCTCAAAAGTAGGAGCTCAATGTGAAAATTTCTATTATTTTTTCCTCAACATTTCAATTCTAAAAATTTCCCTTTTAAAATAGACACCCAAACTTCAATAATTTTTGGAAATTTTTTGATTTTTTATTAATTCTTTTCTAAGTTTTCTCGAACTCGAACATTCTATATTATCAAAATTTCGAATTTAAACACAATCGTTAAGAACTGATAAGTTCTTCTATAAATTGGTACCTTTTTTCGAATGCAAAAAGTACGAATAATATATTAACGTCTTAAAATTTAATATTTGTTTTCTGAAAAAAAAATTGATTCTTTTTCTTGAAATTTTGTCGCCTTACCGAAATTTCGATTTTGTTTTAAAGAAATTGAGTTTAGGAATTAAATAATAAGTTTTGTTAAATACTTTTTTACCTTTCTCCCAAATTTTTGAATTAACAAAATATTTCAAATTTTTGGTCAAATAATATCTGCTTCAATCTACAAATGAAAATTAAAAAAAATCAACATTTTCACGAAATTTGAAATTTTGAAAAATATGAAAACTTTAAAAAAGTTAAGATTTTTTAAAAGTTAGTGTTTAAAGGTTTAAAAAATTTAAAACAAAAACAAAATTTTGAAAAAAATTGGAAAGTTGAAACTTTGGAAAAAGGTAAATTCTAAAATGTCGAAATTTTCCAAATAGTAATAACTTTAAAAGAAAATTGATGAATTCGAAATTTTTTGAGAAGCTATTTTGCAAAGATGCCCAAATTGTTCAAATAATGGAAAGCTAAACTCAGGTAAAAATGCTGAAAAAGGTTTAAATTTTTGCAACAAATAAAATTTTAAAAAAATCAAGATTTATCAAAAAGATCGAAAACTTCTAAAAAATGGCAATTTTAAAAAAGAAGTGGAATCTCCAAAAAATTAAATTTTGAATGACGAAATTTTTAAAAACTTGAATTTTTTAAAAAAGTCACAATTTTGAAAGAGCTGAAATCCTAAAATAATCGAAATTTTAAAGAAAAGTTATTTTCAATCATTCAAATTTTTAAAAGAGACGAAATTTTTGAAACATGGTTGAAATTTTTAAAAAAAATAAACATTTTTAAAAAAAAAGAAAAAGTTTAACAAGCAAATGATAAAAATTTTGGGAAAAAATTGGAAAGTTGAAACTTTGAAATAAAATAAATTCTAAAATGTCGAAAATTTCAAAAAATAATGAAGAATTTTTTAAAAGATGAAATTTAAACTAGGAAAAACCAAAATTCTTAAAAAATTTAACCGAGAATTTCAAAAAATGTTGATATGTAGGAAAATCGAAATTTTAAAAAATAGTCCAAATTTTCAAGAGAATTTGTTTTAGGGATTTCGACTATTAAAGTTTCAGTTTTATTCGATGTGTCGATACCTTTATAAATCGCGAAATTTCTTCCAAATCAGCGCCATTAGAAAATTTTGACATTTTATTCAAAATTTTTACCATTTGATTTTTAAACTCTCTTTTATTTTGGAAACGTTCACTCTTTTCTAAATTCCAACCATTTTTCAAAAATTTCACCTCTTTTAAAAATTGGAATTATTGAAAATTACTTTTTTTTTAAATTTCGATCATTTTAGGATTTCAACTCTATCAAAATCATATCAAAATCAAAATTGTAACTTTTAAAAAATTCAATTTTTTAAAAATTTCGTCATGTAAAATTAAATTTTTCAGAGATTCAACTTCTTTTTTTAAAAGTGCCATTTTTTTTTAGAAGTTTTCGATCTTTTTGATAAATTTCGATTTTTAAAAATTTTATTTGTTGCACAAATTTAAACCTTTTTCAGCATTTTTACCTGATTTTAGATTTCCATTATTTGAACAATTTGATCATCTTTGCAAAATAGCTTATCAAAAATTTTTTTTTAAACTTATTACTCTTTGTAAAACTCGACTATTTTGAAAATTTCAACATTTTAGAATTTACATTTTTTCAAAGTTTTAACTTTCCTTTTTAAAGTTGACTTTGTGAAAATTTGTATTTTTTAAAATGCTGTTTTTTTTTAAAAATCATTGCTTATTTTTATGAAAATTTTGTAATTTGTTTCCATATTTGAATATTTTTTTACTGAAAAATAATTATTTTTTTAATTGTATGCATTTTGAAAATCCTATTTTTTCAAATTTTATACTTTTCATATTTAGATCTTTTTTAATTTTTTTCCGAAAATATGAATTAACTTTTGTAGGCTTTTTCTTGTAACTTTATATTTGACTAAAATTTTCCGCTTTTTTAAATTTCAACTTATTTTATAATTTGGGATTGTTTTTCAAAATGATGATTATTCTTATGATTTTGATTTCTGAAAATTAAACTTTTCCAAAAAATTAGGTTTTTTTTTTAATGAAAACTTGATTTTTTTCAACATTTCCACTTAAAGTTTACAGCCAAAAAAAATCGAAATTTTAAAAATCAGTCGGAACTTTTAAAACAATTTTAAAAAGTCAAGTCTAGATATTTATATAAATAGTTTTAAAATAATTTAAGATTTAAAAAAATGAAAAATTCATAAATTTGTGGGAAAGGTGAAATTTTGAAAAAAATTTGATGTCCTATTAGTTTTAGGAAAAAATTGCCATTTTTAAAAAAGTAAAATTTTTCAAAAGTTAAAATTTTGAAAGGGAAGTCTAAATTTTTGAAAACAGGAAAGAATTTTGATATTTGAAAATATCGTTCAAAAAATTCTAAGTGTCGTGCAAGTTTAAAAAAAAATTGAAGATTTGAAAAGACGTTATAGATTTTCAAAAAAGTCGAAATTGTGAAAACGTCAAATTTTTTTAATAAAATAATGGAAATTAAAAAAATCGACAATTTTTGAAAAAACGAGGGAATTTTGCAAGAAATATATAAACAAGTCGAATTTTTAAAACAAGTCGAATTTTTGAATAAATGCCAAGATTAAAAAAAATCGAAATTTTCAAAGCGAGTCAAAATTTTGAAATAAATGTGGAAATTTTTAAAACACTATTGAAAAAAGGTCAAAAATTTAGAAAAATTGGGATTTCAAAGAAAGTGAACATTTTGATATAGATATTTATAAAAATAAACTTAAAATAGTTTAACGTTGAAAAAAAAATTGAAAAAATTCAGAAATTTTTAGGAAAGGTAAAATTAAAAAAAAATTGCTCTACTAGTTTTAGAAAAAAGTTGTCATTTTCAAAAAAGTCAAATTTTTCAAAGGTTAAAATTTTGAAGAGGAAGCCTAAATTTTAAAAACAGGAAAGAATTTTGATATTTGAAAATATCGTTTAAAAAGAGACGAAATTTTAAATCTCAAACGTAAAATATCTGTCTGAAGCTACCCAATTTCGAGGAAAAACGTTAAATTTTTGACATAAATGAAAAAAAGAATAAAAAAAAGCTTTTTGGAGAAAACAAATAAAAATTAGAAGTTTAAATTATGAACTTTATGAAACAGAGATCCTTTCAAGTTTACTCTCGAAATGTCGGTTTTAAATATTTGTTTCAAAAAATGTATATTTTGAAATTTGAAATTCGTAGAACATATTTAAAATATTGAAATTTTATCCAAAGTTTTGAGAAAAAGTCAGAATTTCGATTTTAACATAAAAAAAAATGTACACCTGAAAAAGTTTGATGTTGAGTTGACATTTCAGGTAAAAGTCAAGCATTGTATAAAAAATCAACTTTTAAAAACAGAATTTAGAGAAATACATCGATCTTTGTAATACAAACTGGAGTTTTGGAGAAAAAGGTCAAAACAAAATAAATATTTACCAAAAAAATGGCTTCAAATTTAAAATTTATAGAAAAATTAAAATATCCGGTATCTGGTTGAAATTTGTGGCAAAAATTTAAAAAAACAGCAAGAGGCAGTTTTTAGTTAGAAGTCTGAGGCAAGAGTAGGAGCTTTCAAAAAATTGGAAGATTACCTAATTTTATGTAAATTAAATTTTCAATGCTTAATTAAGTTTTTACGAATTTTTTGAATAAGACTTGTTTTGTAAAGCCTTTAAATTGTGTATTCTTTATACCTGTAAGTTTATTTCTCTATGATTTATGATGAATGAAAAATAATACGAGGGTAAATCAAATATGAACCGGAATTTCTATCATATTGTCATGAGGGCGTCGGGAGAGTGCACATACTTTTAGACATTTTAGGTATGGACATCGCGCTACTTTCTGCGCTCAAGCAAATTTCGTTCTCGCCGTTCGTCAGTTGTAAATGCAATAAGTGAGCAAGAGGTTCATCCGCACGTTGCGCAGCGCATTATTATTAAATTTCTTGCAGTTGAAGAGGTAACAATAGCCAATATTTTTCGTAGACTCGAAACACAGTTTGAGGACACTTGTTTAAAGAAAACTTAGGTGTATGAATGGAAAAACAAAATTAGGGGACGACGAACTCAAATTGAAAATGGACCCCATGCCCGTCGTCCTTGGATTAGCGCGACTGCGGACAAGAATAACGCTGTTTAATGCCTCTTTTTGTCTTTTTAAATGTCTTAGCTGATTAATTTTGTTAAAAAATCCAAATTTTTTACTCAAAATTTAGAGAAAAACTTTGAATATTTAAAGGACGAAATGTTGAGTAAAAAATGTTTTGATAATTCTTGGTAATTTGAAAAATAAACATTTTTTGAAATTTTTAACCTTTTCAGATTGAATTTTTGCTTTCCGAACTTTGAATCTCGTAAATCTTCAAACGGATTGGTCTGCGGATTATAATTCTACTTAGTCGATTGTGAAAATTAAGTACATAATCGAGGCAAAGGTTAATGAGAAAAATAAATAAAATAAAAACCCTTTTAAAATACAAAACTTTGTCTAAGAAACTTAAGTAAATACATTAAACTTGCATTGGTTAATTTTTAAAATTCATTCCTTAAGGGAGTGAAAAAGTTAACATGTTGGGAGTTCAGTTTGGATACCGACGCAAATTATTTGTAATATATACCTAAACGTACAAAGTAACCTCAATCAAGATTAAAGAACACTCCATGAATATGCACAAAGTTGGTTGAACATAATTAGTCTTGGGAAAGACGCAACTTCAATGTTTACATTTGCTAATTTGGGGGTTATTCCTGGATGCTAACATCTCTAATTAAAATCACCTTAGTCTGGCAAAACTCTCGTGTTTGTCGCTTACAAACTCGAGTAGTTGCTCGAGCACTGGAAATAGTGGAAATGGCTGGCTTGTGCGGAAAACGGGAACAAAGTCAAACATAATTGATAAAATTAAATGAGGCACGTGAACTCCACAATTGCATGGATTAGTGCTTGATATAATCAAATCGTGAATTCCCCTACGTCAGAAAAAGAGAAAATCATTCCATCGATCGTGGCAATCAAAAGTTGCGGCTTAGAAGGCAGAAGTATTAAAATTACGGTGTTCGTGTGAATGTGCTTTCTCATGAAATAATGCTGACAGTAGTTAATAAATTCGAAAAATTGTGCATTACTTTTGAAGTGAAAACACCTTTAGTCTCATTGAACGATTTTAGATAGGGGGAAAAATTATTGTTTTGAGTTACCATCATGTTAATTTGCGTTACCAACATGCTTTAATTTTAACAGTATTATATAGCTGTGAGTAAGATGTGTAACAGAGCTGGGCAGTAATCATTACAAAATGTAATGCATTACCAATTTAATTATATTTTTTAAAAAAGGAATTGTAATTGCATTACCTCGATAAAAATGTGAATGTAATGTAATGTAAATTTAAATGTAATGTGTAATTTCTGTCATTTGTTGAAAAGCAATGGAACATTCCTCATATAAAGGAATTAATTACAGGTATTAATTACTTCTTTTAAATTACCTTCTAGTGGAGAAATGAAGTTCCTAAAAGTATTCGAAATTCCAAAAAGTAATTCAATTCTTATTTGTAATTTCATTACAATGACGAATATTATTCTTGTCATTCTTGCTTTAGACATCTTAAACAGGAATAAATTTCCAGAATCAGCCACACTATACCCAGCTATACCATTTTGCTTCATGATACAAGAATAGCCATGATTTTACGCTAATCAAAGTCTATTATCAGCACTTCTCTACTCGGAAATGTCCAGAAATACAGCGTTGAATTCAATAGTGTCTGCGAAAATGTTTAAGAAGTAAAAACTAATAAAAAAAAGCCTAATGTTTAAATAAATGTTGTTGACTGTGTACATGACTTAATTATTAGAAAGGTCTTCGGTTTTTAACTAATGAGTTTGACACGTTTAGTAAAAGAAAACATAACACATTGAATTTTTATCGGTTGTCAGTTTATTTTTTAAAATTTTTTAGGGACTATTATATTATTGTTAGTTGATAGTTACGTTGTTTAAAATCATGTAATGGTAAATGGTAAAGTATGAGAGCAATAATTATCCTTCTACCAATATCAGGCCTCCCCGAAAGAGAGAGGCAAAGAAGGCAAATGCCGGGGGCCCGCACTTTCATGAGCCACTTTGTGAATTCCAAAAATGTTGTAGCTTTTTTTTTTCTTGGAATTTAATGTTTAAAATCTGGCTTTTTCAACTTTTTTTTCTTTAAATTTCATGTTTCAATTGAAAACTCGAAAATTCCTCTAAATTCCGACTCTTTTTCGAAACTTTTTAGTTTAAACTTGGAAAATGCTTCTTTTTAAAATGTCAGCTTTAAATTCGTAGTTTGAAACGTCGGGTTCTTTAAACTTTTTAGCCAAAGGCCAATTTTTCAAGAATTCAAATTCATAGAAATTCCATGATTCGAAAAAGTTTAATGTTTTGGGAAAAAACTAAATATTCAGAACAAGTCGAAATTTCGAAAAAATTTTTAAATCTTTCGGAAATCAAATATTCAAAGAAAAGTCAAAATTTTGATGATAAAAGGTCTAAATTTTCAGAAAACGGTGTCAATTCTAAAAGAAATTAAGAAAAGCCGAAATATTTGATAGAATTTTTAAAAAAGTCAAATTTACATAAAAGTCAAAATTTTTGAAGTAAAATAAAAATTGGATTAGTAGAATTTTGAGAAATAGACAAAATTTTGGACAAAGGTCGAAATTACCAGAAAAAAAGTGCAAATTTGGAATAGGATCGAAGTTTAAACCTTCACAGTAATAGAATCACCAAAAAGAAAAGATTATTTTGAAAGAGTCAAAATTTTGAGCAAAGTACGAAATTTTGTGTCAAAATTTAGTATAAATTAACAAAAAGTTTAAATATCCAGAAAATGTTAAAGTTTAACCAAAGGTAGACATTTTGGAAAAGAGGCAAAATTGCGATAGAGTTGAAATTTTCAATATTTTGATTTTTTAAATATGTTTTTCTATTTTAAATTTTGAGTACCTTTTCTCTTGAAAAACAAAAATAAATTTGAAAAATAAAATTCTAGATTTTGATTAAAGGATCGAAATTTTAAGAAAATGGTCGAAATTTAATAAACACTCAAAATTTTTCAGAGAGAGATAAATTTTATCAAAATTTTAGAAAAAGAATTTTGAGAAAAATTAAATTTTTCCAATTTTTCCCTGACTGTTTTATCCAAAGGTACACATACGTCCCGATCTACCCCACCTTAAGTCAGAAAATGTCTAATTAAGATAAATGTCGACATTTTGGGAAACAAGTCGTAATTTTCAGAAAGTTGAATTCCAATTTTAAACAATTCTAGGGAAAGTTTTCTCCAAATTTTTGTCTTCTTACAAAATTTTCAAAAAAATCATTCAAAATTTCCACATAAATATTTTTGGATTTTTATCAAAAGATTGACCAAATTTTAAGAAAAAAGGTAAATCTTGATAAACAAGCCAAAATTTACAAAAAACCAAAATTAAAAGAATATTTGAAATATTCTGAAAACAAAACGATGAATTTTGAGATGAAAATTCGAAATTTCAAGAGTCAAATTTCGTTTAGAGCAATCGAACTTTAGGAATAAATTTGTTTTAAATGAAATTTGTGAAAAAAAGACAAATTTTGAGAAATAAGTTGAAATTTGCAGAAAATGTCGATATTTCAAAGAAGGAACGAATTTTAGAAAAAGTCTCTCCAGTTGAATATAAATTTTCGTTTAGCTGCATGAACCAGAGGGGGGCAAATGCCCTGTCCTGTCCTATTCTAGCTACGTCTATGTTGTTGCCTATTTGCCTTGAGAGCTAACTTCGTTAATGAATAGGAGACCCAGAAAACTTTACGCAAATTTTTAGAGGTGATCAGTGCGTTACTAGAGACTATTATCGTTGTACGACTTCTCTTTTTTTTAATATAGACCTCTAAACCCTTAATTTTTTAACTTAAAATTTTGGCTCTAATTTGGCACTGTCGATGTTTAAATCAAAATGTTAAGAAATATATATATTTCTTTCTAAATATTTTGAAGTTTTTTTTTCAATATGTCGACATCGTTTCCAAATTTTGCTTTCGAACCGAAAATTTCGAGGAAGAGTTGGGTAGAAATTTAAATTTAGTTGTGCTCTTGTGCTCTTTTTTAATTAGATTTTAAACTCTTTAAGCTCCTAAATTCTAAACTTTTCAGAGGAAAGATATTTTACTTTACAATGCCCAGCTTTTAAATCGAAATTTGGTTAAGTTTCAAAATTATTTTTAAACGTTTCGTTCAAAATTTCAAAATTTCGTAATTAAGAGTCAGATTCTTTAAAAAATAAAATAAAATTCTCAGGAACAGGCAAATTTAAAAAAAATCTAAGTAACAAAAATTTGAAGTTTGAAGAAAAAGGTCAACATTTAAAAAAAATTTTTGAATTAATATCTAATCATTCACAAAAATTTAAAATTTTGATAAAAATTTAAATTCTTAAAAAATAACTTTGAAAAAATGTCTAGATTTGATTATGAAATGTCTCAATTCTCAAAAAAAGTAAACATCCTGAAAAAACTACGAAAATTCGAAAAATGAAAATTTTGAAACTATGCACATGTCCAAAAAAATGAGAATTTTCAAAAAAAAGTCGAAATTTTTAAATAAAAGTCCAATTTATTACACGAAGGTTCAAATTTTGTAAAAAGATCGACATTTTCAAGAAAAAACTGAAAACTTTGGAAATAGTCCAAAGTTTGAACAAAGGTGCAAATTTAAGAAAAAAGACGATTTAGGCTGCACTAATCAGTTCCACTACCGAGTCCCTCCTTTAATAAATAAAAAAGTTTGGAGTAATTGCGATTTCCTATCTACTTTAAACAAAAAAATAACAGATAACAGTAATACGCGAAAATAATATAAATTTTGCGAAAATTATATTTTTAACTTTTTCCCTAAATTTTGAAATTTGTATTTTAACCATTTCTATATATTTTGAATTTTTTGCAAATTTAGAGTTAAAAGTCATCAAAGATCAAAATAATTGACAGATCAAACAATTCAATTACCTCTTATTTTGATTGGAGAATGGCAGAGGTTAAAAAAATAATCAGATTTATTAAAAAATATTAAAATTTAACAAAAAATATGAAATATTTTAATTTTGAAAAAAAATTCAAATTTTGTATAAAAATTTTCAAAAAATCCGAAAATAAACCAAAATCTTAAAGAGAGACGGAATTGTGAAAGGGCTAAAATTCACAAAATAGAATAATATTCGGAAAAATAGAAATTAAAAAAAAGGAAAACTGGAAATATTAAATCCTTAAAAAGCAAATTCGAGATATTCAAAGATATTCACAAGAAACAAGAAATTAAATTTTACAAAAAAATCTCATCTTAAGAAGGTCAAAATTTTGAGAAAAAATTGAAATTTTGAAAAAAAGTTGGGTATAAAATTCAATTGAAATAAAAGGTCTACATATTCAAAACAAGTTCTAAGTTTTGAAAAAAGTCAAAATTTTCAAAAATATGGCAAAAAACGTAAATAGAATCACAATTTTCCAAAAAAAATTCAAAACATCAAGATAGAGGCAAACTAATGAAAAAAAAATTGAAATAATAAAAAGAACATATTAAAAAAATTCAAATTTTCAAAAGTAAAATTTACAAACACTGAATTG
The DNA here is from genome assembly GCA_028583605.1 of Dastarcus helophoroides. NCBI lineage: Eukaryota > Metazoa > Arthropoda > Insecta > Coleoptera > Bothrideridae > Dastarcus > Dastarcus helophoroides. The sequence goes on along the minus strand of CM053331.1, from coordinate 31,847,215 downwards.
GTGAAAATAGGTTTCCAAACATTCCAAAATTTTAAATAAATTGGAATTTTCAAAGAAAGTCAAAACTTTAAAAAAGGTCAAAATTTTTGAAATTGGGCCAAATTTTTGAGAAAAAATTGAAATTTGGGGATCGAACGGGAAAAATGTCGAGATTTAAATAAAAACTAGTATTTCAAAATTTCGAAATTTTCAAAATAATTCAAAATTTTCAATGAATATCGAGTTTTAAAAAAAAAGTCGAATTTATTAAAAAGGTGGACTCTTCTCTTTTTTTACGTAGATAAAGGCGCGCCTAGCAGGTAGTATTATGATGATTTTAATTGAATATTTTGTTACTACAAATAATTCAAAAATTGAAGAAAAACCACTATTACTTCCTAGTCTTAAGTTTTCACTTTTCTCACTTCTGTCAGCAGTCCCTGTCTAATTTTTTTGAACATCTTGCCAAACTGAAATACAAATCTTGTCCCCTGAAACCAAGAAAAATTAAAAAACACAACAAGGGTTGCACTTCGATAGCCAAGCTATCATTTTCAGGGAGATACTCTTTGAACATGACAGCTTGCTATCGAAACACGTTAGAGCAACCTTTGTTACTTTTTTAAATCTTTCTTGGTTTCATGGGACAAGATTTGTATTTTAATTTTTGAATATAACCAAAGATCAGTCCGTTTCACCAAAACATCTTCGTTTATGTGTAAAGTTAAAATTTGAGGATAAAATAAATGTTTTCCATTTAAACGGAAAATTTTGACAAGCACGCAATTGTGAGAAAATCTTGCAAAATATTTTAATTTCAATTGAAAGTTTTAAAAAATTTGGGATTCAGAGGAAGTTTTAGAAACAAAATATTTTTGAGCGAGCAATAAAATCTAAAATATTTAAAATGAAAAAGTCAATTTTGTTTCAAATTAAAATTTTGGAATAAATCAAAAATTTTGCGTTTAAAATCGAAATTTTTCAATAAAAATGTGCAAAGTTTAAAGTTGAAAAAATACGTAAAAGAATGCGCGCACTTTCCAGATTAAAGTCGACATTTTAGGGAGGATGAAAACGGGTCGTATTTAGATCTAACATGTTTAAAACAGATTCACATTTCAGGAAATCTCTCAGCAAATTTTTACATTTAAACTCAAAATATTTATCTTCGTTTCCATCTCTTACTCTCAGTATTCAAAGACCCTAATAGAATATTTATCATTGTTTCAATTTGTTACCTTTCTTACAGTGATGTAAGGGTATAATATATCTTTTTTTTTAAGTTTAATTCACTCGCAAAGAGTGACCCCATTATGCTTTTAAAGCACTGCGAGCAGGATGCGGAAACAAGGATAGATTGCGATCAACCGCCCTCTTAAACAAGGATAAGTTAGTTGACATTTCCAACCCTTTCTTCGTGGAATTCTTTAATATTCATAACTAATAAACGTTATTAACCATAAAAACGCAACAAAATTTAAAAATTCCACAAGGTTTTTGTTAAATATTTGCTAACATCGGTGTTAGCAAATATTTAACGAAAACATTGTGAAATTTTTAAATTTTGTTGCGTTTTTATCGTTGATAAAGTTAATTAGTTATGAACAAGGATAAGTTGTCATTTTTGGGGGAAAATTCCCTTAGGTAGCCAGTTCCATAGCTTGGAAGTTCTACAGAAAATTGTCTCCACAGACAAAAGTCCTTAGTGTGTTAAACTGGACATCACAGGAATTTGCTGACTCAAAAATCTTGCCCTTAGGGGGGGGGGATCAATGCTATTAGTTCCTGCGAGCATCTTTCATGATAGTACTTGTATAAAATAGCTAAGTTACCAACCATTTACCTGTGTCTAGTTACCTTCTGCGGTTAGACTTTTCTCAGTGCAGGATTTACAGGATGGCTAATTGAAATGTCAACTTATTTCAAACTGCCATATTTGCCAAACCTTTGATGATAAATGTCTTAAAATTTAAATGATAATACTCCATTATATTGGTTACAAGTGTACAGAACGCCTTGCATGCTCTTTTTAAGCGAATAAAGTTTTAAGTCCTGGAGTTTTAATGGAACAATTTTATTCCCTTATATTTGGTAAAAAATTAAAAGCTAGGGTTTTCTGCAGAACGGTAACGTAAAAGAGCGTCCGTAATGTTATGGCGAGTGACGTCACAAAAAACCATGCACGTGCTTCCAATAGGCAGTGTTTTCCTACAGAACGTTAGGGGCTACCGCTTCGAAAAAGTACGTCGACCCCACTTTCGAAGCGACCGCTGTGTACGGTGAGGATACTGCAAGCACGATTTAATACGTTACGTTGCCATTTTACGTTGGAATTTAGCTACTATGATTTATTTAACTTTTTTATTATTATGTGCATATGCAGGATGTTTTATATAATATTGTCTCCCTTTTATACTATTCAATTTTTATTAAATAAAAAGTTTGAAAATACCAAATGACATAGAATTTGTTCTTCAATATTTCCATATTTATATATTTTATATTTTTATATTCCATATTTCCATACTTTTCGAAACAATTTTAAAATTTTACAGACATAATCTTTAAACTATAAGACTAAGAACATATTTAATTAGGTATATGTCAGTTCATAAATTGACATCTTTAGAGTTTTTATTCGTGTTTATCGCAACATTACATTCTGAAGGATTTTTTGTTGTCAATACCTCAGTTTTCTCTAGGAATTTCAATATAATGTAAGCGATATTTAGAAATAATTACCATAGCAATAGCCCCTTTCCCTGCGGAGATTTTGATGGCAATAAACATGCAATTAGAGTATACAGGGTCTTTTCGAAAAAATGCAATAACTGAAGGGGCATAATTTTTGAACGATTTTAAGAAAAAAAAGATTATGTCTGTATACGTCCGCTTTATTTTTAAGATACAGGGTGCTAAAAATTAAGAAAAAATTCGGTTTTTCCTTCAATACCGTTTGAAATATTTTTTTGAATTTTGGTAGATAATAACTGGGCATAAAAATGCATTTTCTGCAAGAATAATATTTGTTCTACTTCTATCAGTGGCGCCCGCAGTAACATTTCCCTGAGTAATCTTAACGAAAAAAATGGCAAGTCACTGCGTTTTTTAAATACAAGTACCAATTTCATAAACAACCTTAACTTCTTGGTAAAAATCCTCCCTTGAATTTTTTAGGTGGCGAACGCTTTTGCATTAAAAAATTATTTACCTTTAAAAAACCATTATGTTGAATTATTTTATGCTATGGGTACTTATTAATTATTAAAAATACTTATTTAAAAAAAAAGATTTATATCTAAGTTTTTCCTAATAATCCATAATGACCAAAGTTCTCTTAAAATTACATATTACTTTGTAGAAAAGGATATCAAGGGCCCATTGAAATGCAAAGAAATTCATTTTATTTTTTTTATCAAAAACCATTCATCGGACAAAAAAACTTAAGAAGAAATTTGTTATTAACGAATAAAAAGTATTAATGAAAACCTAATCTATTTTGAATAAAAAAATCGGTAGAGTGATTTTTTTTCTTCTTATTTTGATTAAAAATGTTCAAGGATATGTTAATCGTAAACTTCATTCTAGGAAAAAAATCTGGGGAGAATTTTTACCAAGAAATAAAGGATGTTTATGAAATTTGTACATCTTTTGGGAAATTTTGCATTATAATGAAAAGATATGGATATGGTATCTTTAGCTTTTATTCATGTTCATTGCAAAATTACATTCTGAACAATTTTTATTTAAAACTTTTTTTAATACCTCAGATTCGTCAATGTAAACAATATTATGAAATAATTATGGTTATAATAATTCCTTGGCCTGCGGGGATTCTGATGGTTGTAAACAAGCAATTAGAGTATAAGAACAAATCTGTTATGAATTATTGGAGGTTATCAATTTTAGAGAGAAATTTTGTCTTACAAAACAATACGCTTTATACGTTGATGAGACAGATTTTTAGTTTTCAACTACGTTGCCAATTAAAAAACATCATGACCAAAAAGATTTTTGCCTATCAGAAAACCTCTAAATATAACCAAAAAATTATATATACATATTTATAACACACTAAAATACAAGCTTGTCTACTAAAATAAAGAAAAATATGTTCTCTAAAAATAATTTTTGTCAACTAAAAGTGAAGTGACACGTGTTTTAAAATTTCTTTGAAAACTAAAAGGAAAACAACAAATAAATATAGTTTGTGACTACTAAAAAAATTATAGAAAATTAGAACAATACAGCTCAAATCCTGACAATTTTACAGCCCTAGTCTCGGCCGACGTACTGTACTGCAACGCGTTTCTTACTTTACATCAATGTTCACCGTCAAGGCGACCGTTCTGTCCTCAACCGCTGCATGGCATAAAGCGGCGGTCACATAACAGCCGTTCTTTTAGGTTGCCATTTTGTAGGAAACCCTAGCTTTAGATAGACTACATTTAAACGCAAATAAATTTTTTGTATTTCGGACTATAAAAAGGTACAATGATACTGGCATCATTGCAAAACGTTATGGTGGTGGTCGAAAAAGGACAGCAATATCTGCAAAGATGTTCAAAAATTTATGGCAGACAATTGGCTGCTGATCTGAAAACTCCTTTAAATTATCTAAGAATATCATCGCGAAGCGTGCAACGAATATTGCAAAATGAACTCGAAGTAAAGCCCTTGATGTACAAGAAGCTACCCAATCCTACAATAAAACATAAAAAGTTGCAGTGAAACGAGCCAAGAAGTTACTTCGTTTGGCAGCAAGTGGTATTTTACTAAATTTTCTCTGGGCAGACGACGGTAACTTGCCAAATAACAAAAAGGGGAAAGTAACTTGCCAAAGAGCTCTTATGAAAATGTACACTTTCAAATGGTCAATAGAAAGTAGAGGGTACCAATGGTGACGGTTTGGACCGCCGTAGTCGTCGATGGTTGCTCCTTGTTCGCATTTGGAAACGCAGGCTCAAAATAAACGCGGGCATGTACCATGAAAGTGTTTTAGAGGTAGCATAGAAGCCAATGACAGCTTAATATGTTATTGATAGTAGCCTTGGGCGCACAAACATTTCGGTTGCAGACCGTGAACATTTTGGCAAGACTCGACAAAATCTCATAAAACGCGCGTCATCCAAAAATGGCTAAAAAACAACTCAGTTCATTTCTTCTACGCAGTGGCTAGGAAATTCCCCAGATGTGAATTCGATGAACTTCTATATTAGGAGCATTTTAAGGAGCCGGACTGGTACTAAGAATTTTCAGTGTGGATCGTTTGAAGCAAGCATTCATTCGGAGTGGATCCAAATTCCACAAAGCCACATTTGGGTAACGTGCGATTCGTTCTTCGATAGTATGAAGTCTACAGTAAGCGTTAGAGGTGACCTTATCGAAAATTGGTGATGCATTATAAAAACAGAATTATTTATGAACATTTGTTACCAAGGTTCAATAAAACGAATGAAAAAATAAAAATAATTCAACATTTCGATTAGTTGACAATTTAATTGCGCCAACCTATAAATATAAGCTACATAAGCTATAACTTAGGGCCCTTACTTTCTTGGGAGCCTCAAAACAAAATCATATTAGGCACTGATATATATCTGGACTTATAAAAAGCCCCATATCTCAGATGTGGTAAGTCTAAATCCAGCTTTGATTGTGGTTAAAAAACTCTTAAAAGAAAACGTATAGATCTTATCAAACTTCTGAAAAAAAAACACCAACATTTCTTAGAAGAAAATTTTTAAGCAAGAACATATGAGAAAGAAAACATTTGAAGACTAAATTGAAAATTTTGAGCAAAGAGTCAAAGTTTAAGAAAACTCTTACAGTTTACATGAAAACAGATGTTTAGAGAAAAAAATAGACATCTCAAGACTAAAGCAAAAGTTTTGAAAAAAAATGGGAACATCTAAAAATAGATGAAAGTTGCTAATTCAAAGTGATGAATTTAAGAAAAATATGAGAATATCATATTTTAACAAGAGAAAAAACCGCAATTTTGAAAAGAAATTCGTATTTTCTGTTTATAAAATGTCGTTAATCTACTTTTGAATACTTCTGTGCTTAGCTGCGGCACAACTGTTGAACATATCTGCATTATAATGGCGTCTGCAGAAATAAAACATTGTTTAAGTACATAATGCGAATAATAAAGTGCAATCAATTGAATCAATAATCAATCGTGAACTGTTAATATTAACTTAAGTTGATGAGAATTAACATGTAGGTGACGTGAAATGAAAAATTCAAGTTTCTTAGCTGCGACTAGATGGGAGGCAAACTTATGGCTTCCATTTCCAATTTTTTCTCAAACACAATGCAAGACATTAACATTCAGCGAAGAGCAGCATTTAACATTTAACCCTCCCCAACGGGTTTTTTAATTTTCCACCAAGGGACGTCCCTTTTGGCAATTTTTCCGCATTAGAATATTACAGGGGACGCAGACAATTTTGAAGTTCTAAAGTGCAAATAATTTAACTTATATTAGAAGAGGGGATTTCATGTTAAATCGACAATTTAAAACGACGCGGTCAGAGGCTTTAATGCTCGCATCGCAGCATCCCCAAAGTCTTTTTATTCGGAATGCAAAATCAGAGCTAAAATTTGATTCGAAATTCCCAGCCCGTGGGATAGGCATTGATTCTTTTTCTTTGGCGTCGGATTATGCACGCGAGTTTTTTCTAAGAGAATCAGCAAAAACGGATCTTCTCTCAAACAGGCTTTATGTATTCAAGCTTTTTATCCTTGTTTTCCATTTCCCACATGAACATAGCAAAATTAGTTTGCAGATGTGTATTTCAATAACAGCCTGTAAAAGCCTTTAAGATTAAATCCAAAAAATAACAAAGATTCTTATTTCATCTTTATATTTAATTTAAAACAGAATCGGATGTTAATAATGTTAGTTTTGAATCCTTCCGCCAAATATGATAGGTCACGTTAGTCATAATATGATTGCTTCTGTTTGAGTTTTGTAGGTATGTCACTCAATATCGATGTGTGATTAAATAAATATCTTTTATTTTTAATGAATATAAAAGAAATATACTTATACTTATCTTCATGTACTTTTAACAATTAATCCACTGCACCTGCATATTACATCTTAACAGGTTATGGGCCCAGGTGTGATTTTAAGTGTGATATTTGGTTGTGCAGAGTTTAAGGTTACATTAACACGTGCCGTCAGATACTGAGAAATAACAATGGGTGAAATCAAGATTTGTGAACTGAGAAAGGACAATTATGATTCCTGGAAAATTATGCCCAGGATATGCTGGCGAAAAATGGTGTTTGGGGTTATTTTGATGGTAGCAAACTTATACCCTTAAGTTTGACTGGAAATGATGCTGCTGCTCGTGAAATTGAGCGCAGAAATTGATATGAAAATGATCAAGTAGCCAAAGATGATCTTATATTTTCAATTGAAGCTGATGAGCAACACCATGTCGGTGACTGTCCAGGGATGTGTGTGCTTAGATTGAAGTCTGTTTCTGCTCCTCAAGGACCTTTGAAATAAGTGCAATTATTAAAGACATTATCGTTTACTAAACTTAACGAAGTAAGTGACATTCGAGAACCAGTTCGTCGATTTTTTGGTGCACTGGATAAATTTGCTATAATGAAAATCAATTTTTATCCAGATGTTTTGTCAATTACTTTGTTATATAGTTTTCTTACTAGTTTTCAGCAGTTTAGGCTAGCATTTGAAACTCGTGATAAGTTGCCATCTGCTGAGGTGCTAAAAGCAAAAAATATTAGAGCACGCTGAAACTCAAAGTAATGATGAGTTGGTTCAAGCTGCAGGAGCAATGGCCATTAGAAACAACTCCAAAGGGGCAAGGTATAAGAAGCTTAATCAGAATAATAGTAAGTCTGATAAACAAAGTAGGATTCGTCGGTATAATTGTGGAGCTTATGGTGATAAATCTCCAGAATGTAAAGAGTCCAGTAAAGCTAGTCATTCATATGGACATGGTCCAAGAAGACAAGCTGCAAACACTGCTGATGAGTCATATGGTGTTTGTTTTAGTGCTCATGCTCATAACATTGATAACATTGTTTGTTTTGAAAGACCTAACTGAAAGACACTGAATTTAGCAAATAATGCATTAACAACTGTTTAAGAATCTCGAAAAGTGGTGAGTTCTATGAATCAGGAAGGATACCCAAAGATGGTTGAGCTGAAAAATAATTTATTTGTTCCTGATTTAAGGTCGAACTTGGTGTCAGTGGCCAAGATTACTGATACAGGCCATCAAGCTACATTTACCAAGGATTTAGCAAGAATTACTGATCAAGAAGACACAGTGAGACTTACTGCAGTTCGAAAGAATAACTTATATTTTCTTTCAGAAAATTTACGTTCTCTAATGTATCAGCCTTCGTGAGTTAAAATGATCTTAAAGATTGGCACGAGAAGCTAGAAAGTTCGAGGTCAAGACAATTAAAGATACTATGGGCCTAGATGCTGGAAAAATAGAATTTCCAGAGTGTGATGTTTGCACCCGAGAAAAAATGTCCAGATTACCTTACACGAAAAGTAAACGCCGTGTAAAGAGATTTGGAAATTTGTTCGAGTACAATCATTGAATGGTGCTAAGTATTTTGTTGTTTTCATAGATGATGCCTCTAGATGGTCAGAAATCTATTTTTTAGGTAGAAAAAGTGGAGTGATCTCAGCATTAAAGCAATGGAGAATCAGGCGGGAATAAGTATTAAATGTCTTCAGTCTGATAATGGTGGAGAATACTGAAGTACTGAATTTGATAGTCAGCTTAAAGGTTATGGTATTCAAAGTAGACTTACTATACCACATACTCCACAGCAAAATGAGGTGGCAGAAGATTCTAATCGTACAATCATTGGAATGGCAAGATGTCTGTTACTTTAATTAAACTCCCTCAAACATTTTGACCTGAAGCTGTAGCCACAGCTTGTTATATTCGTTTGCTCTTGGTGGAATGTCTTCTTATAAAAAGCTAAAAGGTGAAAAACGTGATACATAAAATCTACATGTTTTTGGATCTACCGTATATGTGTTGGATAAAAATCCTACCAAAGATAAATTTGCTCCTAGGTCAATTAAAGGAATTTTTGTTCGATATCAACGTAAAGAAAAGGGATTCCGGGTACCTGATGAAAGAAAAATTGTGCTTGCTCGTGATGTAAAGTTCGTGAAAAGTGCTACAGATTTATGTGATGAGGATAAACTAGTGGACTTTTTAGATGAATGTACCAGTTGTACAATCCAGTCCAAAGAAAAGTAATTCAGGTATTTGTAGTCCAGAGAAAAGTACTAAGGGAAATAGTAGCTTGCTTAGTCAAGTTCTAACGTCGCCTTCGGTTCCATTAAATCAACACCCACCTCGAGGTCATGGTAGACCAAAAATATTACGTTCCGAGTGTAGGGGTCGACCTCGAAAACTATGTCATTCCAAGCAAGAAAGTGGAGATGGTATTCCAGGTGAAGAAATAGGTGATGATAATGTGTTTAATGATGGAGAAGGTAAAGATAGTGAAATGTTTATTGGTGTAGTAGAAGAGTAAGTCAGTGAAGTACTGAATGGTGACGAAAAGAAAGCATGAGAAAGTGCAATCTATTTGGAAGTCACTAGTTTAATAAAAAATGATACATTTGAAATAGTTAAAATGAAGATGCTCAAAATGGTGTTGGATGCCGAGTTGTTCCACCTAAAAAGTATCAACCCGATGGATTAGTAGATCAATTTAAAGCCAGGATTGTGACCAAAGGATACAGCCAAAGATTTAAAATAGATTATCACCAAGCATTCGCTTCAGTGCCTAGGCTACAGACGATTCGCCTCTTGATGGGTATTTCTGTTAGCTATGGTTTGCAGGTACATCAGATTAATATTGTGACAGCCTACCTGAATGCTGCTTTCGATGAAGTAGTGTTTATGGAGGTGCCTGATATGCTAAAAAATGTTAAAGAGAATAGCTAGTGATGCCGATAAAAACATTAGTCATAAAGATAAGAAATTATTGAAAGCTTTAAAAGCGAATGGTGATGTGTGTAGGCTCAACAAGGCCTTATACATATAGACTTCGTCAATGTGAAAGAAAGTGGAATGAGGCTACAGATGTGAAGTTAAAAAGTCTAGGATTAACTCCAACTATAGGTGAACCATGTCTTGTAAATTGTGGTAATGATGTAATGTTCCTGTTACTTTATGAAGATGATACTCTCATTGCATGTAAAAGTACAAAGAAGTTAAACGAGAACTTGCAGCCAAGTTAGAAGTAAAGGATCTATGACTAGCTAAATTTTGTCTAGGACTTGAAATAAATCAAGCCAAAGATAAAATAGTTATTAACCAAAGAAGCTATATTATAGATATTACACAAGGGTTTGGAATGATCAACTGTAATTCTGTCTCTACACCGTCAGAACTAAAATTTTATGAATTAAATGTTAGCTCAAGTGATGGCTCGTATGAGAAGTTTCCATAACGTGAACTCATTGGTGCCCTGATGTACTTATCGGTGCCTACGAGACCAGATATATCAAACACCTTGACCAAGTTAGCACAGTTTATAAGTTGCCCTAAAAGGTGGCATATTGTCAAGGCTAAAAAAGTGCTAGGATACCTTGCTGGAACCATAGATTTAGGACTAGCCTATACTAAATCAAATGAGTCAGTTATTGGACATTCAGATGCTGATTGGGAAGGTGATCCCACTGACCGCTGCTCCTTCACAGGATGTATTTACATTAAGCAATGCAGCTACATCCTAGAGATCACAAAAACAGCAAAGAGTAACTTTGTCAACCACAGAGGCTGAGTATGTCAGTTTATCTGAAGCTCTTAAGGAAGCAGTACATTTAGGAGAACTACTGATGGACATTGGTTTAAATAAATGAAGCAAAATAAGAGTATTTACTGATAATAGAGGTACTGAACGTATAGCCAATAATCCAGTATTCCACAATCGCACCAAACATATTGACATTAAGTTTCACTTCATCAGAAGTACAGTCAAGAATAAATTGGTGGATGTGCAGCATATTCCTACACAGGAAATGGTAGCTGATGTTTGAACGAAGCCGTTGCACAGTGGGCGATTTCGAGAATTTAACTGGACAAAAATATTTTTTTTTCTTTTCTTATTTGGGATATTTAAGTATAGCGACATGTAAACAAACTATTAACCTATCTGCACCCGTTTGATGACGCATCGTTTCCACTCGTTAAGGGTTCAGAATGAATTCCAAACACATGCGACTCCTTATCAGTTACGCGGCAGTGTTTGTAAGCAGGTCTGCTAAATGTATACTGTGTTTATAAGAACTGGACTTGTTCATTTTATCTGCAAATTATAATGTCTTGTGATAGTGTTGGTAAGTTTATATTTATGTACTAATCTTTTTATGTGAATTTTCGATAAATCTAAAGAAATAGGAGTAATATTAATTATACAGGGAAATTTAAAAAAATGGTAAAAAATGGTATCTCTGATTTTGTAAGCAGAGAATAGGAAAAACATTCCTTTTTCATAATATGCTTTATCTATTTGCGCTAAGTTGCGCCTACAGCGGATATTTTATATTTACAGTTATAACCAGGAAAGAACTTTTTGAATTTTTGAAAGAAAAGGGCGAAATCCATCTGTTAAAGGAAGGAATTTATACTCGCAAAGTTAAATTTGTCAAATCCCGAGAAAACAGTAGAAGAAGATATTTTAACGAAAGTTTTTTCTTATTGCTCCGATCTTCAAAAAAAATGGTCGCAATGTTCTCGAAATTTACAAAAATTTCTTCATAAGCATCCGGCTTGGCTTAATACACAGCTGCAGTTTACCACTGGAAAATTCCACGCACCAGAGAAACCGGAAGCGGGTAGTAGTCGTGGTCGCCCATCAAAAAGTTTTGGTGAACTCGGCGAACGAGGTAAAAAAAGAAGAGTGCAAAATTTATTACAGTCGCATAGCACAGCCGAGTTATCTTTTGCGGCTCGATTGAGTATGAGGTTGCTGGTAAACGACATGCTGCAACAATCATTAAAGAAGTAACAGAAACCACTCCAAAGAGAGCAGCTAAAGTAAAAAAGGCATATAAAGTTTCCTTACAAGCAGCGAAGGAAACTTTCACTCCCGAAGAAGCTTTAGGCATGATTGTTGACTTGAAATTGACGAAAAACCAATACATACTTCTACGACAACGAGCAATGGAAAAAGGATTTAATATTTATCCAAGTTACGAAGCTGTGAAGAGAGCGAAAGCAGAATGTTACCCACTTAAAAGTAGTATAACTGTAACAGAGTCATCTGCTGAAGTTCAACTACAGCAACTTCTAGACTTAACCGTAACTAGACTTATCAATGTACAAGAAGAAGTATTAGTTCAATATATTAACGATTTACCACTAGACAATGTTGAGCTGATTTACAAATGGGGATTAGACGGAACATCAGGTGAAAGTGAATACAAACAGCGTTTCACGGAAGAAGGAATTTCAGACTCTGACATTACTTACATCCCTTGTCCCTATACAATTGTACGCGTCTTATAAAAATAGTGAAAAAACTATTATTTGGCAAAATCCTCGTGTGTCTTCAACAAAATATTGCCGACCAATTCATTTTCAGTTCCAAAAGGAAACACCAGAAGCTACAAAACATGAAGTCAGACATATCGAAGAACAAATTCAAGCCCTTCAACCAACTAAAGTGGTTATCAAGGGAGTGGAATTGCACATAAAACAGCATTTAATTATGACAATGGTGGACGGAAAGGTTTGCAATACCATTACAGAGACTTCATCACAGGTGTGTTATATTTGTGGGGCTTCTCCAAAGAGTATGAATAACTTAGAAGCTGTAAAACAGAGGACAAGTGATCCTACAACTTATTCCTTCGGCCTGTCACCCCTTCATGCTTATATAAGATTCTTTGAATGTTTACTGCATATTTCATATAGAATCAATATTAAAAAATGGCAGATAAGAAGCAAAGAAGACAAAACCGAACTTGCGCGTAGAAAGAAAGAGATAATACAGCTTTTTCGCAAAGAAACGGGTCTTATAGTAGACAAACCAAAACAAGGACAAGGATCTAGTAATGATGGAAATACAGCCCGCAGATTTTTTAGAGATCCTGAAACAACTGCAAGGATTACAGGGATAGACAAAGATCTCATATATCGTTTTGGTGTTATCTTAAGCACTCTTAACAGCGGACATGAAATAGATGCACAAAAATTCGACAATTACGCACTTGACACGGCAAAGCTGTATATACGACATTATAACTGGTTTAATATGCCAGCTTTGGTACACAAAATATTAATACATGGCGCTGATGTTATTAAAAGTTCTATTCTTCCCATTGGACAACTTATAGAAGATGCTCAAGAAGCAAGGAATAAGGATTACAGATTTTATCGGGAGCATCACACTCGAAAAGCATCTAGAATCCAAACAAATGAAGATTTACTAAACTTCCTGCTAATTACATCAGATCCTGTAATTTCTAGTAAAAGACGCCTACCAGTGAAGAAAAGTAGTGCTTTCCTGCCGGATGTTCTTCAACTTTTAATCTCCCCAGGAGTCTCCAGCAGTGTTACTTCTGAAGATGTCGAACCCATTAGTTCAGACTCTGAAGATAATATCAATTTTTGATAAGTATAAGAAGTAAGGTAATAATTATGTTACATATACTTATAAAACCTCAAAATACAACATTTCATTGACTACATAACTAAAATTTGCAGTTCCTTATTTTTGTCCAGTTAAATTCTCGAAATCGCCCACTGTGCGTTGGCTCGTGTGAATCATGAACGTTGTATTTATAAACTGGAACTGATAAATATTGAGTTCCAGTAAAGTACGTTTTGAGAGGGGAGTGTTAGATTTAAATCTTTCCACCAAATACGATATGTCAGGTTAGTCATAATATGAATGTTTCTGTTTGAGTTTTGTAGATACGTCACTGAATGTCAACGTGTAATTAAATAAATATCTTTTATATTCAATCAATCTTAAATGAATATACTATTTCTCTACATGTGCATTTAATAATTAATCCACTACCACCTTCATATTACATCTTAACAAATAATTATTTGGTTATACAGAATGTCCCTATAACCTAATCATAGAAATGAGGAAAAATAAAAAAAATATCCCAATTTTTCTGAAACATTATAATTTAGTCCTAATGCACATACCAAAGGTTTAAACATTTATTAGATTCGAGGTTTCGAAACGAAAGACCGGTTTCGATCTTGTTAGATCTCGTCAGTTTGGTATATCCAACTCTATGTCAACAAATGTTTCGACAAGTAAAGAATCAATGGACGTAGAGCGTGCGAATTATAATTTAGAAAAAAATATGAGTAAAGAAGAATAGAAAATAAGCAAGTTTTATTTTTACTTATCACATAGACGATGTCAAGCAAAATTTGATACAGTAATGACACCCTGACTACTGAAAGTACTAATCAAAAAAATTACAGGCTGTAGACGAGAAATGCGATATCAAAGTGACTTTATTTATTTTGGCATTTCAATAAAATTTTTGGGTCAGAAAATTCAACAAATTGTTTCGTGTAAATTCGATTTTATTATTCAGTCGATTTTTCGAAGGCAACCGGGGCGATTCTATAATGAGATAACTACCCAAAGCACGTCGTAAAGGGAAAGGTAGGGCTAGGACGAGACATTTGAGGAAAATAACACCCGGCGTCAACCCGAATAAGATGCTCATCTTTCAGCTCATATCCCAAACAGTTAAAGCAATATAATAGATAAAGCCCGATAGTAACATTGTCCCCAACAATGATACAACCAGAAATTAATGTTACTGCAAACCAACAATTTGATTATTTATTATCTTCCACTAGAATTAAAGTGTAATGTGTTGTGAAATTGGAACTTGCTAGCGGCGAAAATTACCGACGAGGTTGATTAAAATATGTTGATTAGAGAGGAATCAGTAGGTTTGGTCTATTTTAATTCTATTACTTTTAATTTAGGTTATAACAATTTCTACGTAAGTGCTATTCCCGAAAGCTTTGTCAAACTATCTGGAATCTGAAATTGGGAAGTGGCAGTTACACGATAACAGCTGAGTCCTTCACGATTTTAATTCCTTGTTAAATTGGAACTCACCCTAAAAATAACACCTGGATTTAATTTTATGCTAAATTTTCTAATAGGCTTAATATTTCTTCTTCTTATTTTTTAGGCGATAAAACAGTTCGTATTTCACTTAAAATCGAGACTTTTCCGGTTTGCATACTCATTAAATTTTACTAAATAGTAGCTATTTATATGTAACCCGATCCCACGGGCACTAAATTTAATTAAGTAAAGTAATTTTTTAAGTATCTTTTTTTTTAATTTCTGCCCTTTTAAATTTATACTTTTTCTAACATTTCAACTTTTTCCAAAGTGTCGACTTTTAAAATTTCAATTCTTTTGAAGTTTCGACTTTTCCGAAGTTCCAAACTTTTTTTAAATTATTGTCCATTTTGAAAACTTCCACTTTATTGAAATTTTCGATCTCTTAATCTTATTCGACTTATCGAACAGTCTACCTTTTTGAAAATTTTAATTTTTTTAGTATTTCCACTTTACTCATTTAAAATCTCTAAAATTTCAATTTTTCTGAAAATATCAAAATGTCGAGTTTTTTTAATGAATTTTACTATGATATCCACTTTATTTTCAAATTTTGAATTTTTTATTAACATTTAGACGTTTTCAAAACTTTCATTTTAACATTTTTTTCATACAATTTTAAATGGTAGAAAATTTTGACATTTTTTAAAAATATTTAATTTTTCAAAATTTAAACTTTTAGAAAATTTCGACATTTCTGATGATTTAAATTTTTTTAAATCTACCTCTTTCAAAAGTTCTAGATTATTTAGAAAGCTTGACACCGAAGATTTTTAAAAATATCCATTTTTTTGAAAAATACCTTTTTTTCTAGATTTCGATTTTATTTCAAAATTTAAACTTTTTTTTAGCAAATTTCGACTTCTTATTAAAATTGGGGTGTGTTAAGATTTTCGACTTTCAAAGTTTGGACTTTTGTGAAAATTTCTGTATTTTAACAAATATTGTTTTTTTTCTAATTTTTGCTTTCAAAAATGTGGATTTTATTTTCTAAAATTCCGACTTTTACCAAATTTAAATTTTGAAAATTCTTAGTTTTTTAACATGTAATTTTTTTTTTAAATTTCGATTTTTCCAAATATTTCTACCTTTTATGAAACCACTGGAATTTATTTAATTTCTTAAAAATTTTGATTTTATTCGAAAATTTCTAATTGTTTAAGTCACGACATTCTGAAGTTTTGAACTTTTTTGCAAAAATTCCAATTCATTTGCCACTTTGGCTCCTTTTTATAATTTTCGGTTTTTTTTAAAATTCAGATCTTTTTAAAAATATTCAATCAAAATTTGAACTTTTAAAAAAAATGACATTTATTTTCTTTTTAAATTTTAATTAACCAAAATTTTAAATTTTTCAACATTTTTACCTTTCCACTTTTTATGAAAGTTTAGAATTTTTTAATAATTTTCAGTTTCCTTTAATAGTTACGGGCTTTATCGGTCCGAATAGATTACCACGTGTGAATTACACCACTTTATTACCAAACCTAACTTGGATCACCACAATTGAACAAATAACTCACTTATTATTAACTTCTACTAACTCACTAATTACACTCACTCTAACTGACTGACTTGAGGGAAAGCTGCCCGTCTTTTATAGTTTTGGCCCCCGGCTTCCAGAATTTTCGGCAGATAAGGCTTATGGATTGCCGAAATTTCTGGAACGCTTATCTGCCGTTTGTTTCGTTATCGCGGCCGGTTTCCCCTTATCAGAACCTTCTAGAAACTTTTCAATTCTATTTTAAATCCTATTCCATCTATTTACATTGCGTTACAATATTTAGGTTCTTTTAAATTGTGATTATTTTTGAGATTCAAATTATTTTTCAAAATTTCAACTTTTTCTTTTTTTTTTAATTTTCTTCATATTATCAAAATCCTTGAATTTTTTGATAAGGTTGACTTTTTACAGTATCTTTTCGAAATGCTGACATTATTTTTCAAAAGTATGATCTCTTATAAATCCTAATTTTCTGTCAAAACTTAGTAATGTTTCGAAATTTCGTCGTTTTTCAAAATTTTTACCTTTAAAATTAACACTTTTTTTTAAATTTTATGTTTATCTAAAAATATCGATTTTTTTATTTGACTCGAGACTTTCAGTTTTTTCAAAATATTTCAAGAAACAAGAAACACATCTTATCATTGACATTGGACTTTTTTTGTAATTGAACCCATATTGCATTCGCAATTGTTCAGGAGATTTTAAATTTTTTGTAAATGACTTTTAAAATTTTGTTAATTTTTTCAATTTCGACACCAAAATTTCTATTTTTTAAAAAATTTTCGCATTTCCAAAATTTTGACTTCTTTTCGAAAATTTAAAAAGAGAACTTGTCCCCCGAAACCAAGAAAGATTAAAAAACACAACAAAGGTTGCCCTAACGCGTTTCGACAGGCAAGCTGTCATCTTCAGAGAGAAACTGACCAGTCCGTTCCACCAAATTCTTTTTGAAAATTTTGAATATTTTTAACAATTTCCATTATTTTCAAGCCTATTTTGTCTGTTTAGCAAAATTTTTAAAAATATCAAAAATATAAATAATTTTCAATACTTCATCTTTTTTTTGAAAATCTGGAGCTTTTCCTAAATATTGATTATTATTTATTTCATTGAAAATTTCAATTTTTTAAAAAATTTTTACTTTTTTAAATGTTCTATATTTTTCAAAATTTCACCTTTTTTCCAGGTATTAAAATTGTTTGAAAATTATAAATATTTTTAGTAATTCTGGTCCTTAAAAATTTTAACGATTTCATTACTTCAACTTTTTTTAATTTCGACTTTTTGGCAAATTTAAATATTTTATTAGTCACGACATTTCCTAAAATACGGACTTCTTTTTGAAAAACTAGCTTTTCAAAGTTCGTCATTTTTTAAAAAATTTTTATTTATCTGTTTACTTAATTATTTATTTAATTATCTTAACTATTTACATTCAAATCATCGACCTTTTAAAATTATTCGAATTTTGATTAATTTTAACTGTCAAAAAATTCGACTTTTTGCAAAATTTAATGTAAAAATTTCAGCCTTTTAGAAAATTTTAATGTTTCTGATAACTTTTATACAATATTTACATCTTCCGAAAATTTCAACTTTTTAAGAAATTTGATTAGTTTTATCAGTTATTTAAAATTTTGGTATTTTTTCAAAATTTTGAATCCTTTTGAAAATTTGGCTTTTTTTCAAATTATCCCATTTATCGAAAATGTCGACTTTTTCAAAATTTTCACTTTTTTTACGAAGTAGTATTGACCTTTTTTAAAATTAACATTTTTGAAAATTTGACTTTCTATGTAAATTGGCCAGTTTTCAAAAATTTGGGAATTTTTAAAACTTTAACTTTTCTTAAAAATGTGTATGTTTCTAATAGCTTTGGCTTTTCTTTCTGAATATTTAGATTTTTGGAAAATGACAGCTTTTTTAAAATTCGAGTAAAAATGCTTCAGTTGCCTAATTCTTGATATTTTTCCGAGATTTTAAATTTTTTTGAGAATTGTTCATAATTTTGATCATTTTTTAAAATCTTTGAAAATTTCAAGTTTTTAAAAATTAGAGATATTTTTAAAATTTTCGCGTTTTTCCAATCCTCGAAATTTTTGAAAATGGAGATTTATTTTTTTTTTTAAAATACAAAATTTTTTGATAACTTTCTCTTTTTGGAAATTTTACCTTTCAATTTTTAAAATCATCCAATTTACCGAAAATATTGAAATTTTCCATAATTTCGACTTTTTTTTAAAATTAATGGCTTATTTTAAATATTTTATTCTTCTATGACAACTTCGATCTGTTTTTTAAATTTCGATACTTTTTTGAAAATTTTGACCACAAAATTTTCGCTTTCTTCAAAAATAAACCTGTCAAATAATACAAATCTTTATTTTGGTGGAATGGACTGGTACTTTGTTATTTCAAAAATTGAAATACAAATCTTGTCCCCTGAAACCGAGAAAGATTGAAAAACACAACAAAGGTAGCTCTAACGCGTTTCGATAGCCAAACTATCATCTTCAGAGAGAGTGAGTATCTCTTTGAAGATGACAGCTTGGCTATCGAAACACGTTCGAGCAACCTTTGTTGTGTTTTTTAACCTTTTTTGGTTTTAGGGGACACGATTTGTACAAATCTTCATAAAACAAAATCAAATATCCGTAAGAATTAATTTAGATAAAAGTGTAAACAAAATTCACCTTCAAATAATATCAACTACCTACTTCAATATTTGCTTTTTTGTGGGGCATTGTTTTCAGTTATTTCAACACAGAATAAATTTGCAGAGTAAAATATTCCTTAATATCACACTCAAAATTTGAATTTGTATAGTTTAAGAAGTTTAGATAACATGTTGGAACTTAACGTTAAAATATGGACTCAAGTCGCTTGAAAAGAAAAATATAGCCAAATAAATTTACAAGGACAAGCAGCAATTTTCTGGCAAGTGCAACTCCTAGAGAGTTTCCATTATTTATATACTGAAACCTTATTGAAAGTTCGGTTCTTCCAATGGAAAGTAATTTGTATGTAATTGATTTGTTTACAAGTGGGACCGACCCCTTTTACACAAATACTTCTAAACAGTGAAAGCGACGAAAGATATACGATGGCAATGTATTCATGTGTACAAGAAAAAGGTCTCTTTTTGTACCGTGGGGACTAAATCTGAGAAATTTGTAACGGTTTTTCTTAAGGTTTGTCTAACAATAAGCCGCCCTGGTTTAAATTACTTTGTAGTGTTGACTTTATATAAACAATTCAGAAAATATCCTTCCTCAATTCATGCTTCATTTTATATCATTGTAATGACCCGTGGATCTTGTTAAGTTGCAAATATTCATTTAGATATTTTAAAGTTTTTTCCTGAAATTGAACTCAAAATTTCGAGAAATGGTTTTGTAGAAATTCAAATTTTTAAATTAAAGCCAAAATGTTGCTTTAGGTTTTTTATGCAAAATTCTCATTAAGATTTTAGAAATTTTTCAAAATTTCGATTTTATAAAGCTTTTCAATTTAACTTCGAAGAATACTTCTTTTTAAAATGTCAGCTTTAAAATCGAAATTTAGTTGTTAATTTTATACAGTCGTTTAGAATTTTTAAAATTCGCAATTTAGGTCAAATTCTTCAAAAGAATTTAAAATTTTCAGAAACAGGGAAATTTTTCAAACAATCGAGGTAACAAAATCCGAAATTTCGAAAAAAAGTAACATTTTCAAAAGAATGTTGAAAAAACGAGGAAATGTTCACAAAACGTAAACATTTTGAAAATGGGTGGAAAGTTTTAAAAAAGTTTTAATTCTGAAGGAAATCATCATTTTGATAAAAACTTTGGACTAAAAAAGTTAAAAGTTTTAAAAAAGAGAAACTGGGAAAAACTCAAAAATTTTGAAAAAGGCTTTTTTTTCAAAAAAGTAGGAATTTCGAGAAGGCTGAAATTTTCATTTCTAAAATAAAATTCCATTATCCTACAAAGGATCGAAATTTTCGAAGAAAAAACTCGAAAATTGCAAAAATAAGTTCGTAAGGAAAGTTAGATGTTTCTCTTAACAATATTGTAACGTAATCAAATTTATGTAAAAAAATCTTGGAAAAAGGTCGAAAGATTGAAAAAAGATCAAAAATTTATCCAGAAATTTTGAAATAATTCCCAAATATTTGAAAAGAGGCAAAATTGTAAAATTGTTCTAATTTAAAAAATTAGTTAAAGTTTGGAAAAAATGGAAATTAAAAAAAAATGTAAAGTTGGTATTTCGTAATTTTTAGAATATCAAGTCGAAAGGTTCAACAAGTCAAGACTTTTAACAAAAATCAGTCAAATTTAGGTCAATATTTTCAGGAAAAGCCGAAATTTGAAAAAAAAAGTTCGAACTAAAAAAGCCAACGTCGAAACTTACAAAAAAAACCAAATGTTCAAATGAATCGAAATGTTTTAAAAATATCGAATTTAAAAATGGCCAGATTTGCTAATAAGTTGAAATTTCGAGTCAAACTTTTAAAAACAAGAACAACAACAACAAGAAGAGAATGTTTAAAAAAGGTCAAACTTTTCAAAAATTACCTCAAATATGTGAAAATTCAAAAAAATCCAAACTTAGAGATAAAGTCAAATTATTGAAACAATTTCCAAAATTAAAAGAGCTATTTTTGAAAAAATTAAAATTTTCAAAAAGGAAAATGTGTAATAAAAACAGAAATCATCAAAAGGCTGCCCAACAAAATAAAATATACACAATGTGAACAAAAATGCCCGAGCTTTAAACAAACTCCGAAAAAAGTCTAAATTTTTTAAACCAAGTCAAAATTTCGATGAAAAAATTGAAATATTCTGAGTCAAATAAAAAAATGCCGACAATTTGGAAAAAGTGGATATTCAAAAATGTTTAAATTTTTAAAATAATTAAAAATTTACAATAAAAATAGAATTCTTCAAAAAAATATGCAATTTTGAAAAAGGTTAGACAAGAATCTTTCGACTACTTTCTTGAAGACAAGGGCGCAAGTATCAGTTAGTGCAGTGTTTCCCAATCTTTTTTTGGTAGCGGCACGCTTTTGGTATTGTGTAAAAACGAACGATGCACATCAATATCTAAGAATTTTTTGACGAACAAAAAAAACCTCCTTCTTACTACCTCAAAGTAATAATTTTGATGACTAAAAGAAAGTTTTATTTTAATCATTTTAAATTTTCATGATCTCACACCTGATGGTCACACAGCTGGGAACTTACAACGATACGTTAGTGTGTCCCGATACACCAGTTGGGAATCACTGACATTATAAACAAATGAAAGTGCCCTCAATATATTGTTTTATTTCATAATTCTTTTATGAAAGCAGACAGTTGGATTTTGATAGATATATTGCAGGTCTCTCTATCTGTTTAGGTGACAGCTGACACATTGGCATCAGACAAAGGAAAATTCACCTACGTTTCGGATCATTTCAATAATTTATGAACGAAAACACACATGCTGACTTTTGGTGTATTATACGGAAGTTCGGAATCTTTTTCAGGCTAATTTTTTTTAAGGATGACATCTCATCCTAGGAGACATTGGCATTAAACAAAAAAAAAAGTTTCCCCACGTTCCATTGCTCCATTCATTGATTTGTCTATGAAAGTTGTCTTTTGGTAAATAAGTTGTTGTAGATCCTACTAGTAGGTTTCTAAAATAATCCATTTAAATGTAACAACAGAAAACATTGTGACTCATTGACTTTTGACAAATAAAAATTTGCCTAGGTTGCAGAGCTTCATAAAGAAATTTATACATGAAAACAGACACGTTGAAATTAAGCTAGCAGAAATTTGCCAGATGCACATTCCTTTTTTCTAAATTATCCACTCCCAAAAACATCTGATCAGCCATGTAACACCAAAAAATCAGCTTTTGAATATTAACTTTTAGTAGTTCAGCAAATACCTATTTAATATGAAAGCACTTTAGTTTATGAAAAATTTTTTCAGGACTGTAACATTTTCAGCAAGTAATGTATCTGTTTCAATAATTTACCTTAAATTAGAAACCCAATCTAGGGCCAGGTTATGGTCTATTTATTTATTGATTTATTTATTTATGATTTGATTTATTTATTTATGATTTGATTTATTTATTTAATTATTATTCTAACTATTATTCCATACATTCTCTACATACACAGTGGCGATAAAAATCCACTTTTTTTTTCAACGTGTTGAACACTTCACGCAGTCCATCAAAATTGGATGAATTTGAAATTAAATTTCCTTCATTTTTTAAATGACAAAAATACAACAAATACATGTATAACATCCATATTAAATAAGACACAAAGTCATCTACCTCTTTTCCACAGCTGCTGCGATGAATTATCCTCGACGTAAGTTGGTAAACTTTTCTGTCGACGGCAAAGGATAATCGCGAAGTTCCGGTCGGGCAAGGCGGAAAACTTGATAACGCAGAGGGTGCTGAGGCAAGAAGAGCGCGTCGAACTATGAGTTTGACTTTGCACTGCGGGCTTATTTTGATACGAGGCTTTCGCATTTCACGCAAACTCCAACAAGTGTCCATTTAATGGGCTATTTTTTAAAATGATTTATCAAAATGATCCCAAACTGAATATTCTATTTGAGACGAGTATTAGGTGAAATGTATGTGATGGTTTTCTGGCCGAATTACTTTTTTTTTTATATTCCTCGAAATCTCTAAGGAATTATTGATGACCTCCAATGAGAGCGAAAAATAAAAAAAAATGTTTCAATTACGATGCCTTCCGATCTGTTTATTATTCCCAATTCAACTTCTCTTGATTTCTGGTATTCACATTTTATCTCTACGGTATTCAACATTGGAAAAGATATGCGTCAGATAAATTTAAATGCTTTCATTCTTTTTTTGTAATTGAGTTGGGATTAAGTGCCCGCTGGTTAAGGGAGTGCAACGGGGCACCACCCCTTGATAAATTTCTTGTAAGGGGTACCTTAATTAAAAATTACCTGATTTGTATGTAACTTTTCTAATAATAATAAAAGTAAATAGTATTACTTATCAAACATATCAGAACAGAACATTCAAAAGATAGTGCTCCCTCAGATTCAGAACTTAACTTAAGCAGGCACAGTGTAAGTGGGAACTACACTGTGCCTGTAATCCCAAGTACCTCGTATATAGCCCTCCAACGTTTATACTGGAATTCATCTGAGACGGTGGCAGATTAATTAGGATAGAATGCGGCTATTGCAGGTCAGCGAGACAGTCTACCACCTCGCGTGCATTTCTCGGTTCTCGACAGTCCAAAGCTCGGAACGATAGCCTTTTAATGCACAAGCCATTATTAAACTTTCTTTGTTTCTAGTGACATAGCAACCATGAATTCCGTTGGAAACATAATCGCACTGATAAAAAATAAAACACTGACTCATGAAATTAGGAGAACTTAAAAGGTCTATGGCCTCTTAGACTTGATTTTCCAATTAAATAAAAAGAAAATATCTCAAAAATTAATAAAACCGTGTCAAAAAAATTCAACCGAGCAGCTGATTAGGAATTCTCCACGAAGCGATCCTACTTAAATTTTTATATGTATTAACTATTTAAAATACCTTAATTAAAAAATAAAAATACACAGGGATAGTAAAGAACACCTAATTAACATGAAAGTTTATTTATTTTTGGTTAGTGAATATAATGTGCGCTAACACTGCATACAGATTAAATATAATTCAGCACAACGAAGACATTACTAGAACAGACATAACTTTGAAAAATTTATAGACTGCATTAGATTTTATGGCATGTTTGAAATCGTTTTAAGAGGCCATGACGAAAAGGAGGAGAATAAGAATCTGAGATTTTTTAGTAGATTGTACATTTTATTGGCTAAAATTGATTGCACCCTCAAGGACCACATTACTAAATCTAATAATAGAGTTTTTATGGGTTTGTCAAAACTCATTTCACATGAATTATCTGGACAGTATCTGTGAGTGCTATAAAAATAAAACAAAATGCTTAATTTATTGATATTTTTAATCAATTTTTGATGAATTTGAAAGCAAATTTCACAGATTCTCGTCTGTGAATCCTCAGATTGCTCGACGTTCACCCAAAACGTTAATAGCCACCAGTATTCAGCACTAAATACTTCTTTCAAAATTCTCTTAAAATATAAAATTTTTTCAATATTACTTTAAAATGTCTACTTCTAGATGAGACCCTAAATCAATTTAGTTCACTTTGAAGACTCCCAAATGCGTATCGTAGGCACTTGAACCCTTAAAAAAATAGTTTTTTAATTTCTTAAAAATGTCGATTTTTTTGAAGAATTTCGCGAAGTTTGATTTTTTAATTGAAATTTCCCACTTATTAAAAATGTATATTTTTTTAAATTACAGGTTTTTAAAAATCAATTTAATTGGAAAATTGTTCCTTTAGATATCAAAATTTGAATTGAGAGTGTTTTGAAAATAATAAAATTTTCAAAATTTCGAAGTTTTTTCAAAATACTGACTTTTCGTCGCATTGACCATTTTTCTTATACAGTAGAACCCCGTTAATTAGACCTCGGATAGTTCGACTGCCCAGATAATCTTGGCACAACATAAAATTAATATTTTTTATTTGTGGTTTGAGGATTTTTTTTCTACGTAAACTTTGTAAGCAAAAGATGCTTTAGACTTACTTGTTAGTCCCTTCATAGTTATATAGAGTTCTACTGTATTTCGACCTTTTTATATTATTTCCTTACTTTATCGCAAATTTCAGCTTTTTATGAAAGTTTATATTTTTCTTGAAAATTTCGATTGTTTTGAGAAATTAAACTTATTTAGGAATTTCTTAAAAATTTCCAATTATTTTGTAAATGTCGACTCTCAGAATTTAACATTAATATGCTGAAAATCTTATTATTTTAAAATTACCACCTTTTTCAAAATTTCTACTTTTTTAATATTTTCCCTTTTGTCAAAATTTTGACTAATTTTAAAAATATCCTTTTATATGCAAAATATCGACTTTTGTCGAAATTTAGAGTTTAAAGCTTTCGATTTATTTTGAAAATGTCGACTTTTTCAAAAGGTTAAAATTTTTTCATTCATTCAAAAAATCTGCTTTTACCCAAAGACTCGACTTTTTTTTAATTTGACTTCGAAAATTGCAACATTTTATAAGAATTTCACTTAGTCAGGGTGTTTTGAAAATATCTAGCTTTTTAAAAGCTGGACATTTATTTTTTATTATTTTATTTTAGAAGTAATACTTGTGGAATTCGGTCTTTTTTAAAATTTTGGAGTTTTTTTGCAAAATTTCGAGGTGTTGCAAATTCCTGATCTTATAAAATTCCGACTTTTGGTTCGACGTTTTCGAATATTTCGACACCCTTTGAAAATTTCAGAAATTCAGATTTGTCCGAAAATTTGGCTTTTTTGAAAAATCAATTTTATTGATAATTTCGAGATTTTTTGAAAATTACGGTTCTTTTTTACGTTTCCGATTTTTTTTTCAAATTTCAACAATTGTTTTAAATTTTTTACTTGAAATTTCGACTTTTTTAGGGGTAGACATTTTTCCAAATTTTAAATTTCTTTAGAACCTTGACTTTTCAAAAGTTTAATTCACTACATTCTTTGAAAATGACGGTTTTTTCTTACATTTCCGACTTTTCTTTTTAATTTTAACTATTGTTTTAAATCTTATACTTAAAATTTCGACCTTTTTAGGTTTCGACGTTTTCCAAATTATGAATTTCTTTGAAACCTTGACTTTTGAAAAATTCAATTTTTTAAAAATGAGTTAGTTAAATTCTTTGCAAATTTGGATTTTTTCAAAGCCTAATGTTTTTCAAAATCTAACCTTTTTTGAAATGTTTAAGACTAAAAATTTCCTTTTCTACAAATTTTTGTTTTGTTTAGATTTTTAAATGTTAATTAAAATTTAAAAATTGTTTAAGATTTTGAGTAAAATTTTGATTTATTTCTTTAAATTTTCTCCTGTGGTTCAAAAAGCTGTCTTTTTTTAAAATCTTGAAACTTGACCCCTCAAAATTTTGACTTTGTTTCAAAATTTATCCATTTTTCCAAATTTTAGATATTTATAAATTGATTTTTTTCCGAAATAATTTTAAAATTTTTGTTATAATTAGTTAGGTCAGTTTTGTATATATTACCCCATTTATACAATTTTTGATTTTTTTTTGAAATACTTTGATTCTCTCTTAACATTTTTCTTGTTTTGATTTTTAACCCTTTTTTATTATTTCAATTTTTCTCAATTTTGCAAATATATTTTAAAATTTCGACTCTTGAAAATTTAGTTTTTCATTTGAACAGGCAATTTTATTGATAATTTCGATATTTTTCAAAATTTCGATTCTTTTTCATATTTTCCAGTTTTTATTTAAATTTCAACCTTCTTAAAAATTGTTACCTAAAATTTCGACTTTTGTAGGTTTTAACATATTTCAAAATTTTGAATTTGTTTGAAAATCTTGACCTAGGAAAATTTCAATTTTCTTAAGATGAGTTAGGCTAATTAATTAAATTTTTTGCAAATTTCAATTTTTTTTTACACTCAATATTTCTCCAAAATGTGGCATTCTTTAATATGTTTGACAATTTTTCAAATTTGCCGTTTTTTGCCTTTATTATATTACCGCATTTATAAAATTTTCGATTTTTTTACTTTATAATTTTTTTGGTTGAACGGACTGGTCCTCGGTTATCTTCAAAAATTGAAATACAAATCTTGTCTCATAAAACCAAGAAAGATTAAAAAATACAACAAAGGTTGCTCTAATTCGTTTCGATAGCCAAGCTATCATCTTCATCTCTCTGAAGATGATAGCTTGGCTATCGTTGTGTTTTTTTCCTGGTTTCCGGTGACAAGATTTGTATTTCAATTTTATATTTTAATTTTTGTTTCAAGTTTTTAAGTATTTAGAAAATTTTCAACATATTTTTAAATTTTACTTTAAAACTCCCATTTTTGCTTCAAAATCTTCATTCTTTAAAAAATTTCGCTTTTATTAATATTTCGATATTAAGTTTGAGAATTCAAGTCTTTTAATTCTTTAATTATACATTAGAAATTTTGTTTTTTAAAATTTAAATTTTTTTAGAAAATTTAGATTTTTATTTCAAAATAGCAACCTTTGTCAATATTAAGATTTTTTAAAATTTTTTTCAAAATTTTTCATTTATTCCGACACTTTTGGTTCCTTGATTTGGCAGTTTTTTAAATTGCCTTATTTGTATATCTAATACATCTTTCTAAAAATTTTGGCGTCTTTCAAAATTTCCATTTTTTAAAATTTTTTGGCCATTTTTCAAGATTTTGTATATTTAAAATTAAACGATTTTTTTTAAATATCGACTGTTTAAAATTTTAATTTTTTTAAATTTGAATCTTTTAGAAATGTTTCGATATTCCTTCAAATTTGTTTTTAAAAACTTATTTTTTTTTCGAAAATTGTAACTTTTTATGAAAATGCTGACATTTTGCCAAATTTTAGTGTGAATTCTATTTTTGATTTTTGAAAATTGTAACTTTTTGAGAACATTTTGACATCTCTTTAAACTTATTTCAAATTTTTTCTCTCTCTTCTATTTTTTAAATTTCGCTTTATTTCAAATTCTTTTAAAAATTCATCTGTTTTTCAAAATTTTGAATTATTTGCAAAATTTTGTTTTTAAACCAATTAACTTCCTTGAAAATTTTGCCTTCTTTTTAATATTTTTGTTCTTATTTGTGGTTTTTTACCCATCTTACAATTTTTCGACCTTTTAACACTGCGGATTTTTTTCAAAATTTGAACTTTTTTTTGGTGGAATGGACTGGTCTTTGATTATCTTCAAAAACTTGAGTACAAATCTTGTCCCCTAAAACCCATAAAGATTAAAAACCAACAAAAGTTGCTCCAACGCATTTCGACAGCCTAGTTATCATCTTCAGAGAGTATCTTTTTATGAAAATTTTGACATTTCTCTAAATTTTACTTTAATATTCCTATTTTTTTTTCAAATTTTCGCCTTTTTTAAAAATTTTGCTTTCTGCAACATTTTAAAAAATGAATAAATTTACAAGAGAATTAAGTATTTGTAAAATTTTGTTTTTGTAATTTTTAACTCATTTTAAAATTTTTCGACTTTTTACACTATGCGAATTTATTTCAAAAATGTTTTTTTACTAAAATTCTGATTTTCTTAAAAATATTTCTCCAAATTTTACTTTAAAGTTCCTAATTTTTTCAAATTTAGGCCTTTTTAAAAATTGCACTTTTTCGAATTTTATATTCTTATTTTTTTTTGACAATTGTATCATTTTACGAAATTTTTGACATTTGTCTAAATTTTACTTTAAGATTCCTACCTTTTTTTAAATTTTTGCCTTTTTTAAAAATTTTGCTTTCTACAACAGTTTGAAAAATGGATAAATTTACAATTGAATTAAGTACGAGTGTTTGGAACATTTTGTTTTCCAAAAAATGTTAATTTTTTTGGAAAGTTTTGACTTTTTTTAATTTTTCTTTTTTTGAGTCTTTTAATCACTTTACAGTATTTTGACTTTTTAAAACTATGCGAATTTCATTCAAAATTGGGACTTTTTTTTGAAAATTCCGATCTTCTTGAAGATATTTCTCCAAATTATATTTTAAACTTCCTACTTTTTTCATGTTTATGCCTTTTTTTATAAATTGCAATTTTTTTTTACTTTAAATTCACATTTTTGTTTTGAAAATTCCAACTTGTTATGAACATTTTGGAGTTTCTTTAAATTTTAATATAAAATTCACGCTTTTATTTCAAAATTTCGCCTTTTTTCAAAGGTTCGCATTTTTTAAATTTTAAAATTATCTTAAAAATGAATCGGTTTTTTAAAATTTTGATAATTTTGAATTAATTAAAAAAATTAGTGTTTTACAAATTACTTAATTTATTTGAAAATTTTAACTTTTTTCAACATTCACCTGTTCTTTAGAGTTGTTTCTACAAATCTTACCATATTTCGGCTTTATAAAATTATGCAAATTGTTTTCAAAATTTGGACCTTGTTCAAAATTCTGATTAAAAAAAATACCCTATTCAGGAAAATTTTGACATTTTACTTTAAAATGCCTATTTTTTCTCTAATTTTTACGACTTTTCAAACTTTCGACATATTTCCAAAAATTCATCCATTTTTTAAAATCTTGAAATTTTTCAATTATATTTTGAAATTTTGATTTTTTAAAAATTTGAACACTTCTTAAAAACTGCGCCGTTCTTTTAGGTTTTTGAATTATTTTTGAAAATTTTAAATTTTCTTTAAAAATTGCGCCTTTTTTTAAAATGTTTGAATATTTTCCAATATTTCCACATTTCTAAAAATCAAATGGCAAGTTTTTTCAAAACTTATATTTTCAAAAAATGCATTTTTTTTTAATTTTACTTTTGATGAAAATTTCGACGTTTTCCAAAATTTAGTCTTTTCTAAAATTTCTGATTATTTTCCAATATTTCGACTTTTTCAAAAATTAGCAATTTTTTTCAAAACTTAAATTTTTTAAAAAATTCATAATTTTTTGTAAATTTAAATTTTGATGAACATTGCGATGTTTTTTAAAATTTCGACTTTTTTAAAATTTCCAATTGTCCCAAAATTTACATTTTTTATGACGCCTTCGACTTTGTTCATTTGTGCATTATTGCTAAAAGTTTTGAATTAAAAATTTTGACTATGTTTCGAAATATTTAACATTTCATTCTTCATGGTAGACCCTTATTGACCGGAAATATTATGTTTTTTTTTCAATTTATTTAACATTTCTTCGGCCCAGTTTGGAAATATTTAAATTTTTATGGTTTGTTGACAATTTTATAAACAGTTTTTGAAATGCGACTACGTGATATTTAAATTTATTGAAAACGTCACTTCATGACAGTTTACAAGTTAAAAGGTTAGTTTATTTTACATAGAATAGGAAAAAATAAGATACGGAAAAAATAAAAATTTTGTTTTTGTTTTTCATTATTCCTATTCTATGTAAAATAAACTAACCTTTTAACTTGTGAACTATCATGAAGTGACGTTTTCAATAAATTTAAATATCACGTAGTCGCATTTCAAAAACTGTTTATAAAATTGTCAACAAACCATAAAAATTTAAATATTTCCAAACTGGGCCGAAGAAATGTTAAATAAATTGAAAAAAAAACATAATATTTCCGGTCAATAAGGGTCTACCATGAAGAATATGTTTCGAAACTTGGATATTTTTCAAAATTTCGATTACTTTATATTATTTTAATATTTTTGAAAATTTTATCTTCTGACTGTTAGTTGTGATTCGAGTTTTTGATTTTCATTGAAAAAACTGAAAGGGGAATATGAATATATTTTGCATACTCCAAGGGGGTACAACATAAAGAAGATTGGAAACCCCTGATTTAGCAAGGAAAAAAGGTGCAATCCTTTCTGAGTAATCTCCGCTCCGCTCTTATGTGTCAGTACAATATTTTTAGGAAATTTTAAGAAATAGATTTCTTGAGAACCTTCAAGAATATGAAAAAATTAAAAATAAAAAAAATGTTGAGAGAATATTTTTAAAAGTTGCAATTTTTTATCTGAGTTCGACTTTTTCAGGAAGTTACCAGCTTCTTAACAAGAATTTACTTTTGGAAATTTCCCCTTTTTTGCACTGCCACTTCTTCGAAATTTCGACATTTTTAAAGTTCTTCGAAAAGTTTTTTCCCAAGATTGGGTTCTTTTAAAACTTCCACTTTAATCTAAAAATGCGATCTTCCCAGTTCTGTAGTTTTTAATGAAAATACGCAATACTCAGCCAGAAGGTTTTCTTTTCTGTTGACGAATTTTTCAAAATAATTGTTACTCCTCCCTTGAAGAAAATCCTGTCTACGTTCACGTCCAAAATATTTCATGATTTGCATTGCATAGCTTATTATTCATGTAGGTTATTTTACTACAATTTTTGAATGTCATTGTGAAATTTGATCCTCAAATTGGTCTTATTTTGTAAATCTATTAATTTGTGCTCATTTGGAACTCTTTCTCTGTCCTATATTAAATGACTAAGAAAAAATACGGAAACTACGAGCAATTTCTTCGGATCGAAATATTTTAAATTTCGATTCAAATTAGTTTATTAAGGTTTGAATTTCCTGGCCATATTTACTTCTATCTGAAGAAGTTTGTTTTCTTAAGCATGGAAAATTTTTCTTATTTTTTGACAACATATGTTTCTTTCAAATGGTAAGTTTTTTTTTTCGTCAAATTAATATTTTCTTTCCAAAATTTTTATGTAAGGCGGTAGAGTTTAGGCGGGTCGCACAAAAATGTTACCTTGTTTGGATCGGGTTCAATTTGCACAACCTAGCAATTTTAACATCCAAACCTTGATTAAATTGAAAATATATAGTTAGTAGGTTAAATATTTCATGATTATATACTTGTAACAGAAAGCGATTAAACAACAACTGGCTTTACGCGTTACAGCTAATTGAATAATTTGAAATATTTGCGGTTCAATTAGAAATAATTTCGCAGCTAACAGATGTGTCACGTTGGTAATATTATTCGAAGGGCATTAACGCTCTAATTGATATACAAAATCGAGCGCTCATATTTTGTGTTACATCAGTTTCCGTTACAGGATGCTAGGTTATAATTTAAGCCATATTCTCCAAAACAAGGGTATTGTTTCACCGCTTCTCTTGCACCCAAATTATAATACATCACAACTCCATTTGATCCTTACTGAAAATATGCATTCAAGGATATTGCCCACGAATATAGGGCTACCACAGCTTTTAAAATTTTAGAGCACATTCGTCGTTAGATCCTTCATGAGTGACGAAGAGAAGCCAAGTTATAAATTCTATTTAATGAAGGGGGAGGTAGCTATTACGGTTAATAGTTAAGAAATTGTAAACTCGGAGTTTAGACATTAAAATGAGTAATGCTGTGAAAGTCAACCCTTTATTATTCGGCAAAGAAAACTAATTTAGAATACGTCAAATGTAAATAATATCTCATTTCTTATCTATTCTAAAAATTGAATGACAAATGAGCTGTGTTCATCCCTACTTAAAAAAGAAAGTTAATCAAAGCTACTTCATTTAAAATTCTGGCTTAACGTGATGCAATCATCAGCAATTCCAATATTATATAATGAATTTGTTTTTGTTACTTTGAGCAGTAAGAGATGACAATATTCACAAAGTAAACATCGATGTGTTGGCATTAATACTGAAACATGTAAAATATCGTGTGTCAATATCGATAAATCTCAAATTTTTGAGTAAGACCTGTTTTAAAAATCCTTCTTTTTATTTCAGTATTTGTGATTTAAATTTCAGATTTTATAAATCAAAATGACAAAAGCACTATATACCATTACCATCATCAGGTACAGTATCGTCGGCAAAGCGGACCTAGTTGACATAAAAATTGTATATGAATCGAAACCGCCGTTTCATTAGCGTTGCTGACGGGTGGGGAGTGGAGGGGTGAGATTAGGGTAGGCAGTGCCCACCCTAGACACCTCATTGCTGATGTTGGTGCCACATAGTCTTCTGGTTTTGTAAGAACCCTTTCTTTTGATCGTCCTAAATTAGGTTAGTAGTTCGGTGACCCCCCTCTAAAAAAATCTTAGCTAAGCCAATGCCTTGGTTTGAAAAGGAGTTTATAATTTGGAATTCGTTTCAGTGTAAATATGAGTTTAAAAAATATTTCGATCACGTATTCAAATTTGTATCTACTATTAATAACTAATGTCATAATAACTGGGGCACCCTGTGTATAAACACATTTTTCCAGTTTCTAAAAGTTGTTTTTACACCCTGAGAAAACTTTATCAAAAACAAGGGACAAAGGACAAACTTTTACGTTGTAATGACCCTACTTGAGTCACGATATTTTATCTTCTGAAACTCCTATTAAATTTCATGCAGCCTATGAGTGGTTAGCTGTGACAGTCAGTTCGCTTTGACCGAGGGTTTATCGTAATTTTAGTTCTGGATTTCCTCCATTTTCGACATAACACGCACTTTGTGAGCTTTAAGACTTCCTGGGAAGGAAAGTTCGACTCCGCACTGACTTGAAAGCAGAACTTTGGGTGGGTTGTTTTAAATTGCAATATTAACCCAATCTCTGTTTGATCTATGAGGCGGGTTCTTTGTAACTAAGTTAGCGAAGGGGAAGCAGGGCCAATTTTTAGTGTAGTCTTTCGCTACTAATAGAAATCACATTTGGGCTGATAATTATTTAAATTATCAGATGTGTGGGTGACTGAGGCTAAGGCTGGGTGCATGTGTACGATGTTTGTAGGGATGACTTTATAATTAAAGCCAAAGTTTCTATCTACTTAATTAATCACTAACGCACAAATTAAACCAGTGGATCTAGAAGCATGAAATTTTACACAGGTGTACGCCGTAATACGTAGGAGAGCACTAAAAAAGATTTTTCAAAATTCAGCTTGTAAGATGTTAAAAGAGCGCATTAAAAGCTACTTTAAATGTATCGTACAAATGAATATTACATGCAATTATATGTAAAGTTGCCTATAGGTGTGACAGCTGACGTCCTTAATATACAAGGTGATTCAGTCATAACGTCATTAATTTTAAAGAAAAATAGAGAAAAATGAGTGGAATACGAATACGTGAGTAAAATAGAATTTCAGGTATACTTAAGCTAAAAAAATATTTTAAAATCATAATTTAAACCCTTTTTTGAGCTGTCACTGACTCCAAAGCTCCAAGACCCATATAAACAAAAAGAAGAAGAATTTATCACTGCGCAGTTGAAGCTCAGGTGAAACAAATAAACAAAACCTTCCTAGATATGTCTAAATAACAATACGAATAGCATTAAATAATTCTGGTGGCACCAATGTTATGTGATTTGCTTTTTTATATTAAAATCGGGTAACAATGAATTGCAGAAGAAAGTTACGCAAAAATAAGATAGGTGAAATTGGGAGATAGATGTAAACGTTGACATCAACGCTGCAAGTAATGAATTAAGTTCGGGGTGGTTAATACTCGAGAGTTATTTCCCGACGTTTTATTTTTTGTGACCTTCTGTGATACGGTAAAAATTTTTTAAACCATGTGTAGTTTACCGACAAATCGTTGTTTTTTTCATGCACCCGAAAATTCTAAAATAGTTTAGAAAAGAGGTATTTGACTATCAATGTTAATACCCTGCACTTATTCTGACTGTGGACTATCGCTGACCTATTTTTCATAAACAACCTAACTGCTAACCAACATTAATATGCTTTAAAATTAAATAAAGCAGTGCGTTGTATCGTTATTTATTTTGTGGAATTAATATTTTAATTTGAGTCGTTTGTATTTATTTTTTAAATTTGCGATTTACTTTTCATCAAATCGATTGATTAACGAAACAAAAAAATGTAAAATGTTTTAAGTGCATGAAAATACACATACTTATTCGTCAAAATAACTAATAGAGATTTGTTGCCCAGTAATTAGTGATGTTTGGCCCTTGCCAGTGCGTCTTATCATTGCAGCTGGTGAGTGAATGATAGCGTGATAAACGTCAAATCGTATAAATATTTTTTTAACATTTTCTGTCTTTACTAAGCCTTCCGAACACTTAGTTAAAATCATTGCCATTACTGAAT
Source organism: Dastarcus helophoroides (assembly GCA_028583605.1). Classification (NCBI taxonomy): domain Eukaryota; kingdom Metazoa; phylum Arthropoda; class Insecta; order Coleoptera; family Bothrideridae; genus Dastarcus; species Dastarcus helophoroides. The sequence goes on along the minus strand of CM053331.1, from coordinate 31,811,954 downwards.
CACCCTGTGTGATAAAAAATTAACTAAACCCTTTTCCCCGTTTTTTTTTCGAAATTTTTATTTATATTTTGAACACTAGGATTCTTTTAAATTTCATTTTGTTAGCTTTTCAATTTTAACTTTCAACAAAAAATATTTCTTTCTAAAGTGCTTTTACATCGAAATTATCCAGAATTCATTTTTTTTTGGTGCCATGGTCTGGTCCTTGGTTACCTTCAAAAATTGGAATACAAATTTTATTCCCGGAAACCAAGAAAGAATAAAAAATACAACTAAGTTTGCTCTAACGGGTTTCGAAGTCCAAACTATTATTTTCTCTATAATGTTGACAGATATTTATTTAATTAATTAGGATGTATAATTTTTTCGTATTTTAACTTGGTTACATTTTGATAACTGAAACGTCGAATTTCGATATTTGAAAATTTTTTTCTTCAATAATCTTTATTATTTGTCTAATATTTAATATTCTAATAATAGAACAGATACTTTTTTTTTAACAAAACAAGTTTACTTTTGATAATAGGTATATAAAGAAAAAATACAGTTAAGAGATACAAAATAAAAGACGAAAAGCAAAACTTTAGTAAAATGTCAAATTGTGAATTGGTCAAAATATTCAAAAAGTTAAAACCTTTAAAAAATTTTGAAAAAAGAAACTGAATTTTCAGAAATTCGAAATTTTCAAAAAGTTTAATTTTCCTATGTTGTCGATGTTAATTTTTTTTTGGGTCGAAATTTTTAAAAAAATTAATTTATTAAAAATGTTTAAGTTTTCGATCAAGTAATTTTATTTTAATGGTGGAGATCCATAAAGGTAATAAAAGTGGTTAAAAATTAGTCGAAATTTGAAGAAAAAGTATATATATATATATATAATCAATTCCCTTATACCGTAAAGTGTCGGGATGAAGAAAAAGTCAAAATTGTTAATCTCGAAATTTAAAAAAAGAGGAAATTTTTAGAAAAGTTCTTAGTATTCATGAAGAGATAAAGTTTTTAAAACATAAAATTTAATTTTAAGAAGTTAAAACATTTATTTAAAATTTCAGAGAGAAGAAATTTTCAAAAAAGTTAATATTCCTAGAATTAGGAAAATTTAATTAAAACTATAATTTTTCAAAAACAAAACCCAAAATTTTTAAAAAAGTATACATTTTAAGAATAAGTGCAAAATTGTTAATAAATAATAAAGTCATATTTTCAAATATATTTTAAAATGTTTACTATTTCTACAAATTTTAACATTTTGAAAACTGTGAATTTCTCAAAAAAGTATTTAAAAAAGCAATTTTCTTAAAATGTCCTACTTTTCAACACAAGTTCTAATACTTAAAAAGAATTGACATAATTAAATTAAAAATGTTTAAATAGTTGAAATTTTAAAAAAAGTAAAATTTGAATAAACTTCAACTTTGAAAATTTTTAAAATTAAAAAAAAAAGATGGGACTTTTGAAAAAGTTTAAAATTTATAAAAAGCAGTAAATTAATAAAAAAATTGAGAAAAAGTTGAAATTTTCCGAAAATATAGGAATTAAAGACATTAGAACGAAAAAAAGACAAACACCTAAAAATATCGAAATTTTGAAAAGAGTTGACATTTTCAAGAAAAATTTGGATAATTCTAAAAGAATTTCAATGTCGAAAAAGCCACAATCTAAAGTTTTAAGTCAAAATTTAGGAAAAAAGGAAAAACTGAAATTTTCTATTTCCAGAAAAAATCAAGAGGTCGACAATAAAATTCAAAATTATTAAAAATAAATTTGTGCAAATTCTCCAAAATATTAAATGAAACGCTACTCTTTAAGTTTGAAATCAAAATTCATACAAAAAAATGATGAAAGTGGAAATTACGAGAAAAAAGTCTAAATTGAGAAAAGTTTTGGATATTTAAAAACGAAAATTTTGAATTTGGATTTCTTACAACAAAAATTTTCTATTTGGATTTTGAAAAACGAAAATTTTGAAAAAACTCAAAATTTGATTGGTCAACATTTTCAAAAAAAGTAAAACTTCTAGAGAAAGTTCAAGTTTTGAAACTTTCAGAAAGCTGGAATAAAAAAAAATAATTTTCAATATTTCTGACAGTTTTTAAAGGATAGTGACGATTTATGAAAAAGTCGAAATGTTTGAAAAATTTCTAATTAATAAAAATATCCAAGTTTTCGATCAACAGAAATTATTTTTTGGCAAATAATGGAAATTTAGAAGTGTAATGAAAACTGTCAAAAATAAGTCAGAAATTCGAAAAGAAATCAAAATTGTAAAATCTCGAAGTTTTAAAAAAAAATCTAATTTTTCAAAAAGGTCGAAATATTTAAGAAGGGAAAGTTTTTGAAACATAAAATTTATCAAAATTTAAAATTTTTCAAGAAGTAAAAAGTTTTGAAAACGTTGAAATTAAAAAAGGGAAATTTTCAAAAGAGTAGATATTCTCCAAAACAGTTAAAATCTTTTAAATTGGCAAAATTTTAATAAAATTACAAATAAATCTTAAATTCATGAAAAGGGCAACATTTCAAGAAAAAGTGGAAAATTTTAATTAAGTAAAACAGTCATATTTTTAACTTAATCTGGAAATAATGGTTCTATTTGAAAATTTCGATATTTTGAAAATTGTGTAATCTCTCGAAAAAAATTTAAGAGAAAAGTGGTTTTCTGAAGATGTCTTAATTTAAAAAAAAAGGTCTAAATATTCAAAACGGATTAAAACTTTCAAATTAAAAATGCTCAGTTTTTTAAAAAAGGTAAAATGTGACAAAACTTAAACTTTGAAACGAGTCAAAATTTAAAAAAAGTTCGACATTTTCCAAATGGTCAAAATTTATAAAAAGCTTGAAATTCATTAAAAAATTCAAGAAAGGTTAAAATTTTTTAAAAAGTACAATCAAAACAAATTAAAATGAGAAATAATAAGCATTTGAAAATAGGAAATTTTAAAAAAGCTCAACATTTTCAAGAAAAATTCAAATTATTTTAAACGGGTGAATTGGATAAGGTTAAAATTTTCAAAAAATTCAAAATTTAAAATTTCATTTAAAATTTAGAATTTTGAATAAAGTGGAAATAAAAATCAAATTTCAGAAAATCATCGAAATTTTTAGTAGGGGCGTAATTTTAAAGGACAAAATCCTCAGTAAAGCTTGAAATTTAAAAAAGTAAAAATTTGTAAAAAACTGAGGCAGAGTTTGAATTTTCAAAAATTCGGGAAAAAGAGGTTTTATAAAAATGCCTGAATTTCAAAAAAGGGTGTAAATATTCAGATAAGATCAAAATTTTCAAATTAAAAATGCTGTTTTTTAAAAAGGTAAAATTTGAAAAAACTCAAATTTTGAAGTCGAAATTTAAAAAAAGGTTGAAATTTTCCAAAAATTCAAAATTTAAAAATTCGTTCAAAATTTGGAATTTTGAAATAAGGGGAAATAAAAATCGAATTTAAAAAAAGGGAAATTTTCAGTAGCGGCGTAGTCTTACAGAAAAACAAAATCCCTAGTAAAGCCTAAAAATAAAAAAGGTAGAAAGTTTCAAAAAACTGAGACAGAGTTTGAATTTTAAAAAAACCTAGAAAGAGTGGTTTTCTGAAATTGCATAAATTTCAAAAAAAGGTCTAAATATTTAAAACGAATCGAAATTTTCAAATTAAAAATGCCCAGTTTTTTTAAAAAAGATAAAATTTGAAGAAACGCAATTTCTGAAAAGAGTAAAAATTTTGAAAAATTCGAAATTTTCCAAAAGCTCGAAATTTATAAAAAGCTTGAAATTTATAAGCAAAATCAAGAAACTAAAATTAAAACAGGTTAAAGAGAAAAAAGGTAAACTTTTGAAAAGATCGAAATTTTAAAAAGGGTCGAAATTTTCAAGAAAAATTGAAATTAATTTAAACGACTTAAGATATTGAAAAAGGTTGAAATTTTGAAAAAATTTAAAATTTAAAAATTCATTTTTACCCACAAAAGCCAATATTTTCAAACATTCAAAATTTATAAGAAAGTCTAAATTATTAAACGCAAATGTTAAGAAAGTGGAAATAAAAATCGTAAAAAATTGAAATTTTTAGTAAAATCGTAGTTTTAAAGAAAGACAAAATTCTCAGAAAAGTTTGATGGTAAAAAAGTAGATATTTTCAAAAAACTTGAGGCAGAGTTTAAATATTTAAAAAATTGAGAGAAAGTTTAAATTTTTAAAATACCAGGGAAAACTGAAAACTGTGAATAAGAAATTTTAAAAAGAAATATTTTAGAAAATCTATGATTGTCGGGTTGTACTTTACTTTGACAGAGATTATTTAAATTTTTCTTCTAGTATTATAGAAACCTAAAATGGGGTGGCCTAGTCGGAGTGTACCCAGAGGAGGAACAAAAGCTAAGCAAAGGACGAAAGTTTAAAAGTGTTGAAAGTTTGAAAATGTCCTAATTGAATTTTAAAAAAAATTCGAAATATTTAAAACAAGTTGATATGTTGAATAATGTCAAAATTGTCAAAAATTTCAAATTTAGAAAATCATAATTGTTTATTAAAGGTCATCAATTTCAAAAGGCGAAAATTTCGAAGATTAAAATCAAAAAATTTTGAATAAATGTACTTAAAATTTTTCAAAAAAGTTGAAGCAACAAAAAAGTTCAATTTTCAGTAAAATTCGTAGTTACATTTTCAGTAAAGCTTGAATTAAAAAAAAACAGATAGTCACGGGAACTGTTTTATCAAAAATTAAAACTTCATAATTAGTATGGCGCAATGGACGATTGCTTCTTGCGCGGTAAGTACCGCGTTCAAATCCCATTGTCGATGACGTTTTAATTTTTAATCTTTTACGCGTCTTACTTATAGCTACATAATATACTGTTAACGTTAGAGCACGTTGCTAACGACAATAGCGTCATGGTGACACAAAACCATGAGTTTTTACCCTATCAAAAATCTCTCAACGCAGCTAAAGAAGTTTTCACTTCGAAAAAAGTAAAAATATTCAATATTTCAAAATTTTAAAGAAAGTCTTAACTTCCAAACATCAAACAAAGCTGCAAATTTATAAAGAAAACCAAAATTTTGAAAAAGGTAAAATTTAAAAAAAAGGCGAGATTTAAAATTTTAATTAAAAAGTGCCATAATTTAAAAAATCGAAGTTTCGAGAAAAGATCAAAAATGAAAGGAAATCAAAACTATAAAAAGGTGCCAGTGATCAGAAATTTTTCTAGAAAATTTCGATTTTAAAGGAGTAATATTTAAGAAAAATATCAACATCTCTTGAAAAATTTGGAATTGTTTAAGCTAGATGATTCTGTATTAAAAAGATAGTCAACAACTCAAAAAAGAATGGTCACAGATCAGAAGGAGGGCTTTAAACCCCAAATTGCGTCTTCTTATTTAAAAAAAAGTAGAAAAGAAAAGGCCCAACATTTCCAAAAAGAATTTAAACCAAATTGGATCCACCTTAAAATAAAATTAAGAGTTATTTCAGAGATTCTGTTTTTGCCCATTCTGTGTGTATATTTTGGTTTTAATTTCAGGATTTAGATGTTCAAAATTTTGGAAACTGCAGGGGAACGGAACCATGTTTAAACGATATTTAAAGTTTTTTTTTCAAAATGTCGATTTCCTGCAGTCATTTTGAGATTTATTCATCAGATATTGATTCTAGTTTCGGAATTTCGATGTTTGTATCAAATTATTTCAGAAGTTTTGGAAGTTATTCTTTTCTGCTGCTCGGTGTGTGTGCTTAATAGTCCATGATAAACACAATGACCAGCGATATAAATTAAATAAATATATGGTAGATAAATTTTAGGAAAAGTTATTTTATTTTGTTTCATCTAGGGCGTTTACTCAACCTGTAATTTAGGAAAAGCCTCACCCGATGACAAACTTTTGAACTCGACAGATAAATTTAGAGATTGTCAATATATACGGCTAAATGAAAAAGATGGAAACTTGCTATCCGTCTAATAAAAGACCCAAATAAAACATCCTCCACTTTAGTCAGTGTTGTTACTTGACGTATCTTTGTGCTCGTGCTGAAATCAATTGCGATTTATGAAATTTATCCCTAAAGCAGGAACGCTCCGTGAATGTTGCTGAATGTTGTTTTATCTTGATTACCACCCACTAGAGAATTCTATTTCCATATATATAATATATTTTCCAGGGATAAATGCTTCAACTATTTTAATATTACACAGCACATTTTTAGATGTGGTAACATTTTCAATTTCACACGTAATATTGTCACAGACTTTAGGGTCTACTTCTCCTACGGTCTATCTTATTCAGGCATGCAACTTGTCCCCATTTTTCCACTCCAACTAAGCTGAACATAATTCGTTTATTCTTCTCGTTTATTCATCAACGATTGTTGGCGTTGATGAAAGTTTTATTTTTATAATATCTTTGAATTTAGACCTTCAATTTTAAGAATTATTTCATAAATGCTTGGAAATTCTCAGGACATAATTTTAGTGAAACAGACTTGTCCTTGGTTATCTTCAAAAATTGATATACAAAACTTATCCCCCGAAACCAAGAAAGATTAAAAAATAGAACAAAAGTTACTGCAACGTTTTGAGGAACGGACTGATCCTTGGTTATCTTCAAAAATTAAAATACAAATCTTGTCCCCTGAAACCAAAAAAGTTTAAAAAACACAACAGAGGTTGCTTCAACGCGTTTCGATTGCGTATCTCTCTGAAGATAAGAGCTTGGCTATCGAAACGCGTTAAAGAAACCTGTATTGTGTTTTTTAATCTTTTTTGGTTTCAGAGGACAAATTCTGTATTTCAATTTTTACTGTAACGCGTTTCGATAGTCAAGCTATTTAGAGAGATACAGATGAGTATCTCTCTGCAGATGATAGCTTGGTAAAGAAACGCGTTAGAGCAATTTTTGTTGTATCTTTTGAAATTTCTTGCTTTCAGGGAACAAAATTTGTATATCAAATTTCAGGAAAGGTAGAAAACAATCTTGATTTTAAGGTAGTAGTTTTTAAAGGTTTTGCGCTGTATTGTAACTATGTCAGTATAGCACCATTACTCAATTTCTAGCATAGACTGTACCCGTGGATTCAATAACACAAATCTCCAGCCCCCTTGCAGTAGATTTTCTAAGCCGACAACTGCCGACAGGTTTTCGCCACAGAGCTTTAGTCAAAGCAGCCAGAGGCATTTAAATGGAATTAGTAAAGCTGCTATTACCATTACTTCAAAATATTTCCGTAAGGTGTGAAATGAAGGATCGGAATTCCATAAGATTTATAATTTCAAATTGCGATTGCACTGCAGTTTGTTATAGTATATTAAAATTAATAACTAAATAAAAGGAACTCGGTTCAGTAAACTAAAATCAATTGTTGGTATAATTCAAGACGAATCAATAGTGATTCAAAAAAATATATATATCTCGATTTTGGTGAAACGGACTGGGCCTTGGTTATCTTCAAAAATTCAGAAAAACAAATCTTGTTCCCTCAAACCAAGAAAGATTAAAAAAATACAACAAAGGTTGCTCTAACGCCTTTCGATAGTCAAGCTATCATCTTCATTTTAAGCTCAAATATTCGAATTTATTTTCGAAGGTCCAACATTTTTATTTAAGGTTTAATTGAAAGCTTAAATTCTCTCTCTTGTTCTCTAAATTATAAATTTAAAGTCAAAAATTCGAGAAACAATCCAACATTTCCGGGTTAAATCTAAAGTTTAGAAAAACAATTTGAATTAATGTTTGCTTCCACATTTCGCCTTTTTAACTCCTAAAAACTGTATCATCATGATAGCTTGGCTATCGAAATGTGTTAGTGCAACTTTTCTTGTGTTTTCTAATCTTTCTTGTTTCAGGGGACAAGATTTGTTTTCAAATATCTCAGTGTTTTGCATTATTTGAAAAATTTTGACTGTTTTAAACTTTTGAGTTTTCTTTTGCAGATGTTGACCTTTTTAAAAATTTCCATCTTGTTAATAAAAACGTACATCGTTTTTCAAATCTTAACTAAAAATATGAACTTTTTTGCAAATTTAACTGTTTTTATATTACATTCTTTTAAAACATTTCAATCCTTTTTGAAAATTTGAATTTTTTAAAAATTTCGACTTTTAGAAACATTGACTCTCTTGAAGTGTTTGCTTTTTTAAATTTGACTTTTTTCATATTTTCGCTTTTTCTCAAAATTTAGTTTTCTTAAAGTTACGATTTTTTTGAAAAATTTGATGATTCTATTTTTAGTAAAAATCTTGACTTTTTTGGACAATTTTCCATTTTTTTCAAATTTCTTATTTTCTTATTTTGTAAACTTTAAGGTTTTAATAATTTCGCCTTTCTGACACAAAACTTTGTATCTTTTTTAAAATGTCGACCTTTTTTTAAAACTTTGCTTTTTCCAATGAATCGGATTATTGTTTTTCGAGATATTCATGTTATTTTTGAAAATGTGCATTTTTGTTCAAACTATAGACTCTCAAAATTTTCACATATTATATGAGAATTTGGAATTTAAAAAAAAATTCGACTTAGTCTCAAAGTTTCGACCTTTACGTAGTAAATTAGACTTTTATTTGAAAAATTCGACTTTTTTAAAAAATTCTGAAAAACTGTTTTTTTACACTTTTTCAAACTTTGAACTTTCATCATTTAATTTGAAATTTTTCTGAAATTTACAACTTTGAAAATTTCAACTATTTTAAATTTTTTTTTTAAATCTCTACCTTTTTCGAGTTTAGACTTTAATTTTTGACTCATGGTCCAAAATATCGAGATAAAAATTAAAATTTTTGGAAACAAAGAAAAAATTTTTTGAACTTGAACTCTCCAAATTTCGACTGAAAACTCGATAATCATGAAAGAAAAGTGTTAATGTACAATTCAAAGGTAAACTTTCAATCTACTTTCTAAAATTTAAAGTATAGATTTTGGGATTATAATAGTTGAAGCTTCGAGAGTCCATATTTTGAGAAATTTTAAAATTAATTAAAATGTTATGAGTGAAGACTCAAAATTTAAAAGGACTTCAAAAATTTCAAGTTTGAAGGCAATTTTCCAACTGTTTTCCTGACTTTATTTATGTAAAAAGTACTCGGAATTCTGGATTCACCAACAATTTAACCCTTTAAACCATTTAAAAACCTGCAGTCGTTGTTTGTCCATTTTCTTAAGCCTAATTAGAAATTAAATATGTTTTAAATAACTTTGTACTTTCTATCAAACTATACCCCACAGAAAAATCCTGTTTGCATTAAAATGAAGCATTCTGCCTTCAGTAAAGTTCTCTCATTTTTGTAATAAATTTATACACAAATCTTGTCCCCTGAAACCAAGAAAGATTAAAAACCACAACAGAGGTTGCTCTAACGCGTTTCGATAGCCAAGATATCGTTTTCAGAGACCTAATCCTAAAGTTTACCCTTATTTACTAAGAATATTCACTTCGTGCATGATCGACCGCATCCGAACGCGCATGCGAATCTAATCATACACGTCGTAGTGTCGTAATTCCTTAACTATAAGCCGGTAACAACCAAGAGGCCATCGTAAGCATCATTATGATGCTTCCCAAGATAATCTCTCTGAAATACTAATGGAGAGACGCCAAGAAAGGAGAGTTAACGAAGAAAACCCTGCTCGTCAGCAGCACATCAAGGCAGTTTTTTGGAACTGCAACGGACTCCAAGGCAACAGAAACGAACTCGAAGTTTTTGCAAAGGAAAACGACCTGGACGTACTGATACTGAACGCAACCAAGATGGCGTTCAGATCTAAGGATCCCAAAATCCGAAGATATCTTCTTTACCGCAGAGACAGACCAACTGGCCCAGGAGAAGGTACGGCAATCTATGTTAGTAGAAAATTTTGCTGCAGGCACTCCGGAGTTGGAAAAGCTGGAAGGCATTGGAGTAACAATTCCAATGGCGCAGGGACCTCTGACGCTGGTGTCTTGTTACTTCAAAACCAACGCCCTCACAGAGGTTGATTTGGCACGTATCTTCGAAATAAACAATAACAATGTTATTGTAGCCGGAGACACAAATGCCAAAAACGTCAAGTGGGGCAGCAGAGCCAACAACAAAAACGGAAGGACACTTCAAAGTTTCACAACACAAAACGAAATCGATGTAATGCCTCCAGAAGAACCAACCCATCATCATTTCGCCATAGGAATACCAGATGTCCTAGACATTGCACTGATGAAGGATGTTCGATACACTGTTGGGTTAACATCAGTTAGTGAGCTCAGCTTGAACCACAACCCAGTGATGATGACCATCGGTGATGATCGTGGACCCAAGCCTTCAGAGACCTGCAAGAAAACAAACTGGACACAGTTCAGAGAGTATCTAGCAGCAAACTTGGAAGAGCCTGGAGAGGTCAACGCAAACGATGACATCAACGCAGAGGTGAAAAGACTGGAAATCACCATAACAGATTCAATTCTGGCAGCAACCAAAACTTTCCGGCGTATAGAAGGAAGTAAACCACTGCCAAATCACTTGGTGGAGCTGATTAGAAGGTAAAATCTTGCCCGTAAGAGAGCAAGACGAACCAATCTGCAAGCAGATGAGGCGGAAGTCAACAGGCTCATCCATGAGCTCAGGTATGAGCTCCAAGGGCACAAAATTTTTAGGTTTCTGGAACACCTAAGAAGTTGCAACCTTGGAACTCCATCAAATTTCTGGCGCACAGACAAAGCTCTAAGAGGAGATAGAAAACCTATCCCACCGATACACGGACCTCAAGGAATGGCTTCCTCAGATCAGGATAAGGCCGCAGCTTTCACTGAGACCTTTGAATGACACTGTTAGGCCACACTTGAAGAAGTGGCCTTAGACTTTGTAGAGGAGGTGGAAGAAGAGGTTTAGGTTCTTCAGGAGGAAGTACCAGAAGAAGGCGACGTCATCCAACTGACTAACGAGGAGAAAATCCAAAGCTTTCTGCGCAAGCTATACGTCAAAAAGTCTCCAGGTCCAGACGGCATTCCAAACCAAGCTCTGAAGTCTTTTTCGGACCAAGCTGTCAAATACTTTGAATACATGTTTAAGTACCGGCATTTTTCCACAAGATGGAAGACTGCAAACGTTATCTTCATTCTTAAGCCAGGTAAGGATGGGAAATTTTTCCAAAATTATAGGCCAATCAGCCTCTTATCCAACTTGGGTCAGGTGGTGGAAAGGATTTTAAGAAAGCGCCTGCAGAATATCATCAGAAATCGCGATATAATTTCTTAGGAACAATTTGGGTTTCAACTCTTGTACTCTAGCTTAGACCAGCTGAGTGGTTGAAACAATCACTCAACGCATGAACTGAAACCAGGTAGCTGGAGCTATTTTCTTCGATATCTTCAAAGCATTTGACACAGTTTGGCGCCAAGGACTAGTACACAAGATGCACCAGTTTATAATAACTCTCACAATGGTTCAAATGGTAAGCTCGTTCGTGGACCAGGGCTCATTCAAAGCAAAGGTGGGACAGGAACTATCAAACCAGTTTGGGGTAAAGTAGGGGGTGCCTAAAGGCTTTGCCTTGTCACCTCTGCTGTATTTTCTGTTTACAGCAGATATTCCTAGAACCAATCCAACGATCAACCGCGCCTTATTGGCAACTTATGCAGACGACACAGCTTTGGTGGCGGACTCTCACAGCCCCGAGTTAGTCACCATACGACTTCTGGAGGCAACAGATAGATTACTTCGGTCAATGGAGAATCAAAGTCAACGAAGACAAGACCCAAGCAGTCTTTTTCACCCGAAGAAGACTTTAACCGTATGGACATGTAAATGTTCATGGGCAAAACGTGGACTGGAGATTTCAGGCAAAGAATCTGGATGTAATTCTTGATAAAAGACTTGCATTCCAGGCACACATCGAATATGCAGTGTCCTGCAGGGACTGCTGCAAGCCATGATTGGTAGAAATAGTAACCTGTCCATTGGACTTAAAGTGTTACTATTCAAATCAATTATAAGACCAGCGATGACCTACGCATCTGTAGCTTGGTCACAGGCGACGGATAATTAGATGAAGACACTCCAGGTGTTCCAGAACGTCTTTCTAAGACAAGCCATGGATGCTCCATGGTTTGTAAGAAACAATCAACTCTATAGCGAAGCTGAACTACCTTTGGCAAGAAATTTTCTTAAGGAAATTAATTCCAGAGCAATGGTGAGAGCGAAAACGCATCCTAACGAACTAGTTCGACAAGCAGTGGATTACTATCTAAATGTCCCAACCAGGATTAAGAGACCAAGAATGGTCCTCTAGGCTACGATTTTCATTTCGAAAATTTTTGTTTTGTTTGTTTCTTATGTTTCAGGCAACACATCTTACAATAGTGCTCCAGCACTATTGTACTGTTCCGACGGTGGAATCGGGGGCCAAGGGCCCGCCAGAAGAAGTGGGAGTTTTTAGTCAGTACCCGTAGTTTAAGCGGAAGTACGTCACTATCTGGGTACCTTCCCAGATGTCCTTAACGGAATTTCCCCTATTTAAAAAAAAAAATTCTTAACTATCAACTTTAACCATTTTTAACAGCTAAGCTTTCACAAACATTTAACATACAATTCTCATTTTCTACTCTTAACAGTTTAATATTATTATTTATCCTATAATGTTCCAAGTAAATATCAATCTATGGTAGGATGGGTATCTCTCTGAAGATGACAGCTTGGCTGTCGAAACGCGTTAGAGCAACGTTTGTTGTGTTTTTTAATCTTTTTTGGTTTAAGGGGACAAGTTCTGTATTTAAATATTTAAGGTTAAAACATGACATCATTACTATCTGATACCAGCTCCTTCGTCTGTGTAAAGTAAGAAGAATGTTTTTTGGGCCCCTTTTCTTAAAATTCTGCGACCTTTTCTTAGAATTCGATATTTATTGAAAGCTTAGAATTATATTAAAAATTTCGGCATTCATTCATTTTTATGTTTTCAAATGACGACATTTTTACGTTCGATTCCCAAAATTTCTTTTTTTATACTTAAGAAACCTGGTATGTTGTTAGCAAATATTTATTAAAACATTGTGAAATTTTTACATCTGTTGCTCTTTAATATTTAATAAAGGTTAATAGTTATTAATATTAAATATTTTGACTATTTTCGAAAATTTGAACTTTTTTAAAAATCTCAAACTTTCTTAAAATTCCCACTCATTTGGATTAGTATTTTGATCTTTAAGAAAGCTTTTTTGATTATTTGTGTCTATTAAAAATTTTTTCTGTTTGAAATGTGAATTTTTTAGAAAATATTTATCAAATCTTTGTGGAATTTTTAATATATATATATATATATAAATATATATGTCTTTAATATTTAATAAAGTTTAATAGTTATTAAACTATTTCAAAGTTTTGACTATTTTCAAAAATTTGAACTTCTTTAAAAATCCCAAGCTTTCTTAAAATTCCCACTCATTTGTATAAGTATTTTGATCTTTAAGAAAGCTTTTTTGATTATTTGTGTCTATTAAAAATTTTTTCTGTTTGAAATGTGAATTTTTTAGAAAATATCCTTGTCAATATTTCAAGTTTTCTTGAAAAATTTCACCCAAAATTTTGAATTTTTTGGAAAATTTTCACCTCTTTCACATTTTTCAGCAAATTTTTAAAAATGTTATTCTTTATTACAAAATTTTATCTTGTTATTAGAAATGTATACCTTTTTTAAAAATCTTAACCCAGAATCTTAACTTTTTTGTGAATCTGTCTGTTTTTAAATAACATTATTTAAAACACCTTAATTCTTTTTGAAAATTTGGATTTTTTGACAACTTCGGCTTCTAAAAGCATTGACTTACCTAAAATGTTGTTTTTTTTAATTTGACCTTGTTTAACATTTCGACTTTTCCTCAAAGTTTTGAATTTCTGAAAATTAGGATTTTTTTGTAAAATCTGACTTTTACAGTTTTATTGAAAATCCTTATTTTCTTGAACATTTCGACTGTAAATTTTGAAAATTTCTAAATTCCAATTTTCCATTTTCTCAAGTTTTAACTTATTTTGTGAACAATCCCTTCACAATTTTGCCTCTCTTTAGCATTTTGATTTATTTTCGAATTTGTTGATGATTTGTATCTTTTAAAAATTCTCAAGTTTCTTTTTTAAATTTGGTTTTGATTGAACGGACTGATGCTCGGTTATCTTCAAAAATTGAAATACAAATCTTGTCCCCTGAAACCAAGAAAAATTAAAAAACACAACAAGGGTCGCTCTAACGCGTTTCGATAGCCAAGCTATCATCTTCAGATGTTCAGTTTTATATCTTTCTTGGTTTCAGGATACAAGATTTGTATTTCAAATTTGGTTTTGTAAATGAATCTTATTCTGTTTTTTGAAGATATTCAGCTGTTCTGTTTTTTGAAGATATTCAGCTGTTCTGATTTTTGAAAATATTCACTATTTTTTAGAGTTTCACTTTTGCTCAATTTTTTGATTATTTCTCGAAATTTTAATAATTTCTTGAGAATGTCTACTAGTTTTCTTCTTTGAAAAATTTTTGACTTTGTTTCGAAATTTGAAACCTTATGGAGTGAACTAGACTTTTATTTGAAAAAAAGTAACAAAATCGATTTTTTGGGAATTGTCACATATTTGAAAAATTGGTTTTTATTTAAAAAATTCACACTTTTCTTGAAAATTTTGACCTTTTTTCACTCAATTTAGAATGTTTCTTTTTCAGACTTCAAAGTATTCAAAATTTCGACCACTTATGAAAACTTCAACCTTTTTTAAAATTTTTTCGAGAAAGTGTGTCTTCTTGAAATATTAAATTCATCGATTTTTAGAAAATTTGCCTGTTCCCAAAAATTTTAAATTTATTTTAGAGGATCTGACTTTTGAAATGGCAATTTTTTTAAATTCCCAACGAATTCTATAAAACGAATTCGAAAATAAACAAAATTTCGATTTTTAAACTGACATTTTAAAAAAGACTATTTTTCAACTTTAAACTGAAAAGTTAAAAAGAATAAGAAATATAAACGAATTTTGGAATTTAAATTTAAATGAGGTTTTTGAAACCAGAGGACAAAACTAAACTTTTGCTTTAATTTGAAAAATTGAATTTCTACAAAACTGTTTCTCCAAATTTTGGATTGAAAGGCGAAATTGAAAAATGATGTCAAAATGTCCGAAATAAAACTTTAAATTCTAAGAAACTGTTGCTCAACATTTTGATTCAAATATTGGAAATGTCAAATTAAAGCTGAAATTTTGGGTTTAAAACTCAAATATTTAGAAGTTTTCGAAAAATTGGTTTTTATTAAAAAAATTTACTTTGTTTGAAAATTTTGACTTTTTTTACCAAAATTAGAATTTTTCTCAAAATTTTGACTTTTTTCAGACTTTAAAGTATTCAAAATTTCGATTATTTGTGAAAACTGCGAGCTTTTTTCGAATTTTTTTTGAAAATGTTTTCCTTTTTTTGAACTTCAAATTTATTTACATTGATTTTTAGAAAATTTGCCTCTTCCTAAAAATTTTAAATCTATTTTGAAGGATCAGACTTTCGAAATTGCAAATATTTAAAATTTTCAAGGAATTGTGTTAAACGAATTCGAAACTGAACAAAATTTCGATTTTAAGGCTGACGTTTAAAAAAAAACTATTTTTCAACTTTAAACTAAAAAGGTAAAAAACTAGAAATGTAAAAGTATTTTAGAGTTTAGAATCTAAATGAGGATTCTGAATAAACAGAAAACAAAACAAAATTTTGGCTTAAATTTAAAAATCTAAGTTTTTACAACACTTTTTTCCCAAGAGTTTAAGTCAAAGGCAAAATTAGAAAATGACATCAAAATCTCCAGAAGAAAACTTCAAATTTTAAAAAACTGTTTCTCAAAATTTCGATTCGAACATCGGAAATGCCAAATTAAAGCCAAAATTTTGGGTTTAGGACTTAAATATTTAGAAGTTTATATTAAAAAAAAGAACCTTAAAAATACAAAATCTGTTGTGATCACCTAAATATTTAAATAAATTCGTGTGGAGACACATTCATGAACCACGTCCTCTTTTAACGTGTACAGGCAGCTTCAAATACAACCGCGTGCATACAGTTTAAATGTTTTTTAATGTCCGTTTTGACTACCCTACAGGCTGAATTTTAAACAATCCTCTTACTGCTCTTCTACGTGTTATGGGGTAGAGTTGTGTAAAATTTCATGCTCCTAGATTCACCAGTTTAATTCATGCGTTGTCCGTCAGTCAGAGATTTATTAATTTACTCAATTTAAGTAGATAGTTATGGGGTACACCTTCATGCTCCTAGGCCCACTGGTTTGGGATGTGCCTTGTCTGTCAGTAATTGTTTAGAGGTTTATTCAGTAGAAAATATTAAAAGGTTATTGAGTATTTTTGTAAAGTATTTAGAACAATGTATATGCACCAGAACAAACTGAAATATAATCATATTGTTTCTGAAAAATACCATTTTTTACTATAGAAATTTGTGAGATTTTTTATATTAGTAACGTTAAGCGGTGCTTAAAGTCGATCAAAACGATATTATGGTTTTATCGAAAAAGAAAAAAAAAATCAAGAAATAGGTAATGAGTTTATATAATAAAAAAGATGTTCATTATGTCATTTATTATTTGGAACGTATTTACAAGCGATTTTTATATACAGTACAGGCTTTGAATCCCTAATTAGGTCCACAGGGCTCATGCCATGTTTATCTTTCGATCTTTATCGGCGCTTTTGTCATTTTTTTCGAATCCTTCTTTGTTCAATGCCTCCAGCTCACACTTCAGGGCGGCGCCCTTCTCCTTAGGACTATTCCAGGGCTGAATTTTCGACGATGAAAATAACGTGTAGAATATCCCAGATACTATCAGTATCCCACTTGATATCCAAAATATTTTCTGCCATTGACCAATTGTTTGCTGCCATAAACATTATTTGGAATGTTAAAAATCAATCCTTATAATCGTGAGTAGATATACTAGGCGGGTTCTGGTCAAAAATTTCATGCCCTACGTTGTGGAGGTTCGTTCCAGAATTTTTATCTCAGATAGATCTCAGCCTAAACTAACTGATAGACGGCTAAAATCAACAACTGTGTGTAAAACCCAACAACTGTCTAGTAGTTGGTCTTAGCTGACATCCACTGCTATACACTTGTTAGTTTTAGAGACAGTTGTTAGTTTTAGCTGACCTCCAGCTGAAACAAAAATTCCCGAATGAAGTTCCTTAAAAAAAAAGGAACTTTGAGGCAGAACCAGCCTAGCATATCTACTATCGTTATTTGCCTATACAGAGTGTTTCACTCATAATGTCATTATCTTAAGAAAAAAAATGAAAATGATTGAAATGCAAATACGTCTTCACTTTTTTTTAATGTATACAGTAAAGAAATTCAATCAGAATGTAAACACCTAACTGGCTTTAAGCGGTAACTACGTTATTCGGAAGTCTGAAGAAATAAAACCATGTGTTATCTCTAAATGAAAAAAATATGTAAATTATTAGGTGATATCTTCGGCTCAGCAACTCTATAAGAAACTATTGAAAGATTCGCTTGTTTGCATAAAATTCGGCAGATAGCGATAACGAATTGCAGAAAAAAATAAATGTGGATCAACTTTAAACTGAACGAACGAACGGATGAAAGAACGAACAGATGAACGAAAGAGCAAACGGAAGAATGAACGTACAGCAGAATATCTTAATAAGGAGCGGTTCTAGGAATTAAAAAGTGGCTAATTCTTGAGAGATAATTTCCTATGACCATTACAGAAGTTTTGAGGTTTGCAAATTTGTTAATAAAACAGATGTTGCCGCCAAAAATTTTTTAAAGCACGTTGTGTTTATTTACAAATAATCTTTTATTTTTCATAGACGCCGCAACTCTTAAATAGGAGGGTAGGCCCCTGAGTATAACTGTGAATTAGAAAAATTAAATGAGGGCTATGTTTCTTCATTGGTACATTATCCATAAACAACAACCTAACAACGGAAAAATGTTTAATATGCTTCGAAATTAAATAATCCGGCTCTTTGAGCACTAAACATTAATATTGTCATTGCGTCTTTATTCATTTTATTAATTTTTGTCAAACCAATTTATTTTTATTCTTCATGGTAGACTCTTATTGACCGGAAATATTATGTTTTTTTTTTCAATTTATTTATATTTTCAAACTGGGCCGAAGAAATGTTAAATAAATTGAAAAAAACAACCTATTTTTGTGCATTTTTTCTTCTTCAGATCTACGATTAAAGAACTAAGAACATAAAGCGTATTATTTTCATATTAGTTTTTATCGAAATACGTCGAAATAATATTTGTACCTAAAAATAATTAGCGAAATCTGCCCCTGCCAATTTACCCTATCTCAGAGATGCAGCAACGCAATTAAGAGATGTTGTTGCGAATCAGGAGCGCCCTGTTAAAAGGATTTATATTTGGAAAGATGATTTTTTTCTATGTCTTTACTAAACCTTTTGAATTAATGACATAATGACTGAAATCACCTGTATATTAACTAAAAATTAACCATAAGTTTTCACTTACATTTTCAAAGGTGAGATAACCTGCCACAATAGGGGTTAACAATCCTGTTATCGTACCGAATGTGTTCACCACTCCCATTATTATACCTGCAATTTAAGAAAATATTTATGTTTGCATCATTAAAACATACACCATCACAGTTAATATTACGTGTGGGATTCAAGGATTTTAATTCATTAGTGGTCGCCCGATTCGGGGTGTGCAACATTATGCAAATATTTTGCCGGATAAATTCGCGAAACGTATACCCGGAAAACGTGACACGCACGGCAGTGTTTCAATTTGTCCTAAATAGGTAAACCACTCACCGGGTTTGTTCGATGACATTTCGAGCCAAAATTGAGTCGGCCAGGTCGATTTCGGTGCGAAAAGCCGCAAAGTAATAAAATTTTATTATTTTCGGGACGATTGAATGAAATTTTTAAGCTCTTAGAGGGCGCTTTCATTTCGATAGGTTTATGAAATGTAATAAAGCGTATAAATAATCTTTAGACAAATGAAAATTTTAATGAAAAGAACTGAAACTCATAAATATATATTTCCGGAAATATATGACAAGGTGAAAAGAGAATTTATTCTTTTGAGATGAGAATTCTTTGTTACCTTACATTTATTTCTCCCCAATATTTCGAAGTCTGATTACTATATCGATAACTCATATTTTTTTATTTCAGGCAGTGTCTCTTTATAACACAAAAGAAAAGAAATACAAAAATATTTATTCTAACACTAGATGGATTTATCAAAACTTTAAGCTGAGTATCAATCGATAAAAAAGTTTTTGGAATTATAATAAAATTATATACTTAAATGTAAACAAGTTTTTAATTTATATAACACTTTTTTTTTAATAATTTCTTCTAGTCTGCAGCCAAATGAAGGTTCCTTACTTATTAGATTCCTGAAAATTTTGTAATTATGAATTCTTAATAGCTTTAATCCTAGATAATTTAAACGAAAAATGTGGCGCACATACGATACATAACTGCCGCATCAGCAGTTTTTTTGTCATAAAAAATCTTATTCCCCTCGTGTTTATCATTAAATTTCGATTTTGGTTAAAATTTGATATTTGGAAATAAAGACTTACTTCTTAAAATCTTCGAAATTTTGACTTTTTCTAGATATTTTTATTTTTTTCGATATTTTAATTGTAACCTAGAAATTACTTCTTTACAATTTTGAGGTTAAGCTAGAATGTTTCTTCTACACCCATTGATTTTTTTTTATTTTGAAGGTTTCCTTTTTAAAAATTATGACCAAAAGTTCAAAATATGGTTTATTTCGAAGGATTTTTAATTTTTTGTTTCGTTCCTATCATTCAGTTATACCTGAAACATTTCTATATTTTGAAATTTATTTATACTTTTTGTCAATTTCACGTTCAAGTTACAAAATGTTCGATACATTTTTTTTTGCGTCACCTTCTTTTTGAAATTTTTATTTTTGGAAATTTCAATTCTTTAAAGGGGTCGATTATTTCAAATTACTAGGTTTCATGAAACATTTTGAATTTCAACAATATTTGTGTGGTTTCGAATTTTTGTTTCAAACTTAAACTTGGAATTTCCATTTTATATTCAAAAAATAGAATTTTATTTTCAAAATTTTTATGATTTTAAATTTTTGTAAAGATATGGGACCAATATATGGTTTCGCCGTACCAATAATGCTAATTTTAACTATCGACATGCTCTAATGTCTCGTAGGTACGTGTACCTAAGCAGATCCCGCAAATATGGTGCGAAGTGAGCTAGACAAGCCAATAAAGACACACCTCGCGCGAAACACGAAACTACAATTTAACGTCTCTACTTGTTTGAAAATTTTGCAATTTCATGAATATTTTTTTAAAAATCTAATCCACTCGGAAAGGGTAACCCTACTATGCTTTCAAATCACTGCGAGTCGGATGGGGAAACAAGAATAGTTGGCGATAAAACGCCTTCTTAAACAAGGACAGGTTGTAGTTTTCGGGGAAAATTCGTTTTGCTAATAAGTTCCAAAACTTGGAAGTTTTTAAGAAAAAAGAGTATCCGTAGACAGAGGTCCTCACTGTGTCAAGCTTTACCGTACAGGACTTTGCTGTCTCAGACTGTCTAGTATGCCTCAAGAATCTTGCTCTTGGAAGGATCAATCCTATTAGTTTCTGCTAGCATCTTCTATAATAGTACTTGTAGAAAAGTGACAAGTCACCAACCCTACGCCTGTGCTCTACGCCTGTGCTCTAGTGTTTCGAGAGAATCGCTCAAACTCTCGTCATTAATTAGGCGAATTGCTCTTCTTTGAATTGCATCTAAGAGAGCTAATGTGTGTTTTGGGGCTGAACTCCAATCATAAGAACCGTATTTTAGTGTTAGCCTAACCTAAGTTTTGTATAGTTTAGTAGCTGATGAAATGTAAAGTACTTTTTAGCTCTAAAAAAAGCCTAGCTTCTGAGAGGTGGTCTTGGCAATAGTGTGCACATGATCGTCCCAAGAGAAGTTAGTACTCGCATTCATTCCTAGGGTAGACAGATTAGATCCTATCGGGAGGATTCTACCGTCCATTTTAGTATGTTGGTTGCATTATCCCTTGATGTTTTCTTAGTAGCTGATGAAATGTGAAGTACTTTTTAGCTGTAAAAAAAAGCCTAGCTTCTGAGGGGCGGATTTGGCCATGGCGCGGCCTTAGCGCCATGGCGCTGACGTCGACCAAATTGTTCTTATCGCATTCCGGAATGATTTTGAGATCCCAATTAATCGTCTGTATTTGTTGTTCCCTTAGTTGATCTGAAGCAGCGATAAATAATGATTTGTCCAAGAAAAAAATGATACAAGGTTACTATCACCTGCGTAGCTGTATATAGGAATGAAAGTTGAAGCTAAGAGATGGTTTATGTGTAACAGAAATATAGTAGGAAACAGAAGAGACCTCTGAGGTACCCCTGCGTTAGCCGCAAATGTCTCAGATGAGACGCCATCGACGATGACCCAAAGAGATCTGTCAGCGAGAAAATTGGATATCAAATAACAGAGTCCAGAAGGAAGACCATAAGATGTTAATTTGGCGAGAAGAAATCGGTGCCAAACTCTGTCTAAAGCCTTTGAAATATCCAATGCCACAATCCTAGCCTTACCATGTTTCTCCTTAGCTGAGGTATAGATGTAAGTAACATATGCCAGTATATCGCCAGTAGAACGTTGTTGTCTAAAACCGTATTGCCTATTCTATTTTCTTCTAGATATTTAAGAAACTCGATGTTAATAACCTTTTTCATCACTTTAGATATAACAGGTAACAAAGGTATAAGGCTATAGCTGTTAGCCAGATTCCTTTTTCCCTTTTAAGGGACAGGCTGCTCCCCAGCAGATTTCCAGATGTTAGGAGGGAATACACCTGTGATGTAAGAGAGTGTGAACAATTTGCTTAGGACAGGAGTTGATTCTGGGGCGCACTTCTTAAAAACAATAGCGGGAATACCATCAAGGCCAGAAGCTTTCGAGGTGTCGAGCTCAAGGAGAATCTTCCTGATTGTGCATTTGACATTTTTGAACATGTGAGATTTTAAAATCCCAAATCCTTTAAAAAAATTTCCGCTCTTTTGAAAACTTCGCCTTTTTCGAAAATCTCGAATTTTGTTTATCCACTTTGACTTCTTTTAAAATTAAGGCTTATTTTGATTTTGTTTTCATTTTTTAATTTTTCTGTAACTTTGACCTTTTTCAAAATTTCGTTTTTTGTTTTCGAAATGTCGAGTGTTTCAAAACTATGTTCCAAAAATTTCACTTTTTTGTAATTTCGACTTTGTAATTTTAATTATAAATATTTTTTTTTAATTCGAAAAAAAAAGAAAATTTAATTATTCCAATTTGGATATTTTTGAGATTTTTGACTTATTTCAAAATTTTGCATTTTTGGTTTACTTTTCACTTTCTTTTGAAAGTTATTCGTGAATTTTAAAAATTTTGATATTATTTTAATTTTTCTTGATATCTTTCACTTTTTTTTTTCAAAATGTTACCCTCCTCTGAAAGTGTTAACCTTTTTCGAATATTTTGACTCTTTTTCATATTTGTTCCAAACACATACACTTCCTTTGCTTTTCTCGAAATCTAAATCTAGTTTGAAAATATTGCCTCTTTACGAAATTTTCCTTTTTATTTGTTTAAAAATTTTGACTTCTGTAAAGATATTTGTCTTAAAAATATATTAATAAAAATTTGGATTATTTTCCAAACTGTCAATTTTTTTTAATTCGAATTTATATCAACATTTTGATCTTTTAAAATTTTTACTGTTTCCAACACTAAGACATTTTTCACAAATTTTGGAGCCTTCGCCAAGTTTAAAAACGTTGACCATTTGGACCTTAAGGTTTGCATTTTTTTTCTTGAAAATTTTACCTCTTTTAAAAATTTTGTTTTTGGTTTAAATTCCGGCCACTTTGAGAATGTTCACTTTCTCAAAATTGCGATTTTTTTTAGATTTTTATTCAATTTTTCGAAAATGTCTATTTCATTTAAAAGATTTATTTTTAAATTGTTATTTTTAATTTTTGTTGTTCGTTAAAATTTAAACATTTTTGTAAATTCTAAACTTTTTGAAAATTTCGACTGTTTTTTGACACTCATTTTTTTGAGAAAGTTGAACTTTTCTGAACGTTCTGACTTAAAAGTTTCGATATTGCAAAATTTCCAAATATTTCACAATTTACACGGTAACTGAAAATTTAGACGTATGGAAGATGCAAATAGAATGCATAGAATTATAGCTAGCTGAAATACCAACAGTTGAAATACTGCCACCTAGCGAAGCGGTCGCTCTCTAGGAAAAAGTTCCCAGAAGGCAAGGATTCTAATGCACAGACCAATAGGTTTGAACATTTATTAGATTCGAAGTTTGGATACCAAACTTTGAATCTAATAAATGTTCAAACCTATTGGTCCGTGCATTAGGACGTATGGAAGAAGCAAATGGCGAAAAAAATGCCACTCAAAGGGAATGGAATTAACGAAACTTAGAAAAGAAGATATAGAAATTATTTTAAAAATGTTTTTCAAAATTTCAACCTTTTTAAATTTCAACTATATCATAACTATAACATTTTTGTTAGTGACTAGGCTAGTGACGTATTAATTTTTGCCTACTACGGATTTAATAATGTTTTTGTTTACATTTCTGATATGTCAATTTTTGAAGTTATTTGTGTTATGAGATTAATTTTTCTTTGAGATTTGAATCTCGTAAAGGTGACATTTACCAAGAAAAAATGAACAGGGTTATATAATATAGCAGTAGCAGTTTATTTATATAGAAATAGACGTTAGTGAGCGAGAGCTCAATTATAGAGAAGGCAGTTGCAATCTTATAAATTAAAAACTTCAAGAAGGCAATTGTGGGGCCATTGTGAACGTTTCTAAAAATAAACAAAGAATTTTTTGTGTATTTACTCAGTTTAATTAAAGCTAGAAAGAGATATCCTAAATTACAGAGACTTTCAAGGGGTATCAATATTAAATAACACCTTAAAACATTTTTATTTTTTTTATGACCAAAGTTTAACGTATCCTTCTTATGTTTCTCAATTGAATAAACTATTTCTTTTTGAATATAAGTGGCGTAAAAAGTTGCCTAAGAAGCATGTTGATAGATACATAAAGGTAAAATTGTTTTAAAATATTTAAAATTTAAAGGCAAATTCAAATTAAAGTGTTTACCTAATCATGAAAACTCAGTACATTGAAAACATATTATTTCAAATATCTTCAAATTTTCTATGCAAATATAAAATTTAGATAGTGTCACAGGTTTTTTAATATACTGTAACTTAAAATAGACAAAATCAAAGGCTAGATCATATACAAATATAAAAAATGAAAACTAAAAATAATGATTTTAATTTACCAACTATAATATTTTTATTTTTTATATTACAATTTGAAAATCAAAAAAAAAGCAGTGTTATATCGTAGTTTTAAGTTTTCACTTCTGTGGGCAGTTCGTGGCCAATTTTTTTTAACTTTAAACTTTAAAATTCGACCTTTTTGCAAAAATCCGAATTTTATCATTGCTTTTTACATTTAGTTAAATTGAATTTTAAATATTTATTACTATTAAACTATTACAGTTTAATAGTAAAAATAGTAGAAACAATAAATACAACGAAACTTGTTAAAAATGTCAATTATTTATATTTTCAAATGAAGCAATTGTTTGGATTAAGTTTTCTTTTGATAATTCGACCTTAATTTTCAAAGTTCTCTATATTTTGAAAATGTCAAGTCATTTGTTCACAAGTCATTTAATAAATTCCGCAACTTCAAAGCTCTCTCCCTGAATTTAAATTCAATGTTTATTTTATTTTCCCCTAAATCAATTTTAATATAAAATTTTTATAAATCCATTTTTTAAATGAAACTCATTTTCCGGAAACTATACCTTTTTTCTAAAAATTTTTAATGTTACCTTGTGTTTCTAAAATCTTAAACTGAAACTGGCTTGATTTCTTATTCGAAATTTTGTAGAGATTAAGTTCAATTTTTTAATAATAAATTTGGTATTCCATTTTAATTTTAAAATTTTTCTTGCAGCTTTAAATTTATCGTTTTAATTTTGTCAACTTAAAAAAAAGAAATTCCTAGAAAATGATGAAATTTGAAGAAAAGCAATGAAATTTCTAAATATTTTTAAATGTTTTAAATTTTAAAAATGGCGAAATATCTAAAAAAGTTTAAACTTTATTAAGACAAGTTAAAATTGTAAACTGAAGCAAATGTTAAACAAGTCGACTATTTAGAAAAGGTTAAAATCTTCAAAAACAAACAAAAATTTTATAAAAATTGAAGCGCAAATCTTGTCCTCTGAAATCAAGAAAAATTAAAAAACACAACAGAGATTGCTCTAACGCGTTTCGATAGCCAGGCTATTATCTTCAGAGAGATACCAAGGACCAATCCATTTCATCAAAAAAAGTTAAAAAGTCTTAAATTTGAACTGGCTGTCATCCTAAAAGAGATACAGTATCTCTCTGAAGATGATAGCTTGGCTATCGAAACGCGTTGTGTTTTTTAATCCTTCTTGGTTTCAGGGGACATAAATTGTATTTCAATTTTTGAACATAACCAAAGACCAGTCCGTTCCACCAAAAAAAAAATACTATTTCATAGCTGAAATTTAAAACAGTCGAAATTTTGAAAAAGTCTAATCTTTATATCTTTTTTGCGACGTTTCGTTAATTCCGTTCCTGTTGAGTGGCATTTTCTTTGCCATTTGCTTCTTCCATACGTCTAAATTTTCAGTTACCGTGTAAATGGTAGAAAATTTGAAAATTTTGAAATATCGAAACTTTTAAGTCAGAACGTTCAGAAAAGGTCAACTTTTTCAGAAAGGGCGAGTGTCAATAAACATCTGAAATATTTAAAAAGTTTAAAATTTACACAAATGTTCAAATTTTAAGAAACAAAAATTAAAAAGGCAATTTTAAAATAAATTTTTTTAAATGAATTGGACATTACCCAAAAGCTGAATAAAAATTTAAAGAATAATAATTTTGAAAAAGTGGACATTTTTAAAGCGACCAAAATTTAAACTGAAAACAAAATTTTTAAAAAAGGTGATATTTTCAGGAAAAAATTCCAAACTTTAAGGTCTAAATTGTCAACGTTTTAAAACGTATTGAAGCTTTTTAAATTTTTGAATAAGGTCGTGGTTTTGGAAACAGTAAAAGTTTTTAAAAGATCAAAATGTTGATATAAAGTCGAATTAAAAAAATTTAAAGTTTGAAAAATAATCGAAATCTCATTAATATATGTTTAAGACAAAAATCTTCACATAAGTAGAAATTAAAAAAAAAGAAATGGAAATTTCGAAAAGAGACAAAATTTTCAAATTATATTTAAATTTCGAGAAAAGCAAAGAAAGTGTATATGTTTGCACAAATATGAAAGAGTCAAAATATTTGAAAAAGTTTAACATTTTCGGAAAAGGGCAACATTTCGGATAAAAAGAAAAAGCTATCAAAAAAATTTAAAATAATATCAAAATTTTCAAAATTTATGATTCTGAAACCGTTTTGTCGAGTATCTCTCTGAAGATGATAGCTCGGCTATCGAAACGCGTTAGAGCAACCTCTGTAGCGGTTTTTAATCTTTTTTGGTTTCGGGGGACAAGATTTGTATTTTTATTTATGATTTACTTTCAAAAGAAAGTAAAAAGTAAACCTAAAATACAAAATTTTGAAATAAGTCGAAAACCTCATAAAAGTCTAAATTAAAAAAATTAAATTTTCAAATTTTCTTTCGAATTTTTAAAAAAAATATATAATCAAAGTTACAAAGTCAAAATTATAAAATAGTGAAATTTTTGAAAGTATAATTTTGAAACACTCGAAATTTCGGAAAAAACGAAATTTTGAAAAAGGTCGAAGTTATAGAAAAATTGAAAATTTAAAACAAAATCAACATAAGCTTTAATTTTAAAAGAGGTTAAAGTTGAGAAAAAAAATTCGAGACTTTCAAAAAAGGCGAAGTTTTGAAAAAAGCGGCAATTTTTTAAAGGATTGGAAATTTAAAATGTTCAAAAATGTCAAAATATTCATGAAATTGCAAAATCCTAAAAAAGTAGAGATTTGAAGAAATTGTCGGAAAAATCCATTTTCCTGACAAAAAAAATCGAAAATTCTAAAATTGAATTTGTCAAAAAGTTTAAAATTTTGACAGAAGTCCAAATTTTCAATAAAAGTGCATGTAAACAAATAAGTTTACAACTGAAGTCGAACTATCAAGATTGAAATTAAAAGACAAAGTTTATAATTTTAAATGAAAGTTGTACTTAAAATAATGAAACAAAAAAAAAAACGGAATTTAAACATTTGCAATTTTTTAAGTAGTATGTCGGTCACGTTTATCGAATTGCAAAGTTTTGTTGTCGCTGTTTAAAAAAGAACGGAAATTTTGAAAACATTTTGACAGCCAACTTAAAAAAATAAAAAATATTTACTGGAAAGAAATTCTTGCATTTTTAATTTTTACAAAAACGATTTAATAATTGTTTAAGAATGTTGAATTATTACAGAAATTGAATTCGAACTATAATGTTTCAAGGAAAATCATTTAGATCCCTAAATTCCAAAAGTATTGATATGCATTCTGGTTCGATAGGTAAAAACAACGTTCAATAAATAAATACCACAGATTTTTAACAATTCTATTTAACACTAGAAATTTAGTTGTATATAGTTCAAATATCTAACTATCTATTTTAGGAGCGACTCGCATGTATTTATGTACGTCAACTACTCCAGAATATCCGACTTCTAGAGAAGCCTGAAACTCACATCAACGAATGAGTTATTGCATCATTTAAATGAGTCCATCTGGATTTTGAATTTAGCTTGCATTGCTTAAAATCAGACCAACACTTAGGCCAATAGGTCTAATTTTTGGACCAAACCAAGAAGCATCTAAAATTTTATCACTTGGGTTACAATATTTCCATGTGTCTTTTAAGATTCCCTGAATATTCGGATGATTCAATCAAGTATAAACTTTCCTAAGATAATGGTTTTAATATTAATCCATTTTAAAAGTTGAGCATGAAAATAGGAAAAATGTAAAGCTCTCGACGAATCCCTTGTTTAATTAATATTGCACATTCTCTGCTTAATTCATTAAGAAAACTGTGGATGTACGCATTTTTTGCTGCAATTAAAGTTCCATTAACTATGTTTAAAATCTAAATAGATCTAGGCAAAACCTAGCGAAGACTGTTAATTCTTTCCTAACGCTGGAAAAGTAAAGGGAGTAAAGGGTTATTAATATTCAGAACAAAAGGCTTTTAACTACAAAATACGAATCCTTGAAACCTGCATGAATAGGAGTTATGCTACTACCTTTAATGTAGGGAACTGAAAACAAAGCTTAAATGTAATGAACTGTTATTGCAAAATTTCTGCGAATAAAGCACAAAATAAGTTCTGATTTTCTTTACAAAAATCTTACGTAACTAAAGTTAGTAGTTTCGGAACAAATACATATTATATTTTCGATCTAAATTGCAAGTATTAGAAAGTATAACTTTAAAAATGTACTTCACATGTTGATTGTATTACGAGAATGTTACCAAAATCCTAGGATTCTTTTTATTTGGCACTCGCAATTAGCATAAAATTTTGATTATTAATGGACTCTAGAACAAATATTGAGAACATTTATGTTGCACACTGGGGATTTCGTCTGCGACCATATCAGTATCGTAGGGTAAAGATTTCCAACTGATATCTATTAGTCGGCCACATGGGTACTTAGGAGATATCAATTCTATTGACTTACTTGTCCCTTGAATATGTGGCTGCCTAATGGTCATAAGTTGGAAACGTTTACGCCGATTGTACTGTATCGACGATGCCACAAAAGGCCGAAGTCAATCTATGCTTATTGATTACAGATATTTTCTACTGTAGTACATTCGACTTTTCATTACAGAACATTCTCATATTAAATTTGACATACCTAAAATCATGTCACGCAGAGCCAGCTTCGGTCACTACTAGTGACTTTGTAACTTTACTTACATTGTACACAACTGGTTGTAGTAAATCTCATTGTCAGTAGTAGGTTTCATTACATCTTTATAGCCTGAATGAAGCCACATGCGTGTATACAGCAGAACCCGCATCTATTTGATAAAGCTTTGAGATTTACTAAAACCTGTTTCAGCTTTGGTGCTCATAATTGAGTGAGTTACTAATTAATAATTATTTATCTTACTTGCAAAATTTGGACTGATATCGATTATGCTGGCCAGAGGTCCCGTGGAGACTGTTCCGTGCATGGCCGTCGCAGATGACGAAAAGACCAGAGCGGCTAACTGATCACATCCGGAGAATGCCAAGCCGAGCATGCAAAACCCTTGTCCAATTGTGCCTGAAATCATAGGTGCATCCATATAGGACTAATATAGTCTTTAAGGTATAACCACAGTGATATTGCGGTTGAACGCACTATCCGTGGGCTGCTAAATTAAACAGACACTCCTGCAATTGCATCGCAAGTTCTTCTGCAATTTATGTTCTTTGTTGGATTAAATCTAGGTATATTCTAATTACAAACATCGACAATTGTCGTATATTTCTTTACTATTACAAAATAATTATAAAATAAATTTATTGCAATCTGAAGAAATAAAACACAGTTTAGGTACAAAATTTTCATATGTATGAAACATGAAAAATGAAGACAAATTAACCAGCTCATCGGAAATATTACTTAATTAGAACTAATTAAGTAATATTTTGCCTCCCAGAGCCCCGAGGAAGTCGTTGGATGGATTTTTTTTTTCTCATGGAAACCGGCCGATTACGAATTGAATAAAGCTAATTAAAATACAAAATTAGTTCCCTGAAAATAAGAAAGACCAGTCCATTCCACAAAAAAAAAACAAATACTAAATCGTAAATAGTGCAAAATATTTTAAAAAGAAATGTGTACAAGTGTTATAAAGGGGGGAATACACAACCGATACTTTTCGACGAATATTAGGTGCAAATATTTTGAGTTTTGTGGATCTTTGCAGAAAATAGGTAGCGCCGGCGAAAATCATTTAAACCATATGTCAACTTTTTTATTCAGAGTTTCACAACCACCAAATGGTTCGGTATTGGTATTGAAAAATACAGGCATCTAAGTATTTCTTTAGGAGTACAGCACCTACAATGAGGCTTGAAACAAATGAACCTTGTTAGAAGATTCTGTCGTTAGCCCAACTTACATAAAAGAAAATTTAATTGTCAAAAAATAAATGATTGGGGGAGAGAAAGGGAGAAAAGGGAGAAAAGAAAAGAGCAGGGAAGAGAAGAAAAGAGAAGAAAAGAGAAGAAAAGAGAAGAGAAGAGAAGAGAAGAGAAGAGAAGAGAAAAGAAGAGAAGAGAAAAAAGCAAAAGAGAAGAGAAGAGAAGAAAGAGAAGAGAAGAGAAGAGAAGAGAAGAGAAGAGAAGAGAAGAGAAGAGAAGAGAGAGAAGAGAAGAGAAGAGAAGGGAAGAGAAGAGAAGAGAAGAAAGAGAAGAGAAGAGAAGGGAAGAGAAGGGAAAGAGAAGAGAAGAGAAAGAAGAGAAGAGAAGAGAAGGAGAAGAGAAGAGAAGAGAAGGAAGAAGAGAAGAGAAAAGAAGGGAGAGAAAGAAGAAGAAGAGAAAGAAAAGAAGAAGAGAAGAGAAAAGAGAGAAGGAAGAGAAAGAATGAAGAGAAGAAGACGAGAAGAGAAGAGAAGGAAGAGAAGGAAGAAAAAGAAAGAGAAGAGAAGAGAAGAGAAGAAAGGAAGAGAAGAGAAGAAAGAGAAGAGAAGAGAAGAAGAAAGAAGGAGGAAGAAAGAAAAAAGAGAAAGGAAGAAGAAGAGAAGAGAAGAAAAGAGAAAAAGAAAGAAGGAAGAAGGAAGGAAGAAGAAGGAAAGAAGGAAGAAGAAGGAAAGGGAAGTGAAGAGAAAGAGGAAGAAAAGGAAGAGGAAGAAAAAGAGAAGAAAAGAGAAGAGAAGAGGGGAGAGATAAGAATATAAAGAAAGAAGAAAAAAGAAAGAAGGAAGAAGGAAAAGTAAAAAAGGCAGAAAAGGCAGAAGGAAGAAGAAAGTAGGAAGAAAGCGGAAGGAAGAAGAAAGGAGAAAGAAGAAAGAAGAAAGAAGGAAGAAGGAAAAAGAAAGAGTAAAGAAGGAAGAAGCAAAAAGGAAGAATAAAGAAGAAAAAGGAAAAAGGAAAAAGGAAGAAGAAAGAAGGGAGAAGAGAAAAGAGAGAAGGAAGAAGGGAGAAGGGAGAAGGAAGAAGGGACAAGAGAAATAAAAGAGAGAAGAGAGCAAAGAGAAAGAAAAAGAAAGAAGAAAGGGAGAAGAGGGAAGAAGGAAGAAGGAAGAACGAAGAAGGAAGAAGAAAGGGGGAAGGGAAACAAGAAAGAAGAAAAAAGGAAGAAGGAAGAAGGAAGAAGAAAGAAGAAAGAAGAAAGAAGAAAGAAGAAAGAAGAAAGAAGAAAGAAGAAAGAAGAAAGAAGAAAGAAGAAAGAAGAAAGAAGAGAGAAGAAAGAAGAAAGAAGAAAGAACGAAGAACAAAGAAGGAAAAAGGAAGAATAAAGAAGAAAAAAAAAAAAAATAAGAAGGAAGAAGGAAGTAGGAAAAAGGAAAAAGGAAGAAGGAAGTAGGAAGAAGAGGGGAGGGGAGGGGAGGGGAGGAGAGGAGAGGAGAGGAGTGGAGTGGAGAGGAGAGGAGAGGAGAGGAGAGGAGAGGAGAGGAGAGGAGAGGAGAGGAGAGGAGAGGAGAGGAGAGGAGAGGAGAGGAGAGGAGAGGAGAGGAGAGGAGAGGAGAGGAGAGGAGAGGAGAGGAGAGGAGAGGAGAGGAGAGGAGAGGAGAGGAGAGGAGAGGAGAGGAGAGGAGAGGAGAGGAGAGGAGAGGAGAGGAGAGGAGAGGAGAGGAGAGGAGAGGAGAGGAGAGGAGAGGAGAGGAGAGGAGAGGAGAGGAGAGGAGAGGAGAGGAGAGGAGAGGAGAGGAGAGGAGAGGAGAGGAGAGGAGAGAAATGGAGAAGGAAAGCGAAGTGACGGAAAGAGAAGAAAGGGAATTGAAGAGAAAAGAAGAAAAGAGAAGAGAAGAGAAGAAAAGAGGGGAGAGATAAGAATATAAAGAAAGAAGAAAAAAGAAAGAAGCAAGAAGAAAGAAGAAGAAACATGAAAGAAGGAAGAAGGAAAAGTAAAAAAGGCAGAAGGAAGAAGAAAGTAGGAAGAAAGCGGAAGGAAGAAGAAAGGAGATAGAAGAAAGAAGAAAGGAGGAAGAAGGAAAAAAAAAGAGTGAAGAAGGAAGAAGTAAGAAGGAAGAATAAAGAAGAAAAAGGAAAAAGGAAAAAGGAAGAAGAAAGAAGGAAGAAGAGAAAAGAGAGAGGGAAGAAGGAGAAGGAAGAAGGAAGAAGGAAGAAGGAAGAAGGAAGAAGGAAGAAGGAAGAAGGAAGAAGGAAGAAGGAAGAAGGAAGAAGGAAGAAGGAAGAAGGAAGAAGGAAGAAGGAAGAAGGAAGAAGGAAGAAGGAAGAAGGAAGAAGAAGAAGGAAGAAGGAAGAAGGAAGAAGGAAGAAGGAAGAAGGAAGAAGGAAGAAGGAAGAAGGAAGAAGGAAGAAGGAAGAAGGAAGAAGGAAGAAGGAAGAAGGAAGAAGGAAGAAGGAAGAAGGAAGAAGGAAGAAGGAAGAAGGAAGAAGGAAGAAGGAAGAAGGAAGAAGGAAGAAGGAAGAAGGAAGAATAAAGAAGGGAGAAGGAAGAAGAAATATGGAAGGGGGAACAAGAAAGAAGGAAGAAGAAAGAAAAAAGAAGAAAGAAGAAAGAAGAAAAAAGGAAGAAGAAAGAAGGAAGAACGAAGAAGGAAGAAGGAAGAAGGAAAAAGGAAAAAGGAAAAAGGAAAAAGGAAAAAGGAAAAAGGAAAAAGGAAAAAGGAAAAAGGAAGAAGGAAGAAGGAAGAAGGAAGAAGGAAGAAGGAAGAAGGAAGAAGGAAGAAGGAAGAAGGAAGAAGGAAGAAGGAAGAAGGGAAAAAGGAAGAAGGAAGAAGGAAGAAGGAAGAAGGAAGAAGGAAGAAGGAAGAAGGAAGAAGATGAAAGAGAGAAGGATAAAGGGGAAAGAAAGAAGGAAATAGGAGAAAAGAGAATGAGAAGATAAAAAGAGAAGATGTAGGGAAGAAATAAGAAGAGAGAAAAGAGAAGAGAAAAGGGAAAAGAGAGAAGACAGAAGAGAAAAGAGGAAAGAGGGATGAGAGAAAAGGAAAAGAGGGAGGAGGGTAGTAAAGAGATGAAGGGAGGTTGAGAGAAGGAAATAGCAAGATAAAGAGATAGCTAAAACAGTAAAGTACCAGCCAGGAAGAGAATTCAGGAATTTTTCAAAAAGTCGAATATACTAGAAAAGTCGAAAAAAAAAATAGTAAAATTAGGGATGGAAGGGACAAAAATGGTTAGACTTTTCTAAGTTTTCAAAAAAAAAGTCAAATTTACACACAAGAAATAGTTCATGAATTTGAAAAAGAGTCAAAATTTTTAGAAAAGTCGAAATTTTGAAAAACAAATCTTAAAAATTTCAAATAAATTCGAAATTTAAATAAAAACAAACACTAATCCAAATATTTTAAAAAAAGGTCATAGATTGTGTAAAAGCACGGAACTTTTCAAAATTTTGAGAAAAAGCCAAATTTTTGAGGAAAGGAAAATTTTGTAAAACTGATATTTTTAAGAAACGTATACATTAAATAAATAAAAAATTCAACAAAAGCAGCATTTTCCAAAAATTTGTAATTTCCAAAAAAAAGTCAAATTCTTCAAGGAAAGTCGAAATTTTTAAGTACAACAGAAAATTTTGAGGATCAAAAGACTAAAAAAGGACTAAATTTACAAAAAACGCCAATTCTGAAAAAGAGCGTAAAATCTTAGAAGACGAAATTTTTTAAAAACTTAAAAACTTAGAACAAAGCTAAAATTTGAAATTCTAAAATAAGTGGAAATGCTCAAAGAAAATCAAAATTTACAAAAAATCAAATATGTAATAAGAGTCAAATTAAAAAAAAATTAAAAAAATAGTAAACGAACATTTCGAGAAAAAGTCGGAATGTTAAAGAAAGTTCGATAATTCAAAATTAATCAACATTTTGGATAACGTCAAAATTTTAAAGAAGAAGAATGAAAAATTTTCAAAAATAAATCATTGTTAGAAGTAAATTTCAATATAGGTCATGATTAGGTGTAATTTTTAAAGAAAGTCCAAATTCTCACACAATTGAACATTTTAAAAAGGTCAAATTTAAAAATACAGCTGCAATTAGAAAAAAAAACAAACATTTTGGGTAAAGTTTAAATAAAAAAAAAATGAAATTGACCAAAAAATTCAAAATTGGGAATGTGTCAGAATTTTCAAATAGGTTAAGAAATCAAAAAAATATAAATTTTTATAAAAGCTGGAATTTAAAAAAATTAAGTCAGATTATTTGAAAAACGGTATTAAAATGGTCAAAAAGACCCAAAATAAAAAAATAAAATATTCAGTATAATGTATGAAAGCCAAACTTTCTAAAAAAAGTCGAAATTTTCAAAAGCAGTCAAATTTTATTTTCAGTCAGCATCGAAGTGTTTAAAAAGCTGTATTTCTCAATAGCAATCAGAATTATAAAAAAAGTTTAAATTTTCAAAAATCATAATTTTCGCAGTTTTTAATAAAAGCAGTCAAAATTTTTAAAATCCTCAAAATCCTCATCTTTTCCTCGTAGCGTCAACGTAAGACTCCAATTAATTATGCTATGAAATCACCACAATTTGTGGACCTGTCTTACACTATTACTCTTCCTCATTAGACCTTTGGGCTGCGATAAAGGGGATCAAGAAATTTCTAAAGAAACCTGCTTGAAGTAGGAAGATTTTGTATCATAATGTGCTCTTTAAATATAATATTAGACATTATAAATGGTAGCGAAGAAGGTTCACGTTACTTAAAAATTCGAAAATATATTCGAGAAGTCTAAAGAAGGTCGGCGCCAAACTTTGGCGACTTGGTGAAAATAAGAATTAATTGAAATTAATTGCTTATGACGATCAAGGTTAAAACATGGCAATAAATCGATACCCTAAGGTCCACTTCTATTTAAAAGTACATTTCTCCTACAAATTCGTTTAAAGCAATATCTTCGGAATTATGAGTGCAATTCTTTATCTCAAACGAGGGACCCATTTCATATTACAAATTTATATTCTTTCAGAGTCGTTAAACTTGCTGATGTCGAGCAGAAAAATATTATATTACTCGACAGGGAGCAATTCAACATGTTGTCAATCTCGGGAAGTGTACATATACACAAAAAGCGAGATATTCAGGCTATGGCACAATAGGACCCAATCGCGGCAATCGCCTAAGGGGCGAATTAGGAGCAGGGTCGTTCCTATCGGTGTTGAATTTCGATTTTTTTTTTAATTTTCGCCTCGTTCGATTTAAAATTTTATACATTTCAACTTTTTTCAAAATTTCTGCCTTTTCCAAAATTTAGATTTATCGAAAAATGTTCGTTTTTTAAATTATCTTTAAAAATTTCGACTTTTTTGAAAATATTTTTGTAAGTATGGATTTTTTAAAAATGTAGTTTTTTTAAAAGAAGAAGTTTTTTCAAAATTTCGACTTATTTTTTAACTTTTGTTCCTACGAATTTTAAATTTTCGAAAAAATTTGGATTGTTTCATTCAGAATTTAAAACTATTCAAAAACGTCGATTTTTGAAAATTTCGAATTTTTTACCAAACTTGTATTTTTAAATTTCAATTTTTTTAAAATGTAGATGCTTTAAAAGCCTAACATGTTTCAAATCTGGTTATGTTTTAATTTTCGCCTTTTTAAATTGCAACTTGAGACTTTCGACTTTTTTTTTCAAAATTTACACCTTTTCCAAAAACAGGATGTTTGGAAAAACGTCTTTTTTTTTGTCTTCAAAAATTTCGCTCTTTATCAAATCTTTTGGAAATATTAAGTTTTTTGAATGTAATTTTTTAAAAGATAACATTTTTCCAAAATTTTGATTTTTTTTAATTTCGCATTTTTCAGAATTTTAGATTTTTAAAAAATTGTTTCAGAATTTCAAATTTGTGAAAAACGTCGATTTATTAAAATTTATAATTTTTTCCAAACACCATGTTTTTTTTAAATTAAATATTTTTTTAAACGTAGAATTTTTGAAAGATTGAAGGTGCGTGTTCAACATATTTTAAGTTTAGATTTTTTTAAATTTTTGCCTTTTTTTTCAACTTTTTTGAATTTGGACCTTTTTCAAAACTTCTACCTTTTTAAGATTAAGATTTTTCGAAAATTGTTTCTATTTTTTGTCTTCCAAAATTTTGATGTTTTTCAAAATTCTTTTGAAAATTGTGACTTTTTGAAAATCTAGTCTCTTGAAAGAAGTTGTTTCAAAATTTCGGTTTTTTTTTTAAATTTAATATTTTTTGGAATTTCGAATCTTTTAAAAAGTTTGGATTTGCTTTAAATTTAAATCTTTTTGAAAAACATCGATTTTTTCAAAATTTCAAATTTTTACCATATTTCTTGTCTATTTAAATTGCAAATTTTCAAATGTAGGTTTTTTTAAAAGGTTTTTCTTCCAAATATCGAATATATTTCAAAATTTTCAAAATTCTTTTCAAAATTTGAACTTTTTTGAAAATGTCTCTTTTTTTAAAAATCTTAACTCCTCGAAATTTTAATGTTTTCTAAAATTCTAAAATAACTCTGAAAACTTTCACTATATTGAGATTTTCAAGTGCACCTTTTTAAAATTAGGATTTCTTTTGAAAATTCAACATTTTTGAAAATTCTTTTTTAGATGTTTCACATTTCTTTTAGGATCGTAAATTTTTTTATAAAAATTTCAACCTTAAAAATATTGACTTGAAAACGTCTTTTTCCAAGAATTTTAATTCATTTTTGAAAATTTTGATTGTCCTTTATAATTTAGGTATTTTTTAAATTTCACAATTTTTTAAAAATTTAAATTTTGTAATTTTGTTTTATTTCAATGTTGTCTTTTTTTACCTTAAAAAATTGAAATACAAATATTTTTCTCTGAAACCAGGAAAGATTAAAAACACAACAAAGCTTGCTCTAAAACTTTTCGATAGCCAAGCTATCACTTTCAGAGAGTATCAGTTCAGAGCAGTATCTCTCTGAAGATGATAGCTTGCTTATCGAAACGTGGTAGAGCAGCCTTTGTTGTGTTTTTAATCTTTCTTGGTTTCAGGAGGCAGGATTTGTATTTCAATTTTTGAAAATAACCAAGGACCAATCCGTTTCAGCATTTTTTTTCCTTGTTTTTAAACCCCGGCATTTATCAGAATGTCGATTTTTTTAATATATTTTTTAAAATTTTTACGTTTCTTATATTGGAATGTTTTAAAGCTTTTCTTAAAGGTTGACTTTATTTAGTATTATAACTTTTTTTTGAAAATCCTGACTTTTTGTTAGCATTATTGTTAGTTAATACGACTTCAAATAGTTTGACTTTTTTAAAAATTATTACTTTTTCAAAAATCAACATTTTTGTATTTTCTAAAATTTCGGCTTTTCAAATTTTTGACTTTTGAAGATCTTAGCTTTTTCAAAATGCCATTATTTATTAATTAGTTAAATTTCTAATATTCCGAAATTTTTTTTAGAAAATTTGGAGTTGTTTCAAATCTCGATATATTTCCAAAATTTCTACTTTTCGAATTTTTCGATAGTTTTCGAAATTTTAACTCTTTTAGAAATTTGGAACGGTTTTAAAACGTCGCATTTTTTAAAAATCTAGACTTTTTTTATTTCCAATTTTTGCAAATATCTCAATATTTTTCTAAGTTTTGATTTCTTTAAAGCTGTTTTAAAATAACGGACTTTCTTTTTAAAATTTTTACTTCTCTCGAAAATTAGTTTGACTTTAGAAATTTTTCATATTTAGACATTTTTCCAAAATTTTGCTTTGAGAAATTTAAGACCTTTTTTCAAAAAATCCAATTTTTAAAATGTCGAAATTTTTTTGCAAAATTCGGTATTTTTTCTTTACAACTTTTGAGTTCTTTAAAGAATTTTAATTTGGTTTTGAATATTTTGACTCTACTTTTCGAATTTATCGATAGTTTTCGAAATTTTACCTTTTAAAAATCTGGAAATTTTTTAAAATGTCAACATTTTTTTTTTTAATTTCAAATTTTTGCAAATATTTTAATAATTTTCAAGAATATGATTCCTTGAAAACTGTTTTAAAATAACCGACTTTCTTTTCAAAATTTTAACTTTTCTCGAAAATTAGTTCGATTATAAACATTCTTCATATTTAGACATTTTTCCAAAATTTGGCCTTTTTGAAATTTGGTTTCATTTTAATATTCGCATTTTTAAATTGCTACTTTATAAAATTTCGACTTCTTTTCAAAATGTCGAATTTTTAAAATTTTGAATTTTTTATGTAAAATTAGGTTTTTTCTTCACAATTATTGAGTTCTTCCAAAATTTTAGTTTGTTTTTAGAAATTTCGAGCCTTTCAAAATTTAGATTGTGGTTTTAATTGTGACATTGTTTAAAATTGCGTTTTTTTTTAATTTCGCTTTTTTAAATCTCCACATTTATTTAATGCCTTTTCTTTAATTGTTTTTCAAAAATTTCTACTTTTTTTTGTTCTCATTTTTTTTAATGTTGACCTTTTTTAAAGACTTTAATTTTTATTTAAAATGTGTGTTTTTCAACATTTATTTTTTTAATTAATACGATTTTAATTATTTTTACTTTTGATTTAGACTTTTTGAAATATCAATATTTTGTTCTTTTTAAATTTCATCTTTTGAAAATTTTTATCAAAATGCCAAGGTTTTTGATTAGTCGGATTCCAAATATTTCGTTTTTTTTCGGATTTCCTTTAAAACAGGACATTTGTTCAAAACTACTTGTTTAATATTTTTCGAAATTTTAACTTTTAAAATTTAGGACGCTCTCAAAATGTCTATTCTTTTGAAAGTTTCGATTTTCTAATTTCAATTTTTAACAAATACATCCAGATTTATTCAATATTTTTATTGCTGTCGAAACTGTTTCGCAATATTCGACTTTTTTTCAAAATTTCTGACTCCTTTTGAAAATTAGTACAACTTTAAAAATGTCGATCTATTTGGAAATGTGAATTATTTTTCAGATTTAAATATTGGTTCAAAATGTCGCTTGTTTCAAATTTTTAAATGGCTTTCAAAAATGTGACTTTCTAAAATTATGAATTTCTCTTTAAAATTCGGTTTTGCCTTTACAATTTTTATATTCTTTAAAAATTTTAGAATTTGGATTTGGTTTTAATTTTGACATTGTTTAAAACGGCTGTTTTTTTAAAAAATTCGTTTTTTAAATTTGGAATTTCTAAATTATTATTTGAGATATTGCAATTTTATTAAATTTTAAGTTCTTTAAGTCTACAATTTTTAATTTCACATTTTTATATGTCGACATTTTTTCAAGATATTGATTATTTTTAAAATGCTTTTGGTGGAACGGACTGGTCCTTGGTTATCTTCAAAAACAACAAAGTTTCGATAGCCAGGCTATCATATTCAGAGAGATGCAATACCTCTCTGAAGACGACAGCTTGGCTAACGAAACGCGTTTCAGCAAGCTTTGTTGTGTTTTTTAATCTTTCTTGGTTTTAGGGGAAAAGATTTGTATTTCAAAACTGCTTTGAAATATTCGACTTCATTTTTCAATTTTATTTTTTTTTTTTTGAAAATTAATACGACTTTAAATTTATATTGACTTTTTTAAAATTTTCACTTTTTTGAAATTTTTCAGTATTTTCAAAATTTCGAATTTTTCCGTCAAACATTTTTTTCCAAAACTTTTATGTTTTAAGAATTTGATTTTTTTTCATAATTTTGATTTAAGAATTCCGATTTTTTTCAAATTTTGACATTGTTCAAAACTGCGATTTTTTTATATTTAGATTTTTTCACATCTTAATTTTTCTCCAAATTTCGCTCATTAGAATTTTCTAAAAATTTTGAATTTTTATGAAAACTTCGATATTTTTTAAATTTGTTTAGGATTTTCGGCTTTTTTCAAAATTTTTCTTTTTTAAAATATTGAAAATAATTGTAATTTTTAGCCCTTAATGACTCGAATTCTTCAATATTCATAATTGATTAATTCTATTAACGATAAATTCAATAAGATATATAAAAAATTCCACGACGTTTCTATAAATATTTGCTAGATCTAGATCTTCTGGACAGACCTTCGGATTAGACAAAATATTTGCAGTAATCTGTGATCCGTGGAACTTGTTAGCATAGCAACGGCTAAATAAACTAGTGGCAAAATTATCGACGATGCCGAAAAGCGAAACCAGGTCCGGTCATAGCAAAAAATGTATAGAAACATTGCGGAATTCTGTATATATCTTATTGCATTTATCGTTAATAGAGTTTATTATGAATTTTAAGCCTTTACAATTTGGATCTTTTGATAAATTTTCTCAAAATTTAAAGTTTACACCAAAACATTTAAAATTCATTTTGTAAAATTCAGATATTCTTTCGTAATTATAACTTTAATTTTGAACATTGGGCGTTTTTTCTTTAATTATAAGTTTCCCATCAACGTTCTGTATTTTGATGAATTTCTAGTTAAAATTTCAATTTTTATGTTCTTTCTGAAAATTTGGGCAGATTCTAAAGTGTGAGATCAATTTTTTGCTTTTTTTTCTTACAATCTGAAACTCCATCTTGGATTTTGGTAGAATTTTCCTTGTTCCGAAATTATTTTTTTTTTTAATTTTGGTGTAAACTTTAGATTTTGTTATAAATACTCCAGTTTTTTATTCAAACTTTCGACTTTTTCCCATAGTTTCCATTATCACTTTTATAATAAATGGTGGTTATCAAGTCAAAAGTTGAAGAAAATTTTTATTTTGACGTTATATAAAGGAACTTGGACTTTTCTTAGCAAAATTTTTATTTGAATTTATACTCTTTTCCTAGTTGCTTGCTCAAAAAGTGAAATTTCGATTTTTATTAGAAATGTTGAACCTTGTTTCAAAATTTCGAAATCGGTCATAAACATGAAATTTCATCTATTTGAAAATTTGGACTTCTTTCTCATAATTCCAGGTTTGCACTCGCAATTGTTACTTTTTTCTAAATGTCGATTGCAAACGCTTATATCTTATTATAATTTTAATATAAAGGACCCGCTATTTTCTTCAAAATCAAGTTCGATTTTTAGTTTTTTTTTCCAAAACTTTCTAGGCATTCTGATTTTTTCCAAATTTGAATCTCGAAATGTCGCAGTTTTGGCCTCAATATATCGAGTAATTTTTGTAAAAAATGTTAATTTTTTTTGTGAAATTCCCTTCTTCCATATCATTAGAAAAAAATAATTTGGGGTGGCCAAATTCTAAAAGACACGCAGGCGGCTGAAGATTTAGGAACGCCCCTGTTTAGGGGTAGGAATAGTAAACAGCCCTTTGAATAAGTAAATCGCCTGAATTTTTGATTTTTTTTTAATGTTTTCTAGAAACTTTCCTAAAAAATTCGAAATTTGATAAAAGTGTTTGTTAATTAATTGCTTAATTTTTCTGAAATACCAAAATTGTTATATATTTTAAATTTTGTAGCATATGTTTAAAGTAAGAAAAATATATAGTATACATTATAAAAAAATTACTTTTCTGCTACACAGAATGAGAATTTGTTAATTTTGATATAGATTCGAAAACTAATAAATTCTTCTTAAGACCAACTTTTCATATTTAGTGTCATAATCGATATTAAAATATCATAAGAATTTTCAAACCCCATCCACTAAAGACATCACCAGTCAAGAACAGATCTTCGCGTCCAATAATTTATGAAATCCTTTCACCTGAGGCGAAGTTTTAACAGGAACATTTTAAATCCTTATTAATAAGCACATTCTAAAATCTGTTTAACTTAACGTCAAACTTGTAAGATTTTCTCCCTTTATTTACTTTGGCATTCGTCGCACGCCATAAAAACTTCTAAGTGATAAATTTCTATCCATGCTCATACATTTTCACAGCAGCGTTAAAACCCTTCGTAATATTTGCAGGTATGAAATTTTCAAGTACAGGAAAAATTACGACCTGGCAAAGCCATAAATCACGAAATCGAAAATCTACTTACATATTCCAGTTGCCAACTTTCGAACGTTGGTTCTGCTCATTTTATTCGATCGTAACAAATAATCGCCGAGCTGCGAGAATAAATAGGCCGTTATCAGTCTAAGGAGATGAGGCAATCCTGAAAGAAATCCAGTCTGAAACAAAGATATTTTCATTGAATTTTAATCTCGGAGACCGGCAATTTGCTTGAATGTGCTTTAGTTTGAAAATGCTCTCGCTGAAACAATAAAAGTGTTTCGCAAATTGAAGAGATGCTAATAGACACGGCTTATCGCTCTATGCAGGCAAGTGGTTTCTCTGAAATTTCGCCATGAAAAGAAGCTTTATAGATTGAATGCATTAAATTTGATTCAGTCTTTTCACTATTTGTACTTCGATGGAATTGAGTGTAAATTCTTTACCACTGTCGGCTCTAAATCTCTGACATTAGATATATTTTTCTACGTTATCAAAAAACTTGAACATGAGCGAGGGAACAACTTCGAAATAATAAAGTCGACATTTTTAAATAACAGTTTGGTCTGAGTTTTTCTGAAAACTTGAACTTTTTCATTAAAATAGAGGATTTTTACTGAATTATTGAAGTAAATACTTCGCGTTTTAAAAGATATTTGATAGGAAAAAAGCTTATGGTTTCATGTTACCCTCACACTACTTGATTGATAGTTGACGTTACTGTAATATTTTCAAAAAATTTGAAAGTGCTAATTTTGGTGGAACGAACTGGTCCTTGGTTATGTTCAAAAAATTAAATGCAAATCTTGTCCTCTGAAACTAAGAAAGATTAAAAAATACTACAAAGGTTGCTCTAACGCATTTCGATACCCAAGCTATCATCTTCAGAGAGATGCACGCGTTAGAGCAATCTTTGTTGTGTTTTTTAATCTTTCTTGATTTCAGGGGACAAGGTTTGTTTTTCAGTGCTAATTTGGTAAAGACCTAACATTTGGGGAATCAATTCTGAGTTATATCAGAAATTTCTTCCTTCTTCTCGAATTTTATCTAATCTTTTATTTAAATGTTCTACTTTAAAGACCAATTCTTTCACTTTAAATTTCTTTTAACAATTAAGAGTTAGAGTATTTTTTAAAAATAATTTTAATGTGTATGCTAAAATGATGTAAAATTCCAGGAACTCATTTTTGATTTAAATATGGCTTAAAAATATCGGCAACATTCCAGAGCATTTTTTTCTTTCACCATGGACAATATCTACTCCGCCAGGCATGTAGGCCTGTTTCCTGCAATTGCACAAAGTGTTATAAGGATATTTTTATTAGAATTTCGATCTAATGTGGAAAAATAAAGGAGTTTTGAAGAAACAAATCGTTATTTCCAGGAAAGGTCCAAATTCAAGTGAAAGTTTCCGAAAACATTAAACATCAATTTTAAGATACAATACGAAATGACAAGAACAAAACAAATTGTAGAAAAGTTGAGATTTTCGAAAGGTTAAATTAAAAAAAAAATCAAAAAAAACTAGCAAAAAACCGATTTGCAAAGAAATATCATTTTTGATAATTAGGTCAAAAATTCAAGAACAATATCCAACTTGCTAAAGTATATTAAAAATTTTCAAAAGAAAGTCCAATTTGTAAGAGAAAAAAGTAAAATTTTGAGAAAATCTAATTTTTGAAAGAAAGGCTAAAAATTAAATGTAAAATGAAAACCTTACGCCTTGAAAAAAATAAAAAATGCTAAGAACTGGAAACGGTACCGAAATTTTCAAAACCAAATTTTGAGAAATACTACCCAGTTTTAAGAAAAAGTCCAATTTCAAAAAGAAACATTGTTACTTCTAAAAATATTTTTTTCGAAATTTTCACTTTTTCATTTCAATTTTGACAGCTTCTAATTTCGGTAAAGAGTAAATTTACAAATAAACTTCTTCCCGAAATTTACCGAAAATGTTTTTCTGAACATTTTAAATGTTTTATTAAAATATCGATTAGATATTTCGGGAAAGAAAATTAACTTTAAAAAAGTCAAAATTTCTAGGAAAAGCAAATTTTAAGAGAAATGTTGGTATTTCCAGGAAAATAAAAAATGGGGTTTTGAAATGAAAATCGAAAATTCAAAAATAAATCAAATTTTGATACATAAGTCGTAATTTTTTAAAAACTAAATTTAGAAATTTTAGATGTCAAAAATGGAGAAATATATTAAGATAAAATGATCCAAATTTCAATATAAAACGATTTTTGAAAAAAAATATAAAAAGGTGAATTTTGAGAATCATGTCGCAATTTCACAAAAAAAACTTATTTGGAGAAACAGACTAATTTCAGAAAAAAAAAAAAGACAACTTTTAAAATAAAACGTCAAAATTTCAATAAAGAGACGAATTCAGGCGCAAAGTTGAAATATTGAAAAACTTTAAAATTCTGAGTTTTGAGATAATTATATTTCGAAAAAGGGGCAATCCATTGAAAACCCGTACAAAACTACCGAAAAATTAG
Organism: Dastarcus helophoroides; assembly: GCA_028583605.1. NCBI lineage: Eukaryota > Metazoa > Arthropoda > Insecta > Coleoptera > Bothrideridae > Dastarcus > Dastarcus helophoroides. The sequence goes on along the minus strand of CM053331.1, from coordinate 31,767,356 downwards.
ATTTTAAAAGATCGAATTTTGAAGGAGAAATTTCGGAATGAATGTGAAAAATTCGAGCAAAAATTACGAATTTAAAAAATTGGGAATTTTTTAGAAAAAAAAGATTTAGAGGACAAAGTATCTAATTTTAAAAATGAAATAGAAATTTGAAAAAAATGGTCGAATTTTCAAGAAAAAATTAGAAATTTTCCCCAAAAACTTTGATTGTGATGTTTAACCCCATTCGTTATCAAAAGATTTTTCCTCTTCCCCTTGAAAGTAATTGGAAATTTCCCAGGGAAACAAAAAAAGGCGTATTTTGCGAATAAAGATATAATGTTATAAAAGTTGAAATTTCGAGAAGACGACGACTTCCGAAGAAACAGTGGAAATTTTGAAAACAAAAAAATAACCAAAAATTTTTCTACAGAAACAATTTTTTTTCAAAAATAATTAAATTTGGGACTAGTCGAAATTTGTAGAGACGAATTTTTAGGACAAAATAAAAAAAAAGGCAAAGAAAAGGTGAAAACTTGCTGCAACATAAAGGTCCAATCTTAAGATAAAAGTCAAAATGTCGATAAGAAGAAATACTGAAATTTCGAAAATAAAAGACGAATTTCGAGGGAAAAATTGAATTTTTTAAAAACATGCTTTGAATTAAAATTCGAAATTTTGGGAAATATTCAAAATCTCGAACAAAAAAATCAAAATATAGTACAAATTCAAAATTTGTCTAAGATTTTAATGAGATTTCGAAAAAATGACTCAAGAAACAAATTAAAAAAGAAAATTTGAAAAGAAAAGTTTAGATTTGCAGGGACATAAACTGTCAGATTTCTGGGTAAAAGCTTATATTTTGAAAAAATATGGGTTTTGAAAAAATATCGCTTCAAAAAAAAACAAATTTTGAGAAAAAGATTAATTTTGAGAAAAAATCTTTAGGAAAAAGAACAAACTTCGTAAACATTCAAACTATTCCAGCAGGTCAGATGTTGTCCAAATTAGAAAAAATGGCCAATTTTAAGTAAAATTTGAAATTTGGACTACAAATTAAAAGCTTGTAGAAATAAGAAGTTTTTCGGCCCAGCTTTTGAGAAAGTAATTAAATTTTTGCGAATAAAGTAGTTAAAGAAAAAGCCAACATTTTGAAAACAGAAAAAATAAACAAGAATTCTTTTACGCAAAGAAGTTTTTTTTGAAAATAATTAAATTTTGATATTAGTTGAAATTTCTGAAAAAGAGGCGAATTTTGAAGACAAAATTGGAAAAAAGACGAAGAAATAGCAAAAGCTTGCTGAAACATAAAGGTTGAATCTTGTCAGCGTTTCGAAAAAAGATTGATTCTAAAAAAATATTGAAATGTCGATAAAAAGACGAATTTCGAGGAAAATATCGAAATTTCCAAAAACATTCTTGAAGAAAATGAGAAATGATTAAAATTTCGGGAAAAAATCAAAATAGAGTACAAATTCAAAATTGCTCTAGATTTCGAAAAAAATGTCAAATTTTGATAAAAAAATTAAAAAGACAAATTTGAAGAGAAATGTTTAAATTTCCAAGAACATAAGGTGTGGAATTTTGAAATAAAACCCTATATTTCAAAAATATATGGGTTTTGAAAAGATATCACTTAAAAAAAAAACAAATTTCGAGAAAGAGACTAATTTTGACAAAAAAAACTGTAGGAACAAGTTCAAATTTTGTAAAAATTCAACTTTTTCCAGAGAGTCTAATGTTGTCGAAAATAAAAAAAATGGCAAACTATAAGTTTAATTTGAAATTTGGGGTAAAAATTAAAAATTTAAACAAAGTGGAAGTTTTTTGGCTAAAATTTTGAGAAAAAAATTAATTTTTGCGAATAAAGTAGATATTTTGTAACAAATAGTTGCAAATTTCACAAACCGACAAATTTCCAGATAAAAGTCGAAATTAAAAAAAAACAAATATGGCCAGAAAAAGCATTTTTTTGAAAATAATTTAATCTTGAGAATATACGAAATTTCTAAAAAGGGACGAATTTTAAAGGCAAAAATCAAAAAAAAAGACGAAGCAAAGCGAAGACTTGCTGGAAGATAAAAGTTGAATTTTAAATAAAAATCAAAATTTCGAAAAAAGATTGATTTTGAAAAAATACTGAAATTTCGAGAAAAAACAAATTTCGAAGAAAAAAATCGAAATTTCCAAAAACAGGCTTTGAAAAAAATTCGAAATTTTGGGAAATATTCAAAAAAAGTCAAAATTTCGAAAAAAGATTGATTTTGAAAAAATACCGAAATTTCGAGAAAAAGACGAATTTCGAAGAAAAAATTGAAATTTCCAAAAACATGCTTTGTAAAAAATTCGAAATTTCGAGAAATGTTCAAAATCTTGAAGAAAAATCAAAATATAGTACAAATTTCAAATTTCTCTAACATTTTGACGAGATTTCGAAAAAATGACAAATTTTGAGAAACAATTTAAAAAGAAAAATTTGAAGAAAAAAGTTCAGGCTTACAGTAACATAAGGTGTCGGATTTTAGAATGAAAGATTATATTTCAAAAAATATGGGTTTTGGAATAATATCGCCTAAAAATAAAAAAGCGAATTTGGAGAGAAAGGCTCATTTTGCGAGAATAACCTGCAGGAAAAAGATTAAATTTCGTACATATTCAAACTTTTCTAGAGTCAGATGTTGCCGAAATTAAAAAAAATTGCAAATAATAAGTAAAATTTGAAATTTGAAGTAAAAATTAAAAATTTGAAGAAATTGAACGTTTTTCGGAGAAAGCCAAATTTTGAAAAAAAAATGATAATCTTGCCACAGATTATTAAACTTTTTCAAAAATAGTAAAATTCTGAGAATAGTTGAATTTTATATAAAAAAGATGAATTTGATACAAAATCCAAAGAGGTTAGAAAATCTCCCGGACTTACAGGAACAGAAATATTTGGATTTGACATAAAATTTGAAATTTCGAAAAAACACTGTTTTTGAAAATATATCGAAATTTTGAAAAAGAATTGAATTTCGAGAAAGAATCGAAATTTCCAAAAATAAAAGCAAGTTTTGAAAACATTCCAAATTCCAAGAAAGGTGCGAAATTTTTAGAAAAGTATCAAAGCTTAATAAAACTTTGAAATTCTCCAATAATTTTGACGGAAAAAATTTGTTCTAATTTCGAAAAAAGTGCAAATTTTGAGAAAAAGTTCGATATCTCGAGAAAAATGTAGAAATTTATGAAATTGCACAAAGTTTGAAATGACACAAACAGAGTCAAATTTCAAAAGAGGCAAATATTGAAAAAAGTCGAAATTTCGTTCAGTATTAAGAAATTGGAAAAAAGAACTGGAAGTTTCCAAAAATTTTACGACAAAATTAGGTTGCGCGAACAAAGTCCAAATTTTGAAAAGAAATACCCAATATTTTGAGCAAGCAACGAATTTCGAGTAGAAAAAAAAGTCGAGATATTAACAAAAAATATAACAGGATCTTTTTTTGTAACAATTACTCAAATTTTGAAAATAAGCCCAATTTGTAAAAAGGACGAATTTGGAGGAAAAGATCTAAAAAGGCGAATTTCGAGGAAAACGCCAAGATAAAAAGTTAAATGTTAGGATAAAAGTTATATTTTTAAAAGCAAAAGACACATTTTGAAAAAAATATTGAAATTTCAAAAAAAAAATTTAGGAAAAACTCAAAATCTCTGAAAACAAAACCAAATTTTGAAAAAAATTTGAAATTTTAAGAAAAGGTTATAAGCTGGAGAAAATTTTGAAATTGGAGAATTTTCAGTCAGATTTAGTCAAAATATTGAGAGAATGGCAAATTCTGAGCAAAAATAATTGAAAAAGAAGTATTTGGGGGAAAAAACTGATAGATATTAAATCGGATATAAGATAAAATTTTAAACGTCGAAAACAAGACGGTTTAAAAAAAAAACTTTTGGAAATTTCAAAAAAGGAAAAAGCGACGAATCTTCAGATTAAAATTCGAAATTGAAAGAAAATTAGATATCGAAAAAATGTCGAATCTTTTCAGAATTAATTCGAAATTAAAAAAAAAAGACAATTTTTGCAAAGAAAAGTCAATTTTGTGAAAAAAATCCAAACATTCTAAAAAAGACAAAATTTCAGGAAACATTTTTATTCGTTTCCAAACAAATAAGTGAATAGTGGAAATGTTCCAAAGTTGTAAGTTTATCTTAGAGATTTATAAATATTTTGACGAACCTAAAATTATTTTTAGAACCTCAACCCTTTTCCTGAAATTTTCTACTGAAACTTTTCGATGTGTAAATTTTTTTTATCAAATATGGACTTGAAGTTTTTTGTATATTAATTTTTAACGGATTTGAAAAAAAAATCTTGTTTCGAAAAAAAGACGAATTTGAAATAAAAACTACTTTTGAGGAAAATATCGAATTTTACAAACACAGCAACAAATTTTGAAAAATATTCAGTCAGAAGGCGGTGAGCCTCCACCATGCACCAGCATCAGAAAATGTCCAATATTAAGGTGATGTTGAAATTTTGAGAAAACAAGTCGTAACTTGACAGAATGTTAGATTAAAAAAATAGTTTAAATTTTCATACAAAATTTTCTTCAAATTGTTTTTAGAAAAATGCAAACAGAAATGAAAATTTTTACAATTTCTAGATGAATATTTTTTTTTAATCTTTCAAAAAACAACCGAATTAGAAGAAAAAGTTAAATTAAAAAAAAAATCGGAAATATCAAAAAAGAAAAAAGCGAAGAATCTTTAGATTACAATTCAAAATTTTAAAAAAATCAGATTTTAAAAAATTAGATTTTAAAAAAATGTCGAACCTTTTCAGAATCAATTTGAGTTTTAAAAAAAGACAATTTTTGCAAAAAAACGAATTTTGTGAAAAAAAATCCAAACATTCTAAAAAGGATAAAATTTCAGGAAAAATTCTTATCCGTTTCTGAACAAAAAGGTGAATAGTTGAAATTTTACCAAAATTGTAAGTTTATCGTAAAAATGTTTAAATATTTTAACGAATTTAATGCTATTTTTAGAATTTCAACTATTTTCCTGAAATTTGCTACTGAAATCTTCTGATGTGTGAAATTTTTTTATCAAATACGGACTTGAAAATTTTAAACTGAAAAATTCAGTTCTTAAGTCTTAAAAAGACGAAATATGGAAGCAACCATTAATTAAAATTGTCTTTCTAAACTTCAGGTTTAACCTGAAAATGTTGGATTTGTTTTCTCGAATTTGTGACTTTGAATTTAAAATTTAGAGAATTTAAGCTTCTAATTAAAGCTCCAGTAAAAATGTTGAATCTTTGAAAAAAAAATTTGAATATCGGAGTTTAAAATTAAAATTTCAAAATTAAAATCAAAAATCTTCATAAAGATGACAGTTTGGCTATCGAAATGCGTTAGAGCAATCTTTGTTGTGTTTTTTAATACTTCTTGGTTTCAGGGACAAGATTTGTATTTTAATTTTTAAAGATAACCAAGGACCAATCCGTTGCACAAAAAAATAATCGTATATTAATATAAAATTTTAATAATTTTTAATTAAATAAATTTTAACTCCTTGTAATATTTAGTATCTCAAGTTCCAGAGTTGTTTTTTCCGAAATTTTGGATTTAACACGAGTCAAAAACTACCTATTTTTAAAAAAATGTTTTTTTTTTTGTGAAACGGTTATCTTTTAAGAACTGAGATGAAAATCTTGTCCCCTGAAACCACCAAGAAAGATTAAAAAACACAACAAAAGTTGCTATAACGCGTTTCGATAGCCAAGCTATTATCTTCGGAGAGAAATGTTGGGAAGATTTTTTTCAAAATAACAACGCTAAACCTAAAGCTTTGATTTTTTTCCAAAATTTCGAATTTAAATTCGAAATATCAAAAATTTTGTTTTTAAAAATTTAATTATAAATCTCAGGTTTTTTACATCACTATTTTTTTCGTGCTTTCTTTTCTCAAAATTCCGTGTTTATATTTTAAACTGAAAAAACTGATAATATTTATACTGTATTTTTTTCTTACCTAGTTAATTTTGATATTTTTATGAAAGTTTTCAACTTAAACCTGAATATTGTGTTTCTTTTCTAAACTTCAAGCACGAAAATCGAAGTTTCCATGTCAATTTAAATTTAGTTTATATTGAAACAAAATGTAATTATAAAATTTGTTATAGTGATTGTGAAAGGAACTCTCTGGAAACATTTGATGATGTGAAGCGACCGCAGGAATGAATCATACAGCAGATAAGCGTTCTAGACGTTTCCGCAAGCGATAAGTCTTACCTCTAAGGAGATCCGTTCTAGAAACCGGAACGATAGCTATAAATACGAGGTCGCCTCTCCTTCGGGAGTGCGTCTGTTAGTCCGATAGTCAGATATTTAGATAGTCTGGTAGTTAATTGAAACATAATCGTAGTGTTCCAAAATAAGTTTGGAAATAAATTGTTACAATTCACTGAGTTTTAATTTTCGAACCGATAACAATACTTTGTTAAAATTTTAAATTTTACTTTTAAAAAATTCCACTTTAGACTTGGTTTGTATTAATAACTATTAAACTTTATTAACGATTAAAGGGCAACATATATTAAAAATTCCACAATGTATCGATAAATATTTGCTAACACCAAACTAGGTTTGCATTACTGTTGCAAATGTCATTTAGTACTTGGTTTTTAGTTTCGGAAAAGTTGAAAATGGCAGAAACCGAAAATGCTATCGATGTTTAATAATAACGTACATGTGAATAGTCATGCTATTCGTTTTATGAACACTCCCCAATTAAGCGCCAAGCTTCATTCCAGTTGCTGTTTCCCTTTTCGTTCATGTTCCTAAATAAAATCGAGATTAATGGACAACGATTATTTGGTCAAATTAAAAATGTAATTACACGAACTCTCTGTAAAGGACTGAAATTGAGCAATTTCAAGCTGGCGGAAAATAACAAATAAAAATCGAGTCGTTATATCGATTAACTTAGACTGTGAATTTTCTGATTATTTTCTGTCACTAACAGCTTAGGTAATAGAGGTAAGACTGCTAAATACGTTTTCCTGGATTAACGGCTTTTCCAGTTCAAATCCTTTAAATCCCACATATAGATTTGTCAGATTTGTTTGATTGTGTCAGCGTTTTACATTCTGTGTAGCTAAGAAATATGCGATATAGATGAGAGTGGCGAAATTCTCAAGGATGGAGGACGGAGTATTTCTATTGCGGTGGCATTTTTGCAAAAGCATATTCGTAATTTGGACAACTTTTTCTCGATTTAAACGCGCCCGTATCTTTTGTCGCGACGGAGATGGCAATACTGGACCTTATCTTGGAAAGGGTGTATATTTGATAGTAAATTACATTGTCTTCATCAATATTCTGAGTAATATTTCTCATTTTATGATGGAGTACTATTTGCTCAGATTTAGAGAGAAATTAAAACATTTTGCACTATAAGGTGGAGACCACATTAAAAACACACATTAAAAAATTCGTTTTATTTGTTGATGTCAGGCAACTCGGATAACTGGTTTTTTCCAGGATCCCAACTTGTATAAACACTTAAGAGGTTGAATTTCAAAAATTTTTTTTTTTCGGATGCATACGTCGTTCAAGGAAGGTATTTGCCAAATTTCAAGTTTGTAATTTTATTAGTTTTGGAGATTTTGCGATGAGTGAATGATCGAGTGGGTGAGTGTTGTATGTAATCATTAATTTTAAAAAAAATTTAAAAGCTGCAGTGATGAACGTCACTTTTCCAGTGACAATTTTCGCAACCCCAAAGACAATATATGTTGCTTCTATTTTATTAAAATTATATAAAGGGTTTATTCTCCATTGTTGATTATAATGAATATTAATTTAAAATGAAATTGATTTTGTCGAAGACAATACTCACCGAGCGAATATTCAGTCCATGTATAAGTTTAAAATAAGTTGGCGTCAACGCCAGAAGCGTAAACATTCCCCATATTCCGCCAGCGTGAGCTAAAAGAGTCAGCCACACCTCTTTCGAAGTTAGGATTTCTTTCCAAGGCACATCGCCCTAACAAAAACAGAAACATATACTAAATTATAAATTTTGAATAACCTGCCTTTGTACTCGATGCTTTTCGACGCTCTTCCCCAGTGAATTCAGAATATACTCTTTCTCCTGCTGCGATATCCTGGGATGATCCGCAGGACTGTCATACACTAGCAGCCACCACAACACAAACCAGATGGATCCGATTATTCCTGATGCGTAAAATACCATCTCCCAACCCCAACGTTCAATTATGATACCGGCTGCCGCGTATGTGACCGCCACCCCGAAAGAACTTCCTGAAACAAATTTGGAATTTTCTTTGAATACTTAGATATAGTTGATCCGCTCTAAGTTTGTCATTACGTCACGAACGTTCAGTGAAATCAGAAACACCCGTATTATCCAATTCAATAAGTCGACTAGAGAAAAAGATGGACTGCATTGATTATAGATGTCTTTAAAAATCTAAACTTATCTAAATGTCCCTAACAATCTAAATGTATACAGGTTATATTTCTATTTGAATAACGTAAACATTAGTGGATATTTGTCTGTTATTAACTTTTACACTAATTTGATTAGCATTGTAAAATTGGAATTTGACAAAGTCAGGATAATTGTGCCACTTACGTTTTGCATTTGAGATCTTACTTTTTCATTTTTCTTTGGAATAGATACTAATGTTTATCAAAAAAAAAATCAAAAAGAAATTTCTTAAATACTGTTACAGCTGAAGTCAATTAACAATTGATTATTCATTTTGCATTTTGATTAATTTAGTTGTTTGGAATGGAAACCCAGCAAACGGTATTGAACTTGAAATATTTTGCAACGAAGAAAGGAAAAATAATCTAAATTCTTTTGTGTGTCGTTGAAGAGCCAGAAAGTTTGTTCTAGTCTTTAATAAATTTTTTTTAGGCAGGGGGATATACCTGGATTTATCACTAATATTATTTCATCTTACAATTATTAATATATTATATATTTTTATTGCGTTTTAGTCAATAGTATCCTCTGTTCACCCAACAGTTATAGTTAGGCCACTCCCCCTCAAAAAAAGACAGGGTCACATGATATCGATAATAATAGTAAAGTGCTGTGCTATTAAATATAACATAGAAAATAAAATGTCGAAAAGTATTGTACAAAAAGTTAATAAATCGTTAAATTATTCTTTACTCAATGCAGTTAGGTTGTTTTATTTCTTATCATTTACAATTAGCCTTTTATTTGCGCCCATTAGAGTTCAACGGAATTAAATTCGCAAAGATAGGGAAGCAATCGCAAAACAATAATGTTATGTTCTTTTGCAATCTGATTAATTACATAGCTTGGAACAATATTAACCTGATGAACAAGACCCAGATATTCAGCCTTAATTACGTTTGCTTCATAACGAATCTCTTTCTGGTAATCTTCAGTTTTCTTTGAGACAAAGCACAAGATACCATCTTCAACAAAATACTCCTTTGATCCTTTGTGTAAAGTTATAAGATGGCTTCCATTGCCTGATGGATCTTTCAGGCTACTTGTTTTAAAATGAAGTAGTACAAAAAAAATCTTATTTGGCTATAATTGTCACTTTAAAAGTCAACGTAACTAATGACACGACCGATCAAAGTGATTTCGGTGTGTGATTTGGGATTTTTAAATGCAACCAATAAAATTTATTTATTCAAATATGGCGCTTTGTTTATGAAAGTGGTCTTAGTATCTGTTGGGTGAACAGAGCATAGCTACTTGTAGTGCGAGTCCAACTGGCCACAGTTATTGATTTTAGGGACCTGACAAGGTAACTAGATAAAGAAAACGTGCAATACCACTCCTTTGCTCTCCCAGAGAAAGGCATCAAGGCGGTGGAAAGAGGAATTCCGAAGGATATCTCCGAGAAAGACTTCAAGGCCGCCCTACAAAAAGACGGGTTCAGACCCATCAATGTCAAAAGAATAAGGAATTCATTCACTAAGAAGCTTCACAATATGACGTTGGTGGAGCTTCAGCACGGTGAAGAGGAGATCTTCAAACTGGAGAAAGTGATGTGACTGGACACTCAAGTGGAAGTCCCAAGGCCAAGCAAACAGGTAAGGCAGTACCACAGATGCCAAAGGTTTAACCACGGACAGAGAAATTGCCATGCTTAAGCAGTTTGCGTTAAGTCTACTGGGGAGCACCTTAGCAAAGACTGCAAGCATCCCAAGGAGAAGCCACGCAAATGTGCCAATTGCAAGAGAGACCATGTAGCCAGTTACAGAGGTTGCCCTGCTTTCCCACCACCGAGATAGCAACAGAAGGCACCTAAGAAAGCTTAGGAGCCACCCAAGGGTAAAACGTCGAGTTCTAGGACAAAGTCAATTACACCCAACACGACAGCTGCAACTGCAAAGGTTTCGCCGAAAGCAGAAGCTTCCGCTGCTAGGGTAAGTCGAAACACAAAATCCTACGCTTCAGTTGTTGCAGAAAACACCAAAAAGGCCAAAACGCAAAGTAATTCTTTGGAGGAAACTAACCAAGTTATACTGGATTTGGTTAGAGCAGTCTCCAAAACTGGAAACAGCCAAGAAGCCATAGTCTTCATAATGATGATGCTTTCAAAGATCCTCGGCCTAAAACGCTAATGGAGAGATGCCAAGAAAGGAGAGTTAACGAAGGAAACACTGCTCTTTGCCAGCACATCAAGGCAGTTTTCTGAAGCTGCAATGGATTCCAAGGCAACAGGAACGAACTCGAAGTTTTTGCAAAGGAAAACGACCTGGACGTACTGATGCCGAACGGAACCAAGATGACGTTTAGATCTAAGGATCCCAAAACCCGAGGATATGTTCTTCACCGCAGAGACAGACCAACTGGCCAAAGAGGAGGTGCGGCTATCTATGTAAGTAGAAAGCTAACTCATTTTGCAACAGGCACTCCGGAGTTGCAAAAACTGGGAGGAATTGGAGTAACAATTCAAATGGCGCAGAACCAACGCCTTCACAGAGACAGATTTGGCACTCATCTTTGAAATAAACAATAACAATGTTATTGTAGTCGGGGACCTTAATGCCAAAAATGTCGAGTGGGGCAGCAGAGCCAACAACAAAAACGGGAGGACACTTCAAAGGTTCACAAAACAGAACGGAATCGATGTAATGGCTCCAGAAGAACGAACCCATCATCATCTCGCCACAGAAATACCAGATGTTCTGGACGTTGCACTGATGAAGGATGTTCGATACACTGTTGAGTTAATATCAGTTAGTGAGCTCAGCTCGGACCACAACCCAGTGATGATGACCATCGCAGATGATCGTGGATTCAAGCCTCCAGAGACCTGCAAGAAAACAAACTGGAAACAGTTCAGGGAGTATTTATCAGCAAACTTGGAAGAACCTGGAGAGATCAACACAAACGATTACATCAACGCAGCGGTGAAAAGACTGGTAATCACCTAACAGATTTAATTCTAGCAGCGATTAAACTTCCCGACGTATAGAAGGAAGGGAATCACTGTTAAATCACTTGGTAAAGCTGATTAGAAGAAAAAATCGTGCCAAGAAGAGAGAAAGACGAACCAATCTGCAAGCAGATAAGGTGGAAGTCAACAGGCTCATCCATGAGCTCAGGTATGTGCTCAGAGAGCACAAAATTTCTAAGTTTTAGGAACACCTAAGAAGTCGCAACATCGAAACTGCATCAGATCCCGGCGTACAGCCAAAGCTCTAAGAGGAAATAGAAAACCCATCCCACCGATATACGGACCTCAAAGAATGGCTTACTCAGATCAGGATAAGGCCGCATTCGCTGAGACCTTAGAACGACACTGTCAGGCCACACTTGAAGAAGTGGACTTAGACTTCGTAGAGGAAGTGAAAGAAGCGGTTCAAGTTCTTCAGGAGGAAGTGCCAGAAGAAGACGACGTGATCCAACCGACTAACGAGGAGGAAATCCAAAGCTTTCTGCAGAAGCTAAACGTCAAGAAGGTTCCAGGTCCAGACGGGATTCCAAACCAAGCTCTGAAGTCTTTTCCGGACCAAGCTGTCAAATATTTTGGAGCAATTGTCAATACCATGTTTAAGTACCGGTTTTTTTTTTTTTTCACAAGATGGAAGACTGCAAACGTTATCTTCATTCGTAAACCAGGTAAAGATAGGAAATTTTCCCAAAATTACAGGCCAATCAGCCTCTTATCCAACTTGGGTAAGGTGGCGGAAAAAATTTTGAGGAAGCGTCTGCAGAATATCATCAGTGATCGCAACAGCATTCCTAAGGAACAATTTAAGTTCCAACCTATGCACTCTACCTCAGACCAGCTGCTGAGAGTGGTTGAAAGTCATTCAATGCATGAACTGGAACCAGGTAGTTGGAGCTATTTTCTTCAATAGTTTCAAGACATGTGACACAATTTGGCACCAAGGACTAGTCTACAAGATGCACCAGTTTGGAATACGTCTAACGATGGTTAAAATGGTAAGCTCGTTCCTGAACCAGTGCTCATTCAGAGCAAAGGTGGGACAGGAACTATCATACCAGTTTAGACTACAGTATGGGGTGCCTCAAGGCACTACCTTGTCACCTCTGTTGTATTCTCTGTTCACAGCGGACATCCCGAGAACCAATCCAATAATCGACCACACCTTATTGGCAACTTATGCAGACGACACAGCTTTGGTGACGTTCTCTTTCAGTCCAGAGTTGGTCACCAGACAATTTCAGGAGGCAACAGATATCTGCTGGATTACTTCGATCAATGGAGAATTCGAGTCAACGCAGACAAGACCCAAGCAATTTTTTCACCCGAAGAAGACTCTAACCATATGGAGATGTTAATGTTCAAAAAAAGCTACCTGTCTTGTGTGGGGACAATATCTAAGGTGCAATATGTGACTTGTATAAAATGCAATAAATAAATCGTCTGTGTAGTTTTATTAGTATTTTTTTTGTATAGTTACATTTTTTGTGATCTAATAGGTAAATGTAGCCATTTTAAGCTTTCCCTGATCTCTAAAGCCAACGTACAGTTATGAAAACTAATACTAAATATTTTTACTTTAAGACAAATCATTTTTTTATGATAACAAAGTGATTATCAGAAAACATAAATTCAACCATATTTTCGACTTTTTTATTGCGTTCAAAATTCGTCGTTTTTCTTAACTTCGACTTTATTTCCAAAATTCGACTTTTTGCTTAACATTTTGCTGCCTTAAGGAAATGTCGACATATTTCTAAACTCCGGCTTGTTTTCAAAAATCGTTTGATATTTTTAATTTTTTTCTTTCTTTAATTTCTTCATTTTTCTGAAAATTTATATTATTTTTAATTCAACTTTCTGGAAGTTGTATGTTAAAATTGGTATTTTGCTAAAGATGTAACCCATGTTTTAATGAAAGTTTAAAAATTTCGAGAAAAACAATAATTTGAAAATCTTGAGAATCATATTTTAAGGCGATTTCCAGCTTTTTTTCAACATTCACCTTTCCTTTTCTCAAAACTTTGACTTAATCCGCTTTTTAAGGGACTTATTTCGACCTTGTCTTCTTTTCCCAACATTTCGATCCTTCTTTTAATTTTGCCAGTTTTCCCAAAGACATAGTTTTCTTAGTAGTGTTTCGAAATATTTAAATCCACGTTTTGTTTCCCAAAATTCAAGGTTTTATGTTTCTGCAAGCTTTAACGTTCCTCTTGAAAATATTTCTTTATTTTTCCAAAGTTTCAATTTATTCTTAATACTTATTTCTGTCTTAAAATTTCACTTTATCATTAGAAATTTTTCTCTACATTTGCGGTTTTTTTAAATCGCTGTATTTTTTTAATTATTTTCCCATTCTTCTCAAAATTTGAACTTTTTTAAATTTACATTTTTTTAAATTCCACATTATTTTGCTTTTAATCTGTTATCTTGAGGTCTAATATTTTCTCTAAGTTCTTTTTTCCAAAATTTAACCATTAACCATTAACCATTAGGTTAAAATATAGGCATTGGAAAAGTTTAACTGTAAAGTTTGACAATTTTCTAAAAAGTTGTAGTTTATTTTTAAATTGAGTTTTTTTGAACTTGTAAATTTTTCTCAAATTAAGACTTTTTAGAAATTTTCATTTTTTTTTAAATTCATCCGGTTCAATTAATTTTTGAGATCCAAGTCTTTTTTCAAAACAGGAAATTAGATTCTTTCCTGAAATTTCGCTTATCTGGAAACTTTGACTTGTTCTCAAAATTCGATTTTATTATTGAGGAATTTTTTCATTTTTCTTAAAATGTTGAAATTTCTATCGAAATTTCATTTTTATTTGAGTTTCATATTACTTTGAAAAATTAAGGCCTTTCTTAAAATTTCATCTCATCTGGGACATTGCAATTTTTTTTTAAATTCCGCAATCTCCTCAAACTTACCTATTTATTTTTAATTTTTGGTACTTCTAAAGTTGTAAACTTTTTTTCAAAATTCCACCGTGTTAAAATTTTTAGTTTTTTGAACTTTTCTTACTTTTGAAATTTAAGTTGTCAACGTGATAATGAAGGCTTCCACGGCCAGAGATAGAAGAAGATATACTTCTTCGGGGATTGGACCGTGTCAAAGAACTTATAAAAGTGTTCAACGTTTCGCCCACCATCGTAGGGGGCTTCTTCAGAAACAAAGAAACAATAAATGAGGCGAAACTCTCAAAAAAGTTTCGACTCTGGTACGGTGGACATACTGAGTTACCGTGCTCTTCTGTCTAAATTTTTTTATTCTTTTTGCGAAATTTTCAATTCAGAAGAGTTTCGCCTCTGGTATGGTGGACATACTGAGTTACCGTGCTCTTCTGCCTAAACTTTCTTATCCTTTGTATCAAGTGTTCAATTCAGAAGAGTTTCGCCTCTGGTATGGTGGACGTACTGAATTATCGTGCTCTTCTGTCTAAACTTTCTTATCCATTGTACCAAATTTTCAATGGAGAAGAGTTTTGCCGCCTCTGGTATGACGGACATACTGAGTTACCGTGCTCTTCTGTCTAAACTTTATTATCCTTTGTACCAAATTTTCAATTCAGAAGAGTTTCGTTTCTGGTATGATGGACATACTGAGTTACCCTGCTCTGATATTTGAAATTGGTTTTTTCATTTTTTATTTTTGTATATTTCCTTGTATTTTAATTTTCATTTATTGTTTCTTTGTTCCTGAAGAAGCCCTCTACGATGGTTGGCAAAACGTCGAACACTTTTACTAGTTCTTTGATACGTTCCAATCTCGGAAGAAGTATATCCTGTATAAAGTTCTCAACACTCGACGTATTTTTTTATAAAAATTTATTTTTTTTTTGAAAATTTCGCCCTTGTTTCAAACTTTCAGATTTTTTCTGAGAATTTCTAACTTTTTTATGTTCTATTTTTTCAGGTTTCTTTACATCGTGTGTACAAAAAGTTTTATAAGTTAGTGTGTTGCTGTCATTTTTTGTCATTTGTACATATGTTCCTTACTTGATCGACAAACAGGTAAAAAAACATAACCTTAAAAAATATTTTATTGATTTGATTTTACAATGAAAGAAAAATCTTTTGTTGTTGAATCCTACTGTCTAAAAGCCCAAAAAATTGGTCGTGAATGGATATCTTCTATTCCTGATCCTACTGCAGAATTTTTATGTCAAAAGTAAATGTCAATTTGGTGAGTACGACTCAAGTAAGGGACATACGTGAAAATTTCAACAAAAGACAACAGCACACCTTTTGTACACTTAATATTTCTTAACATTTTTCTTTCTAGTAAAAATCTAACCATTTTTTAAGTTTCATTTTATTCAAAAGGGTTAAAATTTTGTGTTGAGGATGACACTCAAAAATGCATTTTTTAAAATTTTTTGAAAAGTTCTAAGTTATTTTCAAAAATTGTCTTTTTATTTGTTTACAAAAATCATTAAAAGATTTTTTCTAATTCTTCTTGATTTCGAAATTTCAATTGATTTTCGAAATTTGACGTTTTTTATCTATATTTAACTTTCTACAGAAAATTTTGGAATTTCTCTCCAAATTTTGACTATCTTCTCTTCACAAAATTCGATTCTTTTACAAGCTTTCTTATTTTTTTCATAATTTTGATCTTTTTTTCTAAAATTGTCTTTTTTTTTTAAAAAATTCAATTTTACTCTGAAAATTTGTCCCCAAAGTTTCTAATTTTTTTAAATCAAAATTCGTATTTTTTTCAAAATTTTACAAATCTTTTAAAAATTTTACTTTATTGAAAATTTCAAGTTTCGAGGTCTTAGGGAAAATGTCGACTTTTTCTCGAAATTCGTCCTTTTTTTTCTAGGCTTCTAATTTTTTCTTAAAACTTAGCCTTTTAGAAAAACCTAGGACTTTCGTCTCAATGTTCGACTTTTCTGTTTTTAAAAACATCTTATCTTAGTAATTTGGAGAAGAAAAATTTTCAAAATTTCTAAGAATATGTCTTAAAAACTTTCAATTACTTTCCCAAAATTTCTAGATTATGCTAAAAGTAGAATAAAAACGTAAAAATCATGAGCAAGTTCGTTAGAAATTTCGACTCTTCTGAAATTTCGTCATTTTCCGGAATTGTGGAAAATGTAAACGAAAAGCGAGACATCGAAAACAAATGTTCTAACATTTTTTATTAAAAAACTTAATTTTTTTCTTGATATTTATTTATTTTTTACCTAATTACGAAAATCTATTATAAAAATTTTCTAATTTTCAAATTTAAATTGGGAGTTATGATGAAAACAGTCCAGATTTCACGAAAAATTCAGAAATTTTTCAATAGAAAAAATATCCAGAATTTCATTAGACCTTCACGTCATAAGTTAATATTTACACCAGAAATATTGTTCCAATAGTTAAAATCATTTGTTTATAAACCTAAAATTTTTATAAAAAACGCAACTTTCTAAAATCCTATTATATTTTGATTTTATTGACAAATATAAAAAAAAAATTGAGCTGTTACAAAAAATTTTTAGGAAAATAAATGGAAATTTCGAAAAATTTAAACAAATATGAGTTTAAAATTTTGAAAACAAAATTCGGAACTCTGGGGAAATGCCAGAAAAACTCATCATTTATAAAAAGTATTTGAGTTTTTCAACGTAATGTTTAAAAATTTTCAAAAGTCACTTTTAATTTGAATGGCAAATTTTTGGAATCGAAGTCAAAATTTTAATAAAAAAGTCTAAATTTTCGGGCAAAAATAGTTTAGGAAAACTATATAAATTTCAAGTGTAAACTGGTTACTAAAACTTTGGAGAAAAAATCCAGTGTGAGTCCAGTGAGAAAGAAATAAAATTTATTAAAAAAATCCAACTTTAACTCGAATTAATAGAATCAAAAAAGATAAAAAAAACTAGAAAACAGTATCACATTAAAATTAATTTTTTTTTAAATACTTATAACTGTAAAGGATACCATAAAACCTAAATATAAAAATAAACGTAAATATTAAACTCGTAATTTAGAGCAAAAATAAAAATTTCGAAACCAACTCGAAAAACACATTTTTTAAATTTGTGTTTCCTTTCGGCGATCCCAAAATGTTAACTTTAGATTTAAAAAAGTCGAATTTAAAAAAGTATTTTTTTAAGTTCAATCTTTAAAAGCAAATTATTTTTCAAAATTCTGAGAAAAACTTGAAATTTCGCAATTAAATTTGATTTTTGAAATTATTGCTCTTCAAATAATTGACATTTTCAACCCTTACTCCGTGGGATTCTTTAATATTTATAACTATTAAACTTTATTAATAATAAAAAAGCAATAAAATTTGAAAATTCTAAACAAATTGCTGGTACGACTGCCGATGATGTAGTAATGTGAAACCTGGTCCGGTGTTAGCAAATATTTATCAAAACCTTGAGGAATTTTTAAATTTTGTTGCATTCTTATCGTTAATAAAGTTTAATAGTTATGATTATTACTCTTTTTAAAATCTCAATTTCAAATTTGCAATGTTTCTTTTGCTCAAAAATTTCGATTTCAAATTCGATATTTGGTCTTTTGTGAATAACTTTTCAGTTCCAAATTTTAGAAAATTTCGTTTTAACCCTTATATTTTAAATTTATTTTTATAATTTTAGTTTATCAAACTATTCCCAATTTTTTGTAATTTTTATAAAAAATTTGACACTCTAGTCTACGCAAATCTTAAATCTTTATTTCACCCCATTTTTCCTCCTTAAGAACTGAATTGTTAAAGTCAACCAAAAATATGCTGAATATATTTTTTATACAAAATTTTGGTTTATAAAATGATTTTATTTAAATATTTTTTTCCTTGCAAACTTTTGATACCCCTTTTTACCCGCTTACAACGAAAAAAATCGACGAAATATCGGTTTCATTATGTCTTTCATTGATTATTTACATACATTTTTAGTCGATTAATTGCATTATTCAATTCGTTTCACAGCAAACTCAAAATTCGATTTTCCCCACACCTTTAGGAAATGAATTGTTGAAATTGACCATACACGTTTTATTAATTTTTTTTTGTAGAATATTTATACAGAATTTTAGGTTTTAAAATCCATTATTAACTCCGTTCCATGCTAATTTCGAAACTCCATTTCAGCCCCTTTGTACCCCCTTAAAAGATGAATTTTCAAAATTGCCATTTTTTTCTCATCTTCACCACAAAGGGAATCTTCTGTCCAAATTTCATAATTCTGATTTTAGTAGTTACGGCTAGGCGTTGATGATTACATTTTTCAGTCGATCACAAGTTCTTTCTTTATAATAATAGGTATAGATCTACCCCACTCAATTTTAAAACATTATTTCGAGTCAATCGAGAATATTTGGTTCTATATTTTGTTGCTCTTGGTGTGACAAATTCATTCCCAATTATTAATCTTATTTTATACGAATATGACTAACTAGTGACGTGATGGCAATCTTACAGCTGATTAACTGTACATATTATGTGCCACATTCGCATAAATGTTGACCACGAAGTTGAGTTATAGAATCCCATTTGAAAATTAAGTTAAAATCAGCACGATTGCCTCGTGAGGTGTAATCGTGAGGTTCATCCAAAACAAATTGTCCCAAAGCTGAAACAAAGTGTGTCGGAGACATAATGACATATATAAAAGCTGAAGATGATAGTTGTTAAGAGGTTATAAGCAAGTTATAATAAAAGCTGCTTCTGTCATTCGGGTCATTCCTTTCATTCTTTTGTGGAAAATTTATGGACCTCTTCGATAAAAATGATAATACGTTCAACGTGACTCAACTTTCAAAAACAGATTGGCTGTTATATGCGTTTCTTATATAACTGGGTAACTAAAAGGAGTCGTTGTTTTGTGCCAAAAATGTAAACGGACGACGTTTTTGTTGGTTGTGCATATCGATTGCCGAAGAAACTGCCTTAAACTTGATCTAGGTTCGCTTACAGTTGTGCCCAAGTCACGGGGAAATGAGAAATGACTCTCAGAAATAATTCTTGGCACTCCATAAGTTACAACTTTGTGTTATTACACTCTGAAGCAATTCATTCTGCAACATATTGCATGCAAAGCAACTGCCTACAGAATGAAAATAAAGGTAAGTGTTTTAGCAAGACTGAAAAAATTCAATCACTTCAATTAAACATACTTGAAAAAAAAAACGAAGTTTTAAGTTTGAATATGGCATCACATTTTTCAATCCTACTGTATCTTTTAAAAAATAAAACTGATTGAACTTGGGGATAACTGATGATCACAAAATGTAAATGTTATCATCAATATCGACGGTCATTAAAAATCGTCCTTTGAAGGTAAACATTTTATAAAAATGAAAAATTTTAAAAAAGTTGAACATTTACAAATGTCGGAATATTCAAAGAATTAAGAAATTTTGAAATATATTGAAATATTCATAAACATTTAAAAGAAGAAATTTAAAAATTTTAATAACATCAACTCTTTGAAAAGTCGTTTTCAAAAAATTTTACCTTTTGTAAAAAGTTGAAATTTTCAAAAAATTTTGGCAGAGTAACATTTTTAAAATAGCAGCAAATTGCCAAAAATCAATACTTTCTAACATGCAAAATTTTCATTAAAAGTCGAAGTAAAAAGTAAAACTTTCAATTCCCAAACATCAAAAACTAGTCGAAATTTTTAAAATTTCCAAAATTTGAAAAAGTATTTTGCCACTGAAGCGCAAAAAAGTTGAAATCATGGCAAATGTCAAGATTAAAAAAAACACAAGCCTTTAAGAAATCTGAAATTAAGAAAAAATTTTGAACATATTCTAAATTCAAAAATCAAAATTTTAAAAAAATATAAATAAAATGTTTTTTTTTGGTGATACGAAATGGTCCTTGGTAATTTTTGAAAATTGAAATACAAAAATTGTCCCCTGAAACCAAGAAAGATTAAAAAAACACAACAAACCTTGCTATAACGCGTTTCGACAGCCAAGCTATCATCTTCAGAGAGATACTAGTATGTCTCCCTAGGTAAAATGTTGAGATGTTCAAATTTTGGAATTAGTGAAAGATTTTCAAAACCTGAATTTTCACAATTTTCGAAATTCTAAAAATAGCTGAAATTCTGATCGAGAGTACCGGGGAAAAATTAGAAATTTCACAATAATTTTAAATTCAAACAATGTCAAAATTAAAAAAAACACGTAAATACGAGACTTACAAAAAAAAAGATATCAAAAATAAATTGTTAAAAAACTGAATTTTCAAAAATTAGTTCAAATTTTTAAAAAAGTCAAAATTTTGAACAAATGTCGAGGTGAATTTAAAAAGAGCAAGTTTTTTTAAGTGAAGCAGAAATTGCCAGAAAAGCCCAAAGATAGTTGAAACAATAAAAAGTTAAAATTCTAATGACAACAAATCTGAAGTTGAAAATTTTAAAAATTTATATAAACATAAAATTTTGAAAAAATTTCACATTTCCGAATGATCGAAATTTTCAGAGAAACACAAAATTTGAAATATGTTAAAATGTTTATAGAAAATTCAAAATTATAAAAAAAATAAACATTTGAAAAGTTGTTTTCAAAAGGAATTAAAATTTTTAAGAAGTCAAAATATTCAAATGCATTTCAATTTTAAAAAATGAATGAATCAAAAAAAGAGAAAATATTGAAATGTTAAAATTTTCCAAAATTCAAAGTCAAAGATTTTACAGAAGTCAAAAATTTGCAAAACATTTAAAAAAGCTTAAAACTTAAAACATCCTTAGAATCTAGTCAAAATTTGAGAGACTTTTTTTGACAGAAAACCAAAATTGTTAAAGTTGTGAAAAATGTCAAAATTTCGAAAAAAAGAACATTTCGACAAATTTAATAATAAAACAAAAATCTGAAAACATTCCAATTTTTCGGAAGTCTGATTTTAAAAATAAACAAAAGACTAAAAGCAACTTTTCAATTGTTAACAATCAATAAACATTAGAAATATTTTAAAATGTTAAATTGTTTTAGTCAGAAATTTTGATAAATTTGAATTTAAAAAAATGAAGTTTTGAAAAACATCAAAGGAAAGCTAAAATTACCAGTAAATTCGAAATTTTGAAAATTAGGTGAAATACTGAAAAGTTACAATTTTGAAATGGCAACAGATTCGTTTTCCAAAAATTTTAAATTTTGCAAAACTCAAAATTTTACAATTATTAAAATTTTAATTGTAAAAACCAGAAAATTTTGGAGGTCAGAATTCTCGAAATTTCAGTATTTTTATAAAAAGTCGAAAGTTTAAAAAAGTAATAAATTTAAAAAAGTTGGCATTTAAAAAACCTAAAAATACAATTAATCTCCCAAATATTAAAAATTAGTCGAAATTCTGAAAAATTTCCAACATTTGAAAATATATTTATCGATAGGAGCGGAATTGTAAAACATGACGAAATTTTGAAAAGAAAACGAGGTTTTTTAATAAGATAAAATTTTCAAAACTTAAAAAAAAACAAAAATTTTGAGGAATACACAAAATATTGAAATAACGGTGTTATTATTTAAAACGTTAAAATTTTCAAAAAAGTGAAACCTTTAAAAGGCCCAAAAATTTGAAAAATTGAAAAAATCATGAAAAGTTAAAATTTCGGAAAATATAGACATTTTGAAAGATGTGAATTTTTATTTTAGATTTCCAAATAAAAAAATTGAATTTTAATACAAAGTTTGAGTATAATAAATTGTTAGGCTTTTAAAACTCATTTTCAATAAATTTGGGACTTCAAAAAAAACAAAATTTTCAAAAAATTAGGGATTTTTAGTAAAATAGTAATTGAAATACAAAACTTGTCCCCTGAAACCAAGAAAGGATAAAAAAGATATGTATCTTTCTGAAGATGACAGCTTGTCTGTCGAAACGTGTTAGAGCCACGTTTTTTGTGTTTTATAATCTTTCTTGGTTTCAGGAGACAAGTTCTGTATTTTAATTTTTAAAGATAACCAAGGACCAGTCTGTTCCACCAAACAATAGAAAGAAATGTTGAAACGCAAAATTTTCAATACAGTTGAATTAATGAAGGTCAAAATTTTGAAAACTGCAGAAATTGTTGAAAAGGAGTAAACATTTTTTAAAATCAATTATTACATATATTTAGAAATATTAAAATTTTGAAAACGACAAGGAATGTTAAAAAACTGCCTTTTCAAAAAGTTGAAACTCTGGAAAATGTCAAAAGTTTGATCAGATTCCCATTATAATAACAAAAGAACTTTTACGAAAATTAAGAATATATAAAATGTCAAAAATTTGAAATAGGATCACTTTCAAAAATTCAAGACCTTTAAAAAAAGGCAGAGGTTTCAAAAAGATTATGGATTTTTACAAAAACTGCCAAACGGATTTTAAAAAGGGGCGAAATTCTTTGAAAAATTTTTGGAGCAAAGCTAGAATTATCAGAAAAGTCGAAATTTTGAAAAAATTTGTTAAAATATTAAACAGTCAAAATTTTAAATGGCAACTAATTTTAAGTCAAAAGTTCTGAAATTGTACAAAAAGTTAAAATTTTGGACAAAGTTTAAAATTTTGAGAAGTTTGATATTTCAAACAAATATCTCGATATTTTTATGGACATTAAAATAAATAGGAATTTAAAAATTAAATTGTCAAAAGATGTTTTTAAAAAAATAATTTGGCGAATAGTAAATATTTTCTAAAACAAAATTCTGGAAAATCTAAATTTTGCAAATTTTAAAATTTTTATAAAAAGTCAAAATTTTATAAAAAAATCGAGATTTAAGAATCAAAGTTTTCAAAAAATTTTCAAATATTAAAATTTATAGTGAATATTTTAAAGACTCTGCAAAATTTGGGAGTATATGTTTCGATAATATCTCAAGAAAGTTGAAATTATGAAAAATATTGGAATTTTGAAAAAACAAAGTTTGCAAAAAATTTGAAAATAATGCATCCCAAATTTTCAAAAGTTAAATTTAGCAAAACACAAAGTAAATATTAGAAAAAAATCAAAACTTTTTTAAAAAGCGAAAATTTTTAGGTACAGTTCAAATTTTGAAGACTATTTTGCGATGGGAACTGAAAAAAGTTGAGATGGTGGAATAGTGTCGAAATTTTGAAACAAAGCGAGTCTCTATTAAATTTTAAACTAAAATAAATTATCAAAAATTCTATATTTTGCAAAAGTTTTGATTTGAAAAGTACCCAAAATGTTGAAAAAAGTCCTAATTTCTTAGGAATATAAAATGTTTAGAAATTTAGAATTTTAAAGGGACGAAAATTTTAACAAATTGGAAATAATTTTAAATGTTAAAATTTTGGAAAAGTTTAAAATTTTGAAAAGTTTTAATTTTTAAAGAGATTGAATTTCAAAAAATGCAGAAATTTTGATCGAGATTTCCAAATTAAAATTTTCATAAACAATTGGAATTTAAAAAAATATGAAAAATTTGAAAATGCGATTTTCTAAAAATTGTAGACTTTGAGAAAAAGGCGAAATTTTCCAAAAAATGAGATTGTTACAAAAGTTTAAATTTGTTGTTGAAAATGTCGGGACTAATTTTTAAAAAGAAGAAGATTTTTGAAGGAGAGTTACAATGGGCAAGAAAGTAAAAATGAAAAATTCTCCAAATTTAAGAAAGTTAAGATTTTGATATGTTTAATTGTTGCAATTTAAAAAAAAGTATAATGTTTTTTTAAAAGCCATAATTTTGACTTACAGATTTTTAAAGCAAAAACATTTTGAGAAAATGTCAAAATTTTTAAAAGGAGGTTGAAATTTCGAAGGGAAAAAATATCCACAATTTAAAAATAGTCCTGCAATTTTCAAAAAATATTAAAATTAAAAAAATCAAAAACTTTCATACATTTTTAAAAAAAGTCAAAATTAGTCTAGATTAAAAAAATATAGAAATTAAAAAAAAATCAATAATTTGAAGAATCTCGAAATCAAAAAATATTTTAAGTTTGCAAAAAAACTGAAAGCTTTAAAAAGGGTTGAAATTTTGAAAACGTCAAAATTAACAAAATACTGAAAGTTTTCAAAATACTTAAAAATTCAAAACATGGTTTAAAAAACGTCGAAATTAAAAAAAGTTAAAATTATGCAATTAGTATCTTTCTGAAAATGATAGCTCGGCTGTCGAAACGCGTTAGAGCAACCTTTGTTGTGCTTTTTAAACTTTCTTGGTTTCAGGGGACAAGTTTTATATTTCAATTTATGCAAGAAAAGTCAAAGATCTAAAAATGGTTTAAAAAACTGAATTTTTGAGAGAACTTTACTTTTTAAAGAAAAGTATCAGTTAAAAAAAATTTTGATTTTGAAAATAGATGATATTTGTAAAAGAAAAATCAAAAATGAAAAAAACGAAATTATGAATAAGAGGTGGGTTTTTAGGACTTGACAGTTTTAAAAAACTCGACCATTTAAAAAAACGCAGAAAGTTTCAAGAAGGGGACATTCTGAAATAGAATCAAAATTGTCAACTTAATCAAAATATGTAAAATGCTGAACTTTTCAAAAAAATTTAAACTTTAAAAATTCGAAATGTTCAAAGAGTGAAATTCATAAAAAATCTCCAAATGTTCACAAAAATGTTAAAAAAATTTAAATTTGGAAAAGTTAACATTTTCCAAAAAATATCAATCTTCAAAAAAAATTAATAATCATGAGGAAAGTCAAAAAAGCTAAAAAAATTGGCAAGAAGTTAAATTTTGATTAAAAGGTGTGGTTATTAAATTCGAAATTTTCAAAAAATAGAAATTTTTTGAAAAGATGTTAAATAAAAAATGCGGCAATAGTGAATGTTTCACCCGCATCTCAATATCGCTTTTTAGAGTATCAAGACCCATCAAACATCCATTACCATCAGTTGAACACTTTAGAGGGTTCAGAGGGAAAGAAAATGCATTTTCTCTTAAATAAATCTCCTGAATGAGCTTTTACTCTAAATCCAGCACAAATATCAACATATCTGCCTAGCAAATGTATTCAAACTAGATAATCTCACCCAAGTAAGCTGTGACAAATTTGCTGCGTTCGTTCGGTGGAATCCACTTGGCCGTCAATCCGTGCATGGCAGGCCAGGAAAATCCCTGAAATAAAAGAAAATCTTCATTGGTCGCTATAAAAACTAAGGAACACTTCCGTCTCATTTGATGTATCTCAACTTAAAAGTCCAAAGATCGATCGCTAGCAAATTACATTAGTTTTATGGGGAAAGGTACGAAAATTAGATTATTTTCGTTATACCTACCGCAATTACACCTTGAGTTATCCGTAAGGCCATCAGATAAAAAGGTCCAAGCGATGCTGCATATGGTATAAAAAAGCCGAGGAATATAGCCGTGAAATTAGCCAATCCGAATATTAATTTGGTGCCGTATTTCTCCGCCAGGATTCCCCCCGGTATTTGTGTCAACCAGTGTATCCAGAAAAAGGCACCCAAAACGAAACCTTGCTCCTTCTCGTTCCATTCGTATATCGGTGATTTTTTATATACCGGAGATGATGTTATCGCGCTAGTAGCATTCTCAAATTTAGACGAATTTTGGTGAAATTGTAACGTTTGCTGGAAGAAGATATGATGTGTTAAATAGTATAATATGATTAGATTTTTTAAAGTTTCATATAGTACATCTGATTAAGGTACTTCACTGGCAATAGTCGTAGCAAAAAGTTTTTGGAAGAATAGATCTTCACTGCATAAGTGAGATGTAAGCTCCAGACTACCACCATTACTCGATTCCTAGCATATACTATCCGCGTGGATACAATAACATCCAAGGCGTTTGGCGTAGACTTTCTGAGCCGTCAACGCTACACTGCTTATGAGATACGATTTCCACGGCCGTCAAAGCAGCCCTCATTTGAAGATGTTGCCATTACTTGAAGATGTTTCCCTAACATGAGAATAAAGCATCAAAATTGCGTAAGATGTATAATTTTAAATTTCGATTACGCAGAAACGTTACCGCTAGAAATCCTTCTATGTTACTATTTCATTCATAATATTACTTTACATAACATAAAAGTTTTTTCTATCTAAAGCTACAGAAAAGTGGTAATGTAAATCAGAAATTTTTGGAAAAAACTTGAAATTTTCCTAAAAGAATTATAAAAAATGTTCTACAAAGTTCGAGTTCAAGTTGAAAATATTTCAACATAAGAACACTAATAATCTAAGCAATGAATTGGAACTCATGAAAAGAAGGTCGAAGCTTTTAAAATATATTTAGAATATAAAAAATAAAATTTATTTCGAACCTAATTCTTCGAGAAAAAAGTCAAAATTTCGTCAATAACAACGAAATTTGTAAAACAAACTGCAAACATGTAAACACAAAATTTCGAAATTTAGGAGTTATTTAAACAAGTAATTTTAAAAAAAAAAGGTAGTTTAGTTTGAATATTTCGAGAGAAAACCCAAAATTTCGCAAATGGGGAGCAAATTTGGAATAAAATTGATATCCTGTAAATACGAAATTTTGATTTCAAATTCGAAATTTCTAGGAGAAACTGCAGATTTTGAGTTTTTATCCAAAATTTCGAGATAAAAGTTGAAAAGTGTCTAAATTTGTCATATAAAATGAAAGCTGTTAAAAAAAGGTGATATTTTCAAAAAAGTACTGACGGTTTTTTCAAAACAGTTGTTTTTACAGAAAATAGGTCTCAAGAAAAAATCGAAAGTAGTTGACGTTTTCAAATAAAAGTTAAAAAATTTGAAAAAAATGTCGAATTTTTTGAAACTAAAATTAAGAAAAAAATTCAAAATTTTAAAGGCCAATATTAAAAAAACTGGCAGATTTTGAAAAAAGTCAAAAAGAGAAGTGGTAAATTTTAAAACAGTAAAAATTTTCAAGAAGTTTGTACTTAAAATTAGTCGGAATGTTCGAAAAAGTGGAATTTTTCAAAACATGGAATTCAGGAAATTTCGAAAAGGTCTAAATCTTGAAAAAACTGCAAATTAATAAAAACGCCGAAATGTTGAGAAAGTTTCATTATGAAAAAAGTCCCAATTTTCGAAAATTAAAATCTTTCAGCGAATAATTGAAATACCAATCTTGTCGTCTGAAACTAAGAAAGACTAAAAAACACAACAAAGGTTGCTCTAATGCTTTTCGTTAGCCAAGCTATCATTTTCAGAGAGATACCTCAGAAAATAAGACAAACATAAAAAAGACCAAACTTTTTATGAAAAAAGTCCAAATTTGCAGAAAAAAAACTCTCAAATTTTGACGAAAATGTAAATTTTCAAGACGAATTAAAAAGGAGAAAAAGCCTGAAAAAGCTCATAATTTTCTGTAACCCCAATTTTCAAAAAAGAGCAAATTTTTTAAAAAGTGGAATTCAGGAAATTTCCATAAGATCCAAATCTTGAAAAAATTGCAAATTGATAAAAAGGCCGAAATGTTTCATTTTGAAAAAAGTCCCAATTTTCGAAAATTAAAATCTTTCAGAGAATAATTGAAATACAAATCTTATGCTCAAAAACTACAAAAGATTAAAAAACACAACAAAGGTTGCTCTAATGCGTTTCGATAGCCACGCTATCATTTTCAGAGAGATACGACGATAAGACAAAAATAAAAATGATCAAACCTTTTATAAAAAAAGTCGAAATTGACAAAAAAAAACTGTCAGCAAAAATGTAAATTTCGAAAACGAATTAAAAAAAAGAAAAAGCCTGAAAAAACTCATAATTTTCTGTAAAATCCCAATTTTCAAAAAATGTCAAATATTTCAAAAAATGAAATTCAGGGAACTTCGATGAGGTCCAAATCTTGGAAAAGCTGCAAATGGATAAAAAGGCCGAAATGTTGAGAAAGTTTCATTTTGAAAATAGTCCCAATTTTCGAAAATTAAAGTCTTTCAGAGAATAATTGTAATACAAATCTTGTCCTCTGAAACTAAGAAAGATTAAAAAACACAACAAAGGTTGCTCTAATGCGTTTCGATAGCCAAGCTATCATTTTCAGCGAGATACGACGATAAGACAAAAATAAAAAAGATCAAACTTTTTATTAAAAAAATCGGGACTTTACAGTTTCAAAAAATGTTTGTAGGAAAGCAGAAATTTAGATAAAGGCTAATTTTAAAGTAAGCCCAAATTTTTACAAAAACTGGTCTTCGGAAATGTCATAATTAAAAAAAAAGGTAGAATATAAAAAAATTCGCAATGTACAACAAAAAAAATTCGGGAAAAACAAAAAGACTTGAAAAAAATTCTGATTTGTTAAAAAACTTAAATCTTGGGAAGTTAAAGCTTTCCAAATTGCAGATATTTTCACAAAATAAACATTTTTATAAATTCCCAATTTTTGAAAGACGTAATTTTTTAAAAAAGACCAATTTTACATGAAGAGTAAAATTTCGTAAAAAGTGAAATATTTAAAGAAAGTTGAAATTAGAAATAAAACCAACATTTTAACGAAAAGAGGAGATTTATAAAAAAAGGTGCAATTTAGAAAAAAAAAATTTAAAAAATTAAGAACACTTTGAAATTAAAGCTTTCAGATGTTTTCAAAAAGTAAACAATTTTCAAAGACGGATAATATTTTAGAAAAAAATAAAAATTTTTAAGTGTCGAAATTTCGGAGAAAGTAAAAATTAAAAAATAAGTATAATTTTAAATGGTTGAACTTCTCAAATAAGATTCAACATTTTTTCAATCAAAACTTCAAATAAAAGTCAAAACATTTAAAAGAATTTTATTGGTTCAGAAGAAGGAAGTTTTTTAAAGGAGGTCTTAATTTTAAACGAAGGGAACGTTTAGAAAATTGATGAAAATTTTCAAAAAGTTGATTATGTATAAAGGTCGAGTAAGACTATATAGTGAAAAAAATTTAAAAACAAAATAAAGAAATACTTAATTCAACAAGCGTTTTTTAATATAAATGAATGTCTCCTTTTTAATAATACTGATGATTACTTCTAAGTTTTAATTTTGTGCGCTGTTTTTATAGTTATTCCATGGATTTTAATTGCGTCATTATTGTTTGTTAGTTTTAGCTTTTTAATTTGTAGATAATGCTATCATATTAGTTCTCTAACATGTGTAAACCTACTTTTGTGTATCATGAATAAATATATAAAGAAGTAGAGATATGTTAAAGTTTTTGAGAAAAAAAATTTCAAAGAAAGGTCAAATGTATTAAAGAAAAGTTAAAATATTGGAAAGGCGGCAGTTTTCAATGGTAAAATAGTTTTCAAATAGTAAACAAAAATTCCAAATTTTTAAATATGTTATATTTCTCCAAAAAAAAATATGGAAGTTTATAGAAACAGTAAATATTTCGAAAATAAAAGAATTGAAGTTTTGAAAAAGTAGAAATTAAAAATACGTTAAAACTTTGACAAAAGTCGACATTTTGGATAAAATTAAAGATTTCGAAAAAAAAAATAATTGGAAAGCCTAAAATGTGAAAAGTTTTAAAAAAAGTTGTACCTAACTCAAAAAATTTGAAATTTTTAAATAAGTCGAATTTTGGAAAAAAAAATTGAAATTTTGATAGAATCCAAACTTTCATTAAAAATCGAAATATTGATAAAAAGTAGGCATTTCAATGAACCGGAAATTATGTGAAAAGTGGCAATCATTAAATGTCGAAATTTAAAAATATTTGAAATTTTGACAGCAAAGTCGAAAATGTTCAAAAAAATTAAAGTTTTGAGAAAGTCGAATTCTTGAAGTGGAAATTTTTAGATTTTAATAAAAGTCGTAATTTTCACTAAAGGAAAAATACTCCAGAGGTCGATATTTAAAAAAAAAATTGATCTAATGCTACAACTTTTTCAAATTTTGTATATCAACAATAATATTGCAACCACTTTCAACCAAAAGGCTGACCTGCTAGCCCTAATGTTTGCTGAAAATTTTAACCTTGTTTCTCGAAACGCAGAACCTCCTATTCTTTCTAAGGTTAACACTTAGATGCCCTAAGTTGTTTTTAGACAAGGCATAATCAAGAAGCTTCTCCTCGAACTCGACACCTCGAAAGCTTCTGGCGTTAATGGTATCCCCGCTATTGTTCCTAAGAAGTGTGCATCAGAGCTGACTCCTGTGCTAAGCAAATTGTTCGCACTCTTTTACTACAAAGGAGTATTCGTCATCTCGAAATTTGCTAGGGTATAGCCTGTCCCTAAAGGGAAAATGGAATCTAGCTAACAACTATTGCTTTATATCTTTGTTGCTAGTTATATCTAAAGTGATGGAGAAGATTATCAATATCAAGATTCTCAAATATTTGGGGAAAAATAGAATCATCTCGGACAAGCAATACGGTTTAAGACAACAACGCTCAACTGGCAATCCACTGGCATTTGGTATTCATACATGTAGCTCAGCTGTGGAAAAACATGATGAGGCTAGGATTGTGGCACTGGATATTTCAAAGACCTTCGACAGAGTCTGGCACCGATTTCTTCTCCGCAAATTAACATCTTATGGTCTTCCTCTTGGACTCTGTCATTTGACATCCAATTTTCTTGCTGACAGATCTCTTAAGGTCGTCTCATCCGAGACATTTGCGATTAATGCGGGGGTGCTTCAGGGTTCTTTCGTGTCTCCTACTCCATTTATGTTACATATAAACGATCTCTTAGCTTTAATTTCCAATCCAATATACAGCTAAGCAAATAATAATAGCCTGGTGTCATCTTTTTTCTCTGACCAACCATTATCCGTTGTTGCTTTAGGTCAACTAGGGAAACAAGAGATACAGGTGATTAATCGGAATCTTAAAATCATTCTGGAATGGGGTAAGAAAAATCTGCTCGACTCCAATGCTTCAAAAACTCAGCCCGCGGTTTTCTCTAAGAAAACATCAAGGAATTTTTGCAACAAACATACTCATGGACGGTAAAATCCTCCCGATGGGATCTAATCTGTCTATTCTAGGAGTAAATGTGAGCACTAACTTCTTTTAAGACGAACATGTGCGCCCCATTGCCAAATCCGCCTCTCAGAAGCTAGGCTATCTTTTTAGAGGTAAAAAGTTCTTCAGGTCTCATCAGCCACTTACACTATACAAAGCTCAAGTTAGGCCAACATTGGAATATTGTTTTCATGTTTGGAGTTTAGCTTTAAAATACACTTTATCTCTTTTGGTTTCAATTCAAAGAAAAGCGATTCATCTAATTAATGACGAGAGTTTGACTGATACCCTCGAGCACAGGCGGATGGTTGATAACTTATCTCCTTTCTATAAGTTCTGTCATGAGAGATGCTCGCAGAAATTAATGGGATTGATCCTCCAAGGGTTAGATTTTTGATGCAGTCGGAGGCAGCAAATTCCCGTGCGATCCACAGTGAAGACTTCTGTCGGCGAAGACTCTTTTTTCTATATAACTTCCAAGCTATGGAACTCGATACCGAAAGGAATATTCCCCAAAAATTACGACCTATCCTTGCTTAAGAAGGCGCCCTATCGCCATATATCCTTGTTTCCGCATCCTACCTGCAGTGCTTTTAAAGCACAATGGGGTTGCCCTTTGCGTGTGGATTAAACTTAAAACAATCTTTTAATTTAATTAATTTTGTTCATGTCTAATTTTGCCTTTCTATATTTTATTGTTTTTGTCTTTTTGTTTAAAATAAATAACCTATATTTGTCAGCTGTCAATATGTGACGCTTTAAAAACTCAGATATCACATAGTCATATTTCAAGAAATGTTTTAGAATACTGTCAATTTTCATTCTTAAAAAATTCAATTATTTCCAAACTGGGTAGACAAAATGTTCAATTGAAATCGATAAAAACATATTTGGATTATTTGTAACGACGGTGTATTTACAAATCAGAATTACAAGTCGAAATGAAAAAAAAAAAAACATTTTCGACCTTTTGAAAAAGTTACAATTTTTGAAAACTCCTCAAGAAATCTACATTTTTAAGCAAAGTCGAATTTTTCAGAATAACTGATTTTAAAAAAATCTGCTATTTTCAAAAAAGTACAGTTTTTTAAAAATTATTAAAATTTACAAGAAAAGTGAAAATTTCGAAAAAAAATCCGAGGATGCAATAAAGAGACAGGTGAATAAAAACCAGTTATAAAAAACAAAAGACCTCAAGGTTTAAGAATCAACTAAGCTAATTGTTTTTAAAAGAGAAAGAAAAACGACAAATTACACAGAATAGTAGTTTGTGCAACAAGAGCGGATATGATGTCCATATCGCACGAGAACGAAGTTTGAGCACGACGCCGAAGGCGGAGTGCCTCAATCGTTCGAGTGCGATATGGACAATCCGCTCGAGTTGTACAGCGAATTTTTCCCACAACCACGATCCCTCAAAAACAAAAATACGATTAAGAAATATTTTTTTCGTTAAATACGTCAACTTGACAAATTCTATGGTATAATTTTGAACCTAAAATTGATATTCGTTTTTATCGTATGGTCATGATTGGTCAATTTCATATCCACACTAGTGTGGATATGAAATCGACCAATCACTGCGCGACTTACGTTATATCCGTTCACTACACTGATATGACCTATCTATCCTGCTCGCAAGTTGTAAAGAAAACAGTGAATATACAGGTGGGAGTGGGAAAACTATTTTAAGATTTTGAGGAGATAATCTGGCTTGAAAGATGCAAAAAAGATATGAAAATATGGGGTTTTAATTAAGTAACGTCAAAGGGGATTTAATTCATGTTTAGAGGTTCGTTTCCGCAACTATTTACTTAATAAATCTGGAAGGGTAAACGCAGAAATATTTTGAGTTTACATAAGGTTTCAAGGGTCGGAAAATGCTTGTGATGTAGGTGTTACATCACAAAATCAACACTCTTCTGTATTAAACTTTTACCTTATCCCAATGCGAAGCGTTAAAACTGCTGTTGCCTGAGCCCTTTTCCAAACATTGGGGTATCGATAGGGATCCATTTTTTGATGGCGCCTTGGCCATAGATACGATGGCAATGTTCAAATTGATTCTCAGCATGTAGTTAATTGTAAATCCGGCAAATACTAAGTACCACAACACATCCCTGGTTTTGATAAAGGGCTTGTCCTTTCCTAAAATATGAAAGCAATCATACAGATGTATGATTATATGGATTATTCTTTTGTCATATGCGGGGTTATTGATAAATTTGGCCAAACAGCCATATATTCTACGGATGAAATTAATTGTGGTTTGTTATATAGTGCTAGTCTGTAACTTGGAATAAATTCAGTAAAGCAAAGACACTATTTTTGTCGGAAATATGATTGGACACGTCGAATAATATTTTAATTTGCGCTCTTTTTGATGTAGGAACATTTTATACAGAATGTCCCAATTTATGATAACGAGGGCTTCTACGACCAGCGTCAGTACAGGATATACTTCTTCCGGGATTGGACCGTGTCAAAGAACTACCAAACGTGTTCGACGTTTCGCCCGCCATCATAGGGGGCTTCTTCAGGAACAAAGAAAAGAAATAATAAATGAAAAGAGAAATATAAGGAAATATGCAAAAATGAAAAGGCCAATTTCAAAACATCAGAGCACGGTAACTCAGTATGTCCACCTTACCAGAAGCGAAACTCTTCTGAATTGAAAATTGGTACAAAATGTAAGAAGGTTTAGACAGAAGAGCACGGTAACTCAATATGTTCACCATACTAGAGGCGAAACTCTTCTGGGAGGAAATAGGGAAGGGAAACTTTATATATCATTCGTCTGCGCGATCACTCCCGAAGATTTCCGATGGTTGGTTTCCAGATAGAGGAAAGCATGTAACCATCGTCTCTGTTGATGTTTTTGGAGAATTTTTGGATTTCAATGGTCTCGCGAATCTTCCTATTGTAGTAATTGGGAATATTGAATATGACTGAAATATTATCAAAGAGAATCTTATGTCCGGTCTCTTGTTGATGTTCCGCAATGGGTGACTGCGAAAATAAACCATATCTAAGACATCTTTGGTGCTCGGATATTTGCGTCTTGAATAATCGCCCAGTTTCTTCAATGTACATTGAACCACAAGAACAAGGAACCCTGTACGCACCATTAGAACAAAAGAATGAAATTTTCTCTTTAGGATATTAGAGGAGCTATTGGATCTTTAAGGATGAAGAAAAAATGGCTTTGATGTTATATTTTCTCAATAAAAAATGTCGCAAATTTATGATATGATGTTATCGACAAATTTTTTAAATTGCAACCCCATGTTTTTCTTGATTATTCTTAAAGGACATATCAAGTTATATATGTGTCCTAAATTTCAATTTATTATTTCCTGGCATTTAAAAGAGATTTAACAAATATTAACTAATTTGAAAAATCAGGGAATCTGATTCAAGTTAATAATCTTTCTTCAATAAATGTTCAAAATGTTGTCCATTTACTAACTGACAATACTCTAAACGAAACTGAAACTCGTTTTGAACATTTCTAATACTTCGGGGGAATTAGTCTACACTCCTCTCTTATTTGTCCTTTCAACTCCTCAATATTTGCAGATTTGGTCTAAAAAATGTTGCTCTTTAAATACCCCTATAAGAAATAGTCTATAGGTGTTAAGTCCGGACACCTGGATGTCTATTCAAGAGGTCTTCTTCTACCAATCCGTCTGCATAAAAATACATAATCCAGATACTCATAGACAGGTCTTGCAAAATGAGGAGTGGCACCGTCTTGTTGAAACTAGATGTTTTTATTCGGAATATTAGCTTGGACCGGATTAGGAAACAAAATAGCTAAATCAGGAATTAGCTCTTCCTGTAAGAATTCTAACTATTCTGCCCTATTGAGATGTCCTTGGAAGAAAATTCGTCCTATAGCTCGATCACGAACAATCCCTGCTCAAACACTGACTTTCTCTGGATGTTGAGTGTGGGCTTTCCTCATCCAGTGTAGGTTGTTGTTTGCCCAGTGACGACAATTTTGACGACTTAGTCCACCATTTAACATAAAGTTGATTCATCAGAAAACAGGATATTTTTCATCCTTAGAACATTTCTGTCCAGTAGATCCGTCATTTGTTCGCAAAACTGGAGTCTTCTGTCCGGATCACCTTCTAAGAATTCATGGAGAATTGTCATTTTACAAGGATGACATTTTTGCATTTTCAGAATTCTTGCAACTGAAGACGGGCTAATTTCGAGTTCCCTACCTATCTGACTAGTGGGGACATCAGGATTTTCTTGGACAGGAAGAAGTACATTAATTTTGACATCTTCATCGCGCGCATTCTGACGAAGATTACTTCTTTTTCTTAAGTGCCCATTTTTCCGAAACTGTTTTTTAATCTTGCTTACGGTACCTTGCGATATGGGTGGCAAGTCAGAATACTTCTCTCTGAAGAAACGAATAATTTCATGTTATCTTCTTGTTCTATCTTTGTAGCCAATCATTATTGACATTTCAATCCTGTGGGTTTCGATTAAGTACATCATTTTGGTCGATTTTAGAAAAAGATGGAGTTTGTCACTTAACAAGACAGTCAACGTCAGCAAATTCCTGTGCTCTCCAGCTTGACACAGTGACTACCTCTACCTATGGAGGTTTTTTTTTCTATAGAACTTTCAAGCTATGGAACTGGTTACAGAACGAAATTTTCCCCAAAAATTACAACCTATCTTATTTAAAAAGACGGTTCATCGCCATTAGGGTTTGTCGGTTTTTAAAAACCGGGTTTAAAAACCGGTTTTTTGGAGGAAATTATGAAATTCGAAAACCGGTTTTTTAGTAGAAAATATCGGTTTTCAATGTATGAATAACATTTTTAAAAAAATTAAAAATGACAAATGTAGCCAAATGTACCAGATTGATGAAAACACTGTTGCAATAAAATGCTTACTTGCAAAGGATCAAGCACAAGCAGTCTACATAATCATTTGAAAACAGTGTACAATAAAATAACCGAGAAAAAATCATCTGATGCCGGCCCGAGTTCACAAACAAGTACACAGCCCTGTATTTTTAACTTTGTGAAAAGGACTAATTTAGAAGAAATTGTATCAAAGCTTGCTGCATTGGATGGACTATCTATTAATTGCATAACAAATAGCTCGTTCATACGAGAGTCATTGCAACAACGAAATTATTGCTTACCACAAAATAATTCTTGAGTTATGAATCTTATTTATAAGTTTTATGAAACTATAAAAAATGAAACTATAAATGAATTAAATTGTATGAAGAATAAAGGGCAAACATTTTCTATAACTATAGATGAATGGACAAGTAAAGGAAATCGAAAATATTTAAATATAAGCCTACATCAACTTGAAACTAAAATTTAATAAGTATGTATGCATAAACTTTATTTACTCTTTCTTGTCTTTCGGCTTTGATTATAATTTACATTATATAATACAGTTATATATTTTCTAATTGTTTTTAATAAGTATCCATCTGTATCTAATAACATTGTTTTTTGAAAAAATAATATTTTTATTATAAAAATATGAAAATATATTGTTTTTATTTATTCGAACTCTTTGCTGCATAACTCGTTTCACTATTATAAAAATATTTACATCCTTATATGTGAAAATTATGCATAAACAACGAATAATTGTTTTTAAAGTTATTTAATCCTGGTCAACTATTATTTCTTTGTTCTACTAAATTGCATAAAAAAAATGTACTATCAATAAAATTGAACGGTAAATAATTTCAGTCAAAAACTGCTTTTAATCACTCTAAATTTTCTGTTAAAATTTTTTGTTCGAATTACAGAATATTCGAGCAAAAATTTTTTTTATAAAAATTCGAAACCGGTTAAAACCGGTTTTCTGGAAAAATTACTATTCGAAAACCGGTTTTCTAAAATGTCGGTTTTTGTATAAACCCTAATCGCCATCTATTCTTGCTTCCGCATCCTACTCGCGGTGTTTTGAAGGCATAATAGGGTTATCCTTTGCGAGTGGATTGAACATTAAAATGACAAACTGATAGCCTCTTCGATCGATACCACTCTTCTTATTTGTTTTTATTAAGGTTTCTTAAAAAATTGTGATAAGACGTCAACCCAGTTTTACTGATGCGCGATTTTTAAATTTTACGAAAATTGTATTGAATGGAATCAGATTTCTTTATTTTTAGAATTAGTGAATAAATTTGTAAATATCCTTTAATTTAATTGACAAGGAATAAAATATGTTACTTTGGTACGCATGTACAACTTGATATATTCTTTAAGGATAGTCAAGAAAGAAATAGGTTTGCAATTTAAAAAATTGTCGATGACGTCATATCTTAAATTTGGGGCACGCTATAAAATTTTCCTACATCAAAGAGACTGCAATTTAAAAATTTAATTGACGTGTCCGAGCATTTTTGAAAAGAAACTGTCTTTGATTTACTGAATCTATTCCAAGTTACAGAATAGCACTCTATAACATTTTTTTGTTTTATTGGTATAAAATTTTATAAAACACTTTCATCTTTGAATATGCCTAACAAAATCGAACTCATGAATGAAAAAAAAAATTTTGTTGCTGTAATTTCCCTTGAAACAACACAACTGCGAAATTTTGTTAAATAGCGATAGAGTTAAATTGGCACAATCACCATCATGTCAATATGAAATAGTATTTGTAGATGCATATTAGAGCTGATCTACAACAATTAATTATTGCTTCTCTAGAGGTGCTCCTTAGTTAGCTATTGTCCTGCTTTAGTTTGAACTACAGAATTTGCAATAGACAATTAATATTCAAACACAGTCAACTCCAAAAGGAGCTCTAAAGACAATCTCTTCCCTTTCTTTATAAAATTACTCGATTAGATAAATAAACTAAATTGGAACCTTAAAATTAGGCCAGAAATAGATGCCTTAAGTACACGAGTGCCATATCTATGAACACTCAAGACTAGACAAAATATTTTCATATTTTGTCTGGTTTTGAGTCAATTTATTGAAGCATATCACACAATTCTGAGTAACTGGTTAGCGTTTTTAGGGAAATGTATCTAAATGTTTACCTTTTGGTTCGCTGCATTTTGTGTTCTCCATTTTTGCTGAGAGTATCACCGATAAAATTCAAATTAATCAACCTATGTTACGTCTCATCATTCAACACATGTTGACTCTGGAGTTTTTTGGACCACTACTTTTAAATAAAGGATGACACTAGGAATTGCACATGATGCTGTTTAACGGTTAACCTTCACCTGTAGATGGTATCTTAAGTAATCTCAACTCTAATACTAGCAAAGATAAGATGCTTAAAACGATTATTTTTATCGTTGCTACTGTTAATTTATTTATTTTAATGTGGAAGTCAACTTTGTACTTTACATTAAAATTATGACTAGTAAAACAACGATTTTTTCGGAAGAATTTCCACATGATCAACAAAAGTTTCGTATACTCGTGCTTTTAATAATTTACAGTTATGTACTTAGCTAATTTGTAGTAATTGGTATAATATATTTATATACTGCTACTCACATAATTAGTCTAACAATAAGAACTATTATAATGATACAGTAGTAAAAAGCATATTTAGAGTCATTAATGAACTAAAAAGTCGACGAAACTCGTAATTACCATATCTACAAATTGATTACAAAACAGTTGACGACAGTTTACACTGTCAGAACTTTCACGTACGAGGGTAAATCAAATATAAAGCGAAATTTCCATAATGTCGCCATGAGGGCGTCGGGAGTGTGCCCATCCTCCTAGGCATGTTAGGTAGTGACTTTCTGCGCTAAAGCGAATTCCGTTCTCGCCATTCGTCATTTGTAGATACAATAAGCGAGCAAGAGGTTCATCCGCACGTTGCGCAGAGCATTATATTTAGATTTCCTGCCGTTGAAGGTGTAAAGGCAGCCGAAATTCTTCGTAAACTGAAAGCACAGTGGATAATTATTTGAATAAAACTCAAATGTAAATTTTTTGGAAGGACGAACTCAAGTTGAAAATGAACCCCATGCACGTCGTCTTCGGACCAGTCTGAGTGCGGACAAGATTAACGCTGTTCAAGGACTTTTGGAAGGTGATCGTTTAACTGTTGATGAAATTGCAGCTCAGATAGGGATAAGCTTTGGGAGTGCTCAATTCATCATTACAGATGAGTTGGGGTTTCGAAAAATTTCGGCCAGGTAGGTACTTCGTCTTTTGACTGAAGGACAGAAACAACAACGTCTATACAACCTCTATATTAGTTTTAAGTTTAGAATTTCTATATGAAGGTACACTTGAACGTACATTATCGTGAACATAATAAGAGAAATTTCAGAAATTTATGGATTCTATGACGAAAAGCGGCGCTCTTAATATTAAAAAAAAGAGACATGGATTCCTGCTGCCTTATTTTATGCCTTTGGTGTTACCGATAATGTGATCCATGGACAAATAATTGCTTACTTGCCAGACGATTCCTTTAAAAATATGGAGAAAGCGTGTCAATGTAGTTTTCCAATAAAATAATATTTTGTTATTTAGAAGTTAATATGCTGATACAAAAAAAGGACTTAGATTGGGTCGACTTATTTTAGGAAGTTAGATGTTTCGAAGCGCCATCCATGGGCGTATTATAGATTTAATGCTTATTTGCGACAGAATTTCTTTATAAAAATAGACAACACTTGAATTGAGCGTCCGGGTAGTTTTCCAATCTAGTAATATTATTGCTTTTTATATGTTGAAATATTGACCAATGTAAAGTAACATCATTATTCCTCCAAAAATATTCTTGACATAATTTAATCAATAACTGTGCAAGTTTTCCTTGCGGGGGATGGATAATTTTACCTCTCGAAAAAAGGTGGCGCAAGATACAAGGAATTGAAAGGATGTAAGGAAAATTGAGAAAGATATAAAATGTAAAGGAGAATTACTCTCCCTGCTGAAATCCACTGTATTTTAATCTCTTTATAGGTGTAGCTAGGATAGGTCTAGCATAACTTGCCTCTTGGCTCATACGGGAAACCAAAAATTAAAATTTTCGTTTTTTCTGTAAAATTCGCCATTACTTTGAAATTTCGACATTTGCCATAATGTTGAATTTTTTCTCAAAATTTTTCTTATTTCACAGAATTTTATTTATTTTTCGGGAATTACGAATGTATCCTTAAAATTCGACTTCCTTTATCAAAACCGAACTTTCTCAACATTCCGAATATTTATCCTTTTTTTTTTAGAAATTTGCTATTTCTCACAACTCACCTTTTTTTTTGGAAATTTTGACTTTTTTCTGCGAGTTGCGGCTTGTTTCTTAGAATGTTCCTTTTTTCGAATATTGATTAATCTTTTGATGAAAATGTGAAAATTAAAAAAAATCGGAAAATTTTGAAAAATATTGTTTTGAAATTTAGAAGTTTCGTAAAAAGACAAAAGCATTGAACATTTTTTGAGCTTCGTTGGGGCACGGTGCGGCGATTATCTTCTGTTGACTTAAACCATCAAAAAAAAGTACTCAGTCGACTGTTTTAATGAAATTTCGGTTTTTCCAAAGTTCTTTTTTTTCTAAATTTCGACAAAATTTACCTTTTTCTGGAAAATTTCGAATTCATACCTACTTTTTAAGTGTATTTTGGAAATTTCGATCTTTTTCTCAAAAATTTGGTCCTATTTTTAGAATTTGGAATTTCTTTCAAAATTGGTAATGGTTTTCGGAAATTTTGAGTTTTTTTCCAAAACTTGTTTTTCCAAAATTGCGACATGGTTTTGTTTTTCAAGTTTTAGAATTTTCTACTTAAAACACGATCCTTTAGATTAATTTTCAATCTCGTAATTCAAATTTTTTTCTCGATATTTCGATGTTCTATAAAAGTTCGTCTTATTTAAAACAGTCGACTATTTCCAAAATTTAATTAGTACCTCAAAATTTGACTTATTATGCAAAATTTTATTTTTTTATAGAATTTTTGACTTTTTTTACAAAGTAATCTTCGACTGTTATTTTTAAAATTTCATAATCAATGCCAGACCAAGTTTTGTAAAAAGACAAAAATATTGAACATTTTTCGAGTTTCGCTGGGGTACGGTGCGGTACTTATCTCCTGTTGACTCAAACCGTCACAAAAAAATAATTAGTCAGTCGATTGTTTTAATGCAATTTTAATTTTTCCAAAGTTCTTCCTTTTTTTTTTCAAAATTTTGGCAAAATATAACTCTTCCTAGGAAATTTCGAATTTGTACCTACTTTTCGAGTGTATTCTGGAAATTTCGATTTTTTCTTAAAAATTTGGTCTTATTTTGGGGATTTGGAATTTCTTTCAAAATTGGTTTTTGTTGTTTTAGAAATTTCGAGTTTTTTCCCAAAAGTTGCTTTCCCAAAATTGCGTTATGGTTTTGTTTTTTAAATTTTATAATTTTACTATTTAAAATACGATCGTTTAGATTAATTCTCAATCTTGAAATTTCAATTTTTTTTTTGATATTTCGATGTTCTCTGAAAGTACGTCTTATTTAGGAACGTCGAATATTCCCAAAATTTGATTGGTGCCTTAAAAATCAACTTATTAAACAAAATTTCTTCTTTTTTTTTGCTTAGAATTTTCGACTTTTTTTACAAAGTACTCTCCGACTTTAAGTTTCAAAATTTTAAAAACAATGCCCGACTTTTTTTTAAATATGACTTCCAGTGCAAAATTCCGATTTTTTCCCGAAATTTTGACTTTTTTCTAGAAATTTGCCTTTTTTTCGACTATTTTAATTGTATTTTATACTCACTAAATTCATTTTAGCTTCTACTAATTTGTCTTTTTTCAAAATTTTGACTTTATTTATAATATTCGACCTATTTTTCTTAAAATTTATTTTTATTTAATATTTTCTCTAAACATCCACTTTCTTCTTCAAATTCTGACCTCTTTCTCGAAATATCACTTTTTTTAGAGTTCAGTACCTTAAAGCAAAAAGATACCCTTATAATCTCACTCTCGTGTTTGTCACAAAAAAGTTTTCCTCAAAAACTGTGTGACGTGGAAATTTGAAATTTTGCACGGCATTAGTTCTCGATGACCCAGGCAAACACCGCCACCCAACGATTGGAAAAAGAAATATTTTATAATAAAATGGGGGGGTAAATTTGGTAGCAAAAATATCAGAATTTAGTTCATCATATCGGTTGAAATATCATATGATAGAGTTACCTCCAAGAATCGTAAAATATTTAATTTAATTTAGTCTTCAAAAAACCAAGTTTTATCTAATATATCGTATGGAGTATCATCTAAAAGAGCAACGTCTAAGGCACCTAAAATATTTTTTATAATAAATTTTGGTCCAATCAATCATCTCAAAAAAAAACACCTCAAAATGTATAACAAACGACCGCCCCCTGTTCTCTTAGGTTTCTAAAGATAAAATTTAAGTTTTAATAGGTTTAATAATTATTGGGCCATAGATTATCGGAAAACTGCAGATTTTTTTGATATCGCAACAGTTGTTAAGAAAAAATATATTTCTGGAAAAATAGGTGCTTGCATGTCAAGACGTCATGACCCAATAATTTGTCTCAAATAAAATCTTAATTTAGCTCAAATGTTCCTTTACGTTTTTTATTAGATGAATATTTTTGGAGTTAAAACTAATTCATTAAATTGCATGCAATGCAGTAATTGCGACTGCAATCAAATATTCTAGCTCATTTTGGGGCGATCTCACAAGCTGTGTTAATCATCGATTGCGAATGAATACTTTTTACTTGAGACATTATCAACTCAGTTATCAGTTCCATCAATATTTGGATTGATTGTAAAAAAAAGTGTGTATATCTGAAAATAGACAATGTTTTTTATTTTTTAATTATAATACAAGAAAATTTGCATAAAATTTCAAATTCATACATTAAAAAAAAATGATTTAATTTATTTTATTGATTCTCTGCAGCAATTGGTACGGAATCCCAATCATGTAAGGCCGACTCGCTCTTGGTTGAATATTTTTTACTAAAATTTCTGCTCGATTTGCAAAATTTATCTTTTATTCTTAAAAACTGACTTTCCCCGAAAAATTTCCAATTTTTTGTTCAAATGTCGATGCTTTTCTCGACATGTCACCTTTTTTTATTTTGTTTTTTAAAATTCCATTTTTCTTAACAATTAATTTTT
Source organism: Dastarcus helophoroides (assembly GCA_028583605.1). Taxonomy (NCBI): domain Eukaryota; kingdom Metazoa; phylum Arthropoda; class Insecta; order Coleoptera; family Bothrideridae; genus Dastarcus; species Dastarcus helophoroides. The sequence goes on along the minus strand of CM053331.1, from coordinate 31,723,985 downwards.
TTTAATGTTGACCTTTATATGTAGAATCGGGTTGTCCAGAAAATTTTGCCGGTTTCTTAAAGTTTGCCTTTTTCTTGAGATTTTAAATAATATATTTTATATTTCTAGATATTTTGTTTTTTTTTTTCTGAAAATTCGTCTTTTCCTAGAAATTGTGACTATTTCTTTTAATTTTGATGAAACAAACTGGTCCTTGGTTATCTTCAAAAATTGAAACACAGAACTTGTCCCCTGAAACCAAGAAAGATTAAAAAACACAACAAAGGTTGCTCTAACGCATTTCGACAGCCAAGCTGTCATCTTCAGAGAGAAACTGTTTTTTCTCTTTTAAAACTAAACTTCTTCACAAACTTTATAATCTCCTCAAAATTTATACATTATTTTAAAAGTGTCACCTTATTTGAATATCACTACTTTTTTAAAATTTTGGATTCTTTTCGAAATATCGACTCTTTACAAGATTTCAAATTTCGTAATTTTGCCTTTTTGATTATTTCGACTCTTTTTGATTCAACCTTTTTAAAATATCATTTTTTTAAAACTGATTTAAAAATTTCGATTTTTGCTTTAAAGATGTTGACATTTCTATTGAAAACTACAAATTTCAGTTTCAGTTTTTCAAAATTTCCATTTATTCGAATATGATCTTTTCTCAAATTTTAGATTATTTAAAAAATTTTGGTCTTCGATTTCAACTGTCGAAAATTTTGATTTTTGAGAAACTTTTCTTTTGAAAATTTCGACTTTACTGAAAATTTTTACTTCTACCTTAGTGTATACTTTTCTTAAAACTTTTAGCTAATACCTTTATCTACTTTTTTTCAAAATTTTCGCTTTGTCTGCTTTTAAAAAATAATAATAAAGATGTTTACTTTTTGTTTCAATTTCAAATTTTTGGAGGTTCGAATATAAGGTTCAAATATTTCCGAATTTTGACCTTTCTAGGGATTTTGAGTTTTTTCAACATTTCAAATTTTGTTCAGAATTTTTATTTCCCTAGTTCATTTTTTAAGAATATTTCCTCTATTCTGAGGTTTTTGATTTTATCATGAATTCCCGAATTTAAAAATTTCATGTTCTTTTTCAGCAATTTCTACTTTTTTTTTTTAAATTTCGAACGATAATCAATAATTTGATTTATTCTCAAATTTCTCACAGTTTTTGCTTTACTTGATTTTTGAAAAGTTTTAATTTTTTGACCTTAAAATTTCATGAAATAATTAAATTTTTTAATGTATAAAATTTAATGTTTTTAGAATTCTTATATTTTTTTTTAATTTCGATTTTTTCTAAAAAATGTCATATTTTTCTGCAAATTATGACTTTTTTTTCGGTAAGTTTTTTGCAGTTTTTTATTTTTTTTCAAACTGTTGATTTTTTGTTGTTTTTCACAATTTTGACTTTTATCAAAAATTTAAACCTTTGATCAAATTTTTGGTCGTTTTCTAAAGTTTCGACTTTTTTTTGAGAGTTATAACTTATTTTCATAATTTCGACTTTTGCTCTAAATTTCTATTAAGTTTTTTTAAAAGTGTTCCTCGTTGGTCTCAACAATTTCAAAGATATTTTTCAGATTTCGATTCTTTTTAGAAATTCCTAGGTTAGTCTCGAAAATGATAAGAATTTTAAAATTTAAACTCAGAATTTCGAGAAAAAAAATAAAAATTTCGAGAAAAAACTCGACATTTATGAAAAAACTATCAAACTTTTTTTAGTTTTTGCTTTCATGAAAATCAAATAATTAAGAGTTTTAAAAAGTTTTAAATTAATAAAAGAACATTAAAATTACAACTGGAGCAGCACTAAAATTAAAGAAGAGCCACATCCAGCGCTCAGAGCCGAATTTTCTCACCCTTGACGTAGAACGATATGGAAAAGCGATGTGTAAAAATTTTTAATTATTGAATGGCTCAAATTAAATTTTGATTTAACTGCTTATGCGGCCTCCTTAAGCTGCCACCTGATGTGGTTGCCTCTTTGCATCATAGCACGGCACGGCTCTGATTATATGCATACACAAAAGATCTGTAAGAAATACTTTTAAAAATTGCAATTTTTTTCTCCAAGTGCGACTTTTGGAAAGCTCTAATTTTTTTAAAAAATCTGCCATTCAAAATTTTTCAAATGATTCGGTTTTTATTTGTTAATTAAATTTTCTTAAGTTTTTCTGAAACTTCGGCTTTGGTATAAAATTTAGATATTAATTTTTATATTCGACCCCCCTAGTTGATATACTTAAATAAACATATCCGTGTACTGAGCCGCAAGGTTCTGCGCGATTTGCCGATTTTTTTTAAATAATATTTTGCTTTCCCCCAAAAGAAATTTTGCTTTTGTTTATTGTAAAAAGCGTAATTTTGCTGTTTTTTATCGAAATTTTAAGAAGAGGAAATTCAACATTTCGAATGAAATTGTAGTTCCTACAGAAAAAATTCCTAAAATTTTAAGTCTATTCAGTCACGAACTATAAACTTGATTTTAAATTAACTTTAAATTTTTCTTTGAAATATCAGCTTTTAAACCTAAGATTTTGCACAAAACTTAAAATAAAAACTAAAATATTTGAGAATATGTTGCTAAATGAAGCAAACCCGCTAACATTTGGGAGTTAGACTCGAAATTTTCATCTTATCTTAATTATTTATTTTTCATGGTAGACTCTTATTGGTTGGAAACATTATGTTTATTAATTTTATTGCAGCTTACTATATTCTTCCCCCTTTATTGTTCCCTTTCCTTGCTATGCATTGCTTACGTGCTCAAATGTGAGCAAAATATCGATGTCCAATGCTACAAACTTTTTTTATGTTTTCATAACTTATTTAATAAAAAATCATGCCTAATTTAAATCCTCTATATTTCAATTTTTTTCCTATTCCATGTAAAATAAACTAACCTATTTTTGTCGGCTGTTATGAGGCGACATTTTAAAAATTTAAAAGTCAAGTCACGTAGTCATATTTTTAAAAATATTTTGAAATAATGTCAACTTCATTACTAAAAATTTAAATATTTCCAAATAGGGCCGCAGAAATGTCAAATAAAATTAGCAAACAATACCTTCAAACATGAGGCCCTTTTCAACTTTTCGGTATGTTTTTTTACCCACACACTTACATATTTACATTTATAAAAAAAAACTAGAATATTTATTTCAAAAATTTAATTCCCAAAAGTTTGAATCCTGAATTCTAAAGAAAAGGTTTAAATTTAAAAAAAAAACTTACAATTTACAAAAATAGCATTCATGTTTTAAATATAAATTTAAAGAAAATAGTCCACATTTTGGTAAAGACTTTCATTTAATAAAAAAAATTTGAAAATCTCCAAGTTTGAAAATTTCAAGGTAAAACTGGAAATTAAAAGATTTTTTAAAAATAGTTTTCTTTCAAATATTTTTATTAAATTTCTAACCTGGGCTTATCTAATTTTAATCCTAAAGTTTCGACTATTTTTCTGAGAGTTGAAACACGATAATAATAAAAAATCGAATAAGTAGAAGAGTAGACAGTAAAAATAAAAAAGCTCTCAAAATGTCTACTTTAATTTTGAAATATTGACCTTAAACCAAAATATTCATTTTATTTTTCTGAAAGTGTTAAAAACATTGGAATTTTTGGACAGTTATAAGACTTTAGAGAAAAAGTTGAGAGAATTTAAGCTCCAGTCAAAGAGGTTGAACATTTAAACCTAAAATATTGATGAGAATTTGAATAATTAACTCAAAATAAAAAAGGATTAACTTCTGAATTAGTAAAACATTCAATAAAATACCTAATGTTAGCTTTCAAATTTAAATTTTAGAAAAAAATGAAATTTTTATTTTAAAGTCAATATTTTATCCAAAAAAATTAACAGATTTTCTACATTAACTAACAAGTTTGTAAGAAAACATGCAAAGTTGACAAAATTTCTTTTTATAGAAAAATTGATTCAACAATTTGCCCAAGCATAAAACTTTTGGAAACACCATAGTGTATTATTTCCATGCTACCATTTACCATATTACGTATTGCCTATGAAGTAGATCTACTTCATTCCAAAATTACCACGTATGTGATGAAGACAATTGCCTTTATTCTACCAAAGCCTACAAAATTTCCCCAATTTTCAATAAGAAACTTTCTTGTTCGCCTTCTTACGCTTTCAACTTTTATCGAGTACCAATCCCACGCTTGGAAATTGTTTCGTGTTGCAGATATCGCTCAACTTTTAATTTATTTTTTACGTTGGAGAAATAATAAGACGAAATAAGTTTCTTCAGATAGAGGAGCGTTATTTTTAATTTATTCCTGTTTCGCGGTTTCGTATTTGTGCCATCTCACTGCACTCTAATTTGTTTCTTTGTGGGGGCTGTGATCTCCTTGGAATATTGATAACAGTCCTTCAAAGCGAAATTGTTCTTTCAAACTACTTCTTTGAATTCTTAATTTCCACAAATTACTCTTGCGTTTTGAAAATATTAACTTTCCTTTTGATGTCTTTCATTTTATAAAAGCTACGAACGAACGAACGTAATAAAATAGATTTTATAAGATTAATTTTACTAAAGTTACGTTTAACTACGTAATAATTATTTACATAAACCTTAAACTTATAATTGTTTGTATATCAACATAGTTAGTTTCTTTCTAATTAGAAAACAAAATCAAAAAAATGTTCGTCTTTTAATGTTGTGTCCAATAAATATTTGTTAAGACATAAATCAGTGGCTTGATAGGTAAAGGAGTTGTGACGGTATTAATTTAGTAGATAGCAAAATGTTACTTCTGGGCCAGGGCATGTGGCGTCTTAAAAATCAAGGTTGAATCATACAAATTTAGCTATTTTCCCAAAAGTCAACAACCGAAAAAGGCTTAAACCCTTCAAAAGGCATTAATTTTTATCCACTGCAAAAGCACCCACATATCTGCAGATCACCAAAAATTGGGCACATGAAAAAACAGGGTAGAGTCCTACAAATTTAGTGTTTTTCCAGAAGTAAACATCCGAAAACGATCTAAAAAAACTTACAAAATGCCTTGTTTTTAAGAACCCCAAAACTTTTTAGAAAATAGCTAAATTTGTAATATTCAACCTTGATTTTTAAGACGCCACATGTCCTGGACCAGAATTAACATTTTAATATCTACTTAATTAAGTTGATGTATAGATCAATACAGATAATAGCTTGGCTATCGAAACTTTGTGTTTTTTAATCTTTCTTTGTTTCAGGGGATAAGATTTCTATATCAATTCTTGGAGGAAACCAATGACCAGTCCCTTCCTCAAAAATTAATCAAACTATTATTTTTTCTTCACAACTTTGAAAGCGTATAATTTGCAAATATTTTGCGTTAAATTTTTGTTAGTTAATGGTATTTGTGATCCTAAATATTCAGTTAATAGTCAACATTATTGGCGAATTTGAAGACATCCTCCATAGAAGTAAAACAAGTAGTAATTTCTGGATTTTACAACTTCATATTTTAAAAGTACTCACTGCGAAATACCCCGATGTTCCAACTTGAGTAGTAATTTATAAAAACATAAAAGTGCGATTATGAAAGCTTTACGACTCGTCTCCAAACAAGTGATACAAACAGAGGTATCATCCGGCCTTCTTGTTCAAGGATAATTTCAAATCTCAAGAAACAAGATGCGAGGGATTTAGGATGGCTTCGAGGATTTGTCTTTATGACATAAGCCGATTAGGCCTGGACTCTGATGTGTTTTAGTGCTGCCGTAGCTTGGCATCTAGGTTGACGGAAAACGGAGAAGTCATTTGGGGAAGGCGAACGGCACTCGTAGAAACTCTTGTTTAAAATGTCAGATTATATGCTTTCGTCTTTATCCTTCATTATTAAAAAGCTGGAAACGTTGCCATGTTGAAACTAAATACTTTATTACTGTAAGAGCTTCGGTATAAGTGCTAAGATGCTGCTCCACTGATAGAGTTGAAAGAAAACTTTATTTCTAACATTTTGTCCTTATTTTATCCTATTTACGCTTGCATGTCCATCTATAAAATATTATTTATATTAAAGCATAAGTAGTCTTTAGTCTTATGCGCATTAACGAAATTAAATAAAGTATTTACCTAATCTACGTTATATAACGTGATGGATGTTGAAGGCCAAACAAAATTTAGAGACATTTTTAACTTTTTTAATTTGTCTTTTTACGATTTTTTTTGTAAATCTGGCTGTTTTCGAAAATTTATCAGACTGTCTAAAAATATCAGCATGTTTCTTAAAATTCGTCTTAATTTTTCAAAATTTTGGTTTCCTTTGCAAAATTTGTTTTTTAACGTTTTTTTTTAAATAAGTTTAACCTTATTTATACACACGATAACGCCTGAATTAGACAACTACAACCCATTTGTCTGGATAATAATTGTAGCGGCGAAACACCACATGTTCCGTGGCTTTCGGAAAGAATGCACCTCCTGCTGTAACAAGGAGGCAGGGAATACCAAACAACGGGCAACCCAGCCCTCAGAGACCAAAAGCAGTAGGAAAGCATGGTTTCTTCTGGGAAAGTTGGCCACTCTGAACAAGAAAACCAAAATAACATTCACTCAAGTAGCGCTACACATAAGAAAACGCTCAGACAAACTGATTCTGTCTTTGAAAATTAAATAAAGAAACAACTCAGAGGTAACAAAAAAGAAAAAAATTGAAGACTTTACCTTTTGCAGAGGGGGAACTAGATATAGTAATCAAATCTCTCATAAATCGGAAAGCCGCCGGAATAGATGGCATATTCCCAAAGCTTATTAAACATCTAGGACAGAGAGTACGACAATGGCTATTACAACTTTACAAAGAAATGTTACAAATGGGAAGACCTAGCAATTTACGGTAACGAGATGTCGAAATTAAAACTGTTGAAATATTTAAAAGCAGTCAAATTCCTCAAAAAACTCAAAAAAACTAAATTTCTTAAAAAGGGTTGAGCTAAGTAAAAAACTCCAATCAAAAAAGTTAAAATCTCAAAAAGTCGAAATTTTGAGAAATCTAAATTTTCCAAATTAATTGTTGCAATTTTTAAAAAAAGAAACTAGAAATTTCAAAACGTGAAAATTTTCAAAAAAATGTTTTCATGTTCAAGGCAGAAAAGGTGAATTTTTTATAACACTCAAAACCTAAGAAAATGGAATTCTTAAAAAGATAGAAACTTTAAAGAAAAGGCGAAATTTTGAGGAATCTAAATTTTCCAAAGTAATCACATTTCGAGAAAAAGTTGCAATTTGTAAAAAAGTGTGATTTAAAAAACTAGAAATTTCAAAACGTCAAAATTTTCAAAACAATGTAAATTTTCAAAGGGTCACATTTTGCAAGGCAGAAAAGATAACATTTTTTAAAACAATCAAAACCTAAAAAAATGGTATTCTTAAAAAGGTGGGAACTTTAAAGAGAAGTTGAAATTTGAAAAGGATAAAATATTTGAAAATGTGGGGATTTAAAGAAAATGGAATAATTTGAAAGGGATTAAGATATTCGAAATCAGAATTTCAAAAAAAGGTAGCACAAAGGTTATCATTTTTTAAAAATGAAAAATGTTGAAAATATAAAAATTTTTAAACAAGGCAAAAAAAAATCAAATTTTGAATAGTCAAAAATTAAAAAAAAATCGATTTTGCTAAGAGTGAGGACTTTAAAAAAAATATGTTTTAAATAGATGAAAATTATGAAGAAACTGAACTTTTAAAAAACTTGCCATTTTCAGAAAACAGTTAAAATTCTGAGAATAAGGTTAATTTCTATAAAAAATTCAAAATGTTCAATAAAGTCCAAAACTATTTTTGTAACAGTCAAAATATTCAAAAAACATGAATTTTCTAAGTTATATTTTTAAAATGATTCGAATTATTGAAAAAGTGGAATATTTAAAAATAGCTGAAATTTTGCAAAATATTTTAAAAAATTTCAAAAACGACAAAAATTTTCCTAATATATGAGAAATTTTAGAAAACTGAAAAATAATTGCATTTTTTACTAAAATTGCACAAAAACTGCAATAACATTAAAAATGGCGAAAATTGCAATTATCAACATTAGGTCTTTAATAATAGGGTAAAGTGCCCCAAATTGAACTCTTTTTTAGAAAAATGCTTGTAGTTTTATAAATTTATAATTGTAATGTCTCATACGCCGTTAAAATTTGAATAACACTTTTGGAAATCTATTGCAGCCTTACATGGAATGTAATACTTCCGAAATAAAAAGATTTTTTGAACGGTTGCAAATGGTATAAGAAACTAGTTACCAAATTCGAACTACTAGGTCCTCAAATTAAAACTACCTATAAAAATTATGAGTAGATACTTTCGAAAGTCAGTTAAATTTTTGTTTAAAATAAAAAAAAAAGAGACAAGGGTACATACCTACAAACAATATACAAATATGTTAAGAACAATTTTAAAAAAACAAGCATTGAAAAACAAAAATAAACCAAAAGCTTAAGGTCTTTTACACACATGAACAATCAAAATTTTGAAAAAAGTGGAAATTTTGAGAATTCGAAATTAAAACATTGTTAAAATTTTCAAAAATAGTCGAATTTCTCGAAAAAAAACTAAATTTTTTAGAAAGGGCTGAACTAACAAGGAAAGTACCCGTGGTGTACCCCACCGATTTTTTTCATTTTATGATAGGTTATAGTATATAACAAAATATTGGACACGTATTTTTTTTTAGATGCTAACTCGGCGATTTAAGTGGTGAACCACCCCTTAAAGTTAACCCCAAAAACAGTTTTTCTTTAATAACTCAACAGTTAATTAGAATTTTTGATGAAACAAACGCTCTGTTATTTCTCATAAAAAAGCGCTCCTAAAAACATATTGGATATATTAAAAAGTTGCTACCCCTAATTTTTATGGGGGTGAGTTTCATTTTTTTTTTTTATATATTAACTTTTGAACAACTGAATTTCATCAAATTTAATAATTTCATTAAGAACACTAAAAAATAAAATTGACCTGTCTCAGGGTTTAGCAAAAAAAATCCTTGAAAGGGGTGATTCACCCCTTGAGTTAATTTTTTTCTGTACAGTGATATGGAAAGTAAAACACAACATATGTTTTCAATTTTATTTCTATAATGATTATTTTGACATGTATTTTGCATTTACAGTGAAATAACGTAACACCTCTATTTTTATGAACCTTGGAGAACCCCATGGATTTGTTCATTGTTAGATTGCGAATCAAAACATTTATTTTTTCACCTTTAACTTATTATATGTTAATATTTTATCAAGATAATGTATCAACAATTTGTTTTAGATCCTAAATTTGTGATTTAGGTGGTGAACTTCCCACCCCCTAAAAATAACTCCCAAAAACAGTTTTTCTTTAATACCTCGAAAATAAATTGGAATTTTTCATTAAAACCATTGTTACGTTTTTTTTCATAAGAATGTGCATCTAAAAACGTATCAGTTTTGCCAAAGGGTTGCAATCTCTAATTTGTATAGGGGTGGGTTTAATTTTTTTCTTTTATACCAACTTTTAAATCTTTAAATTTTATGTAATTTGACAATGTCATTAAGAAAATTAAAAAATAAAATTGACTTGCCTCGGGATTTTACAAAAAGAGCATTGGAAAGGGTGATTTACCCCTAAGGTCATTTTTTCTGTAGAATGATATGAATAATTAAACACAACTTATGGTTGAAATACAGAACTTGTCCCCTGAAACCAAGAAAGATTAAAAAACACAACAAAGGTTGCTCTAACGCGTTTCGACAGAGAGAAAGAGTTTTTCTCTGAAGATGACAGCTTGGCTGTCGAAACGCGTTAGAGCAACCTTTGTTGTGTTTTGTAATCTTTCTTGGTTTCAGGGGACAAGTCCTGTATTTCAATTTTTGAAGATAACCAAGGACCAGTCCGTTCCATCAAACAACATATGGTTTCAATTTTACTGCTATAATGCTTTTTCTGACATATATTTTGCAGTGAAAGTGAAATAATATTAAACTTTTACCTTTATAAGGGTTGGTGATGGGATTGAGCCTTACCAGATTGCGAGTAAAAGTATTCATTTTTTCACCTTATACTTATTTTATGCCGATATTTCATCAATATAATATGCCAACAATTAAGTTTTAATTTGAAAATACTTATTGTTTAGAGTATCGCCCCTAAAATTTCTATTTTCGCTTGAATGTAAAGAAATATTATTTACTGAAGAAAGTCTCGAAACATTATATTGTGCCGAAAAAATCTACATTTACCGATCATTTCAGACAATGAAGCAGTATTATTAAGAAAATTAAAAACCAAAGTTGGTCTCTTCCAGTTTTGGATTAAATACATAACGTGAGGTCCAGAAGTAACGCAAGTAAATTCATTATCTACGAAATTTGAGATTATCAAATGACACTTTTAAGGCATAATTATATTGCTCTCCCTTCAACCCACCTGGAGTTACAATTACTCCTTTACAATCTTTAAATTGAACAAGGATGTGTGTGATACCTCATTTAAAATGGTTTTTAATTCTCTATTCAGCAGACTTAAGCTTCTTTGAATTTTTCTAATATTCGTCAAGAAAATAAAATTTAAACATTTTTGAATATACTTAAAATCCATACAATCAAATATATTTTAACCTATGCATATGTGCCACAAATCTGTCACATTTGCCTTTTCTAATAAATTTTTTGTCATAATTATTGATTTTTTTTCCTTTACGCAAGTGAAGAAATATTTAACAAGAAGAAAGAAGAAAAAAGAGGCTCTTTTGCACGTATCTGCAAAAATGATACATTACAATAAAGTATATAAAAATGCAACAATAATAATTTAGGCATAATTTAATAATGATTAACTCCACGGGATTTCCAAACCTTTTAAAATTAAAGTTTTATGGTATTTCACTTCTAATGCAAAATGTATGTCGCAATAAACGTTTCAACAATAACATTGAAAATAGATGTTGCGATTAATTTTCTATATTACTGCACATAAAAAATTAACTCTTGGGGTAAATCACCCCTTCGGATGAGGTTTTTTACAAAACCAAAAGAGGTCAACTTTGGTTTTTAATTTTCTTAATAATATTGCTATATTGATTGAAATGATCAATAAATGTAGATTTTTTTCAGCACAATATAATGTTTCGAGACTTTGTTCAGTATAGAACATTTTTTTCCGTTCAAGCGAAAATAAAAATTGTAGGGATGAGACTTAATTTTTGACGTATTATATTGTTGAAATATCGACATAAAATAAGTAGAAGGTGAAAAAGTGAATGTTTTACCCCGCAATCTGGTAATGATCAATCCCATCACCAATCCTTATAAAGGTGAAAGTTTAATATTATTTCACTTTCACTGCAAAATATATGTCAGAAAAAGCATTATAGCAGTAAAATTGAAACCACATGTTGTGTTTAATTATTCATATCGTTCTGCAGAAAAAATGACTCTAGGGGTAAATCACTCTTTCCAATGCTTTTTTTTTTGTAAAACCTCGAGACAGGTCAATTTTATTTTTTAATTTTCTTAATGATATTGCCAAATTCCATAAAATTCAAGGATTTAAAAGTTGATATAAAAGAAAAAAATTAAACCCACCCCACCATATATTGTTTGATGAAACGGACTGGTCCTTGGTTATCTTCAAAAATTGAAATACAGAACTTGTCCCCTGAAACCAAGAAAGATTACAAAACACAACAAAGGTTGCTCTAACGCGTTTCGACAGCCAAGCTGTCATCTTCAGAGAGAAACTCTTTCTCTCTAGCTTGGCTGTCGAAACGCGTTAGAGCAACCTTTGTTGTGTTTTTTAATCTTTCTTGGTTTCAGGGGACAAGTTCTGTATTTCAACCATATGTTGTGTTTAAATATTCATATCATTCTACAGAAAAAATGACCTTAGGGGTAAATCACCCTTTCCAATGCTCTTATTGTAAAATCCCGAGGCAAGTCAATTTTATTTTTTAATTTTCTTAATGACATTGCCAAATTACATTAAATTTAAAGATTTAAAAGTTGGTATAAAAGAAAAAAATTAAACCCACCCCTATACAAATTAGGGATTGCAACCCTTTGGCATAACTGATACGTTTTTAGATGCACATTCTTATGGAAAATAACGTAACAATGGTTTTAATGAAAAATTCCAATTTATTTTTGAGATATTAAAGAAAAACTGTTTTTGGGGGTTATCTTTAGGGGGTGGGGAGTTCACAACATAAATCACAAATTTAGCATCTAAAAAAATTTGTTGATACATTATCTTGATGAAATATCAAAATATAATAAGTTTAAGGTGAAAAAATAAATGTTTTGATTCGCAATCTAATAATGAACAAATCCATGGGGTTCTCCAAGGGTAATAAAAATAGGGGTATTACGTTATTTCACTGTAAATGCAAAAAATATGTCAAAATAAACATTATAATAATAAAATTGGAAACATATGTTGTGTTTTACTTTCCATATCACTGTACAGAAAAAAATTAACTCAAGGGGTAAATCACCCCTTTCAAGGATTTTTTTTTTGTAAAACTTCAAGATGGGTCAATTTTATTTTTTAGGGTTCTTAGTAAAATTATTAAATTTGATAAAATTCAGTTGTTCAAAAGTTGATATGTAAGAAAAAAAATGAAACTCACCCCCATAAAAACTAAGGGTAGCAACTTTTTAACATAACCAATATGATTTTAGGAGCCCTTTATTATGAGAAATAACAGAGCGTTTGTTTCATCAAAGAATTCTAATTAACTCTTGAGTTATAAAAGAAAAACTGTTTTTTGGGTTAACTTTAAAGGGTGGTTTCACCACTTAAATCAACGAGTTAGCACCAAAAAAAAATACGTGTCCAATATTTTGTTATGTACTATAACATATCACAAAATGAAAAAAAATGGTGGGGTACACCTCGGGTACTTTCCTTGTAAGTAAAATGATCGAATTAAATGGATTAAAATTTCATAAAGTTGAAATTTTGACGAATGTAAATTTTCCAAATAAAACGCAATCTCGAAAAAAAGTTGCAATGTTTAAAAAAAGTGTGAGGTTACAAAACTGGAAATTTCAAAATGTCAAAGTTTTCGAAAAAAATGTAAATTTTCCAGAAAAAAAGATAAAATTTTTGAAAACTCTTAAGACTTAAAAAAAATGGAATTTTTAAAAAGGTAGAAACTTTACAGAAAATTCAAAATTTGAAAAGGATAGAATATTTTAAAATGTGGATATTTAAAGAAAATGAAATAATTTGAAAGAAATTAAAATATTTGAAGTTAGAATTTCAAGACAAGGGCGCAAAGGGGTCAGCATTTTTTTTAAAATGGAAAATTTGAAAAAAAAAATTTCAAACAGGCAAAAATAAAAAAAATCAAATTTTGAAGAAAGTCGGAAATTTAGAAAAAATCGATTTTGTTAAGAGTAAAAACTTACAAAAAAATTTTTTAAATGGATGAAAATTAAAAATGCTGAACTTTGAAAGACTTGCAATTTTTCAGAAAACAGTTGAAATTCTGAGAAAAAAGTTAATTCCTGTAAAATATTCAAAATTTTCAACAAAATCAAAAACTTTTATAGTAAAAGTCAAAATTTTCAAAGTGTTAAAATTTTCAAGACAGAAAAAATGAAATTTTTTAAAACACTCAAAACCTATGGAAATGGAATTCCTAAGAAGGTTGGAACCTTATGAAAAGTCGAAATTTGAAAAGGATAAAATATTTTAAAATGTGGAAATATAAAGAAAATGAAATAATGTGAAAGAGATTAAATATTTGAAATCAGAACTTCAAGAAAATAGAGCATGAAGGTCAACATTTTTAGGAACCGAAAAATTTTTAAAAAATAAAAATTTTTAAACAGACAAAAAAATCAAATTTTGAAGAAAGTCGAAAATTTAAAAATAATCGATTGTTAGTGCGAAAACTTTGAAAAAATATTTTTGAAATATATGAGGATTAAAGAAGTTGAACTCTGAAGAACTTGGCATTTTCAGAAAACAGTTGAAACAGTCTGAAAATAAAGTTAATATCTGTAAAATATTCAAAATTTTGAATTAAGTCAAATTTTTTTTTGTAAAAGTCAAAATTTTCAAAGGGTCAAAATTTTCAAGACAGAAAAGATGAAATTTTTTAAAACACTCAAAACCTAAAAAAATGTAATTCTTAAGAAGGTAGGAACTTTAAGAAAAGTCGAAATTTGAAAAGGATAAAATATTTTAAAATGTAAAATTTAAAGAAAATAAAATAATTTGAAAGGGATTAAAATAATTAAAGTCAGATTTTCAAAAAAAAGGTCAACATTTTTAAAAAACGGAAAATTAAAAATTTTCAAACAGACAACAATACTAAAATCAAATTTTTAAGAAAGTTGAAAATTTAAAAAAAACGATTTCTTTAAGAGTAAAAACTTTGAAAAAAATATTTCTTAAATGGATGAAAATTAAAGAAGCTGAACTTTGAAAAAATTGCCATTTTCAGAAAACAGTTGAAATTCTGAGAATAAAGTTAATTTCTGTAAAATATTCAAAATTTTCAATGAAGTCAAAAACTATTTTTGTAAAAGTCAAAATTTTCAAAGGGTCAAAATTTTCAAGACAAAAAAGTTAAAATTTTTTAAAACACTCAAAACCTAAAAAAATGCGATTCTTAAGAAGGTAGGAACTTTAAAGAGAAGTCGAAATTTGGAAAGGATAAAATATTTTAAAATGTGGAAATTAAAAGAAAGTGGAATAATTTGAAAGGGATTAAAATATTTAAAATCAGAATTTCAAGAAAAGAGAGCATAAAGGTCAACATTTTTAAAAAACCGAAAATTTTGAAAAAATAAAAATTTTCAAACAGGCAAAAATAAAAAAAAATCAAATTTTGAAGAAAGCCGAAAATTTAGAAAAAATCGATTTTGTTAAGAATAAAACTTATAAAAAAATATTTTTGAAATTGATGAAAAGTAAAGAAGCTGAACTTTGAAAAAGTTGCCATTTTCAGAAATCAATTAAAATTCTGAGAATAAAGTTAATTTCTGTAAAATATTCAAAATTTTCAATGAAGTCAAAAACTATTTTTGTAAAAGTCAAAATTTTCAAAGGGTCAAAACAGAAAAGATGAAATTTTTTAAAACACTCAATACCTAAAAAAAAGTAGGAAATATTCAAAATTTTTAATGAAGTCAAAAACTAATTTTGTAAAAGTCAACATTTTTAAAGGGTCAACATTTTCTAGACAGAAAAGATAAAATTTTTTAAAACACTCAAAACCTAAAAAAATGGAATTCTTAAGAAGGTAGGAACTTTAAAAAATAGTCGAAATTTGAAAAGGATAAAATATTTTAAAATGTGGAAATTTAAAGAAAATGGAATAATTTGAAAGGGATTAAAATATTTAAAATCATAATTTCAAGAAAAAAGAGCATAAAGGTCAACATTTTTAAAAAACGAAAAATTTTGAAAGAGGCAAAATTTAAAAAAATCAAAATTTAAAGAAAGCAGAGAATTAAAAAAAAATCGATTTTGCTAAGAGTAAAAACTTTGAAAAAAATATTTTTTAAATGGATGAAAATTAATGAAGCTGAACTTTGAAAAACTTGCCATTTTCAGAAAACAGTTGAAATTCTGAGAATAAAGTTAATTTCTGTAAAATATTCAAAATTTTCAATAAAGTCAAAAACAATTCCGGTAAAAGTCAACATTTTCAAAGGGTCAAAACAGAAAAGATGAAATATTTCAAAACACTCAAAACCTAAAAGAATGGAATTCCTAAGAAGGTAGGAACTTTAAGAAAAGTCGAAATTTGAAAAGGATAAAATATTTTAAAATGTGAAAATTTAAAGAAAATGGAATAATTTGAAAGGTATTAAAATATTTGGAGTCAGAATTTTAAGAAAAAGGCGCAAAAAGGTCAACATTTTTAAAAAACGAAAAATTTTGAAAAAATAACTAATCTTCAAACTATCAAAAATGAAAAAATCAAATTTTGAAGAAAGTCGAAAATTTAAAAAAATCGATTTTGTTAAGAGTAAAAATTTTAAAAACAATATTTTTTAAATGGATGAAAATTAAAGAAGCTAAACTTTGAAAAAGTTGCCATTTTCAGAAAACAGTTGAAATTCTGAGAATAAAGTTAATTTCTGTAAAATATTCAAAATTTTCAATAAAGTCAAAAACTATTTTTGTAAAAGTCAAAATTTTCAGAAAACATCAATTTAAAGTTATATTTTTTAATATAATTCGAATTATTAAAAAAAATTGAACATTTAAAGCTGAAATTTTGCAAATATTAAAAAGTGTTAAAAAAAGACAAAAATTACTACTATTATATAAGAAATTTTAGAAGATTGAAAAGTAATTGCATTTTTGATTAAAATTGCACAAAAATTGCAATAACATTAAAAATAACGAAAACTGCAAAAATTGCAATTGTCAAAAACATCCGGCCTTTAATAATAATAGTAAAGAAAGAAAATCAAATAAAATGTCAATTTTTTAAAACCGAAATTTTTAAAATATTTGAATCTTTTTAAGAAATGTGAGTTTAAAAAAAAGTAAAAATATTAGGAAAGCCCGAAATTTTCAATTATTTGAAATTTAAAAAATGATGACATTTTCAAAAAAAAATTTTTCATAAAAGGGAAAAGTTTAAAAAAACTGTAATTTTCCAAAAAATAAACGAGATTTTCAAGATAATTTCAAATTATTTATTTATTAAAAAGTAAAAATTTTCGAAAATAATCCAAGTTTTGAAAATAAATTCGAAGTTTTCCATTTTCTCAAAGGACGAAATTCTGAAAAAAAAATCATCGAAATTTTCGAAATACATTTCGAATTACTAATTTTGAAACTAAATCCAATAAACTAGTCCACAAAGTCCAAATTTGAAAAAGTTTAAAAGTTTTAATAACAGTGTAAATTTCTCAGTTTAACTGACGAGAAACTAAAGGAGAATCAATATTTCAACCGAATAGTTTCTGAATTATGAGACATCCTAATATAGTATTTTTAATTTTTTAATAAAAACCCTTTTGACACAACATTGCCATTGGAAGTTTAGAAGTAGTAAACCTTCATTGATTCGACTAGAAGGAAAAGCTAAAAATTTCTGGACAACATGTGTCCCCGTCAAAGTTTTGATGCATTTCCATGATACGTTTTCTCCTTTGGGATGCCACCAACTCAAATACACAACGCCGTAAAGAGAAACAATTTTTAAGTTAGTTCGAATATAAACATAATACAGTATTCTGTATAAAACTCCTGACAACTTATAAAAGTTTGAAAGTAAACTTCAAGAAGCACGTCTCTAACACTTAAGGTCTAACAATCATAAAAGTTTTTAAATGATTCTACATTCCCGGCTTTACCTAAGATATATATATAGCCAGGGTTTTCTTATCAAATGCCTTTTCTTTATTCCACAAATTTCCTCAAAGTACCGTCAAATTAATGGCTCTACTGTAAACTCCAAACTTAAACTCTTCGCTTTTAAATGGGAGTAATAAATGTTTTGATTATTTGCTCCTGGATGCTTTGAAATATGTGTACAACTTTCAGAAAACTCTCTCATAATACGGATTCTCGGCTAAACAAAAACACCTCTTTGAATAAATACTTCAATAAATTGTGTCTGAAAAAGCTGGCGTTAAGGTGAAAATTCAGTAAAAAATTATTACAACTTCTTCGAGTTAAATCAATTAATAATTTTCCGCATCAAATTAAATTGGCCGTAAAAACTTTCTAGTTCTACGCGGAAGCAGTTAATAATATTTCGCGATCCTTTTAAAGCACTGCAAAATAAAGTCGTTTAATTGCCTTTTGTATTACGGCGGATCCCAATTATGAATTATATTAAAAAATTTGTTGCAGACGTTTTCAGCTTGAAGAATAAGATATTTTTAATAACTTGGCATTTTGCCGGCGTTAATTAAATAAAACCGAAGTGGAGATCTTTCCTTAACTTGGGGGTTTAATAACATTATTAACTCTTCATTTTAAAAGCTTCAGACGTTCAGTTTAAGACAACTGGCAGACGAATATGGTTCAATGATGATAACCAGACTTATTTTCTTATCACCAGTTTTAAAAATTTTGGTGGAACGGATTGGCAATTGATTATTTTCCGAAAATGAAATACAAATCTTGTCCCTGAAACAAAAAGCATTAAAAAATACAACAAAGGGTGCTCGCTGAGAGCATTTTGAGTTTTACAAAAATAGTTTTTGACTTCATTGAAAATTTGAATATTTTACAGAAATTAACTTTATTCTCAGAATTTCAACTGTTTTCTGAAAACGACAAGTTTGTCAAAGTTGAGCTATCCTTATTTTCATTCATTTAAAAAATATTTTTTTAAAGATTTTACTCTTAGCAAAATCGATTTTTTTTTAAATTTTCGACTTTCTTCAAAATTTGTTTTTTTTATTTTTGCCCGTTTAAAAATTTTTATTTTTTCCAAATTTTCCGTTATTTAAAATATTAACCTTTTTGCGCCCTTTTCTTTAAATTTTGACTTCAAATATTTTAATTCCTTTCAAATTATTCCATTTTCTTTAAATTTCCACATTTTAAAATATTTTACCCTTTTCAAATTTTGACTTTTCTTAAAGTTTCTACCTTCTTAAGATTTCCCTTTTTTTAGGTTTTAAGTGTTTTAAAAAATGTCATCTTTTCTGTCTTGAAAATTTTGACCCTTTAAAAATTTTGACTTAATTGAAAATTTTGAATATTTTACAGAAATTAACTTTATTCTTAGAATTTCAACTGTTTTCTGAAAATGTCAAGTTTTCCAAAGTTCAGATTCCTTAATTTTCATCCGTTTAAAAAATATTTTTTTCAAAGAGTTTACTCTTAACAAAATCAATTTTTTTAAAATTTTCGACTTTCTTCAAGATTTGATTTTTTTTATTTTTGCCTGTTTGAAAATTTTTATTTCATCAAAATTTTTCGTTTTCTAAAAATGTTTACCTTTATGCTCTCTTTTCTTGATATTTTGATTTTAAATATTTTAATCATTTTTAAACCATTCCATTTTCTTCAAATTTCCACATTTTAAAATATTTTATCCTTTTCAAATTTCGACTTTTCTTTAAAGTTTCCATCTTTTTAAGAATACCACTTTTTTAGGTTTTAAGTGTTTTAAAAAATTCTATCTTTTCTGCCTTGAAAATTTTGACGTTTTGAAATTTCTAGTTTTTTAAATCACACTTTTTTAAAAAATGCACCTTTTTCTAGAGGTTGTGATTTTAAAACTTTAGATTCCTCAAAATTTCGACTTTTTGAAATTTTAACTCTTTTGATTCGAGATTTATACTTTGTTTGACCCTTTTTAAGAAATTTAGTTTTATTTTGAGAAAGCCGATTATTTTTAAATATTGTGTTTTAATTTCTTCTTGGTTTCAGGTAACAAGATTTGTATTTCAGTTTTAAAAATGATCGCATACGTTGCTGATATTTTCAGTTGAACTGCATTTATGCGATAAATCGCATATGCTTACTTCAAAATTATGACACCTTTCAGAAAACTTTAAATTCGGCATTGAATCAAAATTTCTGTAATGGCTTTTCGTTTCCTTCCAAAATACTCAACTTTGTCTAGATGCAAGGTAAGCGTAATTTAAGGTAATCACAATTCCACGTTTTGGCAAATCGGTTGCGCGAATTTGAGAACAAATTTTTGTAATAAGTCGAATGACAGAAATTTTTTGACTTTTTGTCGATTTTCGCAAATTTTTGCACCGTAACTGGCACCTTTGGCAACAAATAGTAGATCGGACTTGTAGTTTCGCCTTATATTCAATGAGTGTGACGACTGTTTAAAATTATTTTTATTTTGACAGATATCATCTCCCAGTGATTGTACTCGAAGAGCAAGACACAGATCAGCATCCCCAATTGTTTTCGGCAGAGGAAATACCACAAGTATAGCCCATCCGGCGCTGTATCAGCGCTCCTGTTCCTACGATGCGATATCTTCAACTTTCTCAGCCACTTTGGCCAATTCTTCAGCAGCCGCAATCGCTAAAACTGCAACAAAAATTGCAAGTCGAGGTAAGACCTTATATTGTAATAGGTTAGCGTTTTGTTTCTATCGTTTGTGAATAGAATCTCGCTTTTTATATCATCTATGAATAAAATTTAAAAAAAAATCTCATTTTGCACGAAATTGTGCCGCAAGGTATAAAATAGGTATTCGGAATATGGCGTTAAACATGGGGAACTTAGCAACAACAATTTATTGATTAATTTTTTTGTGAATTGTTTGTATGTTGAGATAATACAATTTTAATCAGTTTACGTTACCCTTGATGTGCACAGTTTAAATGTTATCATTAATAATGAATTAAATCATATTTATTTTCGTTTCAAATTATTTATTAACTGCAAAATATGTCAAATTTTGATAAAATAAAAATAAATAAAATATGTTATAAATTTTGTTCACAAAAAAATATTGTTGCGTGTTATCGGTTTGAAAATTAAAACTTCGTGAACTTTAAACACTTTATTTTAAACTTATTTCGGAACACTACAATTATGATTCACTTAACTAGCAGACTATCTATCTGACTATCCGACCAACTGACTCACTAACTGACTGACTAATTAACTGAGGAAAAGACGATCGCGTATTTATACCGTTCCAGTTTTTTAGAACGGATCTCCGTACAGATAAGATTATCGCTTGCGAAAACGTCTGGAGCGCTTATCTGCTGTATGATTCATTCTCGCGGCCGCTTTCCATTATCAAATGTTTTCAGAGAGTTCCTTACGCTACACAATCACGAATACAAATTTTATAACCACATTTTGTTACAATATCAAACTAATTTAGTACAAAAGAGATTGTAAACTGTCAATTGCAAGATGAAATTGGGGTGCCAAAATGGTTTTCTTTATCTTCTGATAATTTAGAGTAGCCCAGAAGACTTGGAATTCCATTTTTAATATTCAGAAATCAATTTTAATTACAAAAAAAAATAATTACAAAAAAAATAATCACAAAAAAAGTAAGTCATGATCGACCAGTCAACACAGAAAATGTATATCACAGTTTTATTTTCTCATTTTTGATCAACTTCTCCTTTTTTGAGTTCCGAATATTAAAGAGTGTGGCTCCTGCGGTGTAAACAAAATGCTCACTTTTCCATGGTCACCCACACCCACGTTTATTTTGCTGGAATAAGTTTTACGTTATTTTCTGTTTTTTGAAGTGAAATTTGCTTTAAGCCCTTTTGTGTTTATATACAGAGTCTTGCAACAGTGCGAAGGGCATCATATATTCTATAATAAAAAATGTAGAAATTCCCTTCATATGCAGACCTTAACTGTGCATAGGGATGTATTTCAGGAAAATATGGTTACATGTACAGGGTGTCTCCAAAAAGTGTGAGCAGCTAAGGGTAATTTTCTTAAAATAGAACCCCCTATATTTTTCAACATTTTTGGTTTTTTTTCTGACAACTTTACACATACCTAAAATATGGTTAAATTTGGTTAGATAGTCCCAGATTAATAAATAAAAAGAACAAAAAATATTTTGCAATATTTCCTTTAAAAATTCATTAAAAATATAAAAACTCCCTAAAATTAAAACTACGCTAAATGTTTACCATAGTAAGTTAAGTCTCTTGTTACTTAGCTATAAATATCTTAAGTCTAACTTGTACAGGGGGGCCAAAATTCTATGCCAAATTGGCTAAAATATAAAGCAATTTTTCTTCGTTTTTTCGAATATAACACCCTGTATATTTCTTTTCTATTATATACAGAATTAAAAAATAAACATTTTTTGTTTTAACAAATATTTCGAAATTTTTAACGGTTAAGGAGATATTGGTCAGATTATTGCATATGGCTCTTTCGACACTAAGATACCAGACTAAAGATCATAGATGGCTTTGATAAAAATTAATTACCTCATAATAATAATGAATATTGAAGAATTCCACGAAGTAAAGGTTAAAAATGTCAATAAATCGATTTTTTTAAATATCGGCTTTCTAGAAATGTCTGCTCTTTTAAATTTAGTATTTTTCAAAGTTGCGACTTTTAAAATTTCCAACTTTAAAATTTCGCCTCTTTTCAAACTTTCGACTTTTTCGAAAATTTCAACTTTTTTTTAAATTTGGCCTCTTCACCTTACTGAAAATTTTGATTTTCTTTACTGATATTCAATGTATCCAACAGTTCACCTTTTTGAAAAGTTTGACTTTTTAAACATTCAAAATTTTTTAATTTAACCTTTCTGACATTTCAATTTGTGTGCAAAAATCAAAATGTTGATTTTTACAATAACTTTTTTTAAAATTCTGATTTTATTTGCAAATTTTGAATTTTTTATCGAAATTTCGATTTTATCAAAACTTTCACTTGAAAATTTTTTTTCATACAATTTTTAACCACCTAAAATCAACTCTTTTCAAAATTTTGCTTTATTAAATATTTCTTTTTTTCCCTTTCAAAAATTCTATATTCTTTGAAAAGCTTGTCATGGAAGATTTTTAAAAATGTCTATTTTTCTGAAAAATTGTATTTTTTCAAGATTTTGACTTTGTCAAAACTTGAGGTTTTAAGACTTTCGACTTTCTAAATTTCGACTTTTTCAAATCTCGCTCTTTAAAAATAGATGTTTTTTTTTTAATTTTAGTATTCAAAAATGTAGATATTAATTTCGAAAATTTTGACACCTTTTGAAAACCTTGACTTTTTAAAAATTTTGACATTTTTTTTATATTTTTACTTTATTTTGTAATATTTTACCTTTTTTAAACGTTTTGTTTGAAAATTTCTTCATTTTATCAAAATTCTTGAATTTTTTGGAATGATCGACTTTTAACAGTATCTTTTTAAAATGCTGATACAATTCTTCAAAAGAATGATTTTTAAATCCTAGTTTTTTAAAAACATTTTGATATTTTTTAAAATTTCGTTTTGGTTTTGGTTTTCAAAATTTCCACTTTTTTTTTAAATTTCGCCTTTATCTGAAAATAACGATTTTTTCTAATTGACTCTTATTGAAATTTTGAATTATTTTGCAAAATTTTTGTTGCATTTTAAAGTTTTTGATTTATTTCCAAAATTTCAAAGTTTTTTAAAAATGTCGATGTTTTTCAACATTTTGGCCTTTTTGAAAATAATACTTTTTTTAAAAACCTGGACATTTTTTTAAATAGATTTTCTTTCTAAGATTTGTGGCTTTTTAACTTTTTTCTCAAAGTTTAGGTGAACAAAAATCTCCAAATTTTTTATAATTCTGAATTTTTTTCTGGAATTTAGTCTTTCCAAAAATTTGGGTCTCTTGAGTTTTCACTGAAAATTCTTTATTTTTTTTAACTTCCGACATTTCTACTTAAATTCAAATATATTTTAAATTTTAGACTATTTTTTAACATTTAAACTTGTTATTTGAAAATTTGGCCATTTTTTTAAATATTACCATAGTTTTTTTGTAATCCTTAACTTTCCATGAAAGCTTTCGACATTTTTCAAAATTTTGACCTGTTTGAAAATTTTGACTCTGTGGAGAATTGTCACCTTTTTAAAAAAAAAACACGCAATTTAAAAAATGTGAATTTTTTAAAACAAAAAATCGAAAAAATTTTCAACATTTTAAACAATAGGTGATTTTCTACGAATTGTCGCAATATTTAAGAAAGTCAAACTTTCCAAAAAAAGTTAAAATTTGAAAAAAAAAAAGAAATTAAAAAAACAATTTTGGAAAATGTCGATCGTGTTTTCCCTTTTTTAATGATGTCTAACTTAATTTGGCTATCCTTTATTTTTCTTTTTAATTCGTTATTTGATTTATGTTTTGGTTTTCTTCTTTTATAATTGTTATTTCTTCTACAATTTTATCTCGTTTATCTTTTATATTTTTGGTCCTTTATTACCTTTAAAAATTGAAACACAAAAATGTCCCCTGAAACCAAGAAATATTAGAAAACACAACAACAAAGCCAAGCTATTATCTTTAGAGGGATACTCTTCGAAAACAGTCGAATATTTAAAAGAGTCTAAATTTTCGAAAAAGGGATTAACATTTCCAAAAAAGTCAATAATTTTCAAAAAACCGATTTAGAGAAATTGGCAGAATTTTTTTTTAATCCAAAGCTACATTAAGTCAAAATTTTAAGAATTAATCAGAATTTTTAAAACAAACTTAAAAATTTTAAAAAGAAGTTTTCAAATTTAAATAAAACTCAAAATTTTAAGCAAACCACTTTTGATAAAAATAGAAATGTAAAGAAAAATGAAAATTTTCAATTACCCATTTTTTATGTTAAACTTGTTTATAAAAGCTAACATTTCGATAAAAACCAGTATTTCAGGAAAGTGGAAATTTTGAAATGTGGAAGTATTTTAAAAATTGGACTTTGATAAAAAGGTGAAAATTTAGAGAAAACTTCATAATTTCAACCCTTAATTTCTACAAAAATGGCACAATTTATAAAGAGGGGAGATGCCGAAATATTGAAATTTTAAAAAGTCATAGATTTCAAAAAATTGTCGAGATATTTAACAACGGCTGAATCTTTTAGAAAAAAATTAATACCAAAAAAGTCAACATTTCGATAAAATGTCGGAATAATTAAAAAAATTGAAAAAGGTTGAAATTTACATTCAAAATTTTTAAGAAGTTACAAAAAAGTAAAATATCAAAGAAAAGTCGAAAGAATAATTTTCCTAAAATGAAGGAAATATTTTAAAAAAGGTCAAAATTTAGAAGAATTGAAGTCTTTTCAAAATTTTGAGAAAAGATGAAATTTCGGGCTAAAATTGAAATAAGAAATGGAAATTTTTACAAAAACAAGAAAATTCATAAGCAGAAAACCTAAAAATTTGTAAATTTTAAAAAAGTCAAAATTTTCAAAAAAAATTTATCGAAATCTCCACAAAAGTTAAATTGTTGACGAAAAAGTAAAACCAATTTTCAGAAAAAGCCAGAATTTCAAAAGAAAACAAAGAACTATTTAAAATGTCTCAAAAAGTCAAAATTTTTTTTAAAAAAACCGTTAAAAAGTTACTAAAAATAAATAAAAATAGAAAATTGGAAAAAAACAAGTTTTTATAAAATAAAATGGAAATTTCTTGAAAGAGTGAAAGTTTTGAAATATCCAAGTTTTTACAATAAAAAGAAAATGATAAAAATCCAAAATTCGGAGAAAAACAACTTTTTGTTTTTTAAAAATAAGGCAGATTTCGATAAAACATCAACATTTCAAAAAAAATTAGGAATTGTGAAAAAAGCGAAAATTTTAAAAATAGTTGAAAGTATTTACATAAAAAGATCCGAATTTTTTAAAAAAAAGAATAATTTTAGACTAACTCGAAATTTCCATAAGAACAAATAAAAATTTTGGATTAGAAAATTTCAAAAAGTTAAAATCTAGCCCAGTTCAAATTTTGACTAGGAGTCCGGTATCGAAAAGCTCAAAACTTGAAGAAAAAGTAAAATTTTGATAAAAAAATGAGATTTGAAAAAAGTGAAAAGTTTAAAATATCGAAATATTTTCAGAAAGTCAATATTTTGAGAAAAAGTTCAAAGTTGGAGACCAAAATTTTTACATTAACATGTAGAATAAAAATAAAAGATTTGAAAAAAATCATATTTTAAAAAAAAGTTGTAGTACGAGAGAGAAATTTTCACAAAAAAAGTCAAATAGAGAAATTTCAAAAATATCGATTTTTTACAAATTTGTAATAAAGCATGAATTCTTAAAGTCAATTGTAAGAACCAGTGAAAATTCTGAAAATAGCTATTTTCAAAAAAGTGAGCACTAAGAAATTTTGATAAAAACGAAAATTTTAGGGAAGTAGAAATTTTGAAATGTCCACCTCTTTTTGAAATTAATTTCACAAAAAAACAAAATTTGGAAAAAACTGAAAAATAAAAATAACGAAGTTTTTATAAAAGGAGAAATTTTGAAATGTCGAAATTAAAAAATAAATCGCGGAAAAAATTCTGGATTTCGAGAAAAATCTGGAATTTTGAAGCTACAATTTTTACAAAAAGACAAAATTATTAAATTTGCAAAATTTTAAAATATCATAATTTTCACCAAGTTAAAATTTTCGAAAAAAGTCAAGATTTTCAGAAAAGTTGAACTTTTCTGAGAAAAGTAAAAATGAATTTTAGCAAGGGTTTTCCTCAAAAAAATAAATCAAAAATTTTCATAGTTATGAAGAAGTTAACATTTCGAGAAAAATCAAAATTACGAAAAAATTAAAATTTTTGAAAATAACATGAAAACAGACAAAAATCGAA
The DNA here is from genome assembly GCA_028583605.1 of Dastarcus helophoroides. Lineage (NCBI taxonomy): Eukaryota > Metazoa > Arthropoda > Insecta > Coleoptera > Bothrideridae > Dastarcus > Dastarcus helophoroides. The sequence goes on along the minus strand of CM053331.1, from coordinate 31,697,775 downwards.
CAAAATTTTCAAAATATAGAAAGGCCAAAATTTTGATAGATTGAAATTTTGAGAATAAATCAAAATTTTGACAATAAGCTGAAACTTTTATATATTAAAATTTTCAAGGAGGTAATTAATACAAATGCTAAATAATACAAATCTCGTCCCCTGAAACCAAGAAAGATTAAAAAACATCACAACAAAGTTTGCTCTAAGGTATTTCGATAGTCAAGTTCTCATCTTCAAAGAGATACCCATCATCTTCAGAGCTACCATCTGAAGATGATAGCTTGGCTGTCGAAACGCTTTATAGCAACCTTTGTTGTGTTTTTTAATCTTTCTTGGTTTCAGGGGACAATTTCTGTACTTTAATATTTTATATCAGGGATGAGTAAGACGCGGCCCGCGGGCCACATGCGACCCGCCCAACATTTTTCTGTCAAACAATTTGATGAAAAAAAGAACATAAATTTCCACGATTCATGAAAACCTTGGACATGAGCGTAGTCAAGATCTCTTTAAAGGGTAGGCGGGGCAACACCACATCATTCTAAAAAACTCATGGGTAAAAAAGAAAACCTTCTGGCTTAGTAATGTTTATTTTTACCTAAAAACAACAGAATTGAGGATAACGCATTTTCAAATTAAAGTGAAAATTTTGAAAAAAAAACCCAATCTTAGGACAAAACCTTTTTGAGAACTTTAAGAAATGTGGAAATTTCGAAAAAGTGGAAATGTAAAAGAGACGAAATTTCCAAAAAGAAATTCTTGTAAAAAGAGTTGTATTTACTAGAACAAGTCGGAATCAGGTTAGAAAAATGAAACTTTTAAAAATAATGATTTCAGAATTTTTATTTTATTTCAATTTTGTCATATTTTTGAAATTTTTCAAGAAATCTTTTTTTAAGATTTCCTAAAAATATTCTTCTCAGATTGTTTAGATTTCTATTAAAATGTCGATCCAATTCAAAAAAAAAATAAACGAATTTTATGAAAAAGTCTAAATTTTTGGAAAAAATTCCATTTTAAATGGAAATGTCAAGAAACAGATAAAATTGAATTTTGAATTAGAAGTAAAAATTTGGAAAATAACATAAATTTTGTACAAGTTGCAATTATCTAGAATTCAATTTTAAAAAAATCAAAAAAATCAAAGACTGAAAAAAATTCAGGATTTCTGAAAATTACGTTACAAATTGCAAAGACTTATTGAACTTGTTGGGAAACATTTTAAATTTTCAAAAGAAGGTCCAATTTTGAGAGAAAAATTTAAAAAGTTGAAATTTTCAATAAATTATATTTAAAATAAAAACCTAGCTTTTCTCAAAAACTCGAGAAATGTGCAAAATTTAAAAAAAAAATCAAAATTTTCAAAGATCTAATTTTGTGAAAAGACGCAATTTTCAAAAAATGTCCAATTCAGAGAAAGAACATTTGTAAGATTCAAAAACCTTGCTCTCAAAATTTAAAATTCAGTAAAAATGTTAAATTTACAAGAAATCTTTTTCTCGAAATCCCCAAAAATATTGTTCGCAACAACAGAAAAGTGAGCTTTTTCAGAACCATAAAACCATTTGAACTAAAAGTTGTAGTTTATTAAAAAAGACAAATATTCAAGAAAATGACAAAATTTTGAAATAAATAAACTATTTTGGAAAAATTCCAAAAAGTAGGATTTTAGAAAAATTCGAAATTTTGAAAAAAAGACCAATTTGCCAAAAAAAGAAAAAACTTATTCAAATATTAAATATCCGATATTGAGATAAAAATCAAGATTTCCTGAAAAAGTCAAATTTTAGGAAACCACTCAGAATTTCTAAAAAAATCAGAATCTAAGACAACGAAATTTTTAGTAAATGTTCAGAAAAATATCGGAATTTGAAAAAAATTCGAGAAAACTTTGAAATGGCCAAGAAATTTTACAAAGAAAGTCAATTTAAAAAGAGAAAAAGACGATGTTGTGGGGGAAATTTTGCAAAAAAGATCTAAATTTTGAGAGAAAGCATTTTATTTTAGTGAACCTTCGAAATTCAGATAGAGTAAATTTTAAGAGACAAACCGAATATTTATTTTCTCTGGACTCTCTGGACGAGTCAAAGGAAGACAGGCTCCCTACCTTGCCTCGAAGGCATCAGAAAGTGTCAAATATTTTGATAACACATCAAAATTTTGACAAACAAGTTGAAATTACCAGAAATTTGGAATAAAAAAGAGTTAAAATTTACAAAGAAATTTTTGTCATTTTACAAAAATGTTAAATTTCTTTTTGTCAAAAAATCGACCCGATTTGGAAAAATATATTATATTTAACTGTACAAAATAGGGTTGACCTTTGCGAGAGTAGTGAACTTTAAAACAGGTATTTGCTCTAATAATACATAGTCTATAACCTAAGAATAAAAAAATAAATAAACTGAAAACATAAAAAAATTCTAACAACATCTTTAATGAAGCAAGAATTAGGATGAGCTAAAAGATCCAAAAGAAATGAGCGCTTGTTAATTTTTTGGTTTTAAGAATAAGGGATAATTAGAAGTGATTAGGACTGAAAAAATGGAATATTTATGTCATTAACCCGGTCAAGACATAAATATTCACTTGCAGATTCCAGGATCATTAAAAAAAAGATTAAAATTAAAATTTAACCTTAAAAGGAAACTCTTTAAGAAATTTTCATTTTTTTTTTAAATTAAGGGTGCTGAATTCAAAAGTTAGCACACCATTTTTAACAAATGTAATTAAATTAAACTAAAAATGTATAACTACAACTTCCAGAAATTTTGATTTTAAACATAAAACTTCGATTTGTTTCTCCCAATTTCACTTAAAATCCAAAATTTTAGTTAAAAATAAAAAAAACAAAATTTGAACTGGAATTTTTAAGAAAGCAGTTAAAATGTTGGATGATAATCGAAATCTCAACATAAAATCAAAGGTTAAAATTAATATCGAGAACTCCAAGTTATCGAGTTTTTTCTCTGAATTCAACTTAAAGTTAAAATTCTAAATATTGCAATAATAATTTTTTACAACTTAATTCCTCTCCAAATTTGAAGTTTGCTTTAATTTAAATTCTTCAGGTTAATTTATAATTTCGAGATAATGTGGGATATTTTTTTGAAAATATGATTTATTTTTCAACATTTCAGTTTTACTTTCCATATTTCGATTGTTATCCTTTTTTAATAATTTTTTCATAGATTTTAGGTTACTCTTAAAATTTACAATGTTTCTTTTTATTTTTTATTAGTTTAAAATTCTCATTTCCAAGTCATCTTGAAAAAAGTGGTGTTAATGGTATTTTCACAATATTATCGTATCGGTACATCTGACAGAAAATTTGTTAAAAGCTTTTTTGGAAGAAATGAATTTTTTGCAACTTTCCTACAGTTATATTTTTTCATAAAATTAATAATTTTAAATATATGCTTACATTGCCTTTAACTAGGACATTTTCTAGTTTTTATTTTTATTTCAGGAAGAGAACTCTTTAATAGGTTTCGACGAATCGAACCATCCTTGGAGTGCCATCACGTGCCAACTAGAAAAGCCTCTGTAAACAGCAGTATCGGAAGCGAAGTCGAGGATATTAAGAAAGATCCTCTCAAATTTGAGCCGAAGTTCGAATCGAAATTTGAACCGAAATGCGAAACGAAATACGATAAATTCGAATCGAAATTCGAACCGAAGTTTGAATCCAAGTTTGAGCCGAAGTTCGAGTCGAAGTTTGAATCGAAACTGGATCAAAAATACGAACCGAAATTTGAAACATCTTCGTCGAAAGCGGCCAGAAGGAAGACCGAAGGTGTGAGGTATCAATTGGAAGCGGCAAGGCCACATAGGGCGGAAAATACTACTTACGATTTATTTTCCGATTTGTCCAAAAAAAGGGACGAGTACACACATCTGCAGCCGAATAATATTAGACCCTTTGGATCCAGTGATGGTTTGTTTTTCCCGACCGTGAGTAGTGTCACCAAAGGCCAAAGCAGCGCCTTCAATAAAATAAAACTGCTGACTGACGGTCCGTCCAGCAGAGAAGTTCGCAGGAAGTATTCTTCGACCCCGTTGCCTTCCTCGTCTGTTTTAAAGGATCCGTCAATTCACAGCCCAGAGCGGTTGTATTACCGAAAGCCTGCTAGCCCTAAGGTTTCGGATTACCGATCTCAAAATGATATCATCTTAACCCCAAGGTCTATCACGAAGACATCTGCTCACCACTCCAGCAGAAGATCTAAAAAATCCACGCAAAATCTCCCCGGTGAAAGGAAATTGAGAAAGATCGACGCCTTTGGTATGGAAAGGGAACTGGATCCGCTTGAGAATTTTCCAAATCAACCTGTCCGCAAATTGGCGAGCGGTCCCCCCACTTCTGCTTACTCGATCAAAATGCCCGATAAGGAGAGCGGCTACCCGCACTCTTTGCTGAAGAAGCGCATGCAAGCTGAACCTCTTCGACAGACAACACGGGGTATTTGTTCAGAAAATCCATTTTTAGGGTAAGAGTGCCTAAGAGTACGCAGTGTCTAAGAGTACGCGCATAAATGTTTTAAAATTAGTGTTGTAATGTTTGTCATACTGACGACTTGTTTCATGACGTAATTAAAGTTTTTTCTTTGGTAATTATGCTTATCTGCGATATAACATTATTTTATTCATTTTATTTAACAAATAAGTTCGTTAATTTTATTAGCTCATTGTTTCTTATGAGCCGAGCCCATTTTCCTGCTATTTGTAGTTCGTGAGCGCTGGATATTTCTCTAAAATTACTGGGGTCACTGGATAATGCTGAAATTCTAGAATTGACTGAGACAGAAATCTAGACCAACTATATGATAATCAAACAAAAACCTCAAATTCTATAACATATTTCAGTGAATATTTATTTTTGTCATTTAATCTTAATTTCAATATTAAAGAAAAGAAGAAAGATTCTTATACTAAATTTCTAACTTTTTTAATCATAGAATGTTAGTTTTTTACATGTAAAAATTTATTGTTTGGTAATGTACTAAGTAAATTAGGGTCAGATTTACTATATATTTTAACTGAAACTCTTAACTGCATATATTATAACCCCGAATTGTTCTAAATATTTATAATTTATTAACTACGGGGCGTATTTTGTTCATTTTATGTAACAAAAGGTCGACTCTGAGAACGTGTAACAACATTTTTCAGAGTCGAGGTTAGTTATTCAAATTTGCCCTATCTTTAGCTAGCATTTAAAAATGGCCTTTTTATCTCATTAGAAAAAGAGGGACCTTGACAGTCCTTCCTAATCCCAAAATCTACGATTTTTGGGAGCAAAAGTTAATTTTTGCCAACAATCAGCATTCGAGAGTTTATGTAAAAAAATATATTGGGTCGAATTATACAATATTGGCGGGAAATTCTCCTGTCAAAAATATATATGTTTTTAAATATAAAAGTAGGATGCCTTCAAAAATTAACTTTGGATGCTTTTCACAAGAATAATCCATTGAAAGAGGTACTATGGATACTAGGCCAGAATTTTGGTGAAACGAAGTGGTCCTTGGTTATCTTTCAAAATTGGAATACAAATCTTGTCCCCTGAAACCAAAAAAGATTAAAAAATACAACAAAAGTCGCTCTAACACTTTTCGATAGCCAAGCTATCATCTTCAGAGAGATACTTAATCTTTTTCGTCATTAGGGGACAAGATTTGTATTCCAATTTTAGGCCAGCATGTCCCAGTTCTTTGAATTTGTTCCCACTTTTATTTTCTTGTCTCGATCTTTCCACACATTCTCCCCGGATGGTTAAATAATGAGGTTTAGTCAATTTCGTGAAACCCAGTCTACATTTTTGTATTATTATTACGTGAATATGGTAAACGATCAACCTTTTTTTAGCATTTATTTAAAAAAGGATAATAAAATATGTCTTTCGAAAAGCACTATGCCACAGATGAAACAAGAAAGAACCATTCGTATACATATGTGGCCATTAAAAAAGGTAAATAAAGTAATTTTACAGACACAATTGCTTGTTAATGTGCAAGGCATTCCTATTTATAGTAATTGGGAGAAATACAATATCATTTTCAGATGCAAAATGTCGATAGATGCATGACATATGAAAGAGAGAGAGTGAGAGAGAGACTTTAAAAACGTAAAAAAATAAACATTTCAACAACAAGAACAAAAAACTGACAATATAGAAAAAAAGTAAATAATTTGAAAAAAGATCAAAATTTTCAAAAATACGCGGACATTCTTGAAAAGTCCAATTTTTTAAAAAAGTCTAAACGTTAAGACCAATTCAAAATTTTTATTCGTTTTTGTATTTTCAAAAAACAAAATTGGAAATTTGAAAAGTCGAAATTCACAAAAAGTTGAATATTTTCGAAAAATATAGCATGTCCTAGGATAAAATAATAAATGGGGATATTTTTTATTTGTGGATTTATGAGCAAAAGTAATTATTTATAAAAACTCCTGCTTGATCTTAAATCACTGAAAATGACATTTTTTTCGACATTTTTTGTACATGGATTTCAATTATTTAAAAATTTTGAAAAATGACCAAAAGTAAATTGTTGGTATTTTTTGTGGTTTCGAAAGATTGTTTCTAAGAAATGCAGTTTGTAATGACGAAAAATGCTGAAAGGCGAAATATTGGTTAATTTTCTAAAAATTAAGCAAAAGAGGTTACAAATCAAGGATGAACACAAAAAATAAAGAGGTATTTGATAATAACAATACGTGATTAAACTAAAACATTATCATTCAAGCGTATTACCACCTGCTCCTGTGTTAATTTCTATTTTTTTTATAATTCTTTAAGCATTTCTTATCTGCAGTTTTATTTTCTGAATTCTAATTCACAGACGGATAAGTTTGAACCTTTATAAAATTCACAGTTTGGGAACTAAATACCGGTTTTGATCTTGTTAAATCTCGTTAGTTTGGCATACTCGACTTCAACCTAACAAATGCTTCGTTTGGAAGCGGACACTAAAATCTTTCTATGTGCAATTTGTGGTGATACTGAATCTTCTCTGCTGCCTGGAAAGAAAAAAAATTGATGGCTGTGACAGGATTTGAAATAATCATCTTTGTGATGATATTTATCAATAACTATTAAACTTTATTAACACATAAAAAGCAACATATATTGCAAATTCCACAATGTTTTGATAAATATTTGCTAAAACCGGACCAGGTTTCGCATTACTGTTGATATGATCGCCGATGATGCAGTAATGTAAAACCTGGTGTTAGCAGATATTTATCGAAATATTGTGCTTTTTATTCGTCAATCAGGATTAATAGTTATAAATATTAAAGAATTCCACATAGTCAATTATTTGATATTTATCAAAACAAATATTATTGTTGATTTGTCAATAATAAGGAATTTACTTACGTTTTCACTTTCCTTGTCAAGTTTATTTAAAAGTAAATTGTTTTTCAATATTTCAAATCATATTTTGTGGTGTTTTTAAGCAACCACAAATTTTAAGGTATAGAGCCACCTAGAGGTCTGTAAACGAAACTATGGAATAGCTATAATAACTGTCATGCAAGCAGAATAAATTCAGAGTGCAATAATGCCCACGTTTAAAGGGCTGCATTATTGCATCTCAGATTTATTCAATTTGTAAAAATTTCCGAAAATAAATTAAAATTCGAAATGTAGGCTTTTTTTGTAGTCCTAAACCATATTTTTAAATAATTATTTTCGATACTACAAAAATAACACCAGTTTTTTGAAAGTCGTTTTTGAGAATTTTTGAATAATTGAATTCTCTGTATGAAAAATAGACAAAATAATGTCATTTTCAGCGATTTCAGGTCAAGGAGAATTTCTTATAAAGAATGACTTTTTCTCGCAAATTCACAAATTAAAGGAAACCCCTCTTTAATACTTTGTCTTGGGACACACTGTATAATTTTTTGACATATTCACATTACCTACAAAAATTCCCAAATTCCACAAAAAGTGAAATTGTGAAAAAAGAGACCGAGGATGTCGAACTTTTGGAGAATAAAGTCAAAGTTTTGGGAATGTATCGAAATTTTTAGAGAAGTAACTAAAAATAAGTTAAAATTTTTAAAAAATAACAGATCTGGAACACACCACATTTTCAAAAAGGTCGAAATTTCTAAAAGATTACAAATTTTAAAAACACCCCATTTTTAAAAGGGTCAAAAATTTCAAAAGTCAAATATTTCTCAAAGTCAAAATATCTAAAAAAAAATCAAAGATTTGAAGAAGGTCGACATTTTTCAAAAAGTCAAATTTTTCACAATTTCCATCTGCAAAAATTCAAAATTCCGAATAAATCAAAATTTTGAAAAAACCGACTGAGTAAATTAAAAAAAATGAAAAATATTGGAAAAATATTGTAATAAAAATTTGGAAAGTGAAAAAAAAAGATTGAAATCTTTAAGCAATTCGAAATTGTAAAAATTTCAGCGATAAAATTAAAAAGTAAACATTTTGATTAATGGTTATTTATGGTGGACTCTTATTGGTCGAAAACATTATGAACATTAATTTTATTGAACATTAATTAATTAATTATTCGATGTCCAGTGCTACATTTTTTTATATTTTCAATTTTCCATAATTTATCAAAAAAAAAATTGTTCTTCATTTCTTCTACGCTTCATTTTCTTTCTATGTCTTTAAAATTAAGAAACCTATTTTTTTTCAACTGCTTTGAGGTGACGTTTTAAATAAATAAATTTAAATATCACGTAGTCGTATTTTAAAAAAAGTTTTTTAATATTGTCAACATTCACTAACATAAATTTAGATAAATCCAAGCTAGGTCTCCAAAATATTAAATAAAATTAATAAATATTTTGTATAATGGTCAACATTTTTAAGGAAAACATTTAATACAGTAAATTATCAGAAAACGTCGAGAGTTTCAAAACCGCAGTATTCCATAAAAGTCAAAATATAAAGGAAAGTTACAATTTTAAGAAAGGTTAAAATTCTTGAAAAATTAATTTTTTTATAAATATTGTTTTGACTATAATTTGGCACTTCAGAAGAAGTAAAAATTTTAAATGAATTAGGAAAAAGTTCAAAACTTACGGAAAAAATCAAAGTTTTGTGGAAATACCTAAATTCACAACAAAGTGAAAATTAAACAATGTTCAAAAATGTAGAGATTTTCAAAAACTAAGTATTTAAAAGGGCTAAAAATATTATTTCTTTTCTCTGCAAAAGTAAAAATTTTGATGGGAAAAATTAAAAATTTGGAAATAGTCAAAATTATTGCAAAAAGTCAAATTAATGGAAATGCGGACACTGAAATTTCGAGAAAAGTTAATATTATGAAAAAAAATCGAGAAAGGCGAAACAAGGGAAAAAATTCGAATATTGAGAGAATATTCAAATTTTCAATGGAAGTGTACAATTAAAAAAGAAATCAAAATTTTCAAAATAATCAAAATTTTAAGAACCAAAATTTCAAAAAAAAATGAATTTCTCAGGGGTTCATTATCTCAAAATTTGAAAAGAAGGCCGAAGTTTTCAAAAAAGAGGACATGTTTTCAAAAGTTGAAGTTTTACAAAAAAAGTCAAATTTTCTGGAAAAAGTCAACATTTTGGGGAAGAAAGAAAAACAAATGGTACTTTGATACATTGGTTATAATAAAAAAAATAATAAACCTTTGAAAACAGTCGAAGTTATAAAAAATATCAAAAGTTTGATAGTAATCCAGACAATAGGCCGGGAAATAGATGAAAATAATAAAGCAAGTTAGATATTCAAAAATCTATGTGCATTTGATTTCTGATGACCCAAGGATCATTTACTGCTACTCAGACCAAGTCGCTAGACCCTCCTTCATCCCTAAATCAACTGCCCAAATGGAACGTTTTGCTGAGAAATTAACGTAAATTGCCTCGGCAATGCATCCTAGGAGGTTATTTGGCTGAGCAAGAATATGTGGTTGGTTTTCATTGCTTGTATATAGTAAAATTTCTACTTAAAACGGTATCCTGGGGATTTTCGGGGTCGCTAATTAAGAACCCAAGATCAGTTTTTCCGAAAAAATCATTTTCCGGTCGGAAAATCTTGAAGTTTCTTTAATATCCTAGTGGGCTTTTCAGTGTTTTAAGTCAATATGATGAAACTTTTTTTTGAAATAGTCTCAGGAAATTTTTTGGGTCACTGATCAATAATCCAAGGATTGCTCTTTCAAAAACTGATTTTTCCATCCGGAAAATTAAGAAAGTTTTCCACTTTAAGTGTATTAAGACAATGTAGTAAAATTTTTACTCGAAACGATGTCCTAGGGATTTTTGGGATTAAGAATATGAAGTCTGCTTTTCCTGGTCGAAAAATAAAGAAAATTGGCTCCAAAAACCCCTAGGACACCGTTTTAAGGAAAAATTTTACTACATTGCTTTAAAAAAATTGAAATAAAAACATTTCTTGATTTTTTGATCGAAAAATAAGTTTTTCCGAAAAGCAAGTATCAAATTCTTGACCAGTGACCCAAAAAATTCCTGAGACAAAATTTCGAGAAAAAGGTTCATTATGTTTAACAAGCATACTAGGATATTGAAAAATGTTCATTTTCAGACCGGGAAATGAGTTTTTCAAAAAACAGATCTCGGATTTTTAACCAACGATTCCGAGAATCCCTAGGACACCATTTCAAGTAAAAATTTTACTACATAAAAGCAATGAGTTTTGTGATCAGTGACTCAAATAACTTCCTAGGGCGCATTTCCGAGACAATTTGCGGTAATTTTTTTGACTTTAGGAATTTCTTAGCAAAACGCCTCATTTGGGAGGTGAAGGAAGGTCGAGCGACTGTGTCTTAGTGGCAGTAAATGATCCTTGGGTCATCAGAAATCGAATGCAGATAGTATTTTAAAAATTTAACTTACTGTATTATTTTTATCTATTTTAGCCTTTTTCCCGGCGTATTACCTGGACTATAGGAGATAATATTTTTGAAATTTGTTTTAATTCTCAAAAAAGTCAAATTTTTAAGAGAAGTTGTATCTACGAAAACTTTAATATTTCGACAAATCCAAGTTAACATAAAAAGTCGAAAAGTCGATAAAGCCAGGGAAATTAAAACAAAACTTCGGAAATTTTCATTTAAAGAATGAATTTTTCAGAAATATGTAGAGCTTTTAAAAACATTTCAAATATTTTAAAAATCTGAATACTTTAAATTAGGGTATTAGGAAAAAGTCAAAATTTTAAGAAAAAGTCAGAATTTTGAAAAATGCTAATTTTTAATAAGATTAGAAATTATCAATAAGTGGAATTGTGAAAAAGACTACATTTTAAACAAAATTGAAAAAAGTTATATCTCTCCAGAATATAGAAATTTGAAAAAAGTTGAATTTTTCTATAGAAGTCAATTTGGAGAAAAATCCAATGTTTAAAAGTCAGTAACCAAAAAGGTAGAAAATTTCAAAGAATATTAAAATCTATAATGAAGGCTAAATTAAAAAAAATAGTTTTCAAAAGTAAATCAATATTTTGACAACAATTCTAAATTTAAAGAGAAATGAAATGATCAGAATTTTTAAAAACAAAAAATCAAAATTTATAAAAAGCGTAATTTTTCCAAAAAAGTTGAGATTTAAAAAAGTTGGAATTTCCAAAAGCAGTAGAAATATTTACTCAAACTTGGTTTAAAATCCTTTTGAAATACTCTCCGTAGTCGAAGTCTTGAAATTTTATATTTTTTCTTAAAGTATGGCTCTTGAAATAAAGATTTAAAAAAAATATGAGAATTCGGAGTTAAATGCAAAATGCCGAAAATGAAATAATTCAAATTTATGATTAAAATAAAAAAATGGACGCATAACACAACTTTAATATCAACATGAAATTTGAAATTAAACTTGAAATTGCATGGATTGAAAATAATAAAAAATACAGTCAAACACGTTCAAGACGGACCCTCCATGAAAAGGAATCCTTTCTGGCAGAATATTTTAAAGTTTTGTTTACTTTCTATCATATACCTGTTCTTCAAATTTTCGTTGTGTTCCAGTTAAGACAGGTTTGACTGTATTAAGAACAACCTCGAATATCTGCTAGAGTTTACTTTCAACATTTTGAGAACAAACTTGACCTAAACCTCAAAACTTTTTAAAAATCTAAAGATTCTAAAATAAAAAAAAATTCAACATTTTTAAAAAGTTCTGAATTTTAGTTTAAAAATTTTCGACTTTAATTTCGGTATTTCAAGAACAATCTTTGAAACTACAATTATTAAAAATATTATTTCAAAAGCATTTTTAATAACTTTAAAATCGAACCTTAGAAGAAATTTTTTTTTGAAAATTCGAACCAGGATACGAGAAAAGAGCAGACGTTTAGAAATGCTCTCTGTAGTTAAAAGATAAGGATTTGCCAGGATTTTTTTATAAATAGATGTGTATCATTATTAATATTATTTCAGGATTTTACAAAAAAATAATACGGAAAAAGAACTCATTATTATAAATAAAAATTGCTGATATTTTTACTCCTTGATTTGGTTAATCATTTACGGTTTATAGCTATTAACATTTATTAACGATTAATAATCAATAAAGTGTTATAGTTATGAATATTAAAGAATTCCACGAACTATGGGTTGGAAATTTCAAATCATGTACTATGAACGAATGAATATTTATACTATATTACTTTGGCTACCACAAAAAAAATTATAAAAAACAACCATTTTCGACTCTTAATAGAAAATTTTTAATTTTCTAATATTCTCTTTTTTTTGGTATCTACCTTTGCGGTGTGAATAATTTATCTGCCAGGAAACATCTCAAGTAATTTTTAAATTTAAATAATTAATAAATTATTTGAGCTAATACCTTAAGGTAGCCTAATTATATTTATTTTTTGACTTATGAAGTACTGATAAGTATTGGAAGTACGCCAAGAATATTTTATATCTTTTTATACTCAATTAAATTATAAATAAAGTGAGCTTTCCACCGGAGCTCCAACTCAATTTTGTAATGAATTATTTGCAATTTTATTTCATGTACTTTTATAAACAAGTGAAAAAAATGCCTTTATTTTTTTTGTATTATTTAAAAATATAACCGGAATATTTATGAAATAAACATGAATAAAAAATAATAAATATTTTTTTACAATAGTTGTAATATGATAATGCAAATGCCTTATTTAATTAATTATAACATTAACATTGCATTACGCTTGCCATATGAATAACGTTGAATTCGGAAACCTAATTAGAATTCCGTGTATGTTTGGCCAAGCTAAGATCATTATCTTTAGCCTATAATGCTGCTCTTCTCTAAATACTTCATTGGTCTTAGCAGTTTGAAAATATATGAGTCAATTGCTTTTATTCTCAGTGGCTTTTTGTTTCACAATCTACAGATTTTTAAAGTTGGAAGCGACGAAAAAATCAACTAAAATAAAAGCAACTGATACTAAGTACGAAAGATGAAACACTAATTGTTTATTGGGACATTGATTAAACATTTTAATTATCTAGTGACCCTAAACATTGTAAAACTTATTGCTGTCTATTGTAGAATTTATTCAAACTCCTTAACCTTATAAAAACTTATAAAATGATTGCGTTTTTATAATAAAGACTTGTTTTGAAAATATTTCAAAAGTTCAAGTAACAGTGTTTAAAGTGTTTTCTATGTTTGACATATCTTTTAAATTGTAGGTAAGATCCACAAATAGTTCGCAAAGAATTAGGTGCGTACTCTTAGTGCACTACATAACGAGACTTCCTTCTAATCAAATATTTTTTTCAGGTTTCGCATCATATCGGAGGAACAGTGTTCTTCAAACCTGTCAAGATTTAAACGACATTAACAGCGTTCTTTCTCCCGCAGACATCTTACCTGTCTCACCTGTATGTCATGTGTCTGTGCCGTTCTATTTTCACAAGCGAACTATGGCAACGGAGGAAGAAAAGCAGTTAAGATGGAGACAAAAGCAATGCGAGGATCTGAGGGATTTGTGCAAGAAGAGATCTTCAATCAAGAAAGACATCAGAGCAAAAAAGACGTTACCCAAAATGTGTCCCAAAGAGTGTCCTTGCTTACAGGACGTAGTGATGAAGAGAGGACCCCCCATACCACCACCTAGGAGGCTTTTTAAGCCTGAGGATGAACCTAAAGTTTGCCCTGTATTTTGTACAATACCTAGAACTGATGACGAATTGAAAATTCAACGAAAAACTCTTCCAAAAATACCAGAATCAGTTTGTCCTTGCGTTGAAAAGGCAAGACCGATTGACTGCCCTCCAATAAAAAGACTACCTCCTTTCAAAAAGGAGGATCCACCGCATTGTCCTCCATGCACTGTAGAGCCATGTTGTCCTCCAAGAACTGATGAAACTTTAATTATCGAAAGGAAAACATTGCCTCCCGTAGATGTTCCACTTAAATTATGCCCTTGCCTGCACGTACCACCGGTTTGTGACTCTGTCGTTTTAAAACGATTGCCTAGAAGAGAAGTACCGGACACCCCTTGCGTTACATATCAACCTTGCCCACAACCCAGAGCTGATGATGATTTAAAAATTGAAAGGAAAACCCTCCCGAAACTTGAAATGAAACCTTGCCCTTGCGTCGAAAAATCCAGAATGATTGACGTTCCAGAAATAACACCGCTGGATATGAAATTGCCAGATCAGTGTAAGGATGAATGCATTGATCCGTGTTCCGAAATTCCACGGTCTGATGAAGACGATTGGGATTATCCTAATTGTGAATGCGATGTATTACTTAAAGGAGCCGAAAATGAACCGTGGTGTGGACAGAGGAAAAAACGCATGAAAATGATGGGGAAAAGATCATTTAGTACTAAAATAACCATGAACGACGAAGAGGATTACAGTTCTGACTCTTTATTCTACAGTTGTGCATCAGATGAGTCCCTTACAAATATGGGTCATAATAAAGAAGACATCAAGTTGGAGCAAAAAGAACAAAAAAGAAATTCCACTGGTTTTCATTATCCCTTTTTATTTAATCGCATAGTATGCTCTGAATTTTTGAGAGCAGAACCACATACGTTATTTGGCCAAAGTAAAAGACACTTTTCCTATTTAAAAAATAATTATAAAGTAGTAGGGTATATAAGAAGCAAAACTCAACTCTCCACAACAAAGTCACTGGAAAAATCACGCGTGGCAGCACAAACACGTACCGAATGCGATAATACCAAATGTGTTACAGAAATGGATCCGATGCAAGCCATAACCTGCGACCTTCCAGAACGTCCTGGCGAGAAATCTTTTTGGCAAAAAGTCATGGAATATTTTAGAGCTCGATCCGACTGTCCAGGTGCCGAGGAATATGAAAAGAGGGGCCTAATTCGGAAGGCAGAAATGGCTGCCCAGCAGGCTGGCTTACGCTTGTACGACCCCAAAGTGTATTACGCTGCGAAGAAAGGAGACCAGATTAGGGTGCCTCCGTGTAAGAAGTCGAAGAAGAAGAAATGCCCATCATCGGCATTACCCTCGTTTTGTACACCGAAGTGTAACTTTGGCCCTCCTCCTTGCAGTACCTGCACCAAAGTGCCAACCAATAGATGCATACAGCCGAGGAAACCGAAAAAGAAGAAAGGTAGCAAAAGCGCCGGCTGTCCAAGCTGTAAGTCGTACGGTACTTGCACTCTGTTTGGGTCAGATCAGGTAAATATTCAAAGACGTGGTTGCGCCAACTGGAGGAATCCCTACAAATTTTACGATTTAGATGAGATTGATAATTATTTGTATGAGTTGCAGAAGATGAGCAATAGCAAGAAGGATAAGATTTTATATTGCATGAAAATTGTAGATAAACGTGATTATATAAATATGGATGCTCTTTATAGTAAATTGTTTAGGAAGCTTGAAGTACTAAATAACAATCATCTTCTAAGGAAAAGGAACTTTCACAATTCCATTAGCTCTGAGTATGATACATTAAGTAATGCAAGTTCATTAGGTTTGAACATCAGCGAATGTGGCGATGAATATAGAAGAGATAGCATTTTATCTGCTCTAGAAAACTTATATGTGATATTCCAGGAGTTAAGTCAAGGAAAACATGGTACAGAAGAACAAATTGGTAAGTGACTGAAAATATCACCTTATGGTAAATATTAAATATTATTTGTAAATTGCAGAAGCTGCTGAAAGTGCTATGAAGGAAATAGATGAACTACTTGCGAATAATTTAAGCAAAACTTGCCAATAAGCTTAATCATTGTCGATATGTCATAATCAATAAACGGATGTATTTCTTTATTATTATTGTTTTTTTTTTCACTTTTTCTTTTACTTTAAATAAAGGGCCAGATTTCATTTAATACAACTTTGACTAAATCTCTTCAAACACTACTTTGGAATGGTGTCGGCAGATATATGTTAAGGGGCAAAGAAGTGAAATTTTGACCAAATCTTTCCAGATACTGGAGCCCAGATGGACAGTTAACGGATATCTCGCCGTCTTTAAGTATTTTTATGAGCCAAAATAATTGATCTGATCCTTCAAAAGTAAGATTGTTTAGGCATGCAAGACCATCAAAGACAGCTAATTTACGTGTGATGTGCATTGGCACAATGAGACCTTTTATATATGAAGATTCTTCTATAGAACTCTCGCTGAAATTCGTGGCCAGGCAGAATTTTGTTCGATAGCTACATCTTATATCCGTTTGAAAAAACGCCATCTTTTTTCATTGCCCCTTACCACTTGGTATAGTATGGTTACTCTACTAATACTCTACTTAAAAATGTAAAACTTTTTAACAGTTCTTAGCTCTAATTACATCAACTTTTAAATACCAAAACAAAATAAATTTTGATATTTCCAACAAAATAAATTTAATTCCAAGGCCAGTTTCTGGATCAGGAATTCGGATTCTGACACCTAAAGTTTGGGAATCAGCGAGTTTCATAAGATACGTGAAATCTAATGAGGAACTCGTGTGTAGATTTCGTACCTAAGCCGCAAAACTAAAGAAGAAGTTCCATTCTTTTTGAATAATATTTCTTGTCTCCAGCTGCTTTCTTTAAAAATCTAGATTCAAAGGTTTTATTAAGGATTTTCATGCTCTTAAAGATAGATTCACACAGAAAATAAGGTAAAGGAGAATCCAGATTACTAAAGGTAGCAACTGGCGATTCACCATAAAGGGCAACTTTGCAAAGGTAGGCAATTTCTAAAATAATATTATTCAAGGAATTTCTAAAATACTATAAGTTCACTTTGAAAAGTTCGTTCGTAAAGGCTTATAAATATTAAAGTAAACTTGTGCCAAGTCCAGTGGACCTATTTTTTTGAAATTTTAGGATTCGACACCTTTTAATTTTTCGCGAGACCAAACCCTTTCGCTAAATTTCTTGACGGTTAAACGTTTGTGTAATGATAGTTTGCTTATAAATTAACAAAAAATCAAAAATATTGTCTTGGAATGCTGATCTAAGAGGCAGGTACTGAACCAGAAATCAACGTGTCATCTAGAAATGGTCAACGTTTCACTCTTTGCAAAAAGGAACAACTTCAAATAAACAAAATTTCGAATTTTGGTTTAGTGCCTACATTACTATCAGTTACGTGTTTTTCATGGAAACTACGGAAGCACAGCTTTCCTTACAAAATGAAAATATACAAATTCATTTTATTTTAAAATATTTAATCTTCACGATTCACGCAGCGCGACCTCTATATTTATGTTAATATTGCCATTGCTTGTGATTGAAATTCGGTAATTGTGTCTGTAAAGCAGTGTTTTTCAAACTTTAACATATGTGTACTCTTTCCATAATTTTTCGCGACGTTGTGTACCCCTCGTTGCATCATAACTAGTATATAAATGAGGAAGTGTGTTTGTCTCCCTGTTAATCTACTAAACGTATCAACAAACTTGAGCAGAACATCATTCTGCAATCTGCGCAAACTCTTTAAACCCGTGCAAGTTGATGAACTTAATTTTGTTACGTTCATTCAAACAAATTTTAATTTTTAAGTCATTTGAAGCTGACGGTGCAGTGCATACCCCTACCAAATTCTTCCCCTTGTACCCCTGGAGATTCACGTATCACACTTTGGGAAACATTGCTATACAGTATTGAAATACAAATGTTGTCCCCTGAGACCAAAAAAGAATAAAAAAATACAACAAAGGTTGCTCTAACGCGTTTCGATAGCCAAGCTATCATTTTCAGAGAAATACGATTGTGTTTTTTTAATCTTGGTTTCAGGAGCCAAGATTTGTATTTCAATTTTTAAAGATAACCAAAGACCAATCTGTTCTACCAAGAAAATGCCGCAAAGTCATTTGTTTTTTACTTAATTTATGAAAATTTATTTGACTGCACATTCTGAATATTTACCTTAAGGTTACAAGTAATAAAGGGTGAAAGTATGAAAATTTTTATTGAAAATTTATAACATCTTCCTTTTTATTTTTTTAAGAATTTTGACTTGTAATTTGTTTGAAACTTCGACTTTTTCAAAAATGTCGCTGTTTTAAACATTTCTAGCTTTTGCAACATTTTGACTTTTTTTTAAAGCAAGCGTTTCAAAATTATATTTTTTCATATCGACTGTTTTCAAAAATTTTGGTTTTTTATAAAGTTTCGAATTTGAATTTTTTTCCATTTCTTTTTTCAAAAATACGACTTTTTTTAAAATGCACAAAATTATAAGGAAAGTGCATGTCCAGATTTTTAAAAATCTCGACTTTGCTTTTGAAAATTTCGAATCTTAAAAAATTTCGACATTTTGAAATTTAAATGTTTAGAAAATTTTTATTTATGTTTAATTTTAGTTTTTTTCTAGAATTGCTTTTTTCTCCGAATTTTAATTTTTTTCAGAATTTTGACTAATTTCAAGATGTTGATTTTTTTTACGGAAATTTCGATATTTTTTTGGGAGAATTCGAATTATTTGGAAAAATTCGACACTTTAAGACAAAGCTTTTTTTAAAAATGTCAAGTTTTGTTTTTTAGTTAATAAACTTTGGAATGTTTAAAATATGTAACCCGCATTTGCAAATTTCAATCTTTTTTAAAAGTTTAACTTTTTAAAAACTACTTTTGAAAATTATGAGTTTTTGAAAATGTCGACTTTTTTCCAAAATTTAGCTTAATTTTGACACTTTTTTAATTTCACGTTTTTTTTTCACAATTTCTACTTTTTCCAAATTTTGAAGTTTTTGAATGAAAACTTTGACCTTTTTTGAAAAAATCTACTTTTGTTAAAAATTTTAACTTTCTTTGAAAAAATCAACCTTTTCTTAAACATTATACAAGAATGTTTTTTTGTAATTTTTTGAAAATTCAGATTACTTGAAAAATCGGATCAGAATATAGAAACCTTTTTCAAAATTTCCGCTTTTTCTTGAAATTTTGACTGAAAATGTGTATTTCTTTGTTTCTAAACAAAATTTTGATTTTTTTAAATTTTAACCTTTTGTTGACATTGTTTCATAAAAGTTGACTTATTTTTAAAAATGTTGATGTATGTTGACATTTTTTTTATTTCGAAAGTTATGAGAAAAGATTCAAATTAAGAGTAAAGAATCGCAAAGTTGCCAAAAACCTGTATTAATAAAACAATTAAAATTTAGAGTTGCAATGAAATAAAATGTGAATATTTGGACTTCAAATTTTTTTCTTTTGTTCCAAACATGTGGGTTTAAGTTTAACAATTTTAAATGTTTTCCCAGCAGTTTAACTTTAAAAGAGTTAAGTTAAAAATTTGTGATTAGCGATTGGGAGTCGAACCCAGGACCTTCACGTTACAGGCGGAATTTCCAATCTAAAAAGAAATTTCGGTTTTTTCCAAAAAACGTTAACTTTGTTCCGAAATTATCAATTCCGATCAAAATTTCAATTGTTCTAAACATGAAATAAGGACATATTACTGTTTGAATGCATTACAATCGAAAGCAAAATTCTAATTACTCTTCAAAAGCGGCTTGTTGAAATTTAAAAAAAATGCATTTGCATTTATGATTTTGGTGGATCCGTGGTTATCTTCAAAAATTGAAATATAAAACTTGTCCCCTGAAACCAAGAAAGATTAAAAAACGCAACGAAGGTGGCTCTAACGCGTTTCGACAGCCAAGCTATCATCTTCAGAGTGATATTAGATACTAGATACTAGATAATAAATACTATATACTAGATTCTAGATACTAGGTACTAGATTATTGATAGTAGATACTAGATACTAGCTACTAGATACTAGACACTAGATACTAGATACTAGATACTAGATACTAGATCCTAAATTCTAGATGCTAGATGCTAGATACTAGACACAAGATTCTAGATACTAGATACTATATACTAAATACTACCAATATCTCTCTGAAAATGATAGCTTGGCTGTCGAAACGCGTTAAAGTAACCTTTGTTGTGTTTTTTAATCTTTCTTGGTTTCAGGGGACAAGTTTTATATTTCAATTTTGGCATTTATGAAAAAAAGCAGATTCAGCCCAAGAAAATTTTTGGAAATTTTTTGTTTATTCGCTTGAAGTTTTGATATTTTCAAAATTTTATACTTACAATTTCAGTTCTTAACTTTTGAGAGTTTGTAATTAACCTTACAGAAAAAATGGTAACAAGTAAAAACCGAAGTATGGAATTTTTAGAAAAAAAAAATTTTATTTTTGTTTTTAAAATAAATATTAAAATTTCGTGAAAAAACTGCAGTCAAAATTAAAAATAGCACTTTTTGTAAGATATAAAAAAAAACTTAAGGACGAAAGTCACAAAGTAAAAAAAAATAAACTTTCTAAAATAAAAGTAGGAATTTTAAGTAGGAGTTCAAAATTTCTACAAGGTGGCCAAAAAAATGTCCATATTTTATTTTCTTTGCTAGTGGTATTATTAGTGCAGAATTTTTTATTAAATTTTTACCAAATATTAAATTAGGCATAAGTTTTTATATAATCAAGTCAAAAGTATTAGGGATATTCGATATACATCGACGTTTCGAAATTATTCGATCTTTTCATTAAAAACATCGAATAGTACTCGATTTTTTTTTTAATTTCTACCTTTTTAAAAAGTAGTAAAATTCCAAAAATGTTTAAAACTCGATATGTTTTTAAAACTTTGCTTTTTTTTAAAAGTCCGACTTTTTTAACGTTTAGCATTTTAACAAAATTTAGTCTGACTATTTTAAAAAGAACGAGTTTTATTTTAAATTTACACCTTTTCTTAAAAATTTTGAATTTTGTTTGTTGGAAATTTAAATTTATGAAAATGTCAACATTTTGACTTTGTATTACCTAAAAATTTTAATTTCTTTTTCTTTTTTTGACTTTATTTTACAATTTTAACTTTTTTGAAAATTAAGACTTTTTCCAATCTCATTTTTTTAATGTCAAATATTTTTTTTAAATTACAACTTTTAGAATTACATTCTTTTTTAATTTTGGCTTTTTTCGAAATTGCATTTTTTAAAAAAATAAAGTTAAATTTTTCCTGAAAATTTCAGTATCTCTCTAAATTGTCCAATTTTCTTGAAAACTTTGTCTTTTTTAATTTTCGACATTGTTTCAAAAAGTTGTCCTTTTTGAAATTTTGATTGTTTCAAAATTTCGACCTTTTTTGAAAATCTTTACTTTGTTCAAAATTATAATTTGTTTTTGAATGAAATTAGCAGGACTAGATATTTCGTCTTTGTTTTTGAAAATATCGATTTTGTCAAATCTTTTTAATATGTTGTCTTAGAGTTTTTTACTATTTTTCAAAATTGCAATTCTTTTTAAAATATAGGATTTTTCAGAATTTTCATATTTTTGGAAATCTTTTTATTGCAAATTTTTACTTTTTTACGAAAATGTCGATATTTTTTTAAATTTCGACTATTAATATTTTAATTCAAAATTTGTCTGCCTAAATTTCGACTTTTTTAAAAATTTGAATTTTCTGGAAAGTTTCGTTTGTTAAAAAATTTTAAATTCATTTGACGGTTGACAGTTGACAGTTCGGTATTTTCTCAAAACTTCGCTCTTTTAAAAAATTCCGATTTTTTATATCATTTGGCATTTTTACAAAATTTTGATTGAATTTTAATGAAAGTTTTATGAAAATTTTCAACACTTTTCAAAATTTAGTTCTTATAAAATTTTCTCAAGACTTTTTTGCTCAAATCCCCAGTTTAACGTTAAATTTTTATCAAAAATAAGAGCATGTAACCAGAAATGTCAACTGTCTTTGAAAATTTTAATCTTCGGTTTAAAAAACTTAGGTTGTGAGATTTAAGTCAAAATTTGGAGGAAAAAATACACTAAAAAATATAGGTTTTAATTTGGAAGAAAAATAATTATCATTTCATGACAAATAATAAAAGAAATTAGGCGTAAAAAGGTAATTAATTTTTTTAAAAATGGCTTAGAAATTTCTAGTTTAGAGACGAAATTTCGAGTTTTTTATCGAAATTCAAGTTTAATCTTGAAATATTGACTTTTTTCTCGAAATTCTAAAGTAAATGCCAAAATCTTTATCTTTTTCTCGAAATTTTAAATAAAGTTAAAATTTCGGATTTACCTGGAGACGAAGTTTCGATATTTAAGTCGAAATATGGAGTTTTATCTCCGAATTTCTGGGATTTTTGAAATTAAAGCCAACATTTTGAGAAAAAAGTTGAATTTTCGAGAAAAAAATAAATGTCGAGATTAAAGTCACAATTTCAATTTTGATTTCGGAATTTCGAGAAAAAAGTCGAAATTTTAAGGTTAAACTTGAAATTTTTTTTTAATTGATGGCCTTGCTGCACCTTTGTAATTTTGATTCATTAAATCCGCAATAAAATATTTAAAAAACGTCGGAAAAGCATCGATGCATCGTTACCGAAAGCTGATGTTTGAGATATCGATGTTTCATTAAAAAAATATCGATGCTTTTTTGAACGACCTTGCATCCCTAGACACTGGCTGTCTTAAAGTTTTGACGTTTAAAAACATCGATGTTACGGAATCGATGTATCGAAACAAGATCGATGTTAGAAAATCAATGTATCGAAACAACATCGATGTTAGAGTCGTTGTATCGAAACAACATCGATGTATTCTTTTAATGTATTACATCGAATGAGAACATCGATACATTTTCCAAGTGAACACATCTAAAAAGTATTACAGTTAAAATAAATTTTTAGACAGAGGTTCTCAAAAATATTTGTCATTTTGAATTTGCAAAAAAAAACAAGTATTTCCATAAAAAGAATTTAGTTATGTGTTAAAAATACTAACATTAATTAGAGTTTTCCTTTACTTTTTTAAATAGTCTGATTTTTCCCAGTCTTATGACAAAATTTGAAAAGTCGTGCACAAAAAAATTTCACTGAAAGGGCCATATTTTGTGAACCGTCAACAATGGGCTCTGAAAACAATAACTAACATAATTAATTGTCAAATAATTGTTTTATTTCTATGTTAAAATTGACATAGATATGCCAACGATGGCATCAGGGACCTTGAGAGGAATAAAATTTTAATGAATGCACTTTTGGAAGAAAACCGAATTGGAGCTAGAAAAATTGTTAAAAAATTTCCCAACAAAAATTAACGTATAAGTATGCCGACGATTATTCGATAAAAAACAAGAAGTGGATGACCAAAATCTGTAATAGTGAAAGAAAATATCTTAATTGCACGGCAAAATGTGAGAAATCCAGTTAATTTTTTAGGCTGTGGCAAAAATCCACTTTTGTATTAAAAAATCATATATTAGGGTGCGTTTATACTAGATAATTCATTCCGTGCAACGTGCAACGTCATGGCTAGTACACATTAGCACCAAAGTCGCAGAACTCGTGTCTGTAGACGAAGTGCTGCGATTGTCTACAGAAAAAATGAGAAACCAATCGCTTGTTCTACAACTCTCTATGAAAAAGCAGCAATTCCACAGGTCGTTATCTCACCTGTCATGGTGTCTCGGAAGCTATTTTAGTTGATTTCTGCAGGTGTAGACGCCTAGACCATTTAGTCGCTCGATTGTGTCTACTAGTGTATAGCCTTTAGAAGTATAATTAAGGGTGATCTGCAAGTGAAAGTACTTTCAGTTTAAGGAGATTTGCGTCATTTTATTTTAAATTTTCCGTTTGAAGTAAAATTTCATAACTCGACAATTTGAGATTTCGGGAGACTCCAAGTTCGATTTGTTCAATATATTTGTTAAAATTTTTAGGTTTAAATTTCTGGCGTCGCAATATATTGATACCATTTCGAACCAGAAAGTTTAATGATTTAAGAAAAGCTCTTTAGCTCAATATTTCCAACTAAATTTTTTTCTTTACCAAAAAAGCCCAGTCCAAAATTCCAATAACAGAAGTCCAAAAACGCTAGCTAGTAATGTTTTGGTATTTTTATATTGTCGAACGTATAAGACAATCTGTGATCTGTATTTTTGTGTTTTTTTTAAGAAGCGAACTAGTCCTTGGTTATCTTCAAAAATTAAAATACAAATCTTGTCCCCTGAAACCAAGAAAGGTTGCTTTAATGCTTTTCGATAGAGAAGGTATTATCTTCTACTACATTTAATCTTATTAAGCTAGTTTCTGATAGTAATCCTAGAGAAAACATCCCAGTAAATGGTACTCACTAATTTGGATAAAAACCTTGAACGCTGTTCATTAAACGCTACTTGACATAACTCGAAAAATGCGTACTCTTAGTGCACTGAACGATAAGATTTTTATGCAATTCATTTCTTTTTTTCAGGCTTCGCGTCATACCAGAAGACCGGAGCACTTCGAACCTCACGCGATCTAAACAACATTAACATCATCAGCAACTCTACAATCATGCCATCAGTCTTTCGTGTATCTGTACCCTTGTATTGTCCTAAGCGAAGCATGGCCAGCCACGAAGAAAAACATCGCAAATTTGTCAAAAAATATTGCGAGGACATGAAACTTTTGTGCAGAAAAAGAACATCAATTCGAAAGGAAACAAACGAAAAAAAGAAATTGCCATTTATGTGTCCAAAGGAATGCCCGTGTCAACAGGAGATAGTGATGAAGCCTTTACGGCCAATACCTAGGCCTAAGAAACGCTATCAACCACAAGATGAGCCGAGAGTTTGCCCTCGACCTTGTACAACGACTAGAGCAGATGACGATTTAAAAGTTACTCAGAAAACTCCAACCAAGTTAGAGCCAAAGGAATGCCCGTGCGTGGAAAAACGTAAAATGACCGATACACCATCAATAAAGCGATTAAATATGCAAATGCCCGATCAGCCTAAACCACAGTGTCCACCTGATCCGTGTGCTTTAGCTGTAAGGGCGGACGTGAACGATTGGTTTTACCCTAATTGCGATTGCGAGGAGATATTTAAAGGATGCGACATTGAACCCTTTTGTCCACAAAGAAGAAAGTACCTTAAGATGCTAGGTAAAGGAAAGAAATACAGTACCATGGCTGCTATAAACAGCGACCACTACACAACCAAACAAACTAAAAGCTCCGAAGATATGTTTTTCAGTTGTGACTCAAATGACTCCCTATCTGCAAATTTTTACGGAGGAGCCAATACTTCAAACAAGGCGCACATCAGACAAAACACAAGAAATTTTGTGCGTTCATTTTCTACTAATACATCTTCGAAAACACACACACTTCAATTTGATAGTTACACTTCTCACAGACAATGCAAAAGACAGTTATTAAAGTGGTCACTAATGGGCACCAGTTACTTAACACAAAAGAGGGCTTCTTGCAAATCTGAGAATCCCAAATGTGAATGCGAATGTCAATCCGATTGCGAATGCGAATGCGAAGGTGACACTGAACCAGAATGCGTCCAATGCCAATATCCAGTGCAATTTGAAGAAAAAAGCCGCTGGAGAAAATTCATTGACTTTTTCAAGGCTCGACCATGTTGTCCCACTGCTGCAGAACTCAAGCAAAAGGAGTTGCTAGCTACGGCGGTAACGGCGGCAGAGAAGGCCGGCTTGTGCCTATACGATCCCAATCTCTATTACCCGGCCAAAAAACCAAGAAAAATTAGAATGTCTGTGAATGATGATGATAATGATCCCACAAAAATGCCACCGTGTGGTACGCAATTTAAAAAGTGTTGTTGTGAGTTACCACCGCCACCGCCGCCGTGTGAAGAATGCTGCGACTTCGGTCCGCCCCCTTGTGCCATATGCACGATGAATCCGGTCAAAAGGTGTTCGCCGAAAAAGAAGAAGAAGAAGAAAGCGCGTAAAACATTTTCTTGCCCTAGCTGTGCAAGGTCATTCTGCACTTGTGCAGCTTTTGCTGCCGTTGAACAAAAACGTGGCTATGCTAGCTGGAAAAATCCGTGCGAATTCTACAACCTAGAAGAGATCGATAATTATTTGTTCGATTTGAATAAGGAGAATATCAAAGATGATAGCAGCTGTGCCAAGTCGGCTGACAAAGGTGATGTGAGTTTCGATAACCTCTACAACAAACTGTTCAAGAGACTTGAAGTTCTTAGTGTCAGTTATCTTAACAAGAGGGAGTTCCAAAGCTACAGCAGGTGCTCCGAGTGCGATACCCTAAGCAACGCGAGCTTGTTAGATTTCGATCTTGTCAATGGTAATGAAGAAAAACGGCAAGAGAGCATCTTAAATGCTCTGGAAGACTTATATATCTGTTTTCAAGGACTAAGTCAGGGAAAACTCGGCACAGCTGAACAAATTGGTATCTGGAATATCATTAATGTAAGCATTGTGGTAATTTTTTTATTTGCAGAGGCCGCGAAAGGCGCCATGATGGAAATAGAAGGACTTCTAGGGAAGAATCTAAACAACAGTTGCAAGTAAGCTCAGTCATATTTGTCGATATGTTTACAAATAAAGGAATGTATTCTTAAAGTTGTGTGCCTCATTACTAGTAGAAAAAATTAAATACTTGTATCACGTAATTTATTGGTAGTCAATATGCTGAGAAAATTCCAATAATTGCTTGAGTTCATTCAATGTTTTGCATTCTATTCCATTGAATGTTTGCATTCTTTTCTAATGAATATTTAAATTTATCATTCATCTTTCCTGCTTTTTCTTTTATTTGCTGCATAAATTTTTCAAAAAAATAATTCAAAATTTTGAAAAGCCTACTTTCTATTAACATTTTTTGGATTATTGCATTCAGGTGCCTATTTATTTATAAAGATTATTTGCTATCTTCTATTCATTTCAATATCATAAAAAAGAGCCAATTGGTTGGGGAGACTGGGAACATTTGGTCCCACTTTTTTATAACGTCTATATTCTTTTAATTAAGTATATGAACCTAAATCGTTTTAATGTTACATATTTAAAGTGATACTCATTTTGTAAGTTTATAATGATTAATATTTAAATAATTCGATTAGTGCAAAGGAATTTTAGGAAAAATTGAAAATTTAAAGAAGGATCAAGTCCCTTTCGTTCAAGCATACTCGATTCCTATCTAGAGTAGACTGAATTTTAGGATAACCGGTATTTTTAGTTTTTTTTTAAGTTTAATCCACTCGCAAAGTGTAACCCCATTATGCTTTCAAAGTACTGCGAGTAGGATGCGGAAACAAGGATAGATGGCGATGAACCGCCTTCTTAAACAAGGATAGGTTGTAATTTTTCGGGGAAAATTCTTTTCGGTAATAAGTTCCATAACTTGGAAGTTCTATAGAAAAAAGAGTCTCCGTAGATGGAAGTCCTCATTGTGTCAAGCTGGACCGCACAGGAATTTGCTCTCTCCGACTGTCTAGTACGCCTCAAGAATCTTGCCCTTAGGGGGATTAATCCTATTAGTTCCTACGAGCATCTTCCATGATAGTACTTGTAGAAAGAGACAAGTCACCAACCATACTCCTGCGCTCTAGTGTTTCAAGAGAATTGGTCAGACCCTCGTCATCAATTAGGTGAATCGCTCTTCTTTGAATTGAATCGAAGAAAGCTAAAGTGTGTTTTGGGGCAGAACTTTAAACATGACAACAATATTCTAAGCCTAACTTGAGCTTTGTATAGTGTTAATAGCTGATGAGGTGTGAAGTACTTTTTAGCTATAAAAAGAAAGCCTAATTTCTGAGAGGCGGATTTGGCAATGGTGCGCACATGATCGTCCCAAGAATAGTTAGTGCCTGCGTGCACTACTAGGATAGATAGATTAGATCCCATCGGAAGGATTTTACCGTCCATTAGTATGTTTGTTGCATTATCCCTTGATGTTTTCTTAGAGAAAACCACGGCCTGAGTTTTTGAAGCGTTAAAGTCTTGTTCTTACCCCATTCCAGAATATTCTTGAGATCCTGATTAATCGTCTGTATCTGCTGTTTCCTTAGTCGATCTGAAGCATCGATAGATAATGGTTTGTGGGAGAAAAAAGATGACACAAGGTTACTATCATCTGCGTAGCTGTATATAGGATTGGAAGTTGAAGCTAAGAGATCGTTTGTGTGTAACAGAAATAGTGTAGGAGACAGAACAGACCTCTGAGGCACCCATGCGTTAATCGCAAATTTCTCGGATGGGATGCCATCAACTACGACCTGAAGATGATCTGTCAGCGAGAAAATTGGATATCAAATGACAGAGTCCAGGAGGAAGACCATAAGATGTTAATTTGGCGAGAAGAGATCGGTGTCAGACTCTGTCGAAAGACTTTGAGATATCCAATGCCACAATCCTTGCCTCACCATGTCAATAAAGTTAATAAATTACCAATGACAGGTGATAGTTTTTAATGACAGTCTAAAATTTTAATGCTTACTACTTTAGTTGTTACAAATTATTATCATTTTGTTTTTTATTATACCAAATTAAAAAGTGTCTCAAATATATTAAAGATTTGGTGGAGTCATTCATCCATTTAAATCATATATCCATGCAAGTATATCCAGCTGCAGCATTTTCATCAAATTTTATGGTACGTGTTTATTAATTTTAGTTAAAAACACAAAAATTTTTTATTTGTTTAATTGTAAACTAATAATGTAATTTGCTGACTTCCGTCAGGTACCCTTTGAATAAAATTTCTTTTTTTCTCATTAAAAGTTTTACATTTCGTATAGCAGCAGTAGAAAAAATGTCCAGATTGACTTTCTTAGCGGTGGTATATATTTCTTGTGTCATTATTAGAGACCGACATTTAGGTAAAATCCTATGTTCCTACCTTTTTGCCTTTTTCAGCGTTTTTCGTGCGTTATTGTCTAAATTTCGATTTCGTTTGATTTTTTGCCTTTTCATACATAATTAAAACTCATTTTTAAAAAGTTTGGTGCCTAATTATCCTATTTTATGGGTTTCCCCGGACACATTTACATTTCTGAAGATTTTAAGCAGAAATATGAATACATACCTACATAATAAAATAAAGCAATAAAACAGAAATTAATTCATCTTAATAACAACAAAAAACTTCAAGAATAAATTTTTAAAAAATGTAATTTAATATCAATTACTCTTATGACCCACTCAGTCCTCTAAAAGTTTTACGTGATATTGAGAGTAGGACAATTGAACTACCTCACTTATTTATCTTACATTTTAAGTACAGATGTAAAGGCAAAATGATAAAATTTCCCGAAGGATATTACTTTCCTGCAATTTAAAAAATTATCTTTCAATTGTTTTTGCAAAGTGCACTTGGGTGTGAAAAATGCCTCCAGAAAGATAAAGTTCTTTAATTAAACACAAGTTTGAAATCAATTGGAGAAGCTTTCATTTTTTTAAACTTTAAAATATATTGATCTTTAGAATTATTGTCTAAATCTCGAGAAAAAAGCCATAATTTATAAAAGATAGTTAAAATTTTTAAAAAAAAAGTTAAACTATAAAAACTGCAAGGCAAATTTAAATTATAAATTTTAGAGAAAAATGTCTAAATTTTAAAAAGATGGAATCAATTAAAAACTATTAAAATTCAACATTTGGAGCAAAATTTGGAGAAAAAATTTTGAAGTTTGTTAGGCCCTTTATTGTTTTTCCAAAATCCCTGCTAAAAATGTTTTGAAAAAAGTTTAAATGTCGAAAGAAAAATATCAAAATATTCTGAAAAAGTTTAAATTGGGAGCAATTGCCAATGTGGCAAATTTAAAAGAAATAAAATCAAAATTATTAAAATCAGTTTCTTTTTCATAATTTCGACTTTAATTTTGGCATTTTTTAATTCAAAAAGTTGTTAAGATTTTATATTTGAAGCTTTTTTCAAAATTTAAGTCCAAATGTGATTAAAAGTAAAAAAATCCTACTTAAAGTCGAAATTACATTTAAATTTCAATATTGAATTTGAAACGTCAAACTTTTTTCCGTAATTTTTGAAGTCAAACTTTTAGGAAAAAAATTGAATTTTTGAAATCAAAATCGAAATATCAAACCAGGTCACCCAATTTCGAGTTAAATTGGTTACTTAAAAGTTGTGAAAAAAATCCTGAAGTTTAAAAATGCTGACATTTTGTGTAAAACTCCGAATTTATAAGAGAATTAAAATTTGTTTAAAGACGGAGTTTACTTTAAATTTTTAGACTGAAAAATTCAATATTTTTAAAAAAATTTCGGTTACAAAAAAAGAAATTACCTTAAAAAAGTTTTCAAAAATTCAATCTTAACCTTGAAATATTGGCTTCTTTCTCGAATTTTCGACCTTAAATTTTAAAATTTTTTCTAGGAATTGTAAGGTTATATGAAATTCCAAATTAAAAAGTCACAAATCGGGGAATAACCGAATATTTGATTTTTCTAGGAATGGTAAGCTTCATATGAAATTCCAAATTTAAAAGTCACAAATCGGGGAATAACCAAATATTTGAGTTTAAAGTAAAAATTGCAAGATTTATGGTAAAACTTTAAAAATAAACTCCAAATTAAAAAAAAATTTTGTTTAGGAATATTCCGAGTAACTATAACCAAAAATTTCAATTTGTCTCAAAATTTCCAGTGAATACTCGTTAATTTTGATACAGTTTCCTAAAGTTTCAGTTTTAATCGCAAACTTTAAGACTTCTTTCGCCAAATTTTGAACTCAAATTTGAGATTTTTGACTTTTTTCTCGAAAAATTTGATTCTATACAAGAAAACTGTTGTTTTTTTTTCATTGTGACTTGAAATGATAAAATCTAATAATAAAAATATTTTGAAATTGTAGATTCTTTTGAAATGTATTTTACTTAAAATTGAAGCTTTCAACCTTTAATTATTTTGTCAAAACTTCAATTTGAAACTTCTAATTTTAGGTTTATGCTAGACATGTTCATCTATTTTTAAATTTCTATCCGAAATGAATATGTTTATTGAAATTTTGAGGCAGTTTTATTATTGTTTTTTGTTTATTTTTTTTTCAAAATACCGGATTCAATACTTTACTCTTTTCTTTAAATTAATTCTTCAAACCCTTAATTTTGATTCGGGAATTTTATTTTGAAATTTTAATCGTAATCCCGAAATTTTGACTTTTGAAATTTTTAGTTTACATTGTCACAAATTTTTGGTTCTTTTTCTTTTAAATGACGATTTTCGTTATTTGTAACAAGTTTCGTTTGTAAACTCGAAAGTTCAGAAAAATTTGTATTTTAATATAAAATTTCGATTTTTTTTGTCAAAAATTTGATTTTAAATTTTAAAATTTTTTATCAGTTGTTTGCTTAAAAACTCAATTTCTTCTTTGGTAAAATTTTTGGTTTTGTACGTATTTTTGAAATTTCAGCTTTCCAAAATTGCAATAAAATTTGAGTTATTTCTAAATTTCAACTTTTTTTTCATAATGCAAATTTTGCACTTTCAATATTATTGTTATTTTTTCGAGTAGTTTTTTTATATTTTTCAAGCTTCTTGTTAAAAATTTTTGACTGCGACCCTGTCTTTTCTTGGTAATTGTGGTTTTGACCTCTTAGTGCCTTTTTAAGAGTATCTTGCCTTCTTATTGCCTTTATTAGCTATTTGTCTTTGCCTAATTTAAGATTTTGTGTACCTTTTTACCTTATTTGATTGTGCCTAAAATCCGGTCTCTAGTCACTACATTACATTGAGTTCATTCTTCTTTGGCATTCTTTATCCTTTTTAAAATGGCGTTTTCATTTAAAATATAATCAGTAAATATTTTAGACTTTGGCTATAATGGGGAATCCCTTCTTTTCGGCCAGACTTTTTTTCGCAACGCTCTGGCATTTTCTGTTTAAAAAATGGCAGCTAAAAAAAAATTGTAAAAGGACACATGATCCGAGATCAAGTCTCTTTGATTTGAAAGAAACAAGTATCTGCAAGTAAATATTTTTTGCAGGTACAATATCTTTTTGGAATCCTCCCACATGTCAGGAAAGTCCCCTGAAGGTTCCATTATCCCCAGGCACCCCCATGGGTGCTAAAAATCGCAAATAATCCCAAAGTCCGTAGCTAGATAGACATTGCTCCCTTTGTTTTCCATTTGGGCATTGCTCATTTTAGAACAGGGGTGGCCAACACAGCTTATCTTGCAGGCTACTTTCAAAATGCAACATAACCTGCGGGCCGCAGGACCACCCTTTTTAGGTCGATAAAAAATGTTGTAGGCGGAAGTACAAAAAGAGAAGTATAATGGACCTGAGGACCTTTTCTGGTAGACAAGACATAGTTAACTAAAATACGATTTTTTTGGGTCAATAAAAATGAACGAAAATGACCCTAATAAGTAATCCTAATACTTTGAGAAACTATTTAATTTTGCAATTAAAGAAGTAATTTAAAAATTATTTGGTGGGACCAGTCAAGTAGTAAGTTAATTGGTACAATTAAATAATGAAAAGGGTTCTAGGTGGGGCTTTAAATAAGTATTTTGGATTGCAGAAAGGAACCAAGTCACAATTTATTAAAAATTAGATTTTCAACACATAGTTCAGAAAAGTCATAATCTCTGCTGCCAGACCTCATTTTAAAACTTGGCAACATTTATTAGCCAAAAAACCATTCAGCTGAATGAATTAGGCAGGTAAAAACCTACAGAAGGGACCCAAGTGTTTTGGTTCCTTTCTGTAAAACAAAAAGTTAATAATATATTTACGTCTTTATAGGTGCGGTTAAAATTGGGTAAGACACGTTACTTGCCCCCCTCTGATTCAAGTAATCAATTAAAAATGTATATTCAACTAGAAGGCCCTGTTTCCAGAACCCATATTTTCTTCTTATAGGTTCTTATTTAAAATTTTTATTTATCGACTTCTAAAAATTCATCACTTTTTACAAAATTTACCCTTTTTTGTAACTTTGAAATTGTTTTTACAATTTTGATATGTTAGCTTAAAATTTTTCGTTTTTTTTTTATTTCAAATTTCACTATTGCTCAAATTTCGACATTTTTTGAAAAATTTTCAAAATTCGACATAAATTTTGGTTCATTCATCAAAATTAACTTTTTCTATTTTCCGGACAGTTTAATAAAAAAAGTAAAAATATGGAACAATATTTTTTAAAACATTACACTTTCTGTTAAGGACAAATATTCAGGATAATTATTTTGGCAATTTCAATTTAAATCCAGCTTTCTGGAAATTCCAACTTGTTTTACAAAAGTTTCCCAATACACAATACTGGACATTGCTGAAGAACTCGCTCCCCCTGACTTAAAGGCTTAAGAGAAAATAAATATTTACCCAGCAAATTATGACACTTTCTCAAAACTCACCCAGAATTTGAAGTTTCAACAAAATCTGACTAGGATATTTCGAATTGTTACTAAATTTGTCCTCGAAAATTTGATTTTTTTGTCGTAATTTCGATTGTTATTTTTTTTTTTAAAGTCTTGATCTTTTCCTCAAAATTATTCTTTTTTTTTTGAAAATTCGTTTTTGTTTTACGAAATTTCAATTATTTTTCTCGATTTCTTCGAAATTACGTATTTTTGGCAATTTTGAATTTTGAATATCACAGTTCTCAAAAATCCACATTTTGGAAACTTTGAAATTTGACATTTTACTTAAAAATAAGCTTTTGAAAATTTTGACTTTTATATCAATATCATATCCTTTTGGTCCTAGAAATCTCAATGTTTTCCTTAAAATTCCTGTTTTTCTCAAAATTTAAAATGATTTAAAAATTCGTCTTTTTGCAAGAACTATTCTCAAAACATTGCAATTCACGCGATATATAAATTGTTTCTCGAAATTTCGTATTTCCCTTCAAATTTGTCTTTTCTTCGGAATTTCGACTTTTTTGTTTAAATTTTTTTTTAACTTTGACTTTATTCGGAATTAACGACTTTGTGAATTTCTCTGCAAAAAATTTTTCTAAAAATTTGTCTTTTTCCCGAAATTATTTTCAAAATTTTTCTATTTCTCAAAAATTTACATTCAACGCGAGATAACCATTTCTGCCTGAAAATTTCGTATTTTCCTTAAATCCGTCATCCAAAATTTCCACAATTTTTTTAAAAAAATTGTTTTATTTTTGAGTTCGACATCCGGCAAAATCAACTTTCTGGATTTCTGTACAAAAATGTTACTTTTTTTTCAAACTTCTTTTAAATTCAAATTTTGGCTTTTTGACCTTAATTGCCACATTCGGCTGGTTTTTCTTAAATTGACTTTCTCTTAAAAATTTTGAATTTTTTTAAAAGTTTTTCTCAAAATTTCGATCTTTGTTTTTTGATATTTTTCCTTCTTTTTAACATTGTAATTTTTTTTAGGTTTGATTTTTTAAAATCTGAATTTCCAGGAATTTTGACTGGATTTTTAAAGTTTGGGTTGAAATACGAATCTTGTCCCCTGAAACCAAGAAAGATAAAAAACACAACAAAAGTTGCTCTAACGCATTTCGATAGCCAAGCTATCATCTTCAGGAAAATGCTGTATTTCAATTTTTGAAGATAACAAAGGACCAGCCGTTCCACTCAAAAAGAGGGTTTGGGTATTTTAAAGTTTCTTTCTTAAAGTTTGGATATTTATCTCAAATTTTGATATTCAATATTTCTACAAATTTTTACATTTATGTTGAAATTCATCTTTTTCGAAATAATTCTTAACATTTTGCTTTTTGAAAGAAAATCCCTTTACTCGTTTTATTTTCTTGAAACGCTTTAATTTTTCTTTACATTCAACTTGTTATAAAAGACGACTTTTCGGAATTTAAAACTTACAAAATACGATGTATATTATGTTATTAGAAATGTTGATTTTTTTATAGAAGTTGGCTTTGTTTTATACAATAATGTACTCAGTTTCATTTTAGAAAAAGGAACTAACCCTCAAAAATGTAACATTTCAGTGGATAAGTTATTTTTGGTACAGTGCAAGCAAATAAATTCTTTGTATATACTTTATGTCAAAATAAAGTTTGGCAAGAAAGTAATTTCTATTTTGTGGAATAAAAAAAAAAACACATTTTTTTAATACAAAGAGTAGACTTTAATCAATTATATATTTTCCATTTTAATGACCTTTTGCCTTCTTTCTTGCAGCTTCATGTTTCCGCGCCCATAAAATTTTTGATCCTTCTCAAAAAAAAAACTGAACCAAGTGTGATTTAAGTTCATCATTTGAGAAATTTTTACCATCCATAGAGTTCTGCAAACTACGAAATAAATGGTAATAAAATGGTGCTAGGTCAGGGCTGTATGGGGGATGCGACATCACTTCCTAACCAAGCTCCAGCTGAGTTACCAAAGATGTGTGAGGCCTAGCATTGCCATGGTGAAACACAATTCTTTCCGATTTGCCAATTCTGGCTTTTTTCTTTGATTGCTTCATCCAGTTTCATTAGTTGTTGGCAGTAAACATCTAGTTTCTTGGAAGCAGATCAAAATACAGTACACATCTGATTCCTTGAAAGCAGATCAAAATACACAACACTTTTATTATCCCACCAAATGGACAGCATAATCTTTTGTTTATTAATTTTATTTAACATTTCTTCGACCCAGTTTGGAAACATTTAAATTTTTATTGTTTGTTGACAACATTCTAAACAGTTTTTGAAATATGACTCCGTGATATTTAAATTTATTTAAAACGTCACCTCATGGCCGTTGACAAAATAAGAGGTTAGTTTATTTTACATAGAATAGGAAAAAATAAAAAATAGATGACCAAGATTAGATATGAAATTTTTTTTTGTCATGACGTTTTAAATAAATTTAAATATCACGTAGTCATATTTCAAAAACTGTTTAGAATATTGTCAGCAAACAATAAAAATTTAAATATTTCCAAACTGGGCCGAAGAAATGATAAATAAAATTGATAAACATAATATTTCCGGTCAATAAGAGTTTACCATGTAGAATAAGCATAATCTTTTTTTGATGCAATTCAGCTTTTGATGTGGTTTGACCTGGTTGATCGTGCTTAAACCATGATCGTTTTCAAATGATGTTACTGTAGGTGACCTATTTTTTATCACCAGTAATGATTCTTCGCAAGAATGGATCATTTTCATTGCGCCTAAGATGCGTCTCACAAATATTGATTCGTTGCATCAAATGAATATCTTTCAATTTATTCAGAACTCAAATATCGAGCTTTTTAACGAGTCCTAGATATTTTAAGTGATTCTCAGTGATTGGGTGTGATACATTTAACCTCACCGAAATCTCTCGAACAGTTATATGACAATCCTCTTTAATAATGGCATTAATTTGATTATTGTCAGCTTTAGTAGGTTGACCAGAACGTTGGTCATCTTTGAGTAAACAATCTCCAGAACGGAACTTCTTAAACCAATTCTGACAAGTGCATTACGTTATGCAATCACCACCATAATCTTTACATATTTTTATCTTTATAAGCCTATGCACCTTTCCGTCCTTTACGGAAATAAAGAAGTAAAATATGTCGAAAATGTCCGTTTTTGCATTCCATGTTAAAATTGACCCTCAACTATCAGCTACAAATAAAATCTCTTACCACGTGCTTCAAAATGGACCTTGATCTGTCTGATATCAAATGTCAAAACGTAAAGAACATCACCCAAAGAATTCATTAAAAAAAAATGTAATTAACGCTCTCTATGTGACAAAAAAACGAAATTTTTTTCTTGCCAATTTTTAGATTATTGGTCAATATGTGCTGTTAATTTAAAAATTCCTGCCAAACTTTAACTATCGATTTCTCAACTGCTTTTTGAGGTTAATCCCATTTTTCAAAATCTAGTCCAATTAAAAAGCGATTAGGTGTGTTCATTTAAGATTTTAAGTGGTAATTTGATGAGTACAATGAAAATGTAAGTTAGCTAATTAATTAGTATATAATTAATTAGTAATTATTATTTAACGAATTAATCATAAACGGAATACCTAGCGCCGTGATATGCCAAGTGTTCGTCTTTATAGAAATAAATGTATTTTGTAAAAGAGTGATGAATCAAAAACATTCAAGGTAGGACTCAGTTTGGCCACCCCTGCTCTAGAAAAAAGAATTGCTCGCTCTAGACAAGGGTTCCCAAGCTATTTTATGTTGTTCCCTCTTTTGAAGTATAAAAAATAAATATATTTATCCTCTTCTTTAGACTTTTTCAGTAACAGTCGAAAATTCGAAGTGACAGTTAAAAAAAAGTAAAAATTCAAAATTCGAAAAAACGTGGAAATTTAAAAAAACAGACGAAAGTCTAAATTCGAAATTTGAAAATGAAACGCGATGCTAATAAATTCAAAATTGTTAATAAAGTCGAAATCCGCTGATGTAATATTGCGCGCCATCTACAATTTTAGCTTGCATTAGAATAAGAAGTGCAAACCTCTGAGTCTATTGCTCTGTCAAAATCGAATGATAAGGTATTTTAATTTGAAATATGACGTTATTAGACTGCGCAGACAAAGTCGGCGGAGGTCAGCTAGTTTTTAATAAAAGCAGCATTAGCTTCGACAGAATAATGTTTTAGGAAATCCCTTAAGAACTAATTTTTAACAATTCAACTTTTTTCTTCAAATGTAAGAGTGCGTTGAAATTCAAATGTGAATAAGTAAAAATTTGGAAAAAAAACATCTTTGAAAAATCGATTTTTTTTTTAAATTTAATGGAATTAATAAAATTTGATACAAACATCATTAATAAATTATTTATTAAAAATTGAATGTATCCTTTACTTACTCGAGTATCTTAACGATATACGATCTTTAATATTCATCTCGTTTCAATTATATCCATTCGCAGCCACTTGGGCGCTGAATATTCAAACATTGAGTTGTAAGCATTCCTTTAATCTTTGCAGAAGTACATTATGTATGATAGAAATTAGAACTTATGATTGTAATGCATGCAGTGTAGCTGAAATGCTTATACACTCTATTACCGTACATTAGCATCTGTTAGAGAACACAGAGATATGAAATGGAGCTCCTGATTTTCTAACGTTGTTAGTACTAGTTAGGTATGCAAATACTCTAGTTTCTACATAGATGATGACATGGAAGTGCCAACCCCAACGTCACCAAAATGCACGGAAAATTCTCAAAATTGAAACTTAAATAATTTATTAATATTTCTCTCCAGTGGAAGCATTCCTAATCCATATTCACCAAAATCAAATGAAATATTTTTCAGACCGTCCGTGGCAAATTATACAAATTTGGGAAAAGTTTCTTTCGTGGAGAATTTGGGTTAATTCTATAGGTAAACAAGGTTCAGTCGAGAAGGAACTCCGTATTGAATTCCTCCACTAAATTGTGATATCCATTCAAGACAGAGAACGATTTCGCTGCATGGGTAGTTAAGAGCTTCGTAAACAACTTGTGACAACATATCCGTTCTCTGTTTAACTTTCCTTTGCTGTTAATTAATTATCAACCTTTCTTGCAGAAACTTAGGGTTAAATCTACCAATGTTACAGAATGATCGTTGTTGAAATATTTTGCAAGAGATCGTCTTAATATATTAAAGCGGTTTAATATTTCAAATGTACGGGACGAAATTCATCGACTGGTTGCAGGTTTGCAAGTAAATGAATTGTTACTAGAAACAATGGCTTTGTGTGTCTGAGTTTGCACATTTGATAGAGAATTTTCATTATTCACGTCACATTCACGTTCGTCTACATGCACATTTGCAAAGGCGATACAAAAGTCTAGCAGCAAGACATATCCATATTGAGCGTCCGCATCTGTCCTCATATTACAAATATGAATTCTTTAAAATGATTGTCGCCTATTGGGTGAATAACCCTGTTAATATTACTTATTACATTTTATTGTGGTATTGTAAAAACAAAACAAAATGGTGTAAGACATTGCTTAATAAAAATAATGAAAGAATTGTTTAATATGATCAACTGTCCAAAGTTACAAAGAGTTCGCACAAAATCTGCTGCTTTGTTTTAGTTATAAACTAGCCATAAAAATGCAACACATACCGACAGACGAACACGCCTTGGGATTTATACATCAGTAATTGCATTATCTTCATCATCATTTGTCATCAGTAATAGCATTTTCTTCGTAAAATATTTCTAGAAAAATGATATTGCACAATTTCCTCAGTATATGCACCATTCATTCAAAAAAAGAGTTAAAAGAGTTTTCATTTCAAGTTTGTGATTTGAATTTGCACCAATGCCAGATCCAATCGATTTTTTTGGTCTCCAAACATATTAGAATTTTAAACCAAGTAAATGGGAAAACGTTGAAGGATGGAATTATTACTTTTAAGTCTTCCGCTCGTCTTTCTGCCGATCTGACTTAAATCTTACAAGATAGAAGTTCCGAATTACGAAGTTTGCCCCAAGCTAACATCTAACCAACTTCTTTATCATTAATTGTTCCAAAATTTCCAGAAGCATCTTTCTAGTTTTAAGTGTCTCGGAATTAAGCACTGTGCCTTATCTAACGATATTGAAATGTGTGCTAGTGAGAAAGTTATCTCATCATAACCAAACTCGAAAACATTTTTGTAATCTTATAATAACCCAAGCAACATTGCTAGTATAATAAACGTTTATTAAATTAAAATTGCATTTATTTTAATTTTTAAAAACGCTTATGTACCATTCAGTGTTGCTTCGGAATTAATTCCAGAGAGGCGTCTCGATTAAATTATTACTATCCAAATTAAAATATTTTTTTCCTTTTGATTTTTTACAAAACATTGATTCTTAAAAACCCATCTCTATATTTCATAATTTGTCTGTTAATATCCCAAATTTCGAAAAAAGGTTTTAGCATTTGAAATAACAGTCCATTCAAAAAATCCATAGAATGACATATAGATGGCATCACTAGAATTTTTTCCATATGATTTTTATTTAGTGCCAACCTTTAAATCATACGTGTATAAATTTGACATTAATCTGACTATTGATTCGTGAGTTATAGCATTTTGTGTGAAGCAACTTTTGTTATTGAAAAAAAAATGGAAAAAAGTGAATTTCGAGTTTTGACAAAGCATTGCCTTTTGGTGAAAAAAAACACAGTGGAAACCAAACAATGGTTTGATAAACATTATCCGAACTCTGCTACTTCGATACAAATGGTAGAGAAGTGGATTGCTGAATTTAAATCTGATCGTACCAGCACAAATAGTGCAGAGCGTAGTGGACGCCCAAGTAAGGCTGTTATTCCAGAAAACATCAAAAAATCCACAAATTGGTTATGAACGATCGTAAATTGAAGGTGCACGAGCTATCTGACATTGCAAATATATCAGATGGTAGTGTTTTTACCATTTTACACTAACATTTGGATATGCGAAAGCCAGTGGCGGCTGGCGTATAGGCACAGGGGAACTGCAGCACCCCCAATTTCGCTTACGAGTTTTTTTCTCAAAATTTTCTGAACACTTTTCACTACACAATTTTTTGTAGAAATTTTAAATTTTCTCGGATTTCTTTTTATAGAAATTTTAGGTTTCTTTCACGAAGTTACGACATTTAAGAACCCATTTTATTTTTAATTTTGATTAAAATCACATTATCAAAAACTAATTTTTGTAAAAATTTTGAGAAAGAAACTATATTTCGAGCAGCAATTAAAATGTTAAAAAAAAACTCAAATTTCTTTGAAAATGCCAACATTTTGAGAAAATAATTACAATTTCAAGAAAAAATCTAAATTCAACTCATCTCGCATTTTACTATTTTTCCAAAAAATAAGTTAATACGGTATCTTCGAATTTTAACCTCAAATTTCATTTTGTATAAAAATTTTGAGTTTTTTCAGATATTTCGATTTTTTAGAAAATTTTAATTTTTTCTGCAAAGTTTCCATTTTTCCTAAATATTTTATAAAAAGAAATTTTCTCGCAATTTCCATTTTTCCTGAAAGTGTTGTTCTTAAAATTTCGTCTAGAAATTCCAACTTCTTCAGATGTTCCCTGTAATTTGCTTTAAAAATGTCAAGTTTTCTTACGACAGTTAGACAATTTAAAGGTTATTTTTTTTTGTAGTTTTGGCAAAAAATGTTTGGAAAAAATCCTGAAAGCTCTATAAAAATTTCAACATTTTCGGAAAAACAAAAAAAAATTTCGACTTTTTTGCAAAGATATTTCAAATTTTCTTTTAAATTTTGACTTTATCTCTAAGAAATTTTGCTTTTATTCGTATGAAATTTGTGTTTTTCTCTAAAGATTTTAAATAAAGAATTTTTTTTTGAAATTTCGATTTTTCCTGGAGATTTTGTCTTTAAAATATTTTTTCTTGTAGAAATTTTGATTTCTCTAATCTGTTTTGGAAATTTAAAAGTGTAAACGAAATTTTAATATTTTAAAGCTCATTTTATTTTGTAATTTTGACAAGAAACTGAAAATTATTAAGTATAAATTTAGGGAAAATAAACTTCATATCTGCATAAAAATAAGAAAACTTTGGGAAAAATATTGAAATTTCAAGAAAAAATGTACCTTGTAAATTTCAACCCTTTTTACAATTTGATATTTCTCTAAAAAATTACTACTACTGTAGCACCAAAAAAAATTCTGAATCGGAATTTCCAATTTTTCTAGCAATGTTAAATTTATTCTTGAAATTCTCAAGTTCTAATTTAAATTTCAAATTTTGATAAAAAAAAGATCGAAATTTAAAGATTAAAGTCAAAATTTTAAGAGAAAGCAGATCATATTTCTAGAAAAAGTTAAAATTTCTTATTTGTAAACAACATTTAAAAAAAAATAATATTTTCGGAATTAAAGATAAAAAAAAATTTTAAATAAATTAATTGTCAAAAATATTCTTATAATTTTGACTTTTAAAGTGGAAATTATTGAAATTTTTGAGAAAAAGAGTCAACATTTTTAGAAGAGTCTCAAAATTTCGAAATACAAATTAAACAAAATTTTGAAAAAAAATCATTAATAATTTAGTGTTCTAATTTAATTTTTTCCTAGTAATTTTGAAGTTCCAGATAAATTTTAAAAATCAAATATTCCACTTTAAAGCCATTTTTTTGCGATTAAAATTCAAATTTTGACAATTTATTTGTACATAAAATGCAAGTTTTTCTTGGAAATTTGTTTCAAAACTTTGCACAATTTTAAAAATAGAAAATTTTGTTATTTTTTTTTTAATTGGGGTGTTATTTCGAAATTTTTCCCAAAAAATTTAAATTAAAAAAAAACAATACCACCTTAAAAAATAAAGGTAAATTTATCAGAAAAGTCGAATTTAAAAAAAAAGTCAAACCTTAAAAAATTTTGAAATTTTCAGGGACGTCCATTTTTCAAAAGAAAATAAAGATTTCGAAAAAAAATTTCAATTTTTAAAATGGTTAACATTTTCAATAATTTTGGGAATGTCAATAAAAGACAAATTTTTTGAAAAATATCGACATTGAAAATAAATTGCAGTTTTTTATTGAATTTTCAAAGAAGCTAAATTTTTTGAATATTGCAGAAAACTCAAAATTATCGAAAAATTCGTAATTATCAAATAAATTTTGAAAAGGTAAATTTTCAATAGTTCAAGTTAAAAAAAATCTGTTCTTTTAAGTTGAAGATTCAATTGGAAATGTTAAAAAAAATGTATAAATAAAATTTTACAAAAGTTCAAACTTTTTTAAAAAAAGTCAATTTCGATGGAACGGACTGGTCCTTGGTTATCTTCAAAAATTGAAACCCAGAATTTGTCCCCTGAAACCAAGAAAAATTAAAAAACACAACAAAGGTTGCTCTAACGCGTTTCGACAGCCGAGCTGTCATCTTCAGAGAGAAACTAACATCTAATTTTAAAATTAACCCTTATATAATAATATTATATCTAATAACCTTTCAGGCAAAATTATTGACGAATATATTTCATTAACGAAAATATGTATGGATCAAAATTATTTCCA
This sequence comes from Dastarcus helophoroides, assembly GCA_028583605.1. Taxonomy (NCBI): domain Eukaryota; kingdom Metazoa; phylum Arthropoda; class Insecta; order Coleoptera; family Bothrideridae; genus Dastarcus; species Dastarcus helophoroides. The sequence continues at coordinate 31,654,657 of CM053331.1, read as the reverse complement.
AATTAATAACGAATTTTATGAACAACTTGAGGGAGCAGCCATGGGAAATCCTTTGTCACCTTTCATGGCTGAACTCTTCATGGGTGTTTTTGAAAGTCGTCTTAAAAATGAATGTAGTTTGTTTCCTAAGGTGTGGATTAGATATGTAGATGATATTTTTGCTATTTTTGACACAAAAAATCAAAATTTAGATAACTTCATTGATGTTTTAAATTCACGTTTTCCAACAGTTAAATTCACCGTAGAATTAGAGAAAGAAGCAGCTTTACCATTTTTAGACACTTTAGTTATTAGGAATAAAAATAGATTAGAATTTGATGTATATAGGAAAGATTCCAGTACCTTCCGCTATACAACTTCCGATTCTAACCATTGCATACAGCACAAAGTGGCAAGCTTCAACTTCCTTGCCCATCGCCTTCTGAGTCTTTCTCTTAGTAGGGAAAGATTCAGAAAGAAGTTGAAGACAATTAAACATATAGCTGAAGTTAATGGATTCGATTCAAATATTATTTATAAAATTATTAATAAGAAAAAATTTAAATGTGAATTGGTGAATACTACAACTTTCCGAGCTGATGAAAACAAAAACTTTAAATTCGTCTTTTTCCATTTGAACCCTCGCTCACGCAGGGTTTGGGTGGAATTTTACGAAATCAGGGTTTTCGGGTTATTTATACTTCTAATGGAAAATTAAATTCGCTTTTGGGTAGTTTAGGGATTGTCCTCAAAAGTATGTCGGACAAACTAGACGATCTCTTAAAAGACGACTGAAAGAACATTTGGCTCATTTGAGGTACGAAAGAATTGAGAAGTCAAGTGTGGGTCGACATGCTTGTGAATTAGATCATAGGATAGATAATAATATTAAATTGTTAAGAGTAGTTAATAAGAATTATATGTTAAATGCATGTGAGAGCCTAGCCATCCATAGGGCTGGAAACAACCTTATGAATGGTTGCGCTGGACCTTTAGGCCATTCATCTCTGTTAAAACTAGTTAAGGTCGATAGATAAGAAATTGTGACACAACGACGTGTATGATTGGATGCGCGTTCGGGTGCGGCCGATCACCCACGAAGTGAATATTCTTAGTATATAAGGGTTAATTTTAAGATTGGATGTTAGTTTCTCTCCGAAACGCGTTAGAGCAACCTTTGTTGTGTTTTTTAATTTTTCTTGGTTTCAGGGGACAAGTTCTGTGTTTCAATTTTTAAAAAAAGTCAAGTTTTCAAAAAGAGTCGAAATTTTGAAAAAAAAAGTCGAAGCTTTCAAATGGAGTCGAGATTTTACGAAGTATTAGTCGAAAATTTCAATAAAACGTTTCAAGAAATGTCTGAAGAAGAATGTCAAAATTTTGAAATTATTTGAAATTAAAAAAAAGTCAAAGTTTTTAAATTGAAAATTTCGGCCTTTTTCAAATGTTTAAATTTTGGAAAATGACTAAAATTTTGAAAAATTCAAACATTGGAAAAAGGCCAGAATTTTTAATAAAGTAGGAATTAAAATAAAAAGTCAAAAATTTTAAAAAAAGTGCAAATTTAAGAAAAGGTTAAAATTTTCAACAAAAAATTCGAAATTTGCTGACAAGGCAAAAAAGTTCAAAATCTTTCAAATTTCCAAAAGAAAGGTCGAAATTTTATAGCCGAACTTAAAAAATATCAAAATCCGCAAAAGATTTGAAAATTTGTATGGAATTTAAGAAATAATTCGAAATTTTTAAAAAGTCTAAATCTTGAATAGTTGGGAAATTTGCACTCAACTTTTCAATAAAAATAAAAATGTCAAAACCGGAATATTGAAAACAAATGAAAATCAGATAGATCAAGGTTTTCAAAAGTCAAAATATTGAGAAATTAAAATTTTGGAAGAAGTTTAAATTTTTGGTAGCTAAAATTTTGAATCAAAGTGGAACATTTTTTTAAAAAGTTGAAATTTTCGGTCAAAAAAATTTAAATTTTTGAAAAATGTCAAACATTTCATAACATTTCAAAATTTTCAAAATAATCTAAATTTTGAAAGAATTTCGAAAACTAGGAAGTAGCGAAATTTTCAACAAAAAAATCAAAAAATAATCTAAACTGCAAAAAAGTCGTCGAAATTTTGAAAACTATTTAATTATTTATTTAATTATTAAGAACCAAAATTTTCAATAAAAAAATTATAATTTTCCAAAAAAAAAATTATAAACAAAGAAGAAATTTAGAGAAAAGTCGAAAATTTAAAAAGTCAAAAGTACAGTTTTGAAAAAATTTACATTTCCCGAAAAAGTAAGAATTTTCAAATGGTAAAAATTAAAAAAAAATGTAATAATCGATTTTCAAAAAAAATTACAAAAAAGAGTTTAAATATTTACAAAGATACGGAAATTTTTAAAAGAGTATACACACTTTTTTAAAGTCAATACTTAAAAATAAAATAAGCTCGAGATTACAAGAAAAAATCTAAATTTTGTAATACAGTCGAAATTCGGAAAAAAAATCCAACGTCTCAAAAAACTCGACATTATCAAAAATTTTCATTGTCAAGTTTTTAAAGAAATCTAAAATTTTCGAAAAGTAACGTTTTGAAAATGTCGAAATTTTCAGTCGAAATCTTAGAAATTTTGAAACGCTAAACATTGTCGCAGCACCCCCATTAGTTTTGGCTACTAGCCGCCACTGGCGAAAGCTCTGAGCAAAGTGGGTGCCGCGTGATCTCACAGTCGACCAAAAACAACAACGAGTCGATGCTTCAGAGAAGTGCTTGGTGCTGTTAAACCGCAATAAAATGAAATTCTTTTGTCCATATGTGACAATGGATGAGACATGGCTTCACTAGTACACACCAGAATCCAAGAGAAAGTCAGCTGAGTGGACAGCAGTCGACGAACCGAATGAAAAGCGAGCAAAGACGCAACAGTTGGCCGGTAAGGTGATGGCTTCTGTATTTTGGGATGCGAAAGAAATAATATTCATCGACTATCTCCGAAAAGGAACCACCATCAACAGCGACTATTACTGTGCACTTTTGGATCGATTGAGGGCTGAAATCGCAAAGAAACGGCCACATATGCAAAAGAAAAAAGTGTCAAAAATCGATGAAAACCATGGCAAAAGTAAATGAATTGGACTTCGAATTGCTTACGCACCCACTGTATTTCCTAGATTCAGCACCTAGTGACTTTTTCCTGTTTTCAGATCTCAAGAGAATGCTTGTTGGAAAGAAATTTTAGTCCAATGATGAAGTAATCGCTGAAACTGAGGCCTAGTTTGACGAGAAAGAGAAATCGTACTATAAAAGTGGTATCGAAAAGTTGTAAAATCGCTATACTCGTTGTATCGCCCTCGAAGGCAACTATGTTGAATAATAAAATCAAGTTTTGTCAAAATTTTGTTCTTTTCTTACTTATCCTACGGACTTATTGAATGACCTGGTACATTAAGAGAAAACAAACGTTGAGGCTTCATAGCTTCATATTTCAGTAGAAATTGAAATACAGAACTTGTCCCCTGAAACCAAGAAAGATTAAAAAACACAACAAAGTTCCTCTAACGCGTTTCGACAGCCAAGCTGTCATCTTCAGAGAGATACTTTCTTGGTTTCAGGGGACAAGTTCTGTAGTTTAATTTTTGAAGATAACAAAGGACCAGTCCGTTCCACCAAAAATCAGTAGAAATTGTTTGGATCTCTTTATTATTTTTTCTGTAACCCGCTTAACATTTCTTTGGAGTAAATCAAAAATTCAGAAAATTCGGTAATTTTTGTTTTAACTTAAATTTTGTTTTTTCTTTTCGATTTTTCTAAAAATTCTACTGTTTATTTAAACATTTTAACTTCGCCTTTAAAATTTCTAAAAATTTTTAATTTTTCCCTTAAATTTATTTTTTTTAGTTTTAACCTGACATGTATTCTTAAACATTTTTTTGAAATTTTTATGTTTTTCGGAATTCCGAATTCAAATTTACAAATCCTATTTTTTTAATATCTCAATTCAAAAATTAAGTTTCAAAAATTTTGATTTAAATTTGTTATCGCCATTTTAAAATTTAAACTTCTTTTATAAAATTTCATGTCAGATGGTTCATTAAAAAAAGTATTAATTTAAACCTGAACCCTTTTTCGACCTTTCGTCATTTTTCTAGAAATTTATAGTAAAACATGATTTTTTTTATGAAATATGTGCCTGTTATGAAATGTCTTATTTTGAAAACTTCACATAAAGACTTGAGATTTCTATAATTTTCCGGTCAATCTCATTATTGTTATGTCATATGTTCCTTATTTTTATGTTACAAATCTTTGGATTTGGAAATCAAAGTTGAAGATTAATATTAATTTTTTCTCGCAATTGTAGTATAAATCCAAATTTATTTTTTAAATTTGAATTTTATAATCGAAATTTTTAACTCTTTTCTGGTAATTTTGTGTTTAACAGATTATTAAAAGCCAAAGTTTTTTGTTAAATTTTAAGTTAAAACATGAATATTTCTGAAGTAATTTAATGAACAAATTTTCATTTAATGCACCAAATTTGGATTTTTTTTTAAAGATTGTGTGCTTAAATTTAAAAAGTTGACCTTTTTCAGACATTTTGGATTAAAACTTGACTATTTTCTCAGATTTTTCAATTTAACTTTCTTCAACCTTTAAGGCCGGCGGTCTGGTACTCTTAAAACGTCGAATTATTCGCTTGCCATTTTACAAACTACGTTAATACTATTACTTAGAATTTAATGAAATTTGATAATAATGTTTAAAAATGTTGGAGAATTTGGGCTATAAAAGCAGATTTTTGATTTTTGTCTTAGTATTTCCACAAATAGGCGTACAATTTGTCTCTTTTTTGTCCGTTTTCAAAAGCGAATATCTCGGAAATTAAATGGAATTTGAAAAAAGTACTTCGAAAGCGCGAATTCGACATCCTTGCTTCATAAGTTCTCCAAATTTAAAAACAAAATGTTAAAAAATAAAGGCACCATTTGTAAAATGGGAGAGCGGTGTTTGGCATAAAAATTGCGCTTAGATTTCGGTTGCCCTCACTCAGGTCAGGCAGGGTACGGAGACGGACGTGATGCGGAGCAGAGAAATTTTTGCCCCTTCTCCAATACGTCATTAACGAACGAAGTATCTTCGGCTTCCAAGCTCATATTTCTTTATCTAAGCACGGCGGATATATCATAATAATAATAAACAATATTAAAACATTTGTTCTACCAGAGTTTGAGAGTAAAATGAATTGTTTAGTATTTGTAGCTTACAATCATTTACTGAATATTTAGTGGTTTTTGTTTTGATATGTTTAGAAGAATTTTTTTCTCTCCTAATTAACATTTTTATATTAATGTTTGAAAAAATATAAATTGTTTAGATAAATAAATGCTATGACAGATTTAAGCAAAAAAAAAAAGAAAAAATGATTCTACATCATTTAAATTGGAAATGCTATATTCCACTAGCACCACTTGTAGTCGAGAATCGACCAATTATATTTGCAAAGAACGAAATTATTTTTCACATAATTAGTTAATAGCTATTTAGATGAAGATATTTAGTTCTTACTTTGACGATAGGAGAAAATGCGTGGGAAAATAAATATTTCAGCTCTCTGAATTCTTCGAAAATTTTGGCTTTTTTCAACATTTCGATAGTTTTTTGAAAATCTACTTTTTATGAAATTCTTAACTTTTTTTACAATTTCGACATCTTGAAACTTTGGACTGTTTTTGAAAATTATAAATTTTTTTGAGGAATGTGATTATGATAATTTTGAGTTTTCCTTATTTAGTTTTGAAAATTTCGACCACTGACTAAAAATTTCAACTTTTCTTAAGAATTACTATTTTTTGATAGATATTTTCAACTTTTTTTCAAAATATCTAGTTTTCATTGAAGATTTGACATTTTTAATTTCTACTTTTTAATGATTTCGACTTGGACATTTTAAAATTTCTACTTATTTGAAATTCTCATTAAAAAAATTTTTTTTGACTTAATTAGAAAATTGTAACCATTTCAAAATTTTTCCTTTTTCTAAAAGAGTGCTATTTTTGGAACTTCCAAATTTTTCAAAATTTCAATTCTGCTTTTTTGACAATTTCGACATTTTAAAAAGGTGAACAAACGAATAATTCCGATCAGGTCAACATTTTCAAAAATTCGAATTGTTAGAAAAAAATTCGAAATAATTAGAAAACCAAAGTTTAAAATAATGGCAACATTCCAAAAGGCACGAATTAAAAGAAAAAAGGTAAAAATTTTCTGGAAATTTAGAAAAAAGTTGTCTCAAAGTCGAATTTTTCGAAAAAAGTTGAATTTTGAGAGTAAAGCCGAAGTGAAAGAAGAATTTCCAGGGAAAATTCATAATTTCGAGAAAATACTGTGCTTCCATATCTTTGTAGAAAAGTATATGTTCATTTGAAAGGAATTAACAGGAAACAAAAATGGTAAAAGGAAGCATTTTTAAGTCACCTATTTCTAACTATGTACTTTACCTGCTTAGAGAACTGAAAGAAGGAATACGTGTCAAAGGATTTTTTTATAAGTTTGTAATTATATATTTGAATTTTCCTAGAGATTTTGAAATTTCATGGAAAACGTCGACAAGAATATCGAATATTTCAATTTAAAATCAAAGTTCCTTACATAAATCTCATTTTTTTAAAAATCTGTTGCTATTTTTCAAAAATTTCAGTTCAAATATAAAATCGTTTTTTTTTTCATAATTCAAGGTGCAATTCTAAAGAAAACAGTAAGAATTTTTAAAAAATATTGTCTTTTTTTTTTAAATTTTAAATTTAAATCTAAAATTGTTTTTTTTATTTGGAATTGCAAGTCTAGAAAGAAAAATTAAATTTTCAGCCTTTACTTTCCAGTCAAAATGAAAATAGCAAAAGAAAAACTTATTTTTTAAATTTTAAAGTAAACTAACATTTCAGGTAAAAAGTCAAAAAAAAAATTATTTGGAAAAAATTCAAGCAACGACTTTTTTAAGTTCAAAATTCCGTGAAATATTTTTAAAATTCTGACATAATTTTGTTCAAAGTTTTTTCCACAATTTTGACTTAAATCTCAAATTCGGGATCCTAAATTCGAGTTTAAAAAAATATGGATTTTAAATTCGACCTTAAGAAAATAAATAAATAAAAATAAAAATGAATAAAATTGACATTTTTAAAATGAAAATTTTAGAAATCTTCTAATTTCGACTTTTTTTCTAGAAATTCTATTTCAAAGTCTAAGTTTTAAGAAAATAATTTGAAATTTCCAATTCAAACTTTTTGACTTTTTTCAGAATTTATTTTAATATATCCTTTTTTAAGTTTAGGATTTTCACCCGTTTCTCGAAATTTTGTTTTTAAAAGTCTAAATTTTAACAAACTTTTTAAACAACTTAAAATTTGACATTTTAGTCGAAGTCAATTTTGGTGGAAGAGATGGTCCTTGGTTATCTTTAAAAATGAAAATACAAAAATTGTCCCCTGAAATCCAGATAGATTAAAAAACACAACAAAGGTTACTCTAACGCGTTCCGACAGCCAAGCTATCATCCTCAGAGAGATACTGACTGAAACCATGAAAGATTAAAAAAACACAACAAAGGTTGCTCTAACGCGTTTCGACAGCCAAGCTATCATTTTCAGAGAGGTACCGAAGATGATAGCTTGGCTGTTATAATGCGTTAGAGCAACCTTTTTTTATTTTTAAATCTTTCTTGGTTTCAGGGGACAATTTTTGTATTTCAATTTTTCTCAAACTCTCGACTTCATAATCTCTACATTTTGAACTTGTTACTTGGAATTTCGATTTTAGTATCAAAAGTTGGACTTTATTTTCCACATTTTGTTTCTGAAGTCGAAATTAAAAAATAGTTTCTATTTCTTTGAAAAATTTAAAAAGTTTCCATTCAAAATTCCGATCTTGAAAAATTTTGATTATCTTTTTGAAATTTTAATTTGTAATTTTAAACTCAAAATTTTCACTTCTTTCGTAAAATGTTGGTCTTAAAATTGAATAGTCGAATTGGTCTTAAAATATTAAAGTTGTTTATTGAAATTTCGACTTAAATAACGAAATTTCAGTTGTAATGCTTAAAATTAAGAAAAAAAAAATAGTAATTACAAGTGAAAACTTGAAAGTATGTGGATTTCGAAAAAGTAACCGGTTATAAAAATTGTGATAGTTTTTGAATTATTTTATAAATCTTGATATTTCAACTATTTCCAAGTTTTCAAGTTTAATCCTCAAAATTAAATCTTAAGCTTTCACCTTATTCTCAAATTCCGTAATTTATTAAAAAATAATTGTTGTAATTGTGGAATAACAAAATTAGAATTATGAGTTCTGAAAAAAGTCTACAACTCTTTACGGACAAAATTTCGAATTTAAACTTGCGATTTTGTTAAAATAATTCAAAATTTGGATAAAATGGAAATTAGTAGATACAAAGTCGAGAATGTTAAAAAATCTTCTCGGAATTAAAAAAAAAAAAGGGTCGATATACAAAAAAATTAGGCAATTAAGACTCAATTTCACGAATAGAAGAAAAGAAAGACCCTTTCAGGAAAATTAAGAAAAGAAAAATAAAAGTTAAATGTCTAAATACAAAATTAAAAAAAAAACGAAATTTTGAGATAAAATCGATATTTATGAGTTACATCATACTAAGAAAATCTACCACACGGCCCTGAAGTCGAATTGGAAAAAAGTCAAATTTCGATAAATAAATAAAAAATTTTCGAAGAAAATATTTTTCGGGAAACCTTCGTTTTTTTGTTAAAATTTCAACAATCCAGGTATAAAAAAAAAGTTGAAATTTTCAAAAAATATTTGTCAATTCTGTTTTAATTGTTTATCAAAGCATTTATCAAATACTAATTTAAGAAACAGGTCAAAATCCCCACTTGCAAGTTTACAAACAAATATGAATACTAAACCAACTGCTATCAGCAACATGCACAGTTCCTTAAGGAATCGAGTTGCACAGTATCAGTAAAGTGACGATATGAAAGATTGCGAATTCGAACGACGTAAACCGAACTTCTTACTCAATTCCCATCCGAAACCCCTTCCGTCTCTGTTCTCGTAACCGCCAACAACTTGTTATTTAAATCCGAGAGCCAAATCGTACTTAGCTATTTACCAGACCCCCGCCTTAAATAGTCAACGTTTTTTTTTTAACTATCGAATGAAAACTGAAATATGTTTTTATAAATTATTCAACTAATTCATTCAAAAGTTCTTTAGGGCTTAAACTGAAAATTTTAACTTGGAATGCCTAATAGAAGAATATCGAAATTCGGATTTTGAAACTAAAATTCGAAATTTTGGAGAAAAAGTAAAATTTTGAATTCAAACTTGAACTTTTAAGATGAAATTTTTGGAAGAAAGTAGGAGATAAAATTTGAAATTTAAAGTTTAAAGTGAACATCTCGAGGTTAAAGTTGAAACGAGGTAAGGTCGAAAGATCGATATTTTGAAACTATAGTAGAAATTTTGAGGATAGGTACTAGTCAAAGTTCCGAGAACAAATTTTTTGAGAATCAACTTAAAATTTCAACTTTCAATTCAAAAGCTTTTAAAAATGTATAAATTTCAATTTAGAATTCAACTTTCTTCCCAAAATCAAAAATTGAAATACAAATCTTGTCCCCTGAAACCAAGAAAGATTAAAAAACACAACAAGGGCTGCTCTAGTTTCCAAAATTGAATTAAGGAGCAAAATTTTGAAATCGAACTGCCACTCTTAACGAAATCCTTTTTTTTTGAGACTGCATTCGACATTTCTTCCGAGACCCCGATTTTGAAAAATTACAAATTTTGAAATCGAAATGGAGGTTTGGGTATTTTAGTAGAAATATTAATTGGGTGAACTTTCGAGGGTGAATTTAATATTCTCAGCAAGCACTTAAATTTTTACGAGAAACATATAAATTTTGAATATAAAATCAAACTTCTTACTTTTCTTTTGCGAAATGTTTAATTTAAAGTCGAAATTTTGAGCACTACGGTTTTCGAAAATTTGAAACTTTTTCCAAAATTTCTGAAATGTTTTAAAAATTTGGGTTTTCTTATATCTTAATTGTATTTTGAAATTTTTAAAAATTAATTCATTAGCAACCAATTGCCAAATTTCAGGTTTAACTTGGAAATTTTAAATTTTTTCTTTAATCTTCAATTTTGAAATCAAAATTTTGAGCTTTTTTAAAAATTTTAAGTTTTAAGTGCACTGTTCGATTCAGTTGTTTGAACTTAGAATCGAAATTTTGAGATTAAAGTTAAAAATTCGCAAAAAAATTCATATAGTTTTAAGATTTTTTCATTGTATTGTTACGGGCTTATCGGTTCGAATTGATTATCAACACGTGAATTGACTAATATCCACTTTATTACCAAACCAAACTCGGAACACTACAACTGAATAATGAACTCACTTATTTAGTTCTAACTACTAACTCACTAATTACACTGACTGACTCTAACTAACTGACTGATTGACTCGAGGGAAAGGCAACCGACTTATATAGTTTTGGCTCCCAGGTTCTAGAAAAATCCCGCAGATAAAGCTTATCGTTTACCCAAAGTAGACGTGGGATAACATGGGTAACTTCGTTATTAGTGGCGATAGAAAGTAGCTTAAATGGGCAAAGTAGTGCTCAATTTTCCGCTTATTAACATGCCATTAAGAATGCAATTGAATAGTGGCTATTAAGAAAGAAGTGAAAGACATCATTTGTTAAAATTGTTATCAACCATGGCAACCGAGGGTACTCGTACAAGGTCAGCGATCTCAGGGGTCGAGTGCGACAGGAATGCTGAGGGGAAAAATGCTTGCGATGGACCGAAATGCGGCTGCTGGGTTGAGGGATTCATTGGGGGTGATTCATGGGAGACGTATGGGCGCGGCTAGCTAACGTTAACATGGATGGTTAAATGTATAGATTTTACTTTGTCTTTTCAAATGTTACAGTTTGATATTTTTGTAATAAACGGTTGTTTACATCAGAAGTGGGATAGTATTGGTGTGTTTTTGAGTTTTTAGTAAAAAAATGTGCAAAAATATACCAGAGAACGCGCTCCAAAGTAAAAGAAGTACTGGGGACTCGGCATGAATCCAGAAGACATCGGCGATGGCAGGGGAGCTCTCGAGAGAGCTGAGCAAGCCATAACCAGAGATGAAGACAGGAGGGTATAAGGTCAAGTTATACATCCCCAAGAAGCTCAAGTGTGGTAATAATCGCCAGCAGGGTGCAGGAGAGTAGTGAGTCGATAACCAAATTAAATGCTTTTAGTAATGTTCTGCGTTGCGTCAGATGATTGATAAAATCATAAATGCAAAAAAAATCCAAAGTTATTAAATTTAACAGTCAATCACAAGAAATCTAAACGTAATGAAGTAAGCAAACAAAGAAACGCATGCTCCTCTAAATAAAAGTATTTGTGACTCAACTTTACCCATACACGAGTACGTGATCGTCGAAATAAATGCTAACGGAGTAGAAGAGTAGAGCTCCCATCATAAACAAGAGCGTTTTGAACGTTGAAAATCTCTTAGAACTTTAGGACTTAAATAAATTAAATGATGTTTATTATGAAAAAGTAGACGGGTTATTGCACTTTGACGATTACTCAAAAAGGGGTTTTAAATTAAACGAAACAAATCTAAACATTGATATTAATAAAATAGAACAGCGATTCAAATACTTTTACAACCTTTAAATCTGTATAAAGGGTTATTCCCCAAAAAAAGGTTTTTGCTATCGAACTTGTAACGAACTAGTGAACATACAAAACAAAAATCAAAACAATTCATCTTTTATCGAAGAAAGAGGAATGGCATTTAGGTGATGGCATTAGTCAGCTATCAGGTTACTGAAGGATCTGTTAAAAATTTGAGTTATGATGTTTACGATTGCGACAAAAACAGAACATTGATATTATTTTAAGAGAGCGGACTGAGAGTTATGGCCATTATGGGTTTTTAAGGTAATTAGTTTGATCTGAAAAAGGCCATTACGTATTCACATTTATTTTTACGAGAACATTTTGGGTCCGTAGATTAATCTGCTGTGCGAATCGTCCACGTTATTAATAGGTGTACCTTTACTATGATATTGCTCTAACTCTCACATTATTGAAGTACATATATTTGAAGTGCTAATTTTTGCGAACCAAGATTGAAATACGGGAGTATAAGGTACCTGATTCGACCATAAAAGCGATAAATTATTATTAGTCGAAAACACCTAGTTCGGCAACTTAAATAATATTTGAATTTAATCGAATATTTTAGAAAATGTACACCCTGTTATTCAGAACAAAGTAAACCATAAAGTGTATTGTTTCACAAAAATATTATGTTGATATGGAGAGACCATTCCTTTGAATTAGAAACTGTAGCAATTGTGTTATTAGTTAATAGATTTCGGCAGTACTTAGTTGAAAGGCCCTCCACAGTAATTACTGATTGTGCTGCAGTAACAAATACTTTCAAAAAGGTAAAATTAAATCAGAGAATCGGCTGGTGGGTTTGGAATTGAGCGAATACCAGTTTGGTATTAGACAATCGACCTGTCAGCAAATGCGTTATGTTGATGCTAGCGGTTTTACAAGCGACTACACCCATAATGTATGAATCGAAGGGTAGAGAGGTAAAAAAAAAAAAAAAAATCACAAATCATGGTCCTCACTGGTTTGTATTTAAACGAGCACGTTTTCAAATTGTTCAACTAAATTTTGAAGATCTTGGTCTTTTTGCAACAGGTAAAAATTTATGATCAGGTGGCTTATAATTATTGGTTTCTGCGCATGCGACGTTTGGTAGAGAAATACATGAAAAACTTGTATATTGTTGAATATTTCAAATCTGTAGAAAGCGTTGATTACCATAATCTTGTTAGAAAATATCCAGGTCCTTTTATAAAATTCTCACTGATTATCTAGGGTCCTTAATAAAAACGATATGGAGGTAACACTCAAGTATTCTTCGTTGTGGATGCGTTTACAAGGTTTGTTTTAATTTACTCTTCACCTAATACAAGGTAAGATATGTACTCACTGTAATGATAGACTTCTTCATAAGGGTTTTTGGTGCACCATTTCCAACTACTAACTAGTGACAAGGTAAACCATTCACGTCTAATAATTTTGGAAAATTTCGCAAACATAAAATACGGTATCACTCACTACTTGAATGCAGCTGGGCGACCAAGAGGAAATGGACAAGTTGAAAGTTACAATAGAACCATTCTCGATTCATTGTCTACTATGGGAGCAGAAATAAACTATGAAAAATTGAATGAAAACGTTAACAACTCCAGTTAGGATTAAATGGTACCATAAATCAGACATTACGAGCATCTTCAAGTAAAGATCTGATAGATTTTCGTGTAATAGGGCAGGTGACCTTATTACTAGCTGAAATGTAGCAGAGTATTGATGTTACAGCGAAACTACGACAAATAATAGAAAATGTATCTATTTGCCAGTCCAAACAAAAATGCATATTTCGATCCAAAGCGTTGTTTCCGATTAGCTCAAGCAAATAATTAAATTTCCCTTAAAATAACTTTTCTTCTTTTACAGCACAGGTACAAGTCAAATTATTACCAAAATAAAAAGGTCTTTAAGGTCACAACAACAGGAACACTGAAGAGTAGAGTAGGGGGATTCGTTTCTTGGAGTAGGGTTACTACTCAGACAAGAACAGCTGGATAAGCAGATACCCAGGAAGCTCTTCAGTGCGGTGAAAGAAGATGGAATGGTGGTTAACTGTTCAGAATCATCATACTTTCGCGTGGGATTAGCCCATAGAGTTAGCATTTAAGTAGGAGTTTAAGTTCTAAAAATATAAGCTGCCTCTCACTAACCAGGGTTCTAATATTCTTTAAAAATAAATAGAAAAGTAAATATACATGTTCTTATAAACTTTGTTGCACAGATCTACCACTGGAGTGAGGACACTCCAGCTGTCAGGAAGGGCCGAATGTTATCAACCATGGCAACCGAGGGTACTCGTACAAGGTCAGCGATCTTAGGGGTCGAGTGCGACAGGAATGCTGAGGGAAAAAGTGCTTGCGATGAACCGAAATGCGGCAGCTGGGTTGAGGCATTCATTCGGGGTGATTCATGGGAGACGTATGGGCGCGGCTAGTTAACGTTATCATGGATGGTTAAATGTATAGATTTTACTTTGTCTTTTCAAATGTTACAGTTTGATATTTTTGTAATAAACGGTTGTTTACAATGTATTATTTTTTGAATCCAAGAAAAAAGTACAAGTTCGTAGTTCTTGTCGAGAAAGAAAAAGGGAAAAAATGGAATATTAAAGTAAGTGAAGCGTCTTTCACATAATGTAATAGAAAAAGTTAGAAATACATCTTAATTCTGCATAAGAGCTATTTGTATTGAAATGGAATCTTGCATAAGAAATTCAGGCATTGAATAAGTTGGGTACTTTATCATACTTTGCGAATACAAAAGAAATAAATCATGCTAGTGTGCAGGTAAAATTTTGAAATATAAACATGTACCCATGAAGTGAGCAGTCTCTCCCAGAAGGGTGATACATTCTTTTTACGGTAAAAGATTTATAGATAAAAGTTTCAAGGGGGCGCGAACGCCCGTGTCTGGCTTGCCACCTGCTACTCTCCTCAAATACACTTTGCACATACAATTATATTGTTTCGAGGCTGAAAACTTATGAACAAACAATTGCGGCCGGGGAACTTTCCAGGAAGTATGCAGCCAACTTTCGCGGCTAAACTCAACAGATGCCTGGGTCTTGTGAACAAAACACGAAAACGATGAGTGTGTGTGTGGATATCTGCATTCAAACCTAATAATTACTTGTTCTGGATTCTGAAACTTAATTTATTTTTAGAGACGTAAAGAAACTATATCTTCTTTAGTATCTCAAACAGAGACAGACACCTTTTCCAACTTTAATCCACTCGCAAAGGCCAAACTCATTATGCCTTTAATACACTGCGAGAAGGATGCCGAAATAAGGGTAGATGGCGATGAACCACATTTTTAAACAAGGATAGATTGAAATCCAAATCTTGTTCCCTGG
This sequence comes from Dastarcus helophoroides, assembly GCA_028583605.1. Taxonomy (NCBI): domain Eukaryota; kingdom Metazoa; phylum Arthropoda; class Insecta; order Coleoptera; family Bothrideridae; genus Dastarcus; species Dastarcus helophoroides. The sequence continues at coordinate 31,639,606 of CM053331.1, read as the reverse complement.
CTATCGAAAAGCATTAAAGCAACCTCTGTTGTGTTTTTTAAACCTTCTTGGTTTCAGGGGACAAGATTTCTATTTTAATTTTTGAAGATAACCAAGGACCAGTACGTTCCACCAAAAAAAAAGGATAGGTTGTAGTTCTTGGGGAAAATTCCTTTGGTAACGAGTTCCATAGCTTGGAAGTTCTAGAGAAAAAAGAGTCTGCTTAGACAAACGGCCTCACTGTGTCAAACTGGTAGAGAAATTTGCTCCCTCCGACTGTCTTATGTGCCTCTTGGGGGGATCAATTCTATTAGTTCCTGCAAGCATCTCTCATGACAGTACTTGGAGAAAAGAGTCACCAACCGCCTATGCTCTAGTGTTTCGAGAGAATCTCTCTCTCTCTCTCGTCACCAATTATTCGAATCGTTTTTCTTTGCATTGAATCCAAAAGAGCTAGAGTGTGCTTTTGAGTTGAACTCCAAACATAAGAACAGTATTCTAGTGTTGGCCTAACTTAAGCTTTGTATAGCCTGAGTAGCTGATGAGATGTGAAGTACTTTTTAGCTCTAAAAAAAGCCTAGCTTCTGAGAGGTGGTCTTAGCAATGGTGTGCGCATGATCGTCCCAAGAGAAGTTAAACGTACTCGCATTCACTCCTAGGATAGACATATTAGATCCCATCGGGAGGATTTTACCGTCCATTAGTATATTTTCTGCATTATCCATTGATGTTTTCTTAGAGAAAACCTCGGCCTGAGTTTTTGAAGCGTTGAAGTCCACCAGATTTTTTACGGGAAAACGATTCGACATCATCGAAGTTTAGGCAGAACGTAGACCTGCATTTAGTTAATAGTTAATAGCGACTCTGACAGAATCTGGTCCTGCATTCAATCAATAGTTAGTAGCTGAATTCCGCATTTGAAATAGATGATGCGCCGGAATATTTGTTAATTTATCTATGAGCAACTGAAACTTGTTTTTACATTTATTGGGAAGCACCTCGAAGGGTTTCGTTAAAATGACAACTTGTTTGCAAATGCACTATAATTCCCAACGTATGACGCGCAAAATTTAATTAGAGGCGCTGCTAGTACACAATTCGAAATCATGGTGCACAAATTGTTTTAGGAAAAAACAATACGCTAACGAGATTCAACTCATTTACCGAAATGATACTAATTACTCTTTAGCTTGTGTTATCATGCAATTTATCTTGTTTATTTCAATTTGACGCTTATATGTGCAGGAAATTCATAACAGTTTGTGGATGTGCATGTGTATTTTCCCGTTCGAAGTTACACTGAATATTTCGTCATCCCACATCAAAACCTAATTAAAATTTTATGCGAAAACTCACTCATAAATTATATTTTATGTAGCATGGAGGAAGCATTCACCTCATAATCGGGGTGAGAAACAAAAATGATTCCTATCAAAACTATACACAATTCTTCATGGCAGACTTTTATTGGTCGGAAACGTTATATTTATTTATTTTATTTAAAACGTATAACTCACTGACGGAAGGGGTATTAGCCCTAGGAGTAGTTGTTTCTTGTGGATTGTGCTTTAAATATTTAAATTTTTACCTCCGTAAATTATTGATGAAACGTCATGTTATATTTTTTTATGTATTTCATTCAATTTACTATTTTTGAATATTTCTTTCTTCCTTATTGTTTCATTTCCTTGTTATGCATTGCTGACAAACGGCAAAACATCAGTGTCTAATGCTAGAGACTTTTTTATGAATTTTTTATATTTTTTAATATTCTCTTAATTAATTTAAAAAAAAATCATGTGTAATTTTAGTCTTCTATAATTCATTTTTTCCCTATTCTATGAAAATAAACTAACCTATTTTTTGTCAGCTGTCATTAGGTCAGCTGTCATTAGGTCACGTTTTATAGATTTAGATATCGTCTAGTCATTTTCAAATTATTAAATATTGTCCACTTTTAAGACTAAAAACTTTAATATTTCTAATCGCAGAAATGTTAAATAAAATAAATAAACATTTAAACAACTGCTCAAACGAAAATTCAATGAAAGAAGGTTAATAATTAAAGGATTCACAAAAACTTGAAATTTCAATTTGTGAACGAATATTCAAGAAAAAATTCGAAATCGTTGGTGAAAAAGTGCACACCCCGAGAACTGATTTTATAGGTTAGAGCTACAGGTAAATTATAGACTTTTCTTTAGATGTTTTAGCTTCAAAGTGAAAATTTGCATTTTTAAGTCCAATCTTCCAGGAAAGAAGCAGAAAGTTTACCTTGCAGCTTACCAAGCAAACCTACTTTCCTCTAAAAACAATTTTTAACAAAAACATTCCTTACGCCACATGTGTTTCAGAACAAATTCTTTCTCAAATTGAAATACAGAACCTACAGCCAAGCTATCATCTTTAGAAGGATACTGACTGAAACCAAGAAAGAATAAAAAATACAACAAATGTTGCTCTAACGCGTTTCGACAGCCAAGTTGTCATCTGCAGAGAGAAACTCTGGTTTCAGGGGGCATATGCTGTATTTCAATTTTTAAAGATAACCAAGGACCAGTTCGTTTCACCAAATTCTTTCCCATCATATTGCGTTTCCCATACAAGCAGTTATAGTGGTTGTAAATAACATGCAGTATGTGGCCATATTATTAAAAACACTTTAAAATTGAAGCTTCTTTTAATCTTCTAAAGACATATGACGATTAAAATACAAATCTTGTCCTTTGAAACCAAGAAAGATTAGAAAACACAACAAAGGTTGCTCTAACGCGTTTTGATAGTCAAGCTACCATCTTCTTGGTTTCAAGGGACAAGATTTGTATTTCAATTTTTGAAGATAACCAAGGACCGGTCCGTTGCACCAAAACACATATGACGATGGTTTTTGGCCCACCCCATTCCCCTTTTTTCATAGATGTGTTTAATCTTGGTTTTATATTAGCCTGCAACACCTAAAACTTTGCTCTTGCAGACGTCTTCGAACTTTCGAACGGTTCTCTCAGACAAATTAATTCCTGAGTCTTAAATCATTTTTTTTAGCATTTCATTGCTTTTGGTTAGGTTTTGCCAGTGGCGGCTGGTCTTAAAGAGCGCAAGAGCGCGCGCTCCTCAAGAAATGAGGGATCTATTCTGTTCGGTTTAATGTAAAAGGCTTGGATTTATCACATTCTTAAACACAAAATAATGATATACTAATTAGCTAATAATACTTATGAGTGACTTGAAATAAAGTACTTAAACGTTTGATTCCATTATATTAAATATTATAAGGAAATTTCAATAAGTGGGTGTGCGCAGAATTATGCACCTAGCGTGGCAGCCGTGCGATGCCTATCAACGGCCCCCACGGGATACGGATAAATAATTTACAGAACATCACGTTAAAGCTTGCTCCAGGTACGGCGCTCCGCGTTTATGCGCCATTGCCAAATGGTGAGTACGAGTCAGAGTTTGGAGTGTGTATTTACGGTTTATGATGATACATGCGTAGGTGTCGGCTGATCTAATTGCGATTGCTTATTGTGCGGCTTAGAGACCTAACTGCCAATAGTACCGCTATTCACAAAGAGATAGCAGTATTAATTCTAGGGTGTAATAATTAATTTGTAAATTTGGATTTAAACAGTTTTGATGAGAAAGTAATGAACACTTTATTTCCTTAAAAGATCGTAGAGTGGATTTTGTTTTAAAAAATATTTTTTTAATGTTTTTTTAAAGTTAAATTGAAACTTTGTAATAAAATATATTTTATTTCCCAAATGCAGTTTTTATGAAAAAATGATATAATTTTATTCCTATGAAAGCAAACAATTTTAATTAAGTAACACAGAGCCATAACAACTTGCAACCCTACAGAGTACTTTAAAGGGGCTCAGAAATGTTGATAATGTTTTTTTGTACTCGATGGAAATAATTTAAAAATGACAACCCAAAAATATTTTGAGGTTATAAGATGTTAATTAAAAATTTAATTCGTAAAAATACCATTAAATATAAACCTTTTGTATCACTTTTGTTTCTCTTAAATTTAATACCTTGCTATGGCACTGGAGTCACCTAAACTCTTAACTACTAATATTTTTGCATCTGCGCACTTCCTGTCGAAGAGTCACCAGCCGCCACTGGGTTTTGCAAACAAATATCTCTTATTTTTCTGTTACCTCGTGGTATTGTTAGACGTTTACGACCACAATTCCTAACAAGCTTCACTTGACCACTCTTATTTTTCACTTTTTTTTACTTTGATTCTGTTAATTGCTGAAATACAAATCTTTTCCCCTGAAACCAAGAAAAATTAAGAAAACACAACAAAGGTTGCTCTAACGCGGTTCGACAGCCCAGCTATTATCTTCAGAGAGATACCTCTTTACCTTTTGAAGATAACCAAGGACGAGTCCGTTTCAGCAAAAAAAATAAGTAAATAAAATTATATTAACTGTGGCAACAGAAACGTGAGGTAAAGCCGATATTTGCAATTTTGACCCGCCACAAATAGCCTTCAATAAACTGGAGGCCGTCAATGGTCCTTTATCTCCGTTAAGGATATCTATCTGGCCTCTGATTAATGTAAATTGTTTCATATGCATCAAATTCTCTGCTATTTGCGACCGATCCTAACAATTTTAGATTTTTGATGTTAATTTTGTCTCCTGTTCTTATCATATGTGGGGCGACATTTGATTTTTCTTCTCTATTGCATCTAAAGTGAGCTATACGTTCTTTAAATCTGGTTTTAATGGATCTCTTGGTCTGTCCAACATACGATAAATTACAATTGTTACAGCTTATTTTGTAAATTCCGGAATTCTCAAGCTTGTCCAATTTATCTTTAGCATTACCCAAAAAATTGCATGCACCAGATGTGTTAAACAATTAGAAATATAAAAGAAAGCAAAACACCGCCAATATCGATTTAAATCTCAATGCAGATGACGTCGATGCATCTTTTGTAAATCTTCTTAAATTAGTACACTTAAAAGTGCCATTTTTGCTGGCCAAATACGTATCGCGTAATTATTTATTTAATTGCCGATGTGGTAAAGGGGTGAAACCTACTTTGGACTTAAAAGCCACATTGTTTAGTTCAGTGCTTTAATGTTATGAAAAGTTAGGCCCTTTTTTAAAATGTTGAATGTTTTGACTCTTGAAGCCCGATCCACAAGAAACAACTCAAGTTATGCCAACACTAGAATACTGTTCCCAAAATATTTAAATTTTTAACACAGTAAATTGATGATGAAACGCCTATTCATGCTAAAATTTCTTTATTTTTCTTTTTTATATTTTAAAAAATGTTTATTTTTAAGTATTTCTTCCTCATTGTTCCATTTCCATGTTATGCACTGCTGACGAGCTCAAATGAGAGCGAAACATCGATGTCCAGTGCTACAACCTTTTTTATGTATTTTTTTTATATTTTCCTAATTTATCAAAAAAACAAATTTGTTTTTCCATATCTAATTTTTGGTCTCCTATTTTTCATTATTCTTATTCTATGTAAAATAAATTAACCTCTTAACTTGTGAACTGTCATGAAGTGACGTTTCCAATAAATTTAAATATCGCGTAGTCGCATTTCAAAAACTGTTTAGAAAATTGTCAACAAACCATAAAAATTTAAATATTTCCAAACTGGGCCGAAGAAATGTTAAATAAATTGAAAAAAAAATGACAAATATCCTACTCTTTTTTAAAATTTTAATTTGTTTTCAAAAATGTCGATTTGTTCTCAAAATTTTGATTTGTTCTCAAACTGTCGATTTATTCACAAAATTTCGATTTGTTCTCGAAATTTTGACCTCCCTTAGATTCTATCTTTTTGGAAAATTCGGTTTTATTCAACATTTTAACTTTGGTCATTTTTATTTCATTACTTGCTTGGATTTTAATTTGAAAACAATAATAAATAAATTTATGACTTTCATAGAATTTAATTTATTTTGAAAATTTCGAATTTTTGCAACCTTTGAAAATTCTGAATATTTATACTTTATTTTTAAATTTTTTTTTTGAAGATTGCATCATTTCAAACATTAAATTTTTATCCTAATTTAGAAAAAAAATCTTTTCTCTAAAGTTGCTTAAACCAAAATTCGAATTGCTCTCGAAATTCTAATTTTCGTTTAAAAATGGTCTATTTTCTAAAAAAAACTCAGATTTTAATGAAAATTCTTATTTATCTTGATTTTATTGTAAAACAAAGAAATAAATAAAATTCGTTTTTTAAAAATCAATTAGGTTGAATATTTTAATTTTGAATATTCTTACGTATTTTTTATGAAAAAATATATCTTTTGTTTTGTTTTTGTACAAATTAACATATTTTGAAAATTTTGAATGTTAGGCAAAAAATTTGACCGTTTTGATAATTTGTATTTTATGTAAAATTTTCTAAAAAAAAGACTTAAATATCCTACTCTTTTTTAGAATTTCGATTTGTTTTCGAAAATCTCGATTTGTTCGCAAAATTTTGATTTGTTCTCAAAATATCTATTTGTTCTCAAAATTTCGATTTCTTCTCGAAGTTTTGACCTCCCTCAGAAAAATTCTATCTTTTTGGAAAACTTGATGTTATTAAGCATTTTAACTTTGACCATTTTTATTTTATTATTTGATTAAATTTTAATTTGAAAATAATAATAAATAAATTTCCGACTTTCATGGGATTTAATTTATTTTGAAAATTTCGAATTTTTGCAACCTTTGACAATGCTGAATATTTATTTTCTTTTTTTTTTTTAAATTTTTGTCTCTGACAATTGCAGCAATTCAAACATTAAATTTTTATCATAATTTACAAAAAAATCTTTTCTTGAAAGTTGCTTAAACAAAAATTCGAATTGCTCTCGAAATTCTAATTTCTATTTAAAAAGTCTATTTTCTGAAAAACTTAGATTTTATTAAACGCTTTTATTTATCTTGATTTTAATGTAGAACAAGAAAATAAATAAAGTTCGTTTTTTTAAACAATTTCAATTAGGTTGAACATTTTAATTTTGAATATTCTCACGTGTTTTTTATTGTCATTTTAGTATGAAAAAATATATCTTTTTTTTGTAGAAATTACCTTATTTTAAACATTTTGAATGTCTTGCAAACAATTTGAACGTTCTAAAAATTTCCATTTTATGTAAAATTTTGACTTTTTAATAATCGCAACATTTTGTTAATTTTTTGTTGATTGTTAATTTAGTTGTAGTAGTTAAAAAATGACTCTTTATCAATACTTTGACCTACTTTAGAAATTTTGACTCAAAATTTCGATTTTTGTCAAAGTTTTGATTTTGTTAAAGTTCTAGTTTTTTTTTGAAATCTTGACTAGCTTTTGAAAAATTCAATTTCTTTTAGTTTCTATTTTATTAGACATTTTAATTTTAAAGATTTTTAGGCGTTATTTATTTCAATTTTAATAAAACACTATATTTTTGGCGACTTAGTCAATCGGTCCTAATTACCAAATTTGCATGTTTCGTGAATATAAATGTTTTGTTTGTAAATGATGTTTTATTTGTTTCAATTGCAATGAAGACAGTTGTGTTAACGCTATTGCATTATTTATCAGTGACTGGTACTTTGATAAGGCGATTAAAGTTTCAATATTTTATTTTCGATCTTTCATCTGTACTTATATGTAGCAGTGTTAAAGTTATTTTTTATTTACCTTTCTTAAGGGCAACGTACATGCATGATTCTTTTGTTCTGCCCATCTGGGGTTCATTGCTTTTCGAATGATTAAATGGTGATTCCTCTTATGTAATAATCCATACTGAAAAAAATGTAGAATATTGACAGATACTGATTTTTGGTTAAAATTTTGACACCAAATATTGAAACTTTCAAACACAACATTTAAAAATTAAAATGAAAATCTTGTCCCCTGAAACCAAGAAAGATTAACAAACGCAACAAAAGTTGCTCTAACGCGTTTCGATGGCCAAGCTGTCATCTTCAGAGAGATACTCAGTATCTCAATTTTTGAGGATAACCAAGGACTAATTTGTTCCACCAAAGAAACAAAATTTGAAGGTAACCTTTTTATATCCTTGGAATTTTTTCTTAATTTCCATTTTTTTTGATAATCTCTTGTAAAACTTGTAATGTTTACTTAAGGTATTTTACTGATTAATTGCTTTTCTATAGATTTTCTTCAAATTTCTGTCAGATGTAACAACATATTATCTATACACCTACAAAATTAAGAAACCCGTACGTAGATATTCCCTGTCAAACTTTCATTTTTTTAACGTGTGAGGTGAAATACAAATTCAGGTCCCCTGACAACAAGAAAGATTAAAAAATACTGCAAAGGTTGCTCTAACGCGTTTCGATAGCCAACCCATCATCTTCAGAGAGATACTACTAGATTCGTATTTCAGTTTTTGAAGATAACCAGTCCGTTCCACCAAAAAAAAAACGTGTGAAATATAAACGAAAAATGTTTTTGAAGAAAATTTAATTTATGGCGGCCAAACCTTTCTTTAGATTTTGATAAAAGCATAATTTATTATGTACCCTAATATTATGAATGAAACTGTTAAATACCCAAGCAACATTGATTAGTATAATAAACGTTTATTAAATTAAAATTGCGTTTATTTTAAGTTTAAAAAACGTTTGTATACCATTCAGTGTTGCTTGGCTATTAAGGATTTCAAGCAGTATTCGTTTTTGCGTAATCGCAGTTCATCTGGCTGAATTTCGATGCTTCATTCAACATGTTAAGGAAACATTTTGAAGTAATGGCAACATAGCAGATTTACTAATGGAGTCTTGACTTACAGAAATCCACAAAGCGTCTGATTTGTGCGGAGATGTGTCGCATAAGAATAGTTGTACTGTTGTCGGCTTAGACTCACATTTTGAAATTTGTATTATTGTATTCACGCGTACAGCGTATGCTAAAAGTCGAGTAGTGGTTGCAGTATTGTGTTCACATCTCGCTTAGGCAAAAATATAACGTTCCAACAACTTTTATCTGCGATTATTATTGGTGAACTACTTTAAGTTAAATTTTCGGAATATTAATCTTAAGATGATGGCTTTTATAAGTAGAAATTACAAATTATGATGGATTTTATAAGTAGAAATTACAAAACGCAGCTACTGATATTTTCCATTTTTTTAATGTCGTTTGTTTTCCTCGATTATTTGCATTTAATTTATTCTTATAAAAAAGTCAGACAGGTTTACTAATTTGTGTAATATACAGACCCAAATAAGAGATGGTGTGTTTTGATAACTAAATGTTTGAACATTTGGTAAAAGATCAAACAACTAGAGATGATATAAAGGAGGGAGTTCCTAAATATCAAATAACCCGGACCCGACTTCCAGTACGTTACTGATTAATGTCTCATAAAGACTTTAATATTTTACAACAGTTTCCTGATAGCACGGAAGGAATTTGAGAGCTTCAGAAGTCAACATTATTAATAATTGATTCTCCCAAAGCGTAAGCCTGTGAGGTGTTAGTGATCAATGTTAAGACTCTTAGAAACAAGGGTAGCGTCTGTGTATTGGTGGCGTCGCCCTTCCTTTAATTTTATATTTTGTTCGATTTATCTATCTGCAAGCGAGCTCCTTGTAAATATTTAATTTTTACTTTCCTTGGTTTTCTTGTAGACCCGACGGTTTTATTGGTTCACAGGCTGACTCGCACTTCGTTCCTTTGCCTTAATGCTTTACCGATAACGTCTACATTCTAAAAGAAGTATCTCCTGAAAGATACAAACTGAGAAACATTTATACGTAGTTAACAGTAGAAAATTTCATCATTTTTTCATTCTCATATTCTTTACATACACACTTCACGTTGCTATAAATTTAAAATAAGGAGATTTCAACGAAATTTAAAAAAAAAAAAATTAAAGATCTCAGATTTTACGAAATATAACAAGTTTGGGATAAAGTCGAAATTTTGAAAGAAATTACATCGTAAAAAATCGCATTTTCGAACCTAAGCTTGATATTATCAGAAAAATATCGAAATTCTCGCGTCACAACTGAAAATTTGAGAATACAATTGGAAACAAAATTTTGGTTCCTAGAAGAACTGAAATGCCCAAAATTATGGTTGAACTTTTTAGGGTATGTTTTAGAAATGATCGCATTTTCGGACATAAGCTTGATATTTTCAGAGAAATGTCGAAATTCTCGTGTCACAACTGCAAATTAAAGAATACAATTGGAAAACGAAATTTTGGTTTCTAGAAAAACTGAAATGACCAAGATTATGGTTAAACTTTTCATAGGTAAGTTTTGGAAATGATTTAATAGTCTTCGTTTTGAATTTGGAAGCTTAAGAAAAAGTTAACATTTACAAAAAACTTCAGATTTACGAAAATAAAAAAATTGTCACAGAAGCTATGCTTTTCTAGCGTGGTTTGAAGACCACGCCCCGCACTGATCTTTGTATGTAGAAATTAAAGAAATAAAGATATAAAACCATGTATGGAAACCACGTATTTCTTGCAAATTAAAACTGTGTACTCAGCTTCTCCGTCAAAAATCCAAATTATATTGGTTTACTATATTTTCTCTTTTGAATTTGGGTTAAAGAACACTGGTTTAGAAGAAAATTATTTAGCATTTGTTTATTATTAGTTAACTAATTAGAACTTAGCAGTCAACTGATATCTGTTTTCTGCTTAATTCAGTATCACAAATTAATTTGATTGCATGCATGAAAACCATTTTCTTTAAGCTTTCAAAATGCATTTTCCATATATTCCCGAGATTGAAGACCTATGGAAATGCAGATAAATTAAATCGAGAGGGCAGACAGGGTTGCGACGCTAATGGGGGTTAGCGCAGCGTCGAACTGCAGCAAAGATATCCAAGAAATTGACGTTCGAGGTGAGAAGAGCGCAGACCCTATCCGAAGATCGCAAGACGACAATAAAGGTGCCACTTTCGCCAAGTAGCGAGTAGAATACTTTAACGATCCATACGTTACAGCAACTATCGATATACCTTCTTAACCCTGTACGACGGGTGATATTTATATCGCTTTAGAATTTACACGGGGAAGAAATGATGGCCCCGTGGCTCGATAAATCTCAGCAGGATTTCGTTGTTCAAATAACTTCTGATTTACTAAAATCGTTTCATACAAAATTACCATGCACGCTAAATAATCGAGAATATGCCACCCTTGATCAGATATTTCGTATATTCATGTGCCAGAATTATCTGAACTGGTATCGCTTGCGATCCGAATTTGACCAATTGTGTAGTAAAGTAACAAAATTCAACTTGTTTTTCCCATAATTGAAATTTATTTTCATGAAAATTGACTCTATGAGGCGAAGAGTGTATGAACATTTCAACTGTTTTTTAAATTTTGCCTTTTATTGGTTATTTCAGTTATTTTTTAATTTGGCCTAGTTTTTAATATGCCAAACATTTTTAAGGAATTCATTTTTACATTTTAGTTTCGACTTTAGTTTTCACAATTTATATTTGTACCGTTTTGTACCGTTTTAACCCACCTTCTTAGAGATTTTTATTTCAGAATTTCGTCTTTGTTTAAAGACCTTGATTCTGTTTTGAAGTCTTAAACCTTTTTCCACATTTTAAATCTTTTTGAAAATTTCGACTTTTATTCAAACATTTCAACTTTGCAACCAGATTAAGTAGATGTATCCAAAGAAACAAAAGTCACTAGAACTGAGCAGTGATTGTTTTAATTAGCATATAACAAAACTGTCTTTGTAAAATGCAGTCGAAGTCAGTTACAAATCACCCAAAGGGATTTAAACCTCTTGAGTATTTATGTTACTGGCGTCAACTGGAAATGTTTCTAGCAACCCTATTAACCTGATAAAACTAAGGAAGGCTGAAACCCTTTCATGATTGCTGGTTGTAAATATTTTCAACTGGAGTAGATTCGATTGTTTCATTAAAGAATATTTAACTGACATTTGAACCCTATTTGAAAATTTCGTCATTTTTGAAATATTTGGATTTTAAATATATAACCCTTTTTGAAAATGGGTTTTTTTTTTGCAAAGTTTCGACTTTGTAATTTCTACATTTTTAAAACTTTCAAATTTATGACATTCAGTCTATCAAAGACGTTTAAAGTTTTTAAAAAATGCATTTTTTTAAATACAATTCTGATTGTTTTTGGAAATTTCGACATTTTTAAACACTTTTATTTTTTTAAATGTCAGCATTTCAAAATATTCACATTTTTTTTTTAAATTTGGTAAATGATCAATTTTTACTTTAGTTTCCAAGTTTCGATTTCTATTGAAATTGTTAACTTTTTTCAATATCTCAACTTTTTTAAATCCTGCTTTCATTTGATTTTTTTAGACGTTTCAAATATTTTTAAAATGTCGACTCGCTTAAAAATTTCAACTTTGTTTTGCAAGCTGCACTTTTTTAGACTTTCCATTTTTCTTGAAATCTCAACTTATTTGAAAATTTTCACCTTTTTTTTCGAAATCTCCATCTTATTTGAAGATATCAACTCTTTCTCAAAATTCTATTTTTTTAAATTTTGCTTTTTAAAAATAATGTTGATTCTTAAATTTTGGCCATGTTTCCAAATTTGGACATTCTTGAAAAATTTCACTTTTTTAAAGGGTCGAGTTTCTTAAAAATTTTCATTTTAAACTTTTTTAAAGTTTGGATTTTTTTGTAAATTTCGACTGTTCTGACAATTTTTTGCATATTTTTTACTTGGAAACTTAAGCAGTTCAAAATATGCACTTTTTTCTTTGCTGGTTTTTTAAAATTTCCACTGTTTTGGCAATTTTTTGCATATTTTTGAACCAAGCAGTTCAAATTATCCACTTTTTTCTTTACTGGTTTTTTTACCTTTTTCATGTTTCGACTTTTTATAAATATCTGATTTTCTTTTTTGAAAATAAAAATTTTTCGAAAATTCTGACATTTCCAAATATCACAGTTTTCTGATATTTCCGAATTATACATTTGTTCGATATTTTTTATAGTCAATATTCTGACTCTATTCATATTTCAACTTTTTTAAATTTTTAAATTTTTGACCTTTTTCCAAAAATTATTTCTACTCAAACTTTTGTCCTCTTTTTTTTTAAATGCTGACTTTTATAAAAAAAAAATATTTTTTTTTAAAGTTTTAAATCAAAATTTTGTCTTTTTTCCAAGTTTAAATACGATTATTTTTATTTTTTAATTAATTCGATTTATTTTTCGAAATCTCAACTTTTTTTGAAGATATCAACTTTTATTTTTCATGGTGGACTCTTATTGATCGGAAACATTATGTTTAATCATTTGACTTAACATTTGTACGACCCAGTTTGGAACTATTTACATAAAAATTTAAACATTTCCAAACTGGGTCGTAGAAAACTTAAATAAAATGATTAAACATATTAACTCTTTCCCGAAATTCCATTTTTTAAATTCTGCTTTTTAAAAATAATTTTAATTCTTAAATTTTGGCCTTACCTCCAAATTTAAACCTTCTTGAAAAATTCCACTTCTTTAAAAAAGTCGAGTTTTTTGAACATTTTCATTTTGAACCATTTTGAAAATTTAATTTTTTTTAAACTTTGACTCTTTTGACAATTTTTTGCATATTTTTGACTTGAAAACTAAAGCAGTTCAAAATCTACTATTTTCTTTACTGCTTTAATTCACAGACTTGGAAATTTCCAGATTTTTGACCATTTTTATGTTTCGACTTTTTGTAAAAAACTGATTTTAGTTTTTGAAAATTGAAACACAGAACTTGTCTCCTGAAACTAAGAAAGATTAAAAAAACAACAAACGTTGCTCTAACGCGTTTCGACAGCCAAGCTGTTATCCTCAGAGAGTATTTCTCTTCAGAGAGTATCTCTCTTCAGAGAGTATCTCTCTTCAGAGAGTACCTCTCTGAAAAATGACAACTTGGCTGTCAAAACCCGTTAGAGAAACGTTTGTTGTGGTTTTTAATCTTTCTTGGTTTCAACGGACAAGTTCTGTATTTCAATTTTTGAAGATAACCAAGGACCAGTTCGTTCCACCAAACTTATTATTTGAAGATAAAAATGTTTCGAAAATTCTGACATTTTCAAATTTCACAGTTTTCTGACATTTCCAAATTATATGTAAATTCCTTTAACATTTTCTTATGATCAAAATTCTGACCCTTTTTATATTTCAACCCATTTTAAAGTTTTTAACTTTTTGTCCTTCTTCCAAAATTTTTTTCTATTCGAACTCTCGCCTTTTTTGAATGAAAATTTCGTTTTTTTTAAGTTTAATTTGGAAATTTATATTAGGGAAGCGCGAAGAGATCCTTAGGGGGGTAATATGTATTCGGACATTTTGATTTTTCTTGAATGCTTTTTAATGGTTGGATTTTTCTGATTGATTTTTTTAAAATTCCAACATTATTTAAAAAATTTCTGTTTCCCTTCAAAACTTTGAATTATTTTTTAATGTGATTTCGAGAATTCCAAGTTTTTTCAACAGTTTGGGTGTTTGAGTTTTCAGTGTTTTTTCAAAATGTGAAGTTTCTTAAAGGTTGACATCTTTTACGATTTTATTCTAGAATGTAATACATCTTTTTTTCAGAATTGGAATTGTTATAAATACTTGACTCTTCAAAATATCTATATTTTTAAAATTTTTTGTTTTTTAAATTTTAATTTTTTTAAAAGGTTCAAACAAATTCTAAAATTTAGAATTTTTTTGAATATTTGGACACTGAAAATTTTGGTATTTTTTTAATTTTCAAACTGGTAATTTGGAAATTTATTCAAAATTTCGATTTTGTTTTGAATTCTCGACTGTTTCCACAATTTTAATTTTTTGGAAGTTTTGAATTTAAAACTGACATATTTTAAGTTTTAAAATTATTTAAAAATTTCCAGTTTATTTGTAAATTTCAAAAAGGGCCACGTTTTACAAAAATATTCAGCTTTGAAAAATTAAAATTAGCAAAACAAGTCAAAATTTTTTAAAAAGAAAAAAATCTTGACTTGTTTTGCAAATCTTGATTATTCTAAGGTCCTTTTTGAAATTTTCAACAAATTTTTAAAATGTGCCCTTTTTTTTTCAAAAATCTTTAACTTTTGTTGAAAATTTTAAAAGTTCGTTGAAAACATTTTTCAAAATTATGTCTTTAAAATTCTGATTTTTTAAAAATTTTAATTTTTTTTTGAGTTTTAAAATTTCCACTTTATTTCAAATTTTCGCTTTACTTGAAAATTTTGCTTTCCTAAAAATCCCGAATCCATCTATATTTTTTAAAATTCTGGAAATATTTTGAAATATTGGAATAATATTGAAATTTTTATTAATTGTTGAAAATTTTAAATATTTGTTAAGGACATTTTTTAAAATTTTGACTTTAAAATTCTGATTTTTTGAAAATTTTAATTTTTTTAAGATTTTACCTTTTTTAAAATTTTTGTTTTAAAATTTCTACTTTCTTTTGAATTTTCGCTTTACATAAAAATGTTGTTTTTCTAAAATTCCGGAATTCATCTATATTTTTCAAAATTTCGAAAATGTTTTGAAAGTTTGCAATAACATCGAAATTTTTTTTAATTGTTAAATATTTTGAATGTTTATTAAGAACCTTTTTCAAAATATTGACTTTAAAATTCCGATTTTTTGAAAATTTTAATTTTTTTTACGAATCTTTCGACGTTCCTCAAAATTTTGGTTTTAAAATTTCCACTTTATTTTAAATTTTTGCTTGACTTGAAAATTCAGCTTTTTTAAAAATCGCGAATACATCTAAATTTTTCAAAATTCTGGAAATGTTTCGAAATTTTAGTATAGTGAAATTTTTTTAATTCGAAATTTTTTGAAATTTTTGCCGTTTTACTGATTTATTTAAACCTTTTCCCAATGCTTATTTTTTTTTTCAGAATTTCACCGCTTTTCAAAAATTCTGACTACCTTTCAGTATTTCGAATTTTTAAAGATTAGATGCAATTTATTTTCAAAGCTCCAATATTTTAGTTTTTTTTTTAATTTTAACTTTTCATGAAACTTTGACATTTTTCAAAATTTCGACACAATAAAATTTTTGAATCTCTTTAAAAATTTTAAAACTCATTGAATATTTCCAATCTTTGATATTTCGACTTTTCTAAAAATTTGGAATTTTTTGAATAATAATCATTATTTTCCAAATTTCATTTGCTAAAACCTTTGGATATTATAAAAGTTTGAACCACATTTTAAGATTCGACTTTTTTGAAAATTTTGACATTTTTAACTGCCTTTTTCATTCGAATATTTGACTTTTGTTTGAAAAATATAAAGGAAAGCATAAACATATTATTTATTCTTGTAAGGGCACAACATAAAAAAACATAGGATCCTCTTTTTTAAGGTGTTACCATTTTTTGAATTCGGTCTCCTTTTATTGAAAAATTTCGACTTTTTTAAAAAAATGGTAAATTATCAATATTTCGATGTTTTTGGAAATTTGACTGTTTCCAATAAATCTACTCTTGAAAATACTTTATTGAAAAATTTTAGCTTTTATAAAAGGTATGCCTTTTTTGAAATTTTTTTTGCAGAACTTCACATTTCGGGTGAAACAGGATCATGGTACACTCCCTAATTTTTCTTTATTTGGAAAATTAAATTTTTAAATTGTTTAAAAATTTTATAGTTATAAATAAAAAAAAATGAGGTATAGCATGATCCTGTTACACCCGATATATTGTTTTTCAACATTTCTACTTTTTTGATATATTTAGTTTTCTTTTCCACGTTTTTTAGTTGCTTGAATATTTTGCATCATTAAAAACTTTAAATCTTTTACAAAATTTTGACTTTTTAAAAGATTTTTTACTTTTTTCCAAAATAAATTTTTCCAAAATTACTTTTTTGTTCCAAAATATTAGCTTGTTTTCGAAGTTTTGTTTTTTTGTGAATTTTAAATTGTTACAAAAAATTTACTACTTTTTAAATCTTGACTTAAAATTTCATCTGTTTTATTTCATTTGAAAATTGGACAATTTTTTAATGACAACTGCTATTTTTATGAATTATGTCGTCTTTTTACAAAAAAGTTATTTTTCTTAGAAAATTTCATTCAAATTCTCCTTTCTGTTTTAACTTGCAATTATTCTGAAAAAAAGTGCCTATTTGAAAATGTCAACTCTTTTAAAAATGCTGATTTTGAATATTTTGTGATTTTTCAAAATATTAAAACTGAATTTTTTTAAATTTTCCATTTTTATTGAATAATTTCGTCATTTTTTCAAAATTTTGACCACTCTAGATTTCACTTTTTTTTGCAAATTTGATCCTTTTAAAAATTAAGATTTGTAAAAATTAATTGTTTTGAAAATTTGAACTATTTCATTTTATTGACTTTTCCAACATCTTAACTTTTTTCGAAAAGTTTGGTTTGTTTATAAATTTGAACGAACCACTTTTCTATTTTAATTTTTAAATTTTTCATCGTTTTCCTAAAATGTTGCTTTTCTTTAGGTGTATTCAAGCTTTTTTTTTGAGATTCTACTTTTCTTAAAAATTTTGACTTTATTGAAAAAGTTGATTTTTTTCGAAAATTTGGACCTTGCATAAAAATCGAAACTATCAAAATTTTGCTGTTTTTGAGTATTTCGAATATTTTTTTTTATAATTTTCATTTTACTATTTACAATTTCGACTTTTTTGTAACTTGGACAGTTTTTGAAAAAAAAATACCTTTAACTTCGACTTATTTGAAAATGTTTACTTTCTTCAAAATTACTGGGTATTTGTTTTACAAATTCTAAACTTTTCTTTACAAATACATATTTACTGTTGCTTGAAATGTTAACTCTTTTGTAAATTTTAATTTTTTTTCTGAAATACTGTTTTAGAAGGTAGCATTTTTAATAAAAATTGATATTAATGAAAAAATCGAAATTTTCAAAATAAAGTCAAAATTTTAAAATAGTCAACACCAGAAAAAAAATGTTACTAAAAATCAAAACCAAAAATAAAGCTATAATTTTCACAAATGTGGGTAGATTTTTGAAAATAAAAATTCGAATTTTTTAAATTTCCCTTTTAACTGTTTTAAAAAAAAATGAACCTATTTTAGAATTTAATTATAGTTTCGATCTTTTCTTTAAATTCTGACTTGTTATGAACACTTCTATTTTTGAAGAATTCACCCTTTTGGAATCTTTCTCTCTCCCTCCCTCTCTTCTCTCTCTCTCTCTCTCTCTCTCTCTCTCTCTCTCTCTCCGTCTCTCTCTCTCTCTCTCTCTCTCTCCGTCTCTCTCTCTCTCCGTCTCTCTCTCTCTCCGTCTCCCCCCCCCTCTCTCTCTCTCTCTCTCTCTCTCTCTCTCTCTCTCTCTCTCCTGATTCACATAATTAAACTACGTTATAACATAGGTGCTTATACCGAGTAATATGCTTGTAATAATATTTTACTTTTATCTGCCTTTGCCTTCTGTATCCATGGCATGCTACCTTTGATATAAATTTCGTTTTTCTTCTTTTATACTTAATAGTAAAAATATGTGCGACAATTCTTCGTAGATGAACTGTTCCCGCTCGATGAATTTTTAGTTTCTACGTCAAGTTTAGTAAATTTAAAACATTTCTTTAAAATCAAATCAAGAAACAAAAATCTGCGAGAGATTTTCTTTTGTTAACGTGGACGTCTTCGTATCGTCTTAGACAAAGACATTCGAATGAGCCAGGTCATCAGTATCTAACATCAAAGCGTTGGCAAATGCCCCGTCTCGTAAAATTTCCTTTGAACTCGGAGATCATTAAGATCGAAAATCGACTGAAATTTTACAACGATAATTTTCTCAAGAGATTTGGCCCTCACTCCGTTAAAAATTACAGAAGTTTGGAAAATTATACCATAAAATATTCTTAAATTACTTAATATTCCTGTACGTTCTTAAATATCTCTAAGATGATGTACAATATTTCAGATAATTGAAAACAAAAGACAAAGCATTGTAAGGAGGTTCGTAGCCCTTCAACCATCGCTCATTATTGAATATCAGTAGTGGTAATTGTCCTTGGGCGATGCCAGCAGCTATGAATGACAATTAGAATTGTTTTGACATATCAGCTTTGATGTGTTCGCGATTATTGCTAGGTATACAGATTACATTAACAAGAGCACAAATATTTTTATGAAATGAAAAAAAATTTTTTTGTTCAATGAATTTTTCCTGAAAACGAAAGCAAATTACCTCTTATACTTAAACTATCTGAGAGGAACCTAACTTATGAAATGTACAACAGTTATAACGACCTCTAAATTAGATTTTTCCTAATTCTTTTTAATAAAAATTCAAAGCAATCCTTTCCAATATGAATGGGATTCTATTCTAAAAAATTCGGAATCGATCGAATCAAGAATCTAAAAATCGATCAACAAGCGTAACCTGTATCATGATCAAATACGTATATACAGACGGAATAGGAATAAATATAGACGGAAAAGAAAATCGTTACTGTTTACTTTTCTATTTAAAACACTAAGTATAATACAACTGATTTGCTACAAAGAGATATAACTAGTTTTATGGCAGAAAGTGGAGTTTTTTTTGGCAATTTTTGATAACCGAGCAAACCGCAAACATGTAGTGCTTAATATCCAATTAAGGACTCCTTCCACTCGACCATATAATGGTGGATGCGCCGGGAATCCTTCCCCAAAATATTTAATTTATCGCATTCCATTCTTCTGTTGATTTCGCGTTTTATAATTTCTGCGGTTTCGAAATGTTAAGATTTAGCGAACGTGTCCCGAAGGTAGAAATTCGCCGGGAGAGGTCGTATTTTTAAATGATTAAATACCCCCGCAAATTCATTAATTCGCTTAGATGTTACGTTGGTAATCAAACGCAATTCGTTTCGGAATCTTTAATTTAATGATGTTCTGGTTCGGGCATTTTGTTAATTTAGATCTGTTTTATTTAATTTCGCTCGTTTTGCAACCCCATTTATTTAGATTATCTCGCTATTTCGAATCAGAGATTCGCCGCGAAAGCGAAAGCCTTTCAATATAATTTTCATCTAGATTGCAAATTCTTTAATAATGTACATGGATATTTTATTAGTGGACTAACGATTTGTACTTGAACCGAAATGCTATTTTATTTGTAGCCATCGTCCAGGTTATGTTAAATATAGCAAACCAGTTTGAAGAGTTTGTTTTTTATTAATCTCTACGTGGAAATACAATTGAAGTATATTCAAGGCTAATGGGCATTTTAGTTTTTATAATGTGGTGGATACATACGGTTAGGTTATTCTTTGTAATGAAGTTTAAAAATCTATAAATATTCAATCTTGTATAGGGCTTACAATACCGGGATTCCGGGATCCCGAATACCGGAATCCCGGAAGATTTTTGTCCGTTATTAAAAACCGGTATTTATGTAAAAATACCGGTATTTTGGTATTACATTTGTTGATAAAAATTGAATTTATACACAATATAAATCTAATTTAAAATAATATTAATTAATTACAAGAAATCTTTTTTGAAGGTAAACAAACAATTTCATTGTATTAAAATCTATATCAGGCACATTTATTACACATACCGAGCCGAGTATGGCACCATTTGATTATGTTAGATACTCTTTCCCAGCAAAAATCTGCAATTGCATTAGAATTATTGGAAGCATTAAAATCTCGAATTTTACTGCGACGAACTGAATTATCACAAATACTTCAGTATCTGCAAAAGGGCTTACAAGATGTTGGAGAAGTATTTAAACGCTTATCCAAATTTACAATCATTAAAAAAATTGTAAGCTTAACTAAACGGCTTACACATGAAAATCTAGAAGATACAGAAGATATGGAAGTTGTGCAAGAAACATCCCTTCCAATATCTTCCCAAATTAGTAATGAAACAGTATTAGAATCTGACAAGGTAAACGTAAACGCAAAAGAAAAAACTACAGGCAGCAATAGATGAAACACTAAATACTTCATCCGTGCCTGCGTTTGAAAAAAAACCAGGTCTGGAACAAAAAATAAAAGATGAAATTACTTTTTTTGAAAAAACAGGAACAAAAGGAACGTATTTACAAAATGTGTATGATTTCTTAATGATAATAGTGCCGACAAGTGTAGAATCAGAAAGAGCTTTTTCGGTGGCTGGTAATATTTGTACGAAAATTCGGTCCTCGCTTGACGATGAAACGATTGATTGTTTATGTTTTTTAAGAGCATACTTTAATAAACAAAAGGCAAGTTATTAATATTATTTCATAAATACTTTCAATTTAATTATATTTTTTGCTTCTTTAATTATATAATGCCATACGAGCCTATTATATGTAAAATGTAACATAGAAGTTAATATGTACTTTTTTTTACTTGCACGTTTTTTTTTTATCTATCTACTCCTACTCTCTATGAAATAAAATAAATAATATCTACTCATTTCAAAACAATATTTATTGGATTTCATATATTATTTGTTAACAAGTCAATATAACAATTGAGGTAGGTAAAAATATAACTAGTAAATTTTTTATTAATAATACCGGTTTTAATACCGGTATCCTGATATTTTAAATTTCAAATATCAAATACCGGTATTCAGATTTTGGTTCGGTATTGTAAGCCCTAATCTTGTATATATATTTCTCCTGCAATGGGTGAGAAATCAAGGTTTATTTTCGCGCTAGAGACGATTAATGTTCATTTAGTTGTATTCTTAAATAAACGGTGTGCTAAAAAATGTTCATGTCACATTTTGTTTGGTTGATTCATTTTGTTATTAGCGGCTTGTTTTTTCACCAAATATTTACTCAAGATACATAATGTGTAAACATTTAGGCGATCAAATCAAAACTGTTGCAGCTAAAGGTAACTTTTATCCAGAGGGTCTCAAAAATATTTGTCACTTTTAATGTTTTACAAAGCAAACTAAAAGTTTGGATAAACAAAATTTAATCATATTTTAAAATGACTAACATTTTCTGAGTAAGAGTTTTTTTTATTTTTCAAAATATTCTGATTCTAGTGAATTTTTGTGACTATTGTACTGGAGTTGTGGACAATGACAATATTTTACTACAAATCTCGTGACCCTTTCTAAATGCAGTCAATTCCGCACCACACTTAATATCACGTCTAACAAACGATATTTTAATAACAAACTTTTGTTTAATAATTTGTGGATTTTTGCCAGAGCCTGAAAACATAACTGAACTTTGCACCGTGTGCCTTACAATTTTGTTACTTTCCTCTACTCTTACAGATCTTCGTTATTCTTTTTCGTGTTTGACCCAGTAATATTTATCGTTTTGTTTATTTGCTTTTAAGAAATAGGGCATAGAACTTATGCATTATTTTTTGTAGCAAATCCTTACACAATTATTCTAGCTCCGATTTGATTTTCTTCCAGAAGCGATTTCTTTAAAGTTTCGTTGTTCTTGCTTTCTAAAAATATTATTATTAGCATTAATTATTGTTCTCATAGCCAATTAATTCCTGTTAAATACAATTTTGTAATGGTGGACCATCTGAAAAAAAAAATTGTCATAAAACTGGCAAAAATCGGAATCTTCAAAATTAAGAAAGAAATATTATACTTAGAAAGATTAAGGCTTTTTAATTTATACCTTAATTATTTTTATGTAAATACTATAGCTTTTTGAGAAACATTCAAAACAAAAAATATTTTTTATTATTCTCTATAAAAATTCATTGAGAGACTCTAATACTTTTGACTTGATTATCTAAAGGGTTATACTTTATTGTTTATTTGATGAAAACTTTATTAAAAACCTAGTCATTAATAATAACACTAGTAAAAAAAATAAAATGTGGACATTTTTTGGCCCACCGTGCGTATTTATTATTTATAGGTACTTACTTAAAAAAGTTAGTTTTTTGATAATACCTTGTTAAGTACTAGAAAGAGACACTTAACCATTATATTAAAAAAAAATGTCTTTGAAACGATCTGACGCAAAAGATAGAAGGTTTTTTGTCTTTTTTATTTTAAATTAATACCTCCTTGTAAATAAAATTAAAGTTGACTGTCTTATATAACACACAGTCCATACAGTGAAGTTTAGGGACTTATAATTGCTTACAGCCCCTTAAAAAGAAATTTTTAAAAATTCGACTTTTAAGGGGCGAAAAGGTACGTTAAAAGTATTCCACTACTGTTGTCAAAGAGTCAAATACCAATATCTAAATTCGAGCAGGCAGAGTAGGCAAAGAGAAAGTTAATATTCTTGATAGTGCGTTGAGAGTTACATGATATTGGCATTTTTAAATGAAATATCGCTTTTGATCGATAAATATTTTCATCTATCGTCTAAGCTGATACAAGTCCTTAATTAAAAGAAAATGACTGTTGAAAGATTGCCATCAATGGTTAAGTGGTACGACAAATTGTCAATTCCCATTACTGGTAATTAAAGTGACGGGATTTAACCCTTTAGAAACTTGAAATGTTGCAAAAAGTTTTCTGTCGTAATATTGTGTGCCTCAATTAAAATGGGGACAGCCTTGTATATTTGTTTATATTTGATATTTAAATTTGAGCTTTGACAGAATTTTGGTTTTATGTAAGACGTACATTTTGGGGTACAACCTAACCTTAAGTAACACTATCAGAAAACGGCGGCCCCCAAATTCAGAATCCTTTCGGATAATTTATTTGGTGTTGGTATTATCGAGAAAAAATATAATCAAAGTTGTTTTCGATTTAATTCTTAGTTGTAACATTAGATTTCATTGCAAAAGAGCCATTTTAATTTAGCAGTAATTTTGAGCATAGTCCATGCTGACTTTGGCAATATTTTTTTACAAAGTATCATTACAGAAAAATATTCCAAAAATTTAAAATACGAGTTACCTAACGGAATTTGATAGTGGGATCTACAATTAAATGGTAAGCATTCTTTTATGACTTATTTTCGATATCTTTGACGCAAAAGTTAAATTGACAACCATAATTCGAACCATCACCAATCAATATTACGAAAACAAAAAATTTGCAAATTTTAAAATAAAACGTTGTATCTGAACACTTTTTCTTGACAAATTCACCTAAAGCAAAATATTGGCTAGTAGCTTGAATTTGGGGATTGTCGTTATTTTAAACTTTTACTTAAATTTGACTTATTAGTAATGAAAAGGTATCTATACCTATATTTTAAAAAGCAGATACCACTCACTTGTCAAGAATTCTCTTATTTTTTCTTCTTCATATGATGTCGATATCCGATAAGAAAGAATTTTCTACAATTTAATATCTAAGAAGGTAACTTTGTGGATCAAATTTTATATGTAATAATTCAGTTTTCCTATTGTGTGCTCTCAAAAAATAAAACAAATTATTGTATTCAAAGTTAAAGTTAAAGATGTTAACATTGTAATATTTGTTTTATTTTCTTCATCAATACTAAATTTTTTTCAAAGTGAATTCACGTTAAGTGACAATCTCGCGTTTGAGAACTAAATTTAAAAACTCAGAATAAGGTGAGATACCCAATACAATTCCTGAAAAAGAAAACTCATAAACTTATACTTGCATTATTTTTGCAAATTTTGGACCTTTTTGAAACATAGGTTACAGTTTAAATTTAGACTTATAATTACTTTACTTGGATATTAAAGATAAATTTCATGATTGATGGCGGAATTACGATAAGAACTATAAAGTTTTGAAATCACTTTCGAATATTTAAATTTACATTTAAAATTTTAAGAAAAAGATAAAAACTTCGACTTTAAGTCAAATGTTTGAGTCACAGACAAGTTTAAAAAGAAAAACCAAAATTTAAAATAAATTAAATTTTTTACAAATTTCCTTGTATTATTTCAAAAATTTCTTTTTTTTTTAATTTCAAATTTGAATTGGGAATTTTTAATTTTCTTTTTTACGACTTTAAACACACAATTCATTAATAACAAGCAAATTTTAGGACAAAATTTTGCATTCCAAGTAGAAAATCCATTTTTTTCTTACTTTTTTAAATTTCGAAAAAACATATTTTGGAATTTCCTAAAAAATTGATAAAAAATAAACTTGAAATATAAAACTTGTCCTCTGAAACCAGGAAAGATTAAAAAACACAACAAAGGTTGCTCTAACGCGTTTCGAGAGCCAAGTTATCATCTTCTACTTTTGGGTGTTACTTTTGCAAAATTTACATATTTAAATCGCCTTTCATATCGTTACGTACATCAACATTTTAAACTATTATCCTTTATTTGAAAATTTAGGACTTCTATAAACTTTTCTACCTAATTTTTGATAATTTTCATTTTTTTTCATTCTCTCTTGGAATTTCGATTTTTATAAATATTTTTTTTTATTTCCATATTATTTATTTATCTCGAATTTTTTTTAAATCTCGTTTTTTTGTCACAATATAACATTTTTATTATTTTAAGTCCTTCTAAATTGTTACTTTTTTAAAAATTAAAATTTTTTTCTTCAAAATTATTATTTTAAGAAAAAAAGTGGAATATTAGAAAAAGATGATTTTTAAATAAAAATAACAATAAGTAGAATTTTGAGAATAAGGCCGAATTTTAGAAAAAATAACTATTCCTAAAGATAAGATCAACATTTTGAGAAAAAAAATCAAAATTTCTAGAAACTGTAGAAATTAAAACAAAATTTTTGAGAATTCGGGACCATTTTTAGAAAAATAAAGGTGAAATTTTAAAGACAATTTAAAATCTCGAGATGGAATATACCAACAATAAGAAAAAATTTAAAATTTTCCAAAGAAAGTTTGATGAAACGGACTGGTCCTTGGTTATCTTCAAATATTAAAATACTAATCTTGTCCCTTGAAACCAAGAAAGATTAAAAAACACAACAAAGTCTGCTCTAACGCGTTTCGATAGCCAAGCTAGCATTTTCAGAAAGATACTATCTATCTCTGTGAAGATGATATCTTGGATGTCGAAACGCGTTAAAGCAACCTTGTTGTTTTTTTTAATCTTTCTTGGTTTCTTCTCTGAAGATGACAGCTTGGCTCGTTAGAGCAGCCTTTGTTGTGTTTTTAAACTTTCTTGGTTTCAGGGGATAAGTTTTATATTTCAATTTTTGAATATAACAAAGGACCAGTCCGTTCCACCAAAAAAAAAATAATAAACTGAAAAGTTTGAGTAAAAAGTTGATGCAAGTCCAAAACAAATTATAATTATTTTTATAAAACATCGGAAAAGTAAATAAGAATTTTCGAAATTAGTCCTTGAATTAAATAGTTAAAATTTCAAGAAAATGTAATTCGTCCTCAAAATTAAAAGTTTTTCTTATTCAATTAAAAATTTTGAATAAAACATCGAAAATGAGAATTTTTGTTTTTTTTTTTAAATCAAATTTTTGACGTTTTCTGAGAATATTAGTTCGATCTTGGCTTTAAATAGTTTTTTTATCCTAATCTTTAAAGCTCAAGGATTCTGTTATTTAAATTAAATTTTTAAAACTGATAAGATTCTAAAAATTAATTTCACAAATCCTATTTATTCTAAAAATAAGAAGCGCACAGTTGTATTATTTAATTATTTTTTTTAAGTTGTCAAAATCAAAAATTTTGGATAAAAATTAAAATTTCAAGAACAGGGTTGAATGTAATATTTTGTTAAAAAAAATCGAAATTACAAGTTTAAAATTGAAACAACTAAAATGACTTTATTTTCGCTTAAACGAAATCTTCAACATTTTGACACTCCAGTTTAAATTCAAAATCTCAATCTTTTCGAGTTTGAAGTGAAAAATCGTAGATAAAATAGAAAGTTGTAAAACTTTTGAGTTAACAATTAGAACGTTTGAGAAAAACAAAAATTAAAAATACAATCGTAATTTTGACAAAAAAAATATACGTTGAGAAAATACTCTTCATTTATTTTAAAATAATTTTGATGCTTCGACGTCAAGCTCGACAAATTAAGATATAAATTTCAAACAGTAAAAACCAAAGCTTCTAAGAAACGCCCAAATTTTTAGATTTAAGTCAAAACTTTCGGAGAAAAAGTAAAAGTTGCTCAGAGTTAAAATTTTAAGAAAAAAAGTCAAAATTTCGAGGAAATCGTTTTCAAAAAATTAATATTTTTGAAAATTACTAGTTTAAATCTACTTGTTTCTAAAATTTCTAATCAAAGATCAACATTTTTAGAACAAAAGTAAAAAGTCATAGTGTTAACTTGGAATTAAAGAAAAGTTAACATTTTGAAAAAGAACACAATTTTAAAAAAAGTTGACATTTTAGGAGTGAGGGAACTTTGAAATAAAAGAAGCTGGTCGAAAACGAATCCCGAAATTTCGAGACGAAAATCGATATTTAAAGATAGCATAAAAATTTAAATAAAGGCAACATTACTAGAGAAAAAAATAAATATCGAACTTAAAATCGAATTTTGAAATAAAACTTTAGGAACTTTCGTATTTGAAGATTTGGGAAAAGTTATTCTCAAATTTCAAATTTTATCTAAAAGTGTTGACATTTTTCGAAAATTTTTGAGTTTAATTTTCTCGAGTTGAACTCAACACTTCTACTTTTTCTGGAGATTTTGAACATAGAGCTCGAGCTAATTTTTCGTTCGAATTGAATAGTTTTTAACAAGTTGGTTCGAATTCGTAGTTTTTACTTTTGTTGAGTTTTTACTTTTCTTAGGATTTTTACTTTTAACCGAAAATTTGGGCTTTCCTTTTCTTTTAAAGTGAGTTTCGATACGAGAGAATTTTATGGTTTTGGGTGACCATCGCGCTGATTCGCGGTACCAGCAGGCTAATTCGCGGTACCATCACGCTAATTTGCATCACCAACATGCCCTAATATTAATAGAATATGCAGCTGCAAGTGGGATGTGTATTAGAATTTAACAAATGCGTAATCGGCTCCAAGCACTGAACCCTAGACCTACTACGCGAGATTCAAATCCGGTACCATTTACGCCACATTATGTTGAAAGTTTTAAAGTCTAATTCTCAATATATCTGCACGCTACCGATTGACTAGACATTTGTCATTATTTATATGTCTTAATTTCCCTATCTCGTCCACTATGGGAAAATAATTTATTTTTTATAAGGTACTAGTATTTAGAAAACATTCGTTACTACTCAATTATTTTGTTTTTATTTACTAACCCTTTGAACTAGGTTTAATCGTTCTTTTAATATTAGATTATAGTCGTAAAATTAGAACTAAAAGATAATATTACAAGAAAATAACATTGAAATAATCATAAATAAAATATTTGGATCGATTTTTTGTCAGTTGTCATGAAGCATATTAAAGATTCCTTCATAATAATTTCGCAAGATTGTTAACGGAATTTCAGATATTTAACATAGCATAATATTCATTAAATCGCAAGATAAGGGAAGTTATGAGGACCAAAATAGCAGATATTTGCATTTGATTCGAGTAAAATGAAGTAGATATAAATATTCAACGAAGCACTTGATTTTATATGAACTAGCATTGGACAACTACGACTTTGTTTCATAAAGTCGCCATTAAAAGTATTGGATTACCGAGTCAACTTGAATAATTTAACTAAATCTAAATAAATATAGATACTCCATTAATGAAATACCATTTCGGCTATCAATCAATTTTCAGCTTATTATAAATACAGTTAGTATAAGTGAAAAGTATGGAACTATGCGGATAAATGAAAGACGTTAAATTTATTAAAAAATCCTTTGGCAAGTCGATTTTGATTTCTAAAAAGCCTTCTCTCTTGATAATTGTCGGCACTCTACCATGGTTTACTATACCTTTTTCAAGAAATAAGTATAAATATCACAAGTAGGAAATTCGATCCCTAACCTTATTCCTAATCTAGGGATTTCGAGATTATATTTAGTCAATCCCGGCCTCCCGGGATTATTTCGGTATTGCAGGTTACAAACAAATTTATCAGTTTTTTAAGCAACGAATTAAAACAATCAACGTTATCAAAATCAGGCTTAAGAAGTAGACTAACCAGAGTTAAAATCACTCAATCGTTATGTTAAAGTTATTCTTTTTTAAGAGTCAATAAGGGCTCTTTGAGCTTTTTTTGAATGTTTCTTGAAATTTTGATTTTTGTCTGAACATTTCGATTTTATCCTCGATATTTCGTTGTAAAGCCAAAATTTCAGAAAAATTGAAATTCCTGTTAAGTTTAAATTAGGTGTCAAGTTTTGTTGAAATTTTTGTATTTTCTTCTCAGATCTTTCACTCCAATCTCTAAAATTAAAACCCAAGATTTCCAGATTTTGAAAAAAATCCAAATTTGTAATATAGTGCAAGAATCAGAACCGGAATTATTTTTAGAAACATCGAAACTCTTTCCCAATTTTCAGTTTTGAAAGAAAATCTGAATTAAAAAAAATCGTAAACTTGGAATTTCCAACAATTTTAAAATAGCCGAAATTTTGGAAAGACTAAATATTGAAGAAAATTATAAAATTATATTCCAATTTTTAGCTTTGGAAGAAAATCTGAATTAAAAAAAATCGTAATCTTGGAATTTCCAAATTTTGAAATGAGCCGAATTTTTTGAAAGACTTAATATTAAAGAAAAACCAACATTATAAGAAAAGTTAAAAGCATTTTAAAATTAAAATTAAAACCAAAAATTTCCAGATTTTGAATAAAATCCAAATTTGTAAAATAGTGCAAGAATTAGAACCGGAATTGTTTTTAGAAACATTGAAACACTTTTTCAATTTTCAGTTTTGGAAGAAAACTTAAATTGAAAAAAAATCCTAAACTTGGAATTTCCAAATTTTCAAAAGAGTCAAATTTTTGGAAAGACTAAATATTGAAGAAAAACCAAAATTATAAGAAAAGTTAAAAGCATTTAAAAATGCTAAAAATGTTGAATAGATAAAATTTTGGAAGAATTAAAATTTTCGAAAAAAAAAACGAAAATTTGAAAAGAGGGAAACTTAAAGGTCAAAGTTATCAAAAAAACAGGTTCAATCTAGAAAATACTAGAAGAAATTTTGAAAAAACCGAGATTTACAAAAAAAGACTCAAAAATTGAAGATAAGGCGTCAGAATTTCAAAAAATGTCAAAATGTTCATAAGAAGTTAACATTTCCACAAGAAGCTGAGATTTTGAAAAACATGGGTATTTCAAATTAAACACTGAACAAATCGACAAATTCAAAAATTTTAAAATTAGGAAAGTGGTGAAGTTTTCGAAAAAAATTGTGACTCTGAAAAAAGTTGCAATTCCAAATTTAAACTTTCTGTTTTTTGATATTAACGTCGACTTAAAAAAATGATAATGTTGCGCGTTATCAGTTCGAAAATTAATACTGCGTGAATTGCAACCACTTTATTTCCTAACTGAACTCGGAACACTACAATTGTAATTCACTTCACTAAAATTTGAAATATAAAATTTATCCCTTTAAACCAAGAAAGATTAAAAAACACAATAAAGGTTGCTCTAACACGTTTGGATAACCAAGCTATCATCTGCAGAGAGATATTATGAGAGATCAGAGAGATATTCTGAAGATGTCAGCTTAGCTGTGGAAACGCGTTAGAGCAACCTTTGTTTTTTAAACTTTCCTGGTTTCAGGAGACAAGTTTTGCATTTCAATTTTTGAACATAACCAAGGACCAGTCCGTTCCACCAAAAGAAAAAAAATCCTTGGAAATTTCTAGGCTTTCCAGATTCCTTAAATCCAACTTTCTAAAAATTTTAACTTGTTCTTCGAAATGTTAACATTTATCTCAAAATTTAATATTTTCTCACGCTATATTGAGAAGACACTCGTCTCCCTCTGACTGAAGCAGTCAAGAGAAAATAAATATACAACCCGAAAATTTATTCTTAAAATTTTCCCGTTCTTTTTACCGAATTTAAGCCCCTGAATTTCTACTAGATTTTGTCTTTTTCCTTGAAATTTCTTTATTAAAATATTACGTTCAAAATTTCGTTTCTCAACTTCAAGGTTTTCTCGAAATTTCGTCCTTTTCAAAACGTTATATTTTTAATATTGGATTCTTTTTGAAATTTCCTGCCTGCTAGAATCAAAACTTATAGATGTTTTTAATGTTTGCTTAAAATTTTAATCTTTTTTCGAAATTTTCAGGGTTATCTCATAATTCAGTATTAATATTTTTGGAAAAATTGACTCTTTATTCAAAATTTGCCTCTTTTTTCAAATTTCTATCTTTTCGGCGAAATTTCTATATTCATTTCAAAAATTGTTCCTTGGAAATTTAGACTTTTTCCTTGGAAATTCGCCTTCTCCTCGAAATTTTCACATTTTTCTCAAAAATCATCTTTTGGAAATTTCGACTTTCATATTAACATCATATGGTCCTAGAAATTTTAATTTCTTTTTCGAAATTAATCCTTTTTTCAAAATTTCGATTGTTTTGTTTTTCAAAATTAATCTTTTTTATAAACAACTACTTTCAAACTTTCAAAATTTTGTGTGGAAAATTTATTTGGTTTTTCCAAAGTTTTACCACAATAAAGGTTGCTCTAACACGTTTGGATAACCAAGCTATCATCTGCAGAGAGATATTATGAGAGATCAGAGAGATATTCTGAAGATGTCAGCTTAGCTGTGGAAACGCGTTAGAGCAACCTTTGTTTTTTAAACTTTCCTGGTTTCAGGAGACAAGTTTTGCATTTCAATTTTTGAACATAACCAAGGACCAGTCCGCTCCACCAAAATTCACTTAACCAATTAACTTACTAACTTATTTATTGATCTGAACTGAGGGAAAGCCGGTGACCGTATATAGGTCACGCTTCGGGTTCTAGAAGTAACAAGCAGATAAGACTTATCTTTTGCCGAAATTTCTGCAACGCTTATCTGCAGTTTGATTCATTATCGCGGCCGTTGCCCCCTATCAAATTTTCTAGAAAATTTCTAACGAAATTGTACAAATAAATTTTGTTACAAAAATAAAACCTTTGAACCTGAACTGGAAAGTTTCAGAAAGAAATAGAAATTTCGAAAAACTTGAAATTTACTGAAAAAATTTTTAAATTTTGTGGTTTTAAAAATTGAAGTTAAAAAAAAACTTTTTTTAATTATTAATTTGCACGAAAATAAAAAATTTGTTAAGAACCATTTAAGATTTAATATAACATTTCCAAAAAATACTCTACACTTCGAATTTACTCTTGAAAGGAAAGATATTGTGATTTTGGACGAAACGAAGTTTTTGAAAAGGTCTAAATTTTAGAAAATATAACGAAATTTTAAAAAAAGTTAAAATTCAAAAAAATTAAGTCGAAATTAATTTTCAAAAAAGCGGTTAAAATTTTGAAAACAATGAGAATATTCAAAAAAATTTCAAATTTTGGAAGATATTTTAATTTTAAATAATGTAAAAATTTTCATGGAAATTTAAAATCCAAAGTATTTAAAAAACAATCTAAATCGTAAAAAAAATTTAACACTGAAAAAATTGACATTTTAAAAATTTGAACATTTGAAGGCATTTTTTAAAAAATTTCTAATTTTTAAAAAGAATAAAATCTTTGAAATAAGTGAAATAAAATTTCAAAAATGATCAGGAATTTGAAAAAAAAAATTCAAGATTTTGAAAAATTGAAAAATGTTTGATCAAATTTTCAAAGTAAAACGATTTTTTCTGAAACTCAATATTGAAGCAATCCCAAAATTATTAGAAAAGTTTAAAAAATGGTTCAAATTATGAAGTTAAAATTTTCGAAAAAATATAAATTTTGGATGGCTAAAATTTTTAACAAAACTAGAACATTTTTTAGAAAATCGAAAATTTTAACTGGACATTTAAAGAAAAAGGGAAATTTTGGAACATTTTTAAAATTTCCAAATGAAGTCAACATTTTCAAATGAAATTGCCAACATTTTCGATACAAAAAAAAATCCCGATTCAAAAAAAAAACAATTAAAATTCTCCAAAAAGAAAACTGAAATTTTGAAGTAGTATTTTCAGGAAAATGTAGTGTGAAAAAACTCCAAATTTAATAAATATAATGGCTGAAAACTAACAAAATCAACATTTGTAGGAATAACCAAATTTTTTTATAATTTAAACAAATATAGAAATTTTCAAAAAAATTTAAATTTGGAAATAAAATGAAATTTTGAAGAGTTTAAAAACTTCAAAAAGTACAAATTTTGGGATAAGTCCAGCTTACAAGCAACTTGATATTTTCGAATAAAATGAGAATTTGCAAACAACGAAATTTTTGAAAATATAACAAAATCTTAAGAAAAGTCAACATTTCAAAAAGGGATTAAATCTTCGACAAAAATCAAAACTTTGAAGTAAGATCTTTCAAAAAAAAAAGAAAATTAAAAAAAAATACTTATTGTTAGTCGACATTGTTTTCAAGTAAGTCAAAAAGTATAAACATTTCTCTCGAAATTTAAACTTTTTGTGAATATCGGTTCTCTGAAATATTTACTAATTTGAAAATTTTTAGAAAAGTATCGAAATTTTGGAAAACGTAAAATTTTTAGAAATAGTTGATCTTAACAAAAAGTTTAAATTTCGAGTAAAAGATTAAAGCATTTTGGTGGAACGGACTGGTCCTTGGTTATCTTCAGAAATTGAAATACAAACCTTGTCCTCTGAAACCAAGAAGCATTACACAACAAAAATTGCTCTGACGCATTGTGATATCCAAGGTATCATCTTCAGAGAGATACTCTGAGAAATCAATAAAATACTCTGAAGATGACAGCTTGTGTCGAAACGCGTTTGGTTTCAGGGGACACGATTTGTATTTCAAGATTAAAGTAGGAAAAAGAGATTTTCAAAAAAAATCCAAAAAATTTCGAATTTATTAGAAAATGTCAAATTTTTTAAAAATTAAATTTTTCTGAAAATATCGCAATTGAAATCCAAATTTTCAAAAAGTTTATATTTTCAAGAAAGACGAAATTTTCGAAAATATTTGAAACTTTTAAAAAGGTGAAATTCTTTAAAAAGAAGTCGGAACTTTGTGACGTCACGAAATTTATGACTTCGTCTCGCCCTTGTCACACGATGTCACACTATATTGACCCTCTTACTCCCCCTTAATCTGAGAACAAGGCTTCCGGTGTCTCATCATCAAATCTTTTAGTTCAAGATACAATATTCTTATTTGAAACATGCATACCAATCCCAAAGTAGATAAGCTTGTTTGGGATAAAACTTCTTCTCTTTTATATTAAAATGTTGGACAAGTATTGTTGAAAGCAATGACACTGAGCGTTTCGATAGGTGCAGTCTATTTTACAATTTTTTAAAAATGATGTCAATCTCAAAAATCCCGGGATCGAAAAAATTTAATCCTGAAGGTTTCGGGATTAAAAGCAGTCGGGATCCTGGGATCTCGAAAATCAGAATCCTGAAATTAAATCCCCTAATTACAAACTAGTTATCCTCGGCGTCTGCATAGATTATAGGTAAATATAGGAACTTCTTCAGTTACCCATCATGAGAGTATTTGACAAGTTTAACAACTAATGAATCAAAATAAGTAATAGATACAAAGAAAATGAAAAAGTGCAGATGTGTACAAGTGTACACGGGTACAGGTGTACAAGTGTACAAGTGTACAAGTGTACAAGTGTACAAGTGTACAAGTGTACAAGTGTACAAGTATACAAGTGTACAAGTCTACAAGTGCACAAGTGTACAAGTGTACAAGTGTACAAATAAACACTTCCTTATATATGAAAATAAATGAAGTAGATATAAATATTCAACGAAGCACTTGATTTTATATGAACTAGCATTGGACAACTACGACTTTGTTTCATAAAGTTGCCATTAAAAGTATCGAATTACCGAGTTAACTCATAGCTGGATAATTTAACTAAATCTAAATAAATATAGATACTTCGGCAGTGAAATACGATTTGGGCTACCAATCAATTTTCAACTTATTTTAAACACAGTAAAAGTAAAAAGTATAGAACTATGCAGATAAATGGAAGACGTTAAATTTGTTTGAAAATCCTGGGGCAAGTTGATTTTGATTTTTAAAAAGTCATCTTTCTTGTCGGCACTCTATCATGGTTTACTATAACTGTTTTAAGATATAAGTATAAATATCACAAATAGGGAATTCGATCCCTATCCTTAGTTATAATACAATGATTTCGAGATTATATTTAATCAATCGCAGCATCCCGGGGTAATTTCGGTATTGCAGGTTACAAATAAAAATATCAGCTTTTCAACCAACGAATTAAAACAATCAACGTAATCAGGTGTACAAGTTTACAAGTGTACAAGTGTACAAGTGCACAAGTGTACAAGTGCACAAGTGTACAAGTGCACAAGTGTACAAGTGTACAAGTTTACAAGTATACAAGTGTACAAGTGTACAAGTGTACAAGTGTACAAGTGCACAAGTGTACAAGTGCACAAGTGTACAAGTGCACAAGTGTACAAGTGTACAAGTTTACAAGTATACAAGTGTACAAGTGTACAAGTGTACAAGTGTACAAGTGTACAAATAGACACTTTCTTATATATTCGACAGTACATTTATGGAACTGGTGACTGTCATAATTTTAACACCAGAAAGAGCATTCATATATTCACAGTGATTAACAGTGTTTATGATATAGTTCCCAACGTCTCAGCTCGCTATGTATTGTATACTGAAGGGGACGGTTACTCTGCTATACACTGTGTTGCTTATGAATAATAATGTTTTACCCATTTTGTCAATGATGCAAAAATATTGCTGATTACGATGGCACCAGAACAATATTTTAAGAAGTACATGAACTTGTCGCACTTTAAAACAGTGAAACTAAAGAATTTAATGATTTAATTCCAGTTCAAAAAATATATATCAGTGAAATTCTTTGTTTCCATACTGGGTACTTTTGGATACGCGTTTTCATTAGAACGCATATCCCTTGCCCCGGTAGCTAATTTATTATTAATATTATTTGTATATTTGTAACA
The DNA here is from genome assembly GCA_028583605.1 of Dastarcus helophoroides. Classification (NCBI taxonomy): domain Eukaryota; kingdom Metazoa; phylum Arthropoda; class Insecta; order Coleoptera; family Bothrideridae; genus Dastarcus; species Dastarcus helophoroides. Next base: position 31,603,781 of record CM053331.1, on the reverse strand, counting down.
TGCCATTTATTATTTATAAACGTTCCATTCATCAGCACAAAAGCTGATTGTACGGTTCAGTTTCTGTGATTAAAAAAACCTTTAACCCAAATTCATTTCCAGAGAGCGTCATTAATTAATTATGCTTCACGGTTGGAGATAATAATTGTATATTACACCCAGAAGACCGCTTGGGTCCATCTATTAGATAGAGTCGAGATGGTCTGCAGTAAGGAGGTTGTAGTTGCCAACACCTAGTTCAGCGAATTTAAATTTCCCCAAGGATAGAACGTACATGCAGGCTTTGGACATACGAGCGCTCGCCCTTTGAAACAGTTCTTTACTTTTCGTAGACAACACGTCGGTAAATTTCCAACAGCAACATTCCTTTGTGTAAATAGTTCATCATAGTGCACGGAAACGCATTTGGATTAAATTAACTGCAATTCGCAGAATTATTCCCCTGGGCTGATTAACTTACTGCTCGCTAATCGAGATGTATGTGTACATCAGGTGCAGGATCATTTTTTAAAATAAGAACTTGGTAGATAATTGTGTTACGCGTGTTACGCTTTATCATATTTTTTTTAAGTAGGTAGACTAGTGGCTCCCTTGCCACCGTTTAAATGCTGGAACACTTTTTCATTCATCCATTATTTGACAACTTAAATAACTCATGAAATAAAATAAGTAATATGCACTAAAAAATAAACAAACTGACTAAAACCCTTCTGTCCCAATTAAAAAGTAATTAAATATTCAGGCAGACTGAAATCGTGTTAAAATGTTCGGTTTCAGCGTCTCAGCTGGTTGTGGTTTATTGTATACCGACGGCGATCGTTACCCTGCCGTAATTACTGTGTTCACTATAATTAATAAACCTGTGCTAGCTCCTAAAATATTCATCTAAAAGAAGTAATGTAAAGCAAATTTCATCTGCACTATAGCCTTTGACGAACTATCGTTTTTTAATTAATAAGAATAGTCAAAAGGTTTAGAGCATTAGGAAACGCACACCTATTTCCATATTTTTTTTTCTTGGCAATTAATACTTAATATTGAAGAAACCTGTAGTTTTTCGATAATATATTACTCAAATAGCATATACAACAAATGTTTCTCATAAAATATAGTCGAAAATCAGTTACAAGTCACTCAATGGCGATTAATGGCTACAAGTTGAAAATGTTTACTGCGACTGAACTATACTAATGAGGCCAAGCAATTTTGAAATTGGTCTATGATTGTTGGTTGTAAATAAATACCGGATTATATGCATTTGCATATTTGCATATGGAAATGTAGTGTTCACTAAAAATCGATAGGAACTATCGATAATATCGATAGTTTTGACTAACGAAAACTATCGATAGTATTGTTCGGGTATATTGGTAGTTCTTAAGGAATGGTTTTTAATGACTTTTTGTTTCTATTTCCATTTAAATTTCAATAACTTAATATTTTAACCCACTAACTATGTAAACATATGTCATCTTTATTAAAAGGAAACATTGAATAGTTGGCAAAATGTAATTATAAATACAATTTGATGTTTATGCTCAGTTTTCTTCTCTCGTCGATAGATGACGCCCACATTTACTCTCAAAAACACCAATTTTTCTTTGCTTCAATTTCATAAAATAATGTGTATTGTAGGGAACACACTCAACAAAAACTTATAAATTAAATATTAAGGTTCGAACATTTTGTGAGCTTTGGCTACCCGTCAATAGTGTGCATTCTGTGAATTATAAAAAGATAATTTGTCATAGTACATTTTTGGAAAATTTCTCTGCTGCTTGCAGATTATGTAAAGTAAAATAAAATTTAGTGAAAACAACTAAAAGACCATATTAAAAGGAAACATCAACATATATATAACTTAAAATAAAACTATCGGTAAGGACTATCGATACTACCATCGATAATATCGATATTTTTGTAAGGGGTCTATCGATAATATCGATAGTGCAAACTATCGATGTTTAGTGAACACCATGCAAATGCATATTTACCCCTTTTTAACCGGCTATTGCATATTTTACCTAAAAACATGGATACTTTCATACACAGCTGGTGTTCTTTTCCAAAAGTTGCTATATCTTTTTAAAAATTCGTCGTTTTATTGAAATTTCGAAATTCTCTCCAAATATTGAATTTTCCTCAAAATTCTTTTTTTTCGCCAAATTTGTCTTTATATTTTGAATTTATTATTAAAATTTGAATGTTTGTCTCAGAATTTTTAGTTTTTATTTTTCAAAATTCTTTTTCAAAATTCGACTTTTTCTGAAAATTTCCATTTCTTTAAAATCCAAATTTCTGAAAATTTCCACCTGTGTATTAAAATTAGTCTTTTCTTTAAAGTTTGGAAGATGTTTTGATAAACAAGTAAACACTTTGAGAAAACTTTTTTGGATAATTCTGAATTTTTGTGAAAAAGCAGAAATCCTAAAAAGCGTTTTTGGAAATTTTAGAGTTTACGAGATTTTTTTATCTAATTTTTTGAAAATTCCATTTTGTTTCGTAGGATGTTAACTTTTATCCTATTGGAGATTTTCTGACGTCATGGTGGGGCACTTGGGAACAGTGCATTTGGCTTAAGCAGTCACAAGTAAATGAATTTTCAGCCATAAAATTTCAATTGTTTTTTTTAAATTTGCTCATTTTTTCAAAATTTAACAAAACCTCAATCCGTAATATATTTTAATTTTCTACCAAACGCGTTTTTCCTTAAAATTTCGATCTTTTTCTCGTAATTTTCATCTTTTTTTTTGAATTTTCGATCCTTTTTTTTCTCAAAATTTCGAGTAGGTTTTTTTGTTAAATTCATTGTTATCGTTTAAAATTTTGATTTTACACCTCAAAATTCGCATTTTTTTCAAAATGTCGAATTTTTTTTTAAAATCAGTCTTTTTAAAATTTCAAGTTAATATAAAAATCTGTATCTTTATATTTCCTAAAATTTTAACTTCTTTCTCGAGATATTTTTTTTAATTTTTGAATTTTTTCAAAATAGTTTTGTTTCTAACAAACGTCTATTCCCAAAATTTGACTTTCTCTGCATAATTTCATTTTTTCCTCCAAATTTGCCTTTTTCTCCAAATTTGAATGTGTTTTTTTGTCAAATTCATTTTGGTTTTTCGAAGTTTTGTTTTTACACCTCGAAATTTGTCTTTTTTCAGAATGTCGATATTTTTTTAAAAATCAGTCTTTTAAAATTTCAACATAATATTAAAATCTAAATCTTCATATTCCTTAAAATTTTAACTTTTATTTCGAGATTATTTTCATTATTTAGATTTTTTAAAATCGTTTTTTTTTTTCTAATAAACGTCTATTCTCAAAATTCGACTTGTTACGGTTTAAATTTCCGTTAGAATTAGGGCGTGTGGCTAGGCCACCAAACATACATTGGTTGGTTTTATAAGTGCTGGCATATCTTCTGTCAGTCTTGGTGTGGGAGAAATCGGCCATCTTCTCTCTTGTCGTTCACTTGGGTGTCATCCTTCTCAAGGTGAGGTTACGGGATGTTCCAAGTGCATCTTGGTTGATTTTCCGGTAAGGGATTTAATGTAACCCATCTTCGGACCGTCTGGGGCGACTGTATTTCCTGGTGTTACTGAGTTAGGACGAAAACCTCAGATGGTTCCGGTTTTTGGCGAATAAGAAGGAAGGTGCTTCCCAAGCACGCGGCAGAGCCGACTAATAACCAACGCTCTTTTTGTTTGGTTGGGATCCTTGACGGGTTCATTTTTGAATCCTGGCCATCAGGAACTTGAGATCCATCTGTGATCGGTCAAGCAGGACCTGAAAAGGGACACAAGGAGGTCCAAAGGAGTGGTCATTTCTGGGAACCTCCAAGAGTGGGCTTCGAGGACTTCATTGAAGGGAGTTGTGTCAACGATCCAATCGCTGCACGAAATCTCAGCATCCCTCTCGACCTGGGACCCTTCAGGACAAGCACATAAGTATCCCTTTTTATATTCTTATTTGGGGATTGTCCCAACCCTAGATATATCAGATGTTTGGCTGGCAACCTAAATTATAATGCCGTTTTTTTTTTAATTTTTGTTTTTACATACAGCCCCTTTTCGGTTGCTTACGTAACTTATTCTGGTGGGCTTGGGTCCAACCAGTGTCACTAATTAACCGATAATGTTCAGATAGGAAATATATATGAAAGGGAAGGGTTAGCAACTTTCGTAAACAGCTGTACGGAACAAAGTGCGCACTTTCCTTCCAACAAATCGTGTCCGTAGTTTAAGACCAGAATAAATAAGTTGTGAAAGATACACGTACATTAAGTGCGTACATTATAAACTGTAAAAATATCGTGCGTACATTAGAACCTATTCTGCCCTTTGAAATATTTTGTTTTATTGCTTCGAGAAAGTATTTTCCTGTCTGTCTAAATTGTAAGGTTAAAACATAGATAACAACACTCCCACTAAGGTAGGTCCCAGAGAGAGTGGCAACGAGAACGAGAACTAGCCATCTAGGAGTAAATTGTCCAGCTTCCGTGATTAAGTATCTTTTGGTGATTTTTTTTGACGTCTCCTTAGGTATATTGCGTGATTCAAAATCACTGCGCCCCTTTTTGGTAATCTTTAGCCGTCGTGCCAAACTTAAATCTATTTAAGTGGAATCTGGGACTTAGAAATATTTTCACTCCTGAGTTCTGGACTTGTCATTTTTTGGGAAGTTTTCCACTCAATAGATTTTCACATCGGCCCAAACGAGGGGTCCTCACGGGGTGTACGACTCCCAGCCTGTAACAAGGAGAGGCTCTTGCTCTTTCCCCAAGAAGGAAATTATTTCATAGCTTGATAGTGGCACTTAGAAGAATTTCTTGGAAATTATAAATACGAAGCCACCCTTCCTTCACTGGGGAAAAATCCCGTAACAGACTTTCTATTCATAATTTCAATTTTTTCTATAAAATCGTCTTTTTCTCCAAATTTGAATGTGTTTTTTTATCAAATTCAGTTTGGTATTTCGAAGTTTCAATTTTATACCTCAAAATTTGCCTTTTTTTTTAAATGTCGGTATTTTTTTAAGAATCAGTATTTTTAAAATTTTAACTTAATCTCAAAATCTAGATCTTTATATTCCTGAAAATTTTAACTTTTTTCCGGGAAACTTTTTTTCAATATTTATATTTTTCAAAATTGTTTTTTTTTCAAAATTTGACTTTCTATGCGAAATTTCAATTCTTTCTCAAAACTCGTCTTTTTCAGAATATTCATTTTCTTAATGAAAATTGGTTTTTTTTAATTTCGCTTTTCGCCCCAAAATTTGACTTTTTCTAAAATTTGATTCCCGCGAAAAATTTTGTTTCTAGATTCCAAAGTTTTTCGCGAAATTTCATTCCGTTATTTCTCTTAACATCGAA